>JAQPPZ010017137.1:0-1200000 GCA_028583015.1 Wollemia nobilis | reverse complement strand
CATTTTTATTAATGATATCTATATTTTAAAAGTAGTTACAATGAGATCCCATATGAGGGGATTTTCTGTCAATTCGATACAATGAATTACAACATAAAAAATCTAGGTGTACTTCACAAGATCTCCCTTGCTACCATGGTGTAAAGGATGGTTTTTCGTGACCATTGCTTAGAGCTTGATGCTCACGTCTTACGTTTCTTGGTCCTCGTGGAAACTTGTAATATACACAAGGAAAAGCAAATTATTTAATAGCATGTGTAGAGCCCTTCAGGATGGAGCTCATTGTAATGGTAAAGAATACTAAAATAAAACTAAATCAAATACATGAACAAAAATGTAAACTACTATAAAAAGCATGAAATGTGTTATACTAAACCCTACTGAAAGAAAGAAATAAATAAATTGATCTTTGCAAAAGGTCATATCAGGCTAGGATGGCCTTACCTGTAGGTCATCTTATATAGAAATGACCGCTATTCTGAGATTTTATTTCTAAGGTCAAGTCGGGGGCGATGTCTAGGTTTTATCTGTAGTCTTATTGACAGACTGGTGTGTTCATGGGAACAACTTATTGGGTCTTGATTAATAATCAAATCAAGAGCATTTGGTTATGTAGAGGATGTAAGAATGGTATTAAACCCTTGGAGTAGACCAGTGATATATAACTTTCTACAGTGAGAGGTTTCAAAATATGTAGAACAACATCCTCTCAAGATGCAAAAGCTTGGGAGCTTGTGTTTGGATTTTGATAGCACTTTGTTGCTTGAAAATTTGAATCTTTGGATATTTTCCAATGGGGGTGAGTGCCAATATATATATTTCTCAAAATAAATATAATAATGGCACAAACCCTATGCATGAAAAGCAATGCAATAATTTGCATTAAGAAAAGTGAATGCCTATCTTTAAAATTTCATGCAAATTGATTAATGCATTGTGATTTTCTATTTTGGCTCATGCAAAGTGCTAAATCATGGCTTGGGATCATGCACAAGATCTAACTGACAGTTTTGGGTGCTAGTTGGGTCCCACTTGAATTTTGACCAAAATTTCCTATGACCATATTAGGGTAGGACAAACCCAAATTGAAGGCCATATTAGGGTAGGATGACCCCAAATTGGAGGTTGTATTAGGGTAGGATGACCCCAAATGCTTAGGTAAATGTGCCCTGTTTGAGTGGTAAGAACCATTATTTTAGCCTTAAGGCTACCCAAAGTGGGTCATATGGTCTAGAAGAGTCCAATTAGGTAGTCTCTTCAATATGACGTGATTTTAGTGTCTATAGATACCCCTTTTTGAGATGTGTTGTGAGAAGGCACAACACAGAATAAAAATAGGACTAAAATGGTCAAATTAGTTAAGGTTTTTAATTAACCTAATCAATGTTATATTTCCCAATCATAGAAATATCATGCACTTTTGAGTTATTGCTTCTAAATTCATTGATTAAATTAATTTTGGTAAACCTTTCAGCCTAAGACAAAATTTTAGTTTGCACTTTTAGGCATACTTGGTCTTCGTACACTTTCATCCATAAGTAAACAAAATTTTAGTTTACAAAGCTCCAGGATCTCATGCCATGGATAGACAATATTTTAATCTATGGAGCTTTAGGTTTTAGGTGTACCAAGCATTTATTTTGTTGAAATTTTTACTTTTGGCCCATCAAATAGGGAAGTGTAAGATAGTTTTTGGCAATGATTCTTGAACGAACGCAATTTGCATGATTGAGTGTATGATTGTTGCCTTGATTATGAATTTTGAATTTATATGACTACCCCCTCAAGCAACGAGTCGATAGAGGAGATGTAAAATGATGAAAGTTATGAGTCACTTGACCAAGATGACTGAATTTGGGTTTAACCATTTGATAACCATATTTTTAAGGGCCTATCTCTTGATGACCTCGATGAATATGACCCATTATTTCTGTTGTTTTTATTTTTTGTTTTATATTTTTTTGTGGTTGTCTCGATTAAAGATGATCTCTCAGCTCTACATAACCATTTAAAATGATTGCACCTAGTTTTAAAAATAAAAGTGAAAATTTTACTTTTCTAACATCATTTTCACTATTCACATTAAAAAAAATGAGAGACATGGAGGAAGAGAGTGATTTGCAAAGTAGAGCACTATAAAAAGGTAGAGTGATACTGGCCATGGATCAACCTAAGTCTTTGATGAGCGAAGGATCCAAAGCCAGGAAAGTAAGTACCTCACTCTCACTTGCCAATTCTTAATATAAAATGAATCTCACTAAGTAAATTGGGAAATGGACATCACCTAACAACTTAAGGCAATGAACCACACCATAGATTAGGATGTAGTGTAGGATTCAATTTGATTTAGCTTTATATTTTATTTTTGCAATTTTTGATATCCTTATGTGAAATTGATTGTAAATGCCTTAATTTGGGGGGCCATCCCAAGGTAGGACTACACCTCTTTTGGAACTGGGGGCCATATCAAGGTGAGATGGCCTCGTTTGAAATCCATTATTAGTTTTATAACTGTTATAGAGGTCATATAAATCTGAGATGACCTATTGGATTTTGATTTTATAGGTGGTTGATCTGATTGTGCAATTGATTGTTTAGGCTTTGAGGGCCCAACATAGATTTACCACTATTTTTGAAAGGGCATGGAATGTGCTCTCTGATTCTGATCAATATTGGCTTGGGATCATTGACCTTAGGTATATTAGTAGGTTGGAGTTAGTCTATGCAGACCAAGCCTATCTGATGGCCTTAATAGACCATTAGGACATTTGGACCAACACTTTTCATCTTTTAATAGCTGAGATGATAGTGATGCTGGAGGATGTTTATAGGATTCTTTGCATTTCGATTGAGGGACACTCCATTGTCTCTTCACAAATTAGCCAGTGGAGTAGATTTCTCTAGAGGATGTTTAATGAGGATTGGAATATTGCATAGTGCAACTTGAATAGCGATGGAGTGCTAATGGGGAACTGGTATGGTGTATATATCCTCTCATCAAGACATGTAGTGGTGATGTCACTCATGTCCAACATAATGCTACTTGACTCTTCAGAAGCAAGGTTCCCATGAAATCTTCTTAAGCTAGTTTAGTATTTGGTCAGCTACACAGTGGAGGAGCCACTGATTATGGACTATGGGATAGTGTTGCTGGCACACTTCTATAATGAGTGTAATTACCCCAAAAACTAGCTACAAGAAAAACACATGAAAGAAAATAAAGTTTTTTTTTTAAACTATGAAGAGGAATCCATAAACCCCTATCCAACACTTGATTAATCTATTGTTTCAAGTCTACTAAGTTTCCCAAATTTACTAGGAGTTACATCGCATTCAATACCCTACACAAGCCCACCTATGTAGGCATACTATATGTACCGTAAATAAGTTTATCACTCTCATCCTTGTTTATGAGCTAAAATTATCACCTTTTATACAGTTGAAGGTATATGCCCATCACCATACCATACACAAGTCCATATGTGTAGGTATTCTACGTGTATTGTGAGTTAAAATATCCCTCTCATATTTATGATGAGCTATCTTAACTTTGATGTACTCCATAAGTTTACTTAGCTACCATCACCCTAAGGGGGTCTTAAGCCCTTAGGTTTTTCTTATGTTCTCCCTAAGATTTCTCAATCTCTTAGGTCCCTTTATGTTCATCCTAAGTTCTCAATCTATTGGATTACACTTATTTTTAGCAAGAAGACAATAAATAGTTCTATCTACTTAACTAACTAAAGAGTAAAATCCATAAGCATAATAAAATTACTAAAAAGGAAAGCATCATTTGAAGGAAGATAACCATTAAATAAAAGAGAAATATAGATAAAAAACATAGATAATTCAATACAGTAAACTAAAGATACATTTCCTATTCATTCAATAATTATTACATAAATCCAAACATGGTAATATATACATACTTTTAAAAAAATAAAGTAATACATCCATATTCATTTAGGAATTTCTCCCTACAAGACTAGTCTACTTGAATGTGAAAATAATTATTGCAATTATAAATCAAACTGATGCATTGATTCCAACAACCATACTTGGTCCTCCTATCTTTCTATCGTTTGTTTGAGGATAGTAGGGTATAGGAAAACTCATGGTTCTATGATAGATGTGCCTCTAAATGAATCTAATAGTAACATAAAACCAATGTATTTAATATTTACTTTGCCAAATTGTAACTATACAAATTAAATCAAAACATTTAACCATCTATTGTATAGTTGATACCATGAGAATGTTCCCATTAGTATTCTCCTCTCTCAATTACCCATAGAGAGTCTTTTCAACGGATATAGCCATATCACAAGATTTACTTTAATCATATTATTTTAAAACCTTTATTGAACATTAATTTGATCGAAGAATGTATTTATAAAGCATGGTTCTTGATTCTAGTTAATGGAACAACTACTGGTTACTTTCAAAGTCGCAGAGGAATTTGGTAGGGGGAACCTATCAATGCCATGTTATTCATCATTATGGTAGAAGCTTTAGGGAGAACCATAAAAAATACTTGCAGTTCAAGGCTAATATCAAGAATAAAGCAACATATCTCACTAGGGTTTTTTCTCATCAACAATTCATCGATGATACCCTTATATTGACTAAGGCATTAGTGGTTGAGGCCAAAATAATTAAATACATCCTGCAACTCTGCGAGGACGCTACTGGTCAGAAAGTTAATTTTAGTAAAAGCAAGTTATATTTCTTGAACACCCCCATTCAAAGGCAAGGAAGTATTGTAGAAATATTAGGGTGTGATATAGCAAACCTCCCCACTTCGTATCTTGGTATCCCTATTTTCATTGGTTCTCCGAGGGAGTCAATGTGGGATAGGGTTATTGAAATAATTCAAAAAAAACTTTTTGGATGGAAAAGTCATCTTCTATCTCAAGCAGAAAAGTTGAACCTCACTAAGGCATATCTTCAGAGCATTCTAGTCTATTTCCTCTCCGTTTTCAAAGCCCCTATGAAGGTTTTCTAGAAATTTGAGAAACTCCAAAAAAAAAAATTATGGACTGGATCAGAGGAGAAAAAAAGATACACCTTGTAGGATGGACCAAAGTGTGCAGACCTAGGGAAAATGGGGGCTTAGGTCTAAGGATAATTGCTCATATAAATTTAGCTTTACTAGCTAAGTTGTTGAGCAAGGTGCAGAAACAGTATTGTCATTATTGTCAACACAAACAGATAGATCAGTTGATGCAGTGGATAGGAGTTCAGAGGTTAGTCAGAGCATGTACAGTGAATTTCCAAGAAGACAGAAGAGGCCAACATTCAAAATATCACAGAAAAAGACAAGTAAGAAAACTATCGTGATATCACGACATGTTTGGCCAGAAATAAAAACTGTCATGATATTGTGACATGTTTGGTCGAAAAGAAAAACTGTCACGATATCGCGACATATCGGAGGAGAGAGAAAATGTTGGCAAAACTGTCATGATTTCATGACATATCAAAGGAGAGAGAAAATGCTGGCAAAACTGTCACGATTTCATGACATATCGAAGGAGAGAGAAAATACTGGCAAAAATGTCGTGATATCACGACATATCGGAGGAGAGAGAAAATGCTAGCAAAACTGTCACGATTTCGTGACATGTTCAAAGAGAGAGAAAGCACAAGGAAAATTGTCATGATTTCGCAACATGTTCGAAAAGAAGGTGCAAGCAAAGAAAACTGTCACGATTTCATGACATGTTCGAAGAGAGAGAAAGCACAAGGAAAACTATCATGATTTTGTGACATGTTGGATGAAAGAGAAAGCACAAGGAAAACTATCATGATTTTGTGACATGTTCGAAGAGAGAGAAAGCACAAGGAAAACTGTCATGATTTCACGACATGTTCAAAAAGAAGGTGCAAGCAAAGAAAACTGTCGCGATTTCATAACATGTTCAGAGAGAAGGCACTCATAAAGAAAAGTCTCATGATTTCATGATAATTTGCAAGAAGGATTGTATGAACAAAAAAGTGTCACGATTTCACGATAGTTTCGAGAGAAAGAGCTCGCAAAGAAAAGTGTCACAATTTCATGACAATATGCAAGAGAGGCAGTACGGACGAAAATGTGTCGCGATTTCATGACATGTTTGAGAGAAAGAGCTTGCAAGGAAAAGTGTCATGATTTCATGAAAATTTGCAAGAGGAAGTGCTAAGGAGAAAATATGTTGCGATATCACATGTCAGGTTTTCGCGACCCGATGAGAAGAAAAGCACAAGGCAGCGAAAGTGTCATGATTTCATGACATGTTCTGTTTTTGTGAGGTCAAGGCAAGAAAATGCACAAGGCAACGAATGTGTCATGATTTTGTGACATGTGTTTTCACAGGCGAAATACAGAGAAGGGCACAAGGCAGAAAATGTGTCACGATTTCGTGACATGTCATGTTTTCACAGGTGCAAGCTGAGAAGAGGTCAAGAAGGTGAAAAGTTTCACGATATCATGACATGTCATGTTTTCACTATCAAAAGCCAATAAAATTTCAAAGGGGCAGAAATGTCGTGATATCACGACATGTCATGTTTTCACGGGTAAAAGGCGAGAAGAGTACAAAGAGACATAAGTGTCATGATTTCATGACAGGTCACAACAACATGATTACGAATAGTTAACTAAAGTAGAACGATAGTTATAGGGGTAGTTGCAGATGAAAATCATGTAGCCGATATAAGAAGAGTCATCTGAAGTTAGTGTAACAGTTATAGGGGCAGTTAAGATAGAAATCATGTAAGCTAAAATAAGCACAGTGCATTAAATACAAAACGGTAATTACAGGGCCCATAAAGCAGTGTAACCGTCGAGTGGCAGTTATACTGAAAGTCCCACACAAGAAAAAAAGCTATTAATAGAATGCATGTACAAATTACTTTGTGATAAAGGAGTTACTTTTAGAAGTGTCTATTAATAGGGTGCATGAAGGATTATGGAAGTCATAGAAGAACAGGTGTTTCAAGATGAAAATATTGTTATAAAAGGGCAGTTGCATGGAGAAGTAAGTTGCTACTGAATGTGTGAAAGTGCTACCAAAAGAGGGTTAGAAGAGTGCTGTAAGAGAGCGACAAGCAGAGCCATAAGTGTTTACTATGTTTTGATAAATTGTAGACCAGTTAGGGTCTTGTAAAAGCGAAGGCATTTTTATGTCATTGATATAGCTTTCAAAACTATGATCCAAGTTGGTGCTTGGATAGGGGTTGGTGCTCCTTTCTGTTGGTGCAGATAAATCATGGGTTGGTGCTCCTTCAAGTGGGTGCTGGTAAACAGATTATAAAATTGGTGTTTTGCAAAGGCTGGATTTGGACCGTAGTCCAAGCAGTTATTCTTGAGGAGTATCCAAATTGGTGAACCTCATTACATTATGTGTTGTGGTGTGCTCTCTTATGATAATTGCTTTACCTGCTTTTAGGTTCTCTTTGCTTCAGCTTTAAGAGTTGTAGATTTTAATTTAAATAGCTACACTGATTCACCCCCCTTCTTAGTGTCATTGTGAGAATATCAATTGGTATTATAGCAAGGTTCCTGAACAAGCTTAATCATCTAAGGTGATCTTGGAAGGAACACAATGGCAGGTGATGAAGGATTCTCATCAAATAAAGCTCCATTGTTCGATGGAACTAATTATTCATTTTGGAAAATCAGGATACAGACATATCTTTGTGCTCTGGGATACGACATCTGGGAGTCAGTATAAAGTGGATACACAATACCTGCCACACCTCCAATCGATTCTATCGGTAAGAAATCATTTGAGAATAACTCTAAAGCAAAGAATGCTATAATGTGCGATTTAGTGGACAGTGAACTAATAAGGATCATGAGCTATAAATCAGCAAAAGACATGTGGGAAAAACTGAAGAGCATTCATGAAGGAGATAGCAAGATCAAGGAAGCCAAGCTACAAACGCATCGAGCTCAGTTCGAAGCATTAAGAATGAATGACGATGAGAACATAGAGGCCTATATGCTGAGATTCAATGGAATCATTAATGCGATTAGAGGACTCGACGAGGAAATGGAAGATGTAGTCATCGTGAAAAAGGTACTAAGAACTCTTCACAAAAGATTTAATTCTAAAGTTTTTGCTATAGAAGAAGCTAAAGATCTTAATACTTTTAGCATGGATGATATGCATGGTTCTTTGACTGCATACGAAATGAGAATAGGACAAGCCAAGCCCACAAATAGAGAAGCTACTTTTAAAGCACACAAAAATATAAAAGCTAACCAAGAATCTGAGGATGAAGAGACATTGGATGAAATGGGAGCTAACTTTGTTTAGAAACTTATAAAAGGAAAAGGAAAATACAGAGGAAAGTTACCATTTAAGTGCTTCAACTATGGAGGCATCAGGCACTTTGCAACTAAATGTACAATGAATGAGAAAACCAAAAATGATGAAGGGTCACACCAAGATAAAGGTGACTGAAAGAAGAAACTAAACTTTAGAAAAAGCAACTTAAAGAAGATAAGATCAAGGTTGATCAAGGAAAAACAAATCATGCAAAAGAAAGCAATAATGCCAGGCATGAAAAGAGTGCTGACAATGATAGATTCATAAACGTCTCACATCAAAGGAGAAGAAGATTTGTGGCTCCTACTACAAAATGGCAAAGACCAACTCCCAGGTTCAATCAATCCTTTTTTGGTTATTGTTTTAAATGCAATGCTTACGATCATAAGATTTTAGACTGCATTTATAATATAGGACAAAGAAATTTCACCAGTAGAAATGTCTTTTCACCCTTAATGGATTATGCAGTAGAATGCTATAACTGTCATAACTTTGGACACATTGCAATAAATTATAGAAGTACATATGCAACAAATAAATATCAGGGAAGAAAATCTCAACCAAATGGTTTAAGACAAAACATAAAATTCCCAAAAAAACATGCACAAGCCACTGACAAAGAAAAGTCTAAACAAGTGACCAAAACTGTAGCCAAACCAGAGTGGAAAGAAAAGGAGCGACCCAAGGAAGAAAAGGAATCATTGATTGTATAGACAACATTCAAAGCACAGAACAAATCTGCACCATGGATACTGGATAGTGGATGCTCCAGTCACATGATAGGCGATAAAAAAAAAATTAAAAAGTTACAGAAATATGAAGGTGGCTCAGTTAAATTTGGAAATAATGATGGAGCCAAGATAGTTGGCAAAGGATCAGTCAAGATAAGTGATGAAAAAATCAATTCCAAAGAAGTCCTATTTGTGATTGGTTTGAAGCACAACCTACTGAGTGTAAGCCAAATTTGTGACAGAGGTCATGAAGTCATTTTTAAGAAGCAGGGCTATGAAGTCAGAAAAGCACACAGTGGGAAGTTGATAGCTACTGGATCGAGAACTTTTGGAAACCTGTATACTCTCTCAAAGACTTCAGAAGGAGCATGTTTGATTAGACAGGAAGATGAAAATTGGCTGTGGCACAAGAGGCTTGGTCATATTAGATTTGAAAATCTGGTAAAAATAAGTTCAAAAAGGGCAGTAAGAGATATACCCACCATTGGATAACCATTAAATAGCATCTGTGCTTCATGCCAAAAGGGGAAGCAAACTAGATCCACATTTAAATCAAAGGAATACTTCACCAGCAAACCTTTAGAGCTAATTCATACTGATTTATGTGGACCCATGAGAACACAAAGCATAAATGGTGACAAATACTTTATGCTATGCATAGATGACTATTCCAGGATGACATGGGTACTATTTTTAAAGCTTAAATTAGATGCCTTTGAAATGTTTAAGACTTTCAAACACCAGGTTGAGAATCAAACAGGAAAAATAATTAAATGCTTAAGATCATATAGAGGAGGAGAGTTTATCTCAGAGGAGTTTGCGAAGTACTCGTCAAAAATATGGGATCAGAAGACAGTTTTTAGCAGTAAGGACACCTCAGCAGAATGGTGTTGTTGAAAGAAAAAATAGGACAGTGTAAGAAATGGCACAGATAATGTTGACAAAGAATAAAATAGTAGACAGATTCTGGAAAGAGACAATTCATACTATGGTTTACATACAAAACAGGTGCATGTTGAGGACACATGAAAGAAAAACTCCTTATGAGCTATGGTTAGGTAAAAAGGAAACAACAAGATACTTCAAATTCTTTGGCAGCAAGTGCTACATCAAAAGAACTGAAGATAATCTTGGTAAGTTTGAAGATAGAGCTGATGAAGGAATTTTTCTTGGCTATTCGACAAAAAGCAAATCCTACACATGCTATAACAAAATGCTAAAGAAAATTGTGGAGAGTGCCGATGTTAAGGTTGATGAAGGTAGGGAACGAGAAATTAGCTATGAATAAAACTACCCTATTTATGAAGAAGTTATTGAAGGAGATGAAGAAAAGGAAACATAAGAGAATAAGAAAATTGACCCAGATGATTTAAGTATTGATCCAAAAGTAGAAGAAAACAAGAAATTCAAAACAGGTAGCTGGCAAAAAAATCATCCTAGAGAGCAAATTATTGGGGACCCCACAGTTGGTATTCAAACAAGGAGAATAGTAGTAAGGAACTACTCTCTATTATCCAACATTAAGCCCAAAAATGTTGTTGAAGCAAGCACATATGAAAGTTGGATGAAGGCAATAAATGAAGAACTAGATCATATTGAGAAAAAAAAAACTTGGGAGTTCGTACCAAGGCCTGCAAATAAAAACATAATCGGTACTAAATGGATTTTTTAAAACAAATTGAACAAAGACGGATAGGTTGTCAGAAATAAGGCAAGATTGGTCTGTAAAGGCTATGCTCAAGTTGAAGGTATTGATTTTGAAGAAACCTTTACACCAGTGGCTAGACTCGAGGCAATCATAATGTTTCTGGCTTTAGTTGTACACAAGAATTTCAAAGTTTATTAGATGGACGTGAAATCAGCATTTTTGAATGGCAAACTTGAAGAAGAAGTTTATATTGAGCAGCCAGATGGTTTCCAACTCGGTGACAATACCAATTTTATTTGCAAGTTAAAGAAATCTTTGTATGGTCTGAAACAGGAACCCAGAGCATGGTATGCAAGGTTGGATAACTATATTATTCAACAGGGGTTCAAGAAAGGTATGGTGGACAACAATTTGTATGTCAAAACAAAGAATGGTCATCTTATTGTACTTGTTGTTTATGTAGATGATATCATATTTGGCAGCAACATTGATGAGTCTTGTAGAGACATAGCAAATAAAATGAAGAAAGAATTTGAGATTTCTATGATTGGTGAAATTTCGTATTTTCTTGGACTGCAAGTTAATCAAAATGAAAAGGGTATTTTTATCTCTCAAGTTAAATATGTGAAAGAAATGCTAAAAAAATTCACAATGGAGGATTGTAAACCTGTTAGCACTCCCATGACAACAGGTTGCAAGTTGAGCAAGGATGAAAAATCTCCAGATGTTGATCAAACCATGTAAAGATCTATGATTGGGAGCCTGATGTATTTAACAGCTACAAGACCAGATATCTTACAGGCAGTATGCATGGTAGCATGATTTCAAGCTAGTCCCAAAGAGACTCATGTGACAGCTGTGAAGAGGATTATTCGGTACCTCAAGGGTACTATGGAGTATGGGTTATGGTATCCAAAAGGTAAGGACTTCACTCTTATTGCATATTTAGATGCAGATTGGTCAGGATGTATAGATGATATAAAGAGTACCAGTGGAGGAGCATTTTATCTTGGAGACAGGCTGGTAGCATGGCACAACAAGAAACAAGAATCAGTCTCTCTATCCATAGTAGAGGCAGAATACATTGCAAAAACAATGTGTTGTATGCAGATATTATGGATGAGACAAACCCTGAAAGATCTTGGTATTCACTTCAAAGAGCCAATTTCAGTTAAATGTGATAACACCAGTGCTATTAACATATCAAAGAATTCGGTTATGCATTCTTGAACCAAACATATTGCAATCCGGTATCACTTTTTTAAGGATAAAGTTGTGGAAGGTGAGGTTAAATTGGACTTTGTTCCAACTATAGAGCAAGTAGCGGATATCTTCACAAAATCGTTGCCCAAAGAAGTTTTTGAGTACCTTCGGAGTAAGTTGGGCGTGGTCACGTTTCCCAAAAATTGACTAGATATCGGGACCACATTCTCAGGGGGAGCATTCATGTATGTGTTTATATATTTGCTCATATTCTTGATTTTTACTAACTGTAATAGTTTTTGCCTGAGAATGTTGTGCATAGACTCGGGGGAGTCTGCAGCAGCCCTTTGGTATTATTGTCAAAGGGGGAGAAGAATTACAAGAAATTGCACATGTGTTGCCAACAATTCCAAAGGGGGAGATTGTTGAGCAAGGTGCAAAAATAGTATTGTCATTGTTGTCAACACAAACAGATAGATCAGTTGATGTAGTGGACAGGAGTTCAGAGGTCAGTCAGAGCATGTACAGTGAATTTCCAAGAAGACAGAAGAGGCCAACATTCAAAAGATCAAAGAAAAAGACAAGTAAGAAAACTATCACGATATCGTGACATGTTTGGCTAGAAAGAAAAACTGTCACGATATCGCGACATGTTTGGTCGGAAAGAAAAACTATCGCAATATTGTGACATATCGAAGGAGAGAGAAAATGCTAGCAAAACTGTCGCGATTTCATGACATATCGGAGGAGAGAGAAAATGCTGGCAAAACTATCATGATTTCATGACATATCGAAGGAGAGAGAAAATGCTAGCAAAAATGTCATGATATCACGACATATCGGAGGAGAGAGAAAATGCTGGCAAAACTATCACAATTTCGCGACATGTTCAAAGAGAGAAAAAGCACAAGGAAAATTGTCATGATTTCATGACATGTTCGGAAAGAAGGTGCAAGCAAAGAAAATTGTCATGATTTCACATGTTCGAAGAGAGAGAAAGCATAAGGAAAACTGTCACGATTTCATGACATTCTGGATGAAAGAGAAAGCGCAAGGAAAACTGTCACGATTTCGTGACATGTTCGAAGAGAGAGAAAGCACAAGGAAAACTGTCATGATTTCGCAACATGTTCGAAAAGAAGGTGTAAGCAAAGAAAATTGTCACGATTTCATGACATGTTCGGAGAGAAGGCGCTCGCAAAGAAAAGTGTCACGATTTCACGACAATTTGCAAGAAGGATTGTACGGACGAAAAAGTGTCACAATTTCATGACAGGTTCGAGAGAAAGAGCTCGCAAAGAAAAGTGTCATGATTTTGCGACAATCTGCAAGAGAGGCAGTACGGATGAAAATGTGTCATGATTTTGTGACATGTTTGAGAGAAAGAGCTTGCAAGGAAAAGTGTCATGATTTCGTGACAATTTGCAAGAGGAAGTGCTAAGGAGAAAATATGTTGCGATATCATGACATGTTAGGTTTTCACGACCCGATGAGAAGAAAAGCACAAGGCGACGAAAGTGTCACGATTTCATGACATGTTCTGTTTTCGCAAGGTCAAGGCAAGAAAAGGCACAAGGCAGCGAATGTGTCATGATTTCGTGACATGTGTTTTCGCGGGTGAAAGACAAAGAAGAGCACAAGGCAAAAAATGTGTTGTGATTTCGTAACATGTCATGTTTTCGCGGGTGCAAGCTAAGAAGAGGACAAGAAGGTGTAAAGTGTCACGATATCACGACATGTCATGTTTTCATGGTCAACAGCCAAGAAAAGGTCAAAGGGGTAGAAATGTCGCGATATCGTGACATGTCATGTTTTCGTGGGTAAAATGCGAGAAGAGTACAAAGAGACAAAAGTGTCACGATTTCGCGACAGGTCGCAACAGCATGATTACGAACAGTTAATTGAAGTAGAATGACAGTTACAGGGGCAGTTGCAGAGAAAAATCATGTAGCCAATATAAGAAGAGTCAACTGAAGTTAGTGCGACAGTTATAGGGGCAGTTATAGATAGAAATCATGCAAGCTAAAATAAGCACAATGCATTAAAGACAGAATGGCAGTTACAGGGCCCATAAAGTAGTGTAACCATTGAGCGGCAGTTATACTAAAAGTCCCACACAAGAAATAGAGCTATTAATAGAATGCATGTACAAATTACTGTGTGATAAAGGAGTTACTTTCAGAAGTGTCTATTAATAGGGTGCATGTAGGATTATGGAAGTCACAGAAGAACAGGTGTTTCAAGATGAAAATATTGTTATAAAAGGGTAGTTGCATGGAGAATTAAGTTGTCGTTGAATGTGTGAAAGTGTTGTCGAAAGAGGGTTAGAAGAGTGCTATAAGAGAGCGACAAGCAGAGCCGTAAGTGTTTACTGTGTTTTGATAAATTGTAGACCAGTCAGGGTCTTGTAAAAGCGAAGGCATTTTTATGTCATTGATATAGCTTTCAAAACTATGATCCAAGTTGGTGCTTGGATAGGGGTTGGTGCTCCTTTCTATTGGTGTAGATAAATCAGGGGTTGGTGCTCCTTCCAGTGGGTGCTGGTAAACGGATTGTAAAATTGATGTTTTGCAAAGGCTATATTTGGACCATAGTCCAAGTAGTCATTCTTAAGGAGTAGCCAAATTGGTGAACCTCATTACATTGTGTGTTGTGGTGTGCTCTCTTGTGATAATTGCTTTACCTACTTTTAAGTTCTCTTTGCTTCAGCTTTAAGAGTTGTAGATTTGAATTTAAATAGCTACACTGATTCACCCCCCCCTCTCAGTGTCATTGTGAGAATATCATAAGCAGGCATGGCATCTCATTTCTAGTGAAGAAAATGAATGGATAACTATCATCAAATGAAAGTGTCTTCAAAATATGGAATTTTTAAGTGACTCAGTTCCAATCAGAGGTTCTACTTTTTGGAAAGCAATTCTTAATTGTAAGGAAATCATCAAAAAAGGTTTAAGATGGGTTTTAGGCAATGGTGAGAGGATAAATTATTGGAATGACAGGTGGGCTAAGAAGGAACCACTGACGCAATATCCTAACTTAGCTCAAATTAGAGATATCACGGAAGAACTCATTGGTAGAAAAGTCTTTGATTATATGGTTGAGGACAAAGGTAGAATGAAGTGGAAACAAGTAAAAATTTAGGGATTTCAAGCAGAATAAAATGATCTTTGTAACATTCTCGGGCAACATTTTATCCCCATGAGACCCAAGGAAGATCAAGTGACCTGGGCTCCTACGAAAAACGGGAAATTCACTATTAAAATAGCTTACAAGCTTCTACTTGATGACAAGGATTTTGTCCTCCAAAAGGACTTAGTTTGGATTAAAAAATTAATTCCAAAAATTGCAGTCTTTTCATGGCTAGTTATCCAAGGAAGAATTCTAACCATTGATAATATGATGCGTAAAGGTATTTTTATCACTAATCATTGTTATCTTTGCAGGGCTAATTGGGAAACCATTTATCACATTTTCCTTGAGTGCCCTTTTTCCTTGACTATCCTAAGTGGGGTTTTTCAGGCCTTCAATATTTCATGGGTTAAACAAGCCAACATAATTGATTTGTTCATCTAGTGGCCTTACCCCTTTTCAAGCCAAAGACTTAGATACATGTGGAAAATTTATCTCAATCACTATCTTTTGCAGGTGTGGTTAGAAAGGAACCATAGAGTCTTTAATGAGTCTATCCATGATCATAAAACTATCATTGCCAGGATCCTATCCTTTGCCAACAAGAATGTGAACCTTATCACTTTTGATAGCTATAAACCTCATCTGCAAGAGACCATAATTTCTAAATATTTAAGCTTAACCTTGTTAGATGAGTCTGTGCCTAGGGTAGTCAACCCTAGAGCCAATGTTAAGTGGTCTCCACCTCCTACGGGTTGGTTTAAGCTTAATTTTTATGGAGCAACTAAGGAAAATCTTGGCAGAGCAGGCATTGGTGGCATTGTGCTAGATCATAATGGGAATATGATGCTTGCATTTTATGAATATTTGGGAACAAGGGTGAACAATGAAGCTGAAGCTAGAGCTATGTGGAGAGGCCTTCAAATGACTCAAGACTTAGAAGACAATTTGGTCATAGAAGGAGACTCTATGCATGTTATAAATCTCCTCAATAATTGGAAAACACCTCCTTGGAGGATTAAAATAATTGTTGAAGAGTCTAGGATCCTTTTCCAATGAAGATACGATAGAAAAGCCCAACATGTCTTTCGAGAAGCTAAAAAAATTGTTGATAAGCTGGCCAAATTGGGTGTCGATGGTGATAAACTTTTCAAATGGGAACACAGTTTCCCTAGTGAAGTAGAGGAGCTTATTCAACAAGAATGCAAAGAATTATACTCAAATTTACCAACAGGGAAGGCACTGTATGTTCGAAGGCTAGGAGTATTCCTGTCTCTTTTTTGAATTGGACTCACAATAAAAATTATCTGAGTTGTTAGTCTTCATGGATGCTGCTTGAAAATACCACAAAGACTAATGGGGATAGTCACATGTCAGATAACATGGCTCCTAGTCATATTAATAATTTGAGGTTGGTTGATAATCACAGGGAAGGAAAGAAATGACAATATAAGACTTCGAACCAAAGCCACATGGACCACCAGATAGCCATCGTCATAAATCTAGCCAACAGGCACTTCTCCAAGGCTGATTGGCCAAGATAGTATGTGGTACCAAAGCATGTCATATATGAAAGAAAGAAATTACCAAAGAATTATCAAGAGTAACTATCAATACAGATATTATGGGAGTTTTTTTCAGTACTCTGCTATGTGTGTCTATAGATTTTTGTTTTTCCATTGTCTCAAGGAAGGAATCCGTGTCTGTTTCTTTTTTGTAATTATGATGCATGTGTGTTTTCTCTGGGTATACCCAAAATTTTGTATGGGAAGTTTCTTTTTGATAACAGGCTATGTGCCTTACCGGTTGTAATGGCTTTGGCGGCATGTAGATTTTACATATATAGGATCCTTAGTAAGGATATGTTCATCAACGGCCCTAGGCTGATTTTTGTGAAAGATTTTGGGTCAACCTGTAAAACTTAGTATTAATGCTATAGTATCTTATCTACCAAAAATATAAAAAAAAATCCCATACATTTAAACAAATAAAGACTCAATTAAACAAATACAAGTAAAAAGTGTGCTTCACTACTTGAGATCGAGTGGTTAACACTTAGGTTAAACACATAATGAATTCCCACCAAGGGAATTAAAGGATGCTGACCTAGAAAAATGAAGTGAACTTAGGTTGCAGTGAACAAAGGTGAAGGTTTAGAAATTTTTTGCTACTTATATGGTATTTTTGCAGTCCACAATAGCGGCCCACTATGACGGATGTTGCCACCTTAACAGGTTGATTGGCCAACCTAGTTTGAAAACAAGCCAACACTACTTCTAGTTTAACCCACTCCACTTAATATGACACTAGAGGGGGAAAACAAGATGCACAGTCAACAAGATGGCCATAACGTAGCAATGAAGGTTATAGGGCTACATATGAACCAACTATTGGCAAATATGAGGTGCAGACTATGCTTATCTCAACTAGGAGGTTAAAATAAAAAACAAGGTCAAACGTCTTCTCCAAACATCATCTCATAGAGGGAATGCTCACTAGTAGCTAAGAAGTAATCCAACTAGTTACTGACAACATTGCCAATAGGATGATGTGATAAAATATGAAGACCAACTATAAGGTATTTTCACATGGTTGCTAACAAGAAAATGCAGCATTCTTGGTCTATCAACCAAGGTCAACCTAGCAAGAATCACACTCAGAGTTTGAAAGACAATGAACACCTTAGGTTTCTTTGGAGATACATAAACTATGGATCTAAAGAACCAGTAAAAGCTGGATAAAAAAAACTAGCAATGGATGCATGGTTCACATGGAGCTTAGCTCTATTTTCACCAAAGTAAATAAGTAGATATTTAATATGAAACCAAGTTGAGTCTTAAAGACAATGACTTCCTTTTTCTCCTAGTGCACCATATTGATAATGTTCAACTCTTTCTTACCCTCTCTTTCTCTCATTTTCCCATTTTATACCTTGCTTGTCATCGTTTCTACTCTAAAAAAATGTTCTTTTTCCTCTTGCCTTGCATTCTCTCCTCCTCTAGAAGCGTATTCACCCTACCCATTCCTTCTAACCAATTTTCCATTACTCCCTACCTACCTACTTTTACTCCATCCTCATCCATATTGCGATAGAAGGATATTTTATTTTATTAAATCATTTTTCCCTTACTCCCAAATTTTCCATAAAGAGGCTCTCCTCTTCCTGATGGCAACCATTGCACGAGCTCACAACGCATTTTACTTAAATAATAGATTTCTTTAATTATTTTTGTGGAGGTCATTTCCATAGTTTAAAACTTAATGAACAAAAAACCTCTCTTTTCATTAAAAAGAAAGATCCTTACTAAATAAAAATTTTCATATCATTTATATTAAATTCTTATTATTTAAATAAAGTCCCAATATTATTTTAAATTATGAATTTATCACTTATTTTAAATAATGAAAATCTATCATTATTTAAAACTAAAAAACCTCTTATTTATCTAAATAAAATTCTATTATTATTTGAATAGGATCTTATTATCCATTTAAGTAAAGCTTTATTATTATTTAAAATAGATTTTACTATCTATTTAAATAAAGCTCTATTATTATTTAAAATAGATTCTAATATCTATTTAAATAAAGCTCCATTATTATTTAAAATAGATTTTACTATCTATTTAAATAAAGCTCCATTATTATTTAAAATAGATTATTTTCATCAACTTAATAAGTTCTTTTAACACAACTAGAAAAATGCTATACTAACAATAATTCAATGGATTTAAATGCAGCCAAACTTATGCACATTTATCAAACCAAAGATGCAATAGAGTGATGAAGTAAAATACAACCAAATCATATGCAACAAACAAAGAGGGAGTCTTTCCATCAATCCAGTCACCCGTCTCAGCCAAAGAATTTACGATAGCTACTAGGCTATCAACTGAGGCTCTAGGTGGCTGGCTTTGATGATTATCCCATAATCGATAATGCATGCCTATATGAGGGTAGTCATCCATGTTACCCCCGAGTTGCCTTAGTCATCACTTCCCCAACCTCAAGTACCCCATTTTTGGTGGATGATTCTACTTCTTCCACCTATGAGTGTACCTGATCCTGCATATTAACAATATATCAATAGTACCATGTTCTTCAAAGATAAATCAATCTAAGCATTATATATTCATTCATTTGCAACAAAACTAAGTATCAAATTACTATTGATCATCACATAGTTTTTTCATGCCATAAGTCTTGCTAGGGAGGGTCATGACATCCTACCCCCTAGGACTAAACACCATCCCGGGTGTTTCCTATTTTACAAAAATAAAAATTATTACATTATATTTTCAAACAAGAAGGAAAAATATTTTTGCATGTCCTCCACTTTCTCCCAAGTGGCATTTCTTTAAAAAAATGGTCCCATTGGACCTTACATTGTTCAAGAGTCTGGTTCCACATAGACTTAGAACAAAACTCAAGAATCTTCATCGACATCACTTCAATAGCCTCTGGGTTTGCCATCTACAATTTAGAAACATCCCACACATGTTCAGGGTCAGCAACATATTTCCTAAGCAGGGATATGTGGAAGGTGTCATGGATCTTTGATAGGTTAGGTGGTAAAGCAAGTCGGTATGCAACTAGACTAATATTCTTAGTGATCTCAAAGGGTCCCACAAATCGAGGATCCAACTTTGTGGATTTGATAGCACTCTTCTTTGGTTTAACCCTTAAGAACACTTTATCTCCCATAGAGTACTCTCTTGGAGTCCTTTTTAGATCAACATAACTTTTCTATCGATCAACAACTTCTTTAAGCCTTTGCTTGATTACCTTCAATTGATCCTCCATTTCTCTGACCATATCTAGCCCAATCACAACCTGATCTTCTAGGTTATCCCAAGATAATGGTGTTCTACACTTCTATCCATACAAGGCATCAAAAGGAGCCATTCCTAGAGAGGAGTGATGTCCATTATTGTAGGTAAACTCTACAAGGTGTAGGTAGTCTTCCCAATGAGACTTTTGATCCATGTAGTACATGCGGAGCATGTCCTCTAGTACTTGGTTTACCCATTCTGTTTGACCATCTATCTCAAGGTGGTATGTCGAGCTCATATTCAATTTCATGCCTACTGCACGATGTAGAGCTTTCTAGAATTTAGAAGTGAATCTAGAATCCCTATCTAAAATGATTATTTCAGGAAACCCATGCAATCAGAATACCTCTTTGGAAAATCTATTAGCCACTACCTGAGCATCATCCTTGATGTTCCCTGGTATGAAATGTGCAACCTTAGTCAATCTATCGACTATTACAAGGATTGCATCATGTTGATACCTGGTCTTGGGTAAACCTACTATAAAATCCATAGATATAACCTACCATTTCTGTGTAGGTACATCATGTGGATACAATTGTCCTACAGGATGCTTACGTTCAACCTTAACCTTCTGACATTCGAGGCATCGAGCAATAAAATCAGTGATATCCTTCTTCATTCCTATCTAGAAGAAGGTTCTTTTCATGTTTTCCCTCATTTTGGCCCCTCTAGGATGAGCAGAATAAGGGGATCTATGGGCTTCTTGCATTATTAACTTCCTTAAATCACCCATTTTTGGTATGATGATTCTACCTTTGTAGCACAAAAGGTCATCATTCATGCTAAATTCCTTATTACCCTCAGGGTCTCTACTCAACTTAGACCAAATTTCCTTGCAATACTCATCTTGAGATTGCTCTTCCCTCACTTGATCCATTAGATCCATGTGACTTCTGGTTATGGTTGCTATGTGCTTCCTTCTACTTAAGGCATCAACAACCTTATTCTCTTTCCCCTTTATATACTCAATCTCAAAGTCATATTCAATGAGAAACTCAACCCATCTTCTCTGTCTCACATTGAGTATAGGTTGGGTGAATATATACCTCAGACTTTGATGGTCAGTTTTCAACTCAAAGGGCCTTCCTACCAAGTAGTGGTACTAAAATTTTAGAGCATGCACCATTGTAGCTAGCTCTAAATCATGTGTAGCATAATTAATTTCATGCTTCTTAAGCTTCCTTGAAGTGTATGCTACTACTAACTCATCTTGAGAGAGTACTCCTCCTAACCCTTCTAGTGATGCATCCATGCATACTGAAAAGTTCCCTTGAGGGTCTAGAATTTTCAATATTGGTGTTGTAGTGAGTTTATGTTTTAGCAATGCAAAGGCAGCTTCACACTTTTTTGACCACTTAAATTCCTTTCCCTTTTTCTGGAGGTTAGTTATTGTTATTGCAATCTTAGAGTAATCCTTTATATAACATCTATAGTAGCCCATCATCCCCATGAAGCTTCATACTTCTATCACATTGGTAGGGGGTGGCCAATTCAGAATGGCTTCAATTTTCTCTGGATCTACTACAATTCCTTCTACAGATATAATATGCCCAAGATATCGTACCTCCGAGACATAGAAATCACTTTTTGCTAGATTTCCATAGAGTTGGTTCTCCCTTAGCAACTCTAACATGATCTTGAGATGTTTATCATGCTCCTCCTTGTCTCGAGAGTATATTAAGATATCATCTAAAAATATGAGGACAAATTGATCTAGATACCTCTTGAACACATTGTTCATTAGATTCATGAATGCAATTGGGGTGTTAGTTAGTCCAAAGGGTAGGACTATAAACTCATAATGCCCATACCTAGTTTTGAATGTCATTTTGTGAGTGTCCTCCTCATGTATTCTTAATTGATGATACCCTGATTTTAGATCAATATTTGTGAATATTATGGCATCTCTCAATTGGTCAAACAAATCTTTGATTCTAGGTAAAGGGTATCGGTTCTTGATTGTAGCCTTATTAAGCATCCTATAATCAATACATAATCTTAATGAACCATCTTTCTTTTTAACAAATAAAATTGGTGCACCCCAAGGTGACACACTTGGTTTTATCAATCCCTTTTCTAATAGCCCTTGTAGTTGCACCTTTAATTCCTGCATCTCAATAGGATTCATCCTATATGGAGATCTATGGATAGGTTCTGCTCTTGGCATAAGTTCAATAGTAAAATCAAATTCCTGCATAGGAGGAAGTCTAGGTAAATCCTCAGGAAACACATCCTTAAAGTCCTACAAAATTGGGTGTTTCTCCAACACTTCTCTCTTCTGATCTTCTCCAACTTCATTGAGTTTTATGACATAGAATATCCCTCCCTTCTTGAGGGCTTTCTTCAACTACATAGTTGACAACATCTATCGCTATGAATTCTTAGTCTTTCCTTACCTTTTTCTGAATACTCGATCCATCTATCTTGGAAATTGATCAAGGCTTTATGGGCCTGTAACCAATCCATCCCTAGGATCACATCAAAATCATGAAGTGGAGCTACATACAAATAACCTTCAGTGGTACCACTAGTTAGAGTAATCTCTACCATTGGAAAACATTGGTTTACTAAGTAGGTTTACCTAGAACCATACTCGACCTTCCATCCTTGGGCTAAATATCCTAGCCTTTTTGACATATCCCTTGCTAAACTAGAAGAAATAAAACTATATGTGGCCCCACTATCAATTAAAATATTTACTTCTTTATTAAAAATATTACCTTTTATAAGCATTGGGATGGCTTGCCCATCTAACTTTTGATTCTTGATTGTAGCATAAATTCGATGTGCAGGTTCCTTTCCCTTGGCACTAGATGTACTTAGCCTTGGTTGATGTAGATACTGACTAGCATAGTGAGGGCCTCTATAATTATAACACCCATCCTTGGGTCCCTACCACTTTTTTGGTTTTTGTTCCCTTACTTTACTTATTAGGGTTGAAGTTTATGGTTTTTGAGGTTGAGGTTTTGCATTGTTGGGATTGTTGTTGGTTTTATTTTGGAAGTTCTTCTTGAACCTTCTCTATTTCCCATTATTTCTCTTCTTAAATTTTTGAGGGTTCTTGGCCTTTTGATCTTGTTCCTCTTCCCATTTCAAGAATCCTTGACTATTCCTCTTCCTAAGTGCTTGTTGATCTTGCTCAGATAGGATAGAATAGTTGAATTGTAAGTGAGACTCTACCTTCTTTGCTAGGTCATACGCCTTCTGTAGTGACTTGGGTTCATTCATGTTTACATCATGTCTCACTCTTGATTCTAACCTAAGAATGAACTTATGAACCCTCATCTTCTCATCATAAGTGGGTACATACTTTAGTAATCATACCAAATTTTTGTAATATATCTCCATAGTTTTGGTTCCTTGTTGAAGGTTGGCAAACTCCTCAAACTTTAATGCATAAAAGTGTTCTGTGAGGAACCTCTTTTTGAATATTTCAACAAAATATTTCCATTTAATATCAATAGGTTCAATCTTATTCTTCTCATAGTAAGTTTCCCACCAATCTAAAGCAACCCCTTCTAGGTAGATTATGGCCCAAACTATTCGGGTTCCTAGGGAATAGCCCTTCACTATAAAATAAACTTCTAATTCCCTTAACTAGGCTTTGGCTGCATCCCCATCCCCTTCTCCATCGAACTTATTGATGTAAATATTTTTTAGATCCTTAGCTAGTTCTTTTTCCAAAAGAGCTCTGGCTTCCAACTATTCTATAGTTAGTCCATCGGCTTGGCTAACCTCTGAACCTCTAGCTTGCAAATTCTGATTCACAATGGTTTCCAACATTTGTTTCATCTGATCCTGCATGGTAGCAACCATAGCAGTGAGGTTTTCTACCTCTCTGTTGGAATTTTTGGGATCCTCATCCCGAATCCCTTCTTCGATATTACTCTATCGAGTCTGCCTAGTTGAAGGTGTAGGCCTCTCTTTTCTAGCCTTAGGTGCCATTTATCCTAATGACAACCAATAAGAGAAGGTTAGGTTATAGTTCCACCTTTGAACTGAACTACTAACACAAGCCATAATGTAGAGTTCTCTTGCTAAAAACATCAATAATATAATTAGGGTAGTGTTCCAAGGTTATGATGTAACTTCAATGCCAAAGTCCATACTTACTATAAGTAAGGTATCATAACATTCCAATCACCCTTGGGGTTAATCCCCATTAGATTCTAGCAAGTAAGGGATTCTAGGTCTTCCTAACTTTAGCTTAAAACTTAAGCAAGCCTTCATAGAAAGACATCCAAATCCCTAAAACACATTAAGAAGCTCTATACCCTCATACCTAGAGCTCTGATACCAAATGTAATGACCCCAAAAACTAGCTACAAGAAAACACAAGAAATAAAATATTTTTTTTTTAACTACGAAGAGGGATTCATAAACCCCTATCCAATATTTGGTTAATCTATTATTTTAAGTTTACTAAGTTTCCCAACTTTCCTATTGAGTTACATCTCACTCAATACCCTACACAAGTCCATCTATGTAGGCATACTATGTGTTACCATAAATAAGCTTATCCATCTCATCATTCTTGATGAGCTAAACTTATCACCTTTAGTATAGTCGAAGGTATACACCCATCACCATACCATACACAAGTCTATCTATGTAGGTATGCTATGTATATTATGAGTTAAGCTATCCATCTCATCTTCATGATGAGCTATCTTAACTCCTATGTAATAAATTAGTTTACTTAGTTATCATTCTCCCTAAGGGGTCTCAATCCCTTAGGTTCTTTCTATGTTCACCCTAAGAGGTCTCAATCTCTTAGGTCCTTTCTATGTTCACCCTAAGATTTCATTTTCTTAGGTTACTTTTATGTTTAGCAAGAAGATAAGAATAACTCTATCTACTTAATCAATCAAAGAGCAAAATCCATAAAGCATACAAGAAGTACTTAGAAAGGAAGCAACATTTAAATGAAGGTAAGCATTAAATAAAAGAGAAATCTAGATAACAAAGCATAGATAAATCAAAATAGTAAATTAAAGATACATTTCCCATTCATTCAATAAATTATTACATATATCCAAGTATGGTAAAACCTCCATACTTTTAAAAGAATAAAGTAATACATCCATATTCATCTAGGGATATCTCCCTACAAGTCTAGTCTATTTGAGCATAAGTAAATTATTGCAATTATAAATCAAACTGATGCATAGGTTCCAACTGCCATCTTTGGTCCTCCTTGTCTTTCCATCGTTCATTTGAGGATAGTAGGGGATCAAGGCAACTCATGGTTCTATGATAGACATGCCTCTAAATGCATCTACTAGTAACATGAAACCAGTGCATTTACTATTTACTTTGCCAAATTGCAACTATACAAATTTAATCAAATAATTCAACCATCTACTGTCTAGTTGATATCATAAGAATCTTCCCATTACTATTCTCCTCTCTCAATTACCTACAAGAGAGTCATTTCAACAGATACAACTAGATCACAAGCCTTACTTTAATCAAATCATTTCAAAACCTTTATTCAACATAATCAAAGTCCCATACCTTTAATTATTTAAATAAACTATATTTCCTTTATTCAACATAATCAAAGTCCCATACCTTTAATTATTTAAATAAACTATATTTCCTTTATTCAACATAATCAAATAATATTTTATTCAATTAACTAAATAAATCACATTTCCTTTATTTACATTAATCAAATAACATCTTATTCAATTAACTAAATAAATCATATTTCCTTTATTTACATTAATCAAATAACATTTTATTTAATTAACTAAATAAATCATATTTCCTTTATTTACATTAATCAAATAACCACTTTATTCAATTAACTAAATAAACCATATTTCCTTTATTTACATTAATCAAATAACCACTTTATTCAATCAACTTAAGATTTAATTTTTAATTTACCCATTTTTTAGAAACATGATTTCTTCTCTTATATAAAATAAAGACTCAATTAAACAAATGCAAGTAAAAAGAGCACTTCACTACTTGATGTCAGGTGGTTAACACTTATGTTAAACACATAAGAAATTTCCACCAAGGAAATTAAAGGGCAATGACCTAGAGAAATGAAATGAACTCAGACCATGGTGAAGAGAGGTGAAGGTTTAGAAAATTGTTGCCACTCATGTGGTATTTTTGTAGTCCATAATAGTGGACCACTATGATGGATGGCACCCCTTTAATAGGTTGAGGGGCCAACCTAATTTGACAACAAGCCAACACTACTTATAGATTAACCCAATCCACATAGGATGATGCTAAAGGGGAAAAAATGAGACACACAGTTAACAATATGACCATAAAGCAACAATGAATATTACAAGGTTGCAGATGAACCAACTATTGACAAAGAGGAGGCACAGACTATGCTTGTCTCAATTGGAAAGTTAAAATAAAAAACCAAGTTTAGACATCTTATGCAAATGTCATCACACAAAGGGAAAACTACTCACCAATATCTTAGAAGTAACCCAACTAGTTACAAATAGCATAACCAATAGGATGATGTGACAAAATATGAAGACCAACTATAAGGTGTTTTCATGCGATTGCTAACAAAAAATACAGCATGCTTGGTCTATTGACCAAGGTCAACTCAAAAAGAATCACACTTAGAGTTCGATATAAAATGAACACCTTAGGGTTCTTTGGAGGTATGTAAACTATGGAGCTAAAGAACTAGTGAAATTTGGGTAAAAACAACTAGTGGTGAATGCCTAGTTCACATGGAGCTTAGTTGTATTTTCACCAAAGTAAATAAGAAGATATATAATATGAAATCAACATGCGTCTTAAAGATAATGACTTCCTTCCTTTTTCTCCTGGTGCACCATCTTGAGAACATCCAACTCTTGCTTTCCCTCTCTTTCTCTCCTTTTTCCATTTTATACCTTGCTCATCATTAGTTGTGCTCTGAAAAAGGTTTATATTTCCCCTTGCCTTGTTCTCTCTCCTCCTCTAGAAGCATGTTCACCCTGACTATTCCTTCTGACCGATTTTTCATTGCTCTCTACCTACCTGATTTTACTCCATACTCATCCATCTGATAATAGGAGGATATTTTGTTTTATTAAATCATTTTTCCCTTATTACCAAATTTACCAAAAAGAGTCTCTCCTCTTCTTGACGGTAACAAAAAGCTTCCATTGTATGAGCTCACAACACATTTTCCTTAAATAATAGATTTCTTTAATTATTTATGTGGAGGTCATTTCCATAGTTTAAAACTTAATGAAAACGAACCTCTATTTTCATTAAAAGGAAATATTCTTACTAAATGAAACTCTCATATCATTTAGATTAAATTCTTATTATTTAAATAAAGTCCCAATATTATTTAAATTATGAATTTATAATTTATTTAAATAATGAAAATCTATCATTATTTAAAACTAAAGATCTATTATTTATCTAAATAAAATTCTATTATTATTTGAATAAGATCTTATTATCCATTTAAGTAAAGCTCTATTATTATTTAAAATAGACTTTACTATATATTTAAATAAAGCTCCATTATTATTTAAATAGATTCTACTATCTATTTAAATAAATCCCCATTATTATTTAAAATATATTTTACTATCTATTTAAATAAATCTCCATTATTATTTAAAATAGATTATTTTCATCAACTTAATAAGTTTTTAATACAACTAGCGAAATTCTATAGAAACAACAATTCAATGGATTTAAATACAACTAAATTTATGCATATTTTCCAAACCAAAATGTAGTATATTGATGAAGTAAAAGACAACCAAATAATATGCAACAAACACAAAGGGAGTCTTTCCATCAATCTAGTTACCCATCTCAGTCAAATAATTTACCATAGCTACTAGGCTATCAACTATGACTCTAGGTGGTTGGCTTTGACGATTATCCCATAACCAATAATGCATGCCTATATGAAGGTAGTCATCAATGTTACATCTGAGTTGCCTTAATCATCACTTCCCCAATATCAAGTATCCTATTTCTGGTGTATGATTCTATTTATTCCACCTACAAGCGTACCTAATCTTGCACATTGGCAATATATCAGCAATACCATGCTCTTCAAAAATAAATCAATCTACGCACTATATAATCATTCATTTGCAACAAAACTAAGTATCAAATTACTAGTGATCATCATATAGTTATTCCATACCATAAGTCTTGTCAGGGAAGGTCATGATAATGAGCTATATGAGATCCACCAGCAAGATCGAGCTAGTTTGGGCTATAGTTTCCTCCTTCAAATTTAGGGTTGGGAGCACATTCAGGTGGACAAACCAAATGGGCTACCTTGGGTGACTTAGAGGGAGATGTTGGACCAGGATATTGGCTATGCAATCTATTAGAGATGATATCAGGAGCGATACCAGAGTCATCATTTTGTAGGCATGATTTTGTACTACAATGAATCTTTTGATGGATTGAAGAAAAATAATATCATATGGTGGTTGTACAAGGATTGTCCATGATGGGACAAGGAAAATCAGTAATTGATATGGATTAGGCATGATCGATGGGTGATTGCTTGCCACAAAACTAAGTGGGAGTACTTTTAGTACTCTCATGTTACTCAATAGTTTAGGGTACATCAGGATATACCTGGTGATCCCATTATATACCAGTACCAGATAGATGAGACTCATCTAGAGTGACCTAGAGTGGAGACAGTGGTTGAGGAGGTGGATAATCCAATGGTAGATCTAGGGGTAGAGAACCTAGGCATGATCATAAAGTATGATGCATGGTGGATCACATGGCTATGGTAAAGTGGTTGATTGATGGGAGGGTAAGCCAAAGCTATGATAGAGGAGGGCTTAGGGGATGAGGTAGAATAAGGAGAGTGATGAGTGCATCACCATATGGAAAGGGAGTGGGAGGAGACCTAAAAGTACTCCCATGTTACTCAATAGTTTGGGGTACATCAGGATATACCTGGTGAACCTATTATATACCAGTACTAGGTAGATGAGACTTAGTTGGAGTGACCTAGAGTGGAGTCAATGGATGAGGAGATGGATCATTCATTGGTAGATCTAGGGGTAGGGTACCCAGGCATGATCATAGAGTATGATGCATAGTGGATAACTTGGATATGGTAGGGTTGTAGATTGATGGGTGGGCAAGATAGAGCTATGGTAGAGGAGGGCTCATAGGATAAGGTAGACTTGGGAGAGTGATAAGTGCATCACCATATGGAGGGGAAGTGGGAGGAGACCTCTGGGAGAGGTGATCCACTAGATAAGGATAGGGATGATGAGGATCCATAGGATAAAGAGGCTCTAGTTAGGGAGAATATCTAGAGCTTACAACAATAGTTGGTAGAGTAGGATAGTACAGTGGTATTGTTACAAAGCCATATAGATAGTAGGGGGTAATAGTGGAGGAGATTATCTAAGGAGACCGACAACCTAAAGGATCAGGTGTAGAGTTCTTAGGAGGATATTTATAGGCTAAAAATAGAACGAAATGATTTGCATATGCAAGGGATGACTAGGACAATGGAGTGGGATGCTCTACAAACTTAGGTGGTAGCCTTGACAACTACGTAGGGACTAGTAGGGATAGGTAGCTAGGATACAAGTGATGTAATGGGGCTACAGGCTAAGATGGATAGATTTTGAGTGTTATTGGGTGACTATGAGGCTTGACATTGGTCTAATGGGACCTAAATTAAATATTTGAAGGATGAGGTAGAGCAAATTGATTTTCAACTACCTGCTCAATATTTAGTAGGAGGATCCCACTGGAGTTGATGCAATGAGTCTAGATAATATTATACGAGGCTACAAGATCCTAGGTTTATAGGTGGGCTAGAGATGTCAATAACCAGTGGTTCAAGGAATCCTTTTAGATATGAGGTTAAGGGTGGCTGTGAGATTGGGCATGCAGGCCTCGCTTGACATGGACTTGTATATTGTACTTTTATTTTTGAGTGTGAGGTCCAAGGACCTATTCCATTGCATCCTGTAGGTATTTTTATACCGTGATGTGTTGTCCATGATATATATATGATTTTATATTTGCATTTATATTATCATATTATTTATTTTATGTGTTTATTTTATGCATGGATGCACTTATGGATGTAATGATAGGTGATGAAAATATGCCTAAATATTGGAGTATGTATGCATAGATGGATGTCTATATGTACTTGTAGTATATTTTTTATGTTAATGATCTAGAATGTATGCCTATATGTATGCATATATGTTATGTACTAATGGCATGATGATGCAAAATTTGATTTTTATGTTTATACACTTAAACATAATGAATGAATCTAAGATGAAAAACCACCTAAGTGTGTGCACCATAGAATGTATAAAATTCATTACTCAAAATATTAACCTTTGCACAAAAGTCACACATTTGAAATCCAACCATATGTAATATGATCTAATGTAAATAATGGATGTGAAATAGGGAGAGGTCATAAGAAAAAAATGGGGTTTTTCATGAGACTCAAACACCCTAGTTGACCAATAAAAATTTGTATACTAACTATACCTAACTCATAAAAGATAAAAATCTAATAGGAAGACACAACTATTCAATATACTTGTATGTGCATAGTGAATTCATTAGCATGATGCATAAGATTACCAAATTGTCATATTGACTCTTAGAGTCAATTATTTTGATGAGGATCACCCTATGGTCATGATTATCCTAATTTTATACTTAGTTGGACTAGACTACTAGGCAATACAAGCCACCAAAAGCTAGCTCATCTGTAAGATGAAATTGGTCTGTATAAAATAAGGTCATTAATATGATAGACATATCACCACATGTAATACTACTCCATTGTTAGGCCAGTATCTATAGCCCATTACTATAATGGAGATTACCCCGTGGATTTTGAATGGTTGAGGATTCTAGAGATTCAAGCTCATTACCCACTTATTTTCTTTTTATTTATTTACATGGGATACTTGCTCATTTTTTTATGAGCAAGGGGATTTATTTTAGTGGTGAAAACCTCTCTTGTTTTTTTTTTTTTTTTTATTAGGGATACTTTATCATTTTTGTGGACCAAGGTATTTTATTACTTTAGGTATGGAGGAGCTTATCTTTTTATCAATTCTCAGCACTGTAGACCATGTGCATAATAGGATGAGCAAGGGAAACCTTTCGCTTAAAGGGTAAGGACTATGTTGTAGTGTCATCCTTCCTTGTTCAAACTTGGATTTAAATGTGTAAATTTGTGTTGGGATTTTGAGATATACAAGGTACAATAAAATTAAGACCCTACCTTCAAAAATAAATATAAATTTCTACAAAATCTAAAAAGAAAACTAGGAATGTTTGAATAACCAAAATACCCTATTGAACATCCTCTAACAACTTACTAGGTGAGGGAAATACACAAACACCTAGGATGGGGAATGTAAATGGAAATGATATGTGGATTTGTGTGTTTTCCTTATGAACTTTTGAAAACTAATGGCTGTGCATAAAATAGTCAGTGGCCATATAAACATCTTTGTTGATGTTCATACGGTATCTACCCTATCTTACGAGGACCCCTTAATAGTCAAAAGATCACAAGGAAAAGTGTAAATGATGACATGATAAAAAGTGTGATTAAGACTTATGACAGTCATACAAGCATGGTGCTTTGTGTAGAAATTCAAGAACAACATAATCTAATGCAAGTGAAATAAGTGAATATGCCTAATGCATCTAATAAATGATTGTGTAATGCATGATGATGTAAGTAATGCAATGTTTTTGTGATTTTTGATTTTGTATTATTTTTGTTGTTTTATTGTTTTTTTTGTATGGATTGTGTTTAATACATGAAATAATTATGAATGGAGAATGTTAAGAGGTTCCAGTTCCTCAAAACCCTCAATATAAGCTAATGATAAGTCCCTATCCCTATCTTCTGCATGATGAAAAATGGGCCTAACCAATTTACCATAAATTTATTCCATAAGTGGGGTGGTAAGTTAATTTTTTTTTGTTCTCTTTAAGCACAAGGTCCCAAAATCTAAAGTCCCTAAGGTGAAATTTCATATAATAAGATAGTTTAAGGTGATATTGATAAATGTGAAAATGCACGAGAGTGTTAACATGGCATTCATCAAGAAAGGTCAATTTATTAAGGTGATCTTGTCACGTTGTGTCATCATTGATGAACTCTTGCAGTGAAATGTGCAATGAAATAATTTATAATTCCAAGGGTATGATCGCCTCAATGCCATATACTAGTGAAAATAGAATTTCCCCAATTAGAATTCGAATGCTAGTTCTATAAGCCCATAATGCAAGACACAATTGAAGGTGCCAATCTTTGTGATTATCCTTAATAGTTTTATTAAGAATGGTAATGACTATTTTATTGGATACCTCTACTTGACCATTACTTTGTGGATAATAAGGTGTTGAGAAGCTATGTTGTATGTTTTAATTGGTACACAACACTCTCATATCCTTCTTCTTAAATTAAGTACCATTATCTAAGATGATCTTTGATGGGATACCAAAATGACATATGATGTTATGCACTCCATAATATGAGATCCAACTATAGTGGTAAAAGGATTTGCCTCCACCCATTTTGTGAAATACTTTGTGGTCATTAGAATAAATTTTTGACATCCCAAAAAGGGAGTTATATTTTTCCAATTAAGTCAAAACCCCACTACAAAAAATACCATAATGAATGTATCGATTATAAGGCCTATGAAGGTATGTGCGATAGATTAGCATGATGCTGACATTTAATGCACTTATTGACATAAGCACAATAGTCTCTCTCCATGGTGGGCTAGTAATAACCCATTTAGAGGATGCACTTAGTGATAGCCATACTGCTAAAATGACCACTGCAAGTACCATCATGAGCTTGAGAAATTGTCGAAGCAAATTATTGGGGTTCTAAGAAACGAAGGAGAAGACCATCGTAGCTTTGATGGTAAAGTATATCTCCTATAAAAACATACTTTGTTGCTTTTTTCTTGAATTTTCATTTGGTGGCATGCGATAATCTTGAAGTTACATTACCAAGCTTCAGGAAATATTTCAGTTGAGCAAACCAATCTTGATATGGTTGAGTTTTGGCTATATGATCCGCTTGCTCCTTTTATGAATCATCTCACATGAATGTATATTTAGATATATTTCTGAGATAGATGGTCATTATGTTATCAAAAGGACTCTGTGGGACAAAATATCCCTAGGATGAATGATTTAAAAAATCATGTATTTGAGGGAACAAATCTTAGTGCAGTTCTATCTGAATCATGTGGATATCTTACTCATCTTTCAAAGTATCTTGTGATATTGCAGATTGAGAAAGCATTTGAACTTAAATAGTAGTAACACCATCTGATAGGTTCTACATAATTAAGGATACCAAGGAAGCCATTGTATCCACAAAATGGTTGGAAGAATGAGGAACTACCTCTATTTCATACCATTCAAATTTAGTTAATAATTTATCACAAGGGATTTATATGATTTTAATATTGGACACTTGCATTGGTAAATTTCCTTAATCTAGTTGACAATGAGCAAGGAATCATTGAAGATATTAATATTTTTTATGTTCATGGCAAGAGCTTTCTATAGACCCAAAATAAGAGCTTCATACTTAATATTATTATTGGTGCACGTGAAATCAAGTTTAAATGAAAGGGGAACAGGAACCCCTTGTGGTGTGAAAAACATGATTCCTATACCACCCCTTACTCACATTTAGAACCATAAAATAATAGAATTAGATCAACTTTATTTTATGGTTATTTAGGTTCTAGCAAGTCTAATAATGTGAAGACTCCATCATTAAGTAACTCGATTGTAAGAGGCTTATCATATTAGAGAGGAGCCTCTACTAGTTGATCAGTGATAACTTGACCTTTAATAGATTTTTGACCTATGAAATTGAGGTCAAATTCTATCAACAAAATTATCCACTTTGTGGTACATCTATAATGGTATGTTTGACTCATCATGTACCATAGAGGGGTTTCTTTAGAAATGACATATGTTGTTTGATTAAACATGTAATATCGAAGCTTATTTGTGTCAAAGACTACTGCTAAGAAAATATTCTCAATGTATGCATACTCGAGCTCATAGCTAACTGAGGTATGACTAATGTAATAAATAACCTGTTCTTTATTTACCTCATTCTTCTAGGCCAACATGGTCCCTAAGGTAAATTCAGTGGCTAATATGTATGGTCCCTAAGGTAAATTTAGTGGCTAATATGTATAATAAGAATAGTACACCTGGTCTAGGTGGAGCTAGTACTAGAAGAGATGCCAAGTATCGCTTGATTTTGTCAAAGGCATTATGACACTCATCACCCCAATTAGAGGTAATCTCATTTTGTAACAATCGATTCATCGATTGATATTTATTTGAAAGTTACACTATGAAGCTTCAAATAGATGCAAGCTTTCCTTGTAATCTGAATAGATGCTTAAGGTTGGTGGGGGTAAGTATTTCTAGGATGGCCTTGAATTTAGCTATATGAAATTCAATTCCTCATTTATATACTATGAAACCCAAGATTTTTCCAAATGTTACATCAAAGACACACTTCGTGGGGTTTAGTTACATGTTATGTTCTATAAGATGATTGAAGAACTTTCTTAGAACATCGATGCTCATGATGCAACAAGGATTTGACCAATAATTCATTCATGTAATCTTCCAATATTTTATGCATGTAATCATGGAATATGTATGTCATGGACCACTTGTAAGTAGCACCAATATTTTTAATACCAAATGGCATGAATTTATAGCAAAATGTCCCCTAAGGCATTGTAAAATCCATCTCGGGCTGGTCTTCTAGGTTGAATTGAATTTGGTTATAACTTGAAAATCCATCCATGAGGGATAACATTTCATGAAAAATAGTCATGTAAATGAGTGCATCAATGTTTGGGAGTGGGAATTCATCCTTTGTATTTGCTTTAATAAGATCTCAAAAAATAGTACATATACAAATATTCCCATCTGGTTTCCTAATAGGTATCATGTTGGATACCCAATTAGGATAGTCAATAGGTTGAATGAAACCTGCATCCAACAACTTTTAAAGTTCATATTTAACCATTAAGGCTATTATCAAATGCATCTTGCAGAGATTTTTCTTGATTGGTTTAATTTTTGGGTCAAGCGTTAAGTTATGCATGACTAAACTTAGTTCGAGACCTGATATTTATTTAGAAGACCAAGAAAAAACCTCCTTCTCTATCAATATATTTATGTAATTGAATTGTTTCATAAGGGATAGAATTTCACCCAACTTAATATTTTTAAGAATTATGGGTTCAGTGCCGATATCTACATCAATTTTTCCCTTAAATGACATATAGGATCCATCCTCGAGTTGATGAGGCATAGGGATCAAATGGATGTCATCAAGTATATTTGGAGAGTTTATCATATCATCAAGTTTGATCTCAGCTTGAAAAACATCTTTATATGACTTTCATGAAAAATGAAATAGTTGTAAAATTTCTTCATAGGGAAAGAACTATGAGGGTGATGGTAGAAACATGGAGAGATCAAAATTAATGGCCTCATGGTTGAGGTGTAAATATTTTGAAGGGTCATTTGGGTAGAGGAGTGGTGTGGTGATGTTAGTGGAGATCATATTGATGGAGGGTAGATGATATCCATTTTCTAGTAGGAATATATGATCAAATATGGGTGGTCACAAATGCACCAGTGATGGCAAGCCGGGATTCACACCACAAATTCACCGTAGAATTCACAGCAATTTTCATTAAACTTTCTTAATACAGTCATACAATAATTTTCCAGGCTCACAGTCTCTCTTCCCCAATCCCGACTTCACCATCCGTCCCTATTACAAAATTTTGGGTTTTATCGAGGCCCCGATCCTCTAGGCAATTAATGCCTACCTAACAAGATTCAAATTCGAACTTTCCCCCCCTTTTCGGGGTTTTCAAAATTTTGAGTCATAAATGGGCCATCTGCCCGATCTACCAGGAAGCTTTCATTAATGGCTTCCATACCCTGCACTGGCCGCTTTGTTCTGATGGTACTTTGTACTGCTGCTTCTTCCTTACCTTCCATGCCCTGTAACTGTTGTTTGTTGAATACTTCCTCACGGTGGTTAACTCGGTTTAAATGCACGCAGCTGTCCTTCACACATCAATATACGTGGCCTTCGTCCTCGTTTTAATACACGTGGTTGCCCGCGTGTCCATCTTCGGCCTCCGTCTTCAATAGGCTGTGTTGCTTCCACATAGCTGTCTTTTTTTTTTTTTTTTCTCGGCAACCGCAATTCAAACCACGCGGCAGCTTTTAACTTTTCTTAACGGTCTGTCTTCAATTTTAAGTCACGCGACTTTACTCCACGTGGCAGCTTCTAATTGGCCGCGACATCGCGACATGTCGCGATATCGCGACCCCCCACGCCTTCGGACCTCCGCAGTCTTCGCGAGCCGCGATACCGCGACATGTCGCGATATCGCGACATGTCGCGGTATCGCGACCCCCCATGCCTTCGAACATCAGCAATCAAAATGGGCCGCGATATCGCGACATGTCGCGATATCATGACATGTCGCGGTATCGCGGCCCCCCGCGCCTCAGCCTTTGCTTTGCGCAAAACTGTCGCGATATCGCGACGTCGCGATATCGCGACGGTTTTGGCCCTCGCCCACTACTCGCCTTCGGAGCCACGATTTCGCGACATGTCGCGATATCGCGGCTCCCCTCCCCAACCTGTCTTAAAACACTTCTGCCTTCCCTTTGCTCATAAAACTTCGATCTTGGAACAAAATTGGAATAAAACAAAATAAATAAATAAAAGTACTTAGAAAAATTTAGAGAGATTTGGAGGATGCAAGATTGCTCAAATGCTGTCGGATGCTCCTGCATCAGACACCCGGGGTAAATTGAAAGTGACCCTCACTTTTGCTGTGTTGGGGAAAGACCCAGGCGGTCAACCTCCAATTTCGACAACCAAGTCGCATCTTCAACAGGCCTGCCCTTCCACTTTACTAAGTATTCAGAATACTGTCTATTTCTGGTGCTTCTGCCCTCACGAGTATCTAATATCTCTTCAATCTCGTTGGCGGTTGGAGTAGAGGCTGGAAATTGCCACAACTCTGCACTTGGTACCTCTGTACTTTCCCCTTCATGATATTCCACTAGATCTGAAACATTAAAAATAGGTGAAATACCAAGCCAACTTGGTAATTCCACTTCATATGCATTTCCTGACTCCCGTTTTCCCAGTATTCTGCATGGCCCAAACTTCTTCATCTTCAATTTGTTATAAGTCTTGGCAGGAAATCTCTCCTTCCTGAGATGCACCATAACCTCATCTCCAACTTTGAAGTCCTTGTACCGCCGCTTCTGGTCTGCCTTTGTCTTATATTGACTGTTCATTTTTGTAATTTGTCTTCTTACTTCCTCATGCAGACTTTTCATATGCTCTGCAAATTCCTCTGCCTCGGCACTACATTTTTCTCTTCTATCCAACTTTCTTAGTTCAGACACATTCCTCGGGCTGTTTCCATATACTATCTGGAACGGAGATTTATTTGTGCTTTTATTAACTGAACTGTTATATGCAAACTCTGCTTGTGGTAAGACCAAATCCCATCCCTTGGGTTGATCCACTATCAAACATCTCAGTAAATTGCCCAGGCTCCTATTGACCACCTCCGTTTGCCCATCTGTTTGTGGATGGTATGCTGAACTGAATTTTAGGTCTGTCTTCAATTTCTTCCACAGGGTTCTCCAAAAATACCCAACGAACTTGGTATCTCTATCTAAAACTATACTTCTTGGTAGACCGTGAAGTCGTACCACTTCCTTGAAGAAAAACCCGGCAATGTGAACTGCATCACTTGTCTTTTGGCAGGGAATGAAATGTGCCATTTTGGAGAACCGATCAACCACCACAAATACCGAGTCATTTCCCCTCTATGTTCTCGGAAATCCAAGGATAAAATCCATGCTTATGTCCTCCCATGGTCTCTCGAGCACAGGTAATGGCTGGTACAGCCCTTGTATTTTGTTTTACACCCTTTGCCATCTGGCATATTCTGCAACCTTGCACAAACTTCCGCACATCTTGCTGAAGTTGTGGCCAATAGTAATTTTCCTCAACCAAGGCAATGGTCTTATCCCGACCAAAGTGCCCAGCCAATCCTCCACTGTGCTTTTCTTTGATTAAATTCTCCCGCATGGAACTTCTGGGAATGCACAACTTACTACCCTTGAACAACATTCCGTCTTGGATTAAGAAATCCAACCATTTTGTTCTGTCCATAGTAATAGGTACCAAGCAAGCCTTCCAGGCTTCTGCAAAATCCGGATCTGCAGGGTACAGACCCTTCAGTTCTTCAAATCCCACTACTTCTACTGTCAATCTAGTCAGCAGAGTTTGCCTTCTGCTTAAGGCATCTGCAACTCTGTTTGACTTCCCACTTCTATGTTTCAGCACAAAGGTATAACTTTGGAGGAACTCCACCCATTTCATGTGCCTTTGGTTCAGTTTTGTCTGACTATTAATGTATTGCAAAGCCTGATGGTCAGTAAATAGTACAAACTCCTTTGGTAATAAATAATGTCTCCACTTCTTCAGGGCCTGAACCATAGCATAAAATTCTTGATCATAGACTGAATACTTTCTCCGGGCATCATTTAACTTCTCACTAAAATAAGCAATTGGCTTGCCTCCTTGACTCAGTACAGCCCCTATTGCACTGCCACTGGCATCACAGTCCACCTGAAATACCTTGTTGAAGTCTGGAAGTGCCAAAACAGGCTGCTCTGTAACTTTTCTCTTCAAGGTATCAAAGCTCCTTTCAGCCCCTGATGTCCATTTGAACTCCTTTTTATCTCCCCTCATTGTCTCTGTGAGAGGTGCACAAATACTGCTGAAGTTCTTTATGAACTTCCTATAAAAATTGGCTAGACCATGGAATGACCTCACTTCTGTTGTGCTCTTTGGAGTAGGCCATTCAATGATGGCTCTCACCTTTTCGGGGTCCATCTTCAGACCTTCTACTGAGATTACAAACCCCAAGTATACCAATTCCTTCTTGACAAAATTACACTTTTTCAAATTTATTAATAACCGTTCTTCTCGTAGCTTTTCAAAGACCCTCCTGATATGCATCAGGTGTTCCTCCAGGGTCCTGCTAAATATCAATATATCATCTAAATAAACAATAACAAACTTTCCCAGAAATTCTTTCAGTACTTCATTCATCAGCCGCATGAAGGTACTTGGTGCATTGGACAGTCCAAAGGGCATGACCAACCACTCAAACAGGCCTTCTCTTGTCTTGAAGGCTGTCTTCCATTCATCTCCCTCTCGGATATGGATTTGATGATAGCCACTTTTCAGGTCAATCTTTGTGAAGTACTCAACTCCACTTAAACAGTCCATGATATCATCCATTCTTGGTAACGGGAATCTGTACTTAATAGTGATTTTGTTGATGGCCCGTGAATCTGTACACATCCTCCATTCCCCATCCTTCTTTGGCGCCAGCACTGCAGGTACTACGCATGGACTCAAACTTTCCCGAATCAATCCCTTTTCTAATAATTCTTGGACTTGTCTATTTAATTCCTCAGTCTCCACAGGTGTCATCCTGTGTGCAACTTTATTTGGCAGGCTTGATCCTGGTATTAAATCTATATGATGGCTAATTTTTCTCACAGGGGGTAAGCCCTCAGGTACATTGTCTGATACAATGTCTGGAAATTCCTCCAGCAGATTTAGAACTTCTGCTGGGGTATCCTGGCATTCCTTCCCCCTAACTCTAGGGATTATTGCATAACATAAATGTTTATGCTTTAACCCGTTCAGAAACTCTCTTCCCTCAACTAAATAGACTCTGGAAATATTACATACCTTTTCATCTGCATCCTTCAAGGGCTTTAGTTTATGGCGTACACCATTCTTTGTCAATGAGTAGGTGTTGGCACGGCCATCATGTACCGCACTCCGGTCAAACTGCCAGGGTCTCCCCAGCAACATGTGGCAAGCATCCATGGGCAAGATGTCACACAAGACCTCATCACAATAATTTCCAATGTTAAATTTAACAGAACACTGCTCGTTGACCAAAGCTCTGTGGTCCTTTTGTAACCATGCGACCCGGTATGGGTGTGGGTGCTTCTTCCTTTCTAACTGTAACTTTGTAACCATTTCCTCAGAAACCAGGTTATCCGTGCTACCATTATCAATAATGATATTGCAAACCTTGCCCGCACATTTACATCTAGTGCGGAATAAACTTTTCCTCTGGTCGGTGTCCTTCTCCTCATTCAACAGGACTCTTCTTACAATCATTGTTTCTCCTCTCTCCGCTTCTTCGGAATGCTCAGATTCAACATCCTCCTCTGCCACAACAGCTCTGGCTGGGCCCTCAAGCCTCTTGTTTGTTCTTTCTCGGTGTTGTGGACATTCAAATGCCCGGTGTCCTTCTTCACCACAGTGGAAACATGTTCCACGAAATACTCCTCTTCCAAATCCTCGTCCAGATCCACCCCGTCCTCTTGGGTAGCTGTTCTGATCTCGGGGCTGATAAACATCTTCTTCTCTTTGTTCCTGGTTACTACCGGCTTCACCAGTCTTCTTCGGATCTTTGTACCTTTCTCCACCGGTCCTCCCACCGGTCCTTCCACCTCGGCCTCTTCCTCTTTGCTTGCCTTCAAACCGTCTGTTCAGCTTTTCTTCTACCTTCAAGGCAAATTGGTAAGCATCCTCAATGGTGTTTACTCGAACCAGGCTCAGTTCTTCCTGGATACCAAGCCTCAACCCATTAATGTAATGGGCTACCTTCTCTTTGTTTGCCTCTAAATGCCCCGTTCTAATAGAAATTTTGTAAAACTCTTCAGTGTACTCTTGGACAGTTTTGTTTGTCTGTCTCAAGCTCTGCATTTTTCTTAGCAGATCTAACTCGTAATCTGTCGGGATGAACTGTCTTTTCAGCTTCTCCACCATTCTATCCCATCTCGTTATTCTCTCCTTCCCTTTTCTGTTCCTCTCCAACTGTATTCCTCTCCACCAAATGCTGGCATGACCCTTCAACTTAGTCTTAGCAAATCTGACCCGGTTAGGGTCTTCAACTTCCTCGTACTCGAAATATTCCTCTAAATCATTTATCCAGTCAATCACTTCTTCTGGATTTAGGTTTCCCGAGTATGTAGAAACCTCCATTTTAGGCTGCTTTCCAATCTGAGAGATGGCCTTATACAACCGGGCTTGAGCTGGATCCACAGCTTCTTCTTCTTCCTCAGACTGTTCTTCCTCTTCAACTTCGTCTTCACTTTCCTCATCCCCTCCGGGTTCGCGCCTTCTGCGTAACTCTGCTTGCAGGGCTTGAACCTACCTTTGCAAGGCTCGAAAGTCTTCGGCCGGCACCACATCTCCTCCTTCGCCTCGGTTCCTTCGTGGAGGCATTCTATCTCTCTCTTTTTTTTTTTTTTTTTTAAAATCTTTCCACAGATCCTGGTGTAACTGCCTCCTTCTCCGGCGATCTGTTACACTCTCAGGAGCTCCCGCTCTGATACCACTTGATGGCAAGCCGGGATTCACACCACAAATTCACCGTAGAATTCATAGCAATTTTCATTAAACTTTCTTAATACAGTCATACAATAATTTTCCAGGCTCACAGTCTCTCTTCCCCAATCCCGACTTCACCATCCGTCCCTATTACAAAATTTCGGGTTTTATCGAGGCCCCGATCCTCTAGGCAATTAATGCCTACCTAACAAGATTCAAATTCGAACTTTCCCCCCCTTTTCGGGGTTTTCAAAATTTTGAGTCATAAATGGGCCATCTGCCCGATCTACCAGGAAGCTTTCATTAATGGCTTCCATACCCTGCACTGGCCGCTTTGTTCTGATGGTACTCTGTACTGCTGCTTCTTCCTTACCTTCCATGCCCTGTAACTGTTGTTTGTTGAATACTTCCTCACGGTGGTTAACTCGGTTTAAATGCACGTAGCTGTCCTTCACACATCAATATACGTGGCCTTCGTCCTCGTTTTAATACACGTGGTTGCCCGCGTGTCCATCTTCGGCCTCCGTCTTCAATAGGCTGTGTTGCTTCCACATAGCTATATTTTTTTGTTTTTCTCGACAACCGCAATTCAAACCACGTGGCAACTTTTAACTTTTCTTAACGGTCTGTCTTCAATTTTAAGTCGCGCGACTTTACTCCACGTGGCAGCTTCTAATTGGCCGCGACATCGCGACATGTCGCGATATCGCGACCCCCCACGCCTTCGGACCTCCGCAGTCTTCGCGAGCCGCGATACCGCGACATGTCGCGATATCGTGACATGTCGTGGTATCGCGACCCCCCCATGCCTTCGAACATCAGCAATCAAAATGGGCCGCGATATCGCGACATGTCGCGATATCGTGACATGTCGCGGTATCGCGGCCCCCCGCGCCTCAGCCTTTGCTTTGCGCAAAACTATCGCGATATCGCGACGTCGCGATATCGCGACGGTTTTGGCCCTCGCCCACTACTCGCCTTCGGAGCCACGATTTCGCGACATGTCACGATATCGCGACATGTCGCGATATCGCGGCTCCCCTCCCCAACCTGTCTTAAAACACTTCTGCCTTCCCTTTGCTCATAAAACTTCGATCTTGGAACAAAATTGGAATAAAACAAAATAAATAAAAAAAAGTACTTAGAAAAATTTAGAGAGATTTGGAGGATGCAAGATTGCTCAAATGCTGCCGGATGCTCCTGCATAAACCAGGGGTGGCTACGAAAGTGATGGAATGATAGGGTGTGTCCTATGTGGTATAACAACAACCAGGGTTATGCATAAGCACAAAATATCATAAATTGACTCTATTTAGGATTTTCAAGATTTTAAATTGGCTAATTTTGGATCCTTTCATTGGGGCCCATTTGCCCAAAATTTACGGGGTGGAAGTTTTTTTGGGGTAAATTTGCCCACCATTGATAATAATTAAAATATTTTTATTTTAATTCACCGACCTCAAATTATAAATGATTTTGATTTTCTTGCCCAATTCACCTTCAAATTATAAATGATTTTATTTTTCCCGCCCAAATCGCCTCATATAATACTCGTATATATACTATAGTGTGTATCGATAAACATACATATAAAATACTCTAACTCAAAAATAGACCTAAAACAACAAAAAAATTGACAAGGTTGTAGAGGAGTGTTTGTCGACATAAGTTGATCGGTTGCAGAGGAGTTTTGATCAGTGCAAGATGATTGGCATAAGTTGATCTGTTGTAGAGTCGTGTTTGTCAGTATAAGCCGATCGATTGTAGATCATCATACCTATAGATGATATTCATACCTATAGCCTATCATCATGCCTATAATCAATTGTCATGCCTACAACTGATCATCATGCCTACAACTGATCATCATGCCTACAATTGATTGTCATGCCTACAACCAATCATCATGCCTACAACCGATTGGTATTCCTAAAATCGATCGTCATGCCTACAACTGATCAACATTCCTACAACTGATTATCATAGATGCACTCGATTAGCATACATATAACCAATCGTCATGCCTACAACCTATCGTCATGCATGCCATCGATCATCATATCTATAGCCGATCGTCATGTCTACATCCAATCATCATACCTACAACTGATTGGCATTCCTTCAGCCGATCATCATGCCTACAGTTGATCATTATGCCTACAACTGATCAAAATTCCTATAATTAATCATAATTCTTATGACTGATAGTCATACCTACAACCGATTGGTATTTCTACAATCGATCGGCATACCTGCAACTGATCTTCATGCCTACAACTGATCATCATGCATGACACTGGTCGTCATGTCTGTAGCCGATCATCATGCTTGTAGTTGATCATCATACATGTCTAATACTGATTGTCATAAAGCATAAAGGCTAAAAGTCTTTCATGTCAGCCTAAATATTTTAAGCTTGTCGTACATTTTTAGATTTTGCAAAACGATATTCATAGCTCCCAACACAAAAAATTTGCCATGATTTAAAAAGTTTTGGAGATAAAGTAATGCAATTCATGATGGTTTGAATTTTTTTGGAGATAAATAAATGCAATTCACCATGTATACTTCTACATAATTCACCAATATTCCAAGACAATTCACCTTAATTTTATAAATAGATTTCTCATTATGCATAACCCTAGAAACGACTAGATTTTTAGGTGTAAGAAGCTATCACAAAATGGGTATTCACTTGGGAAATAGATGAAGGTAAAATTCATCAAGATCATTAAGGGGCTCAATAGTACCTAATTCATCTTTTGATCTATCTAAATCAATATGTATTGCATCAGACTCATGGTGAGATGAATCGATAGAAATGTCATCACAATCTTGATTGGATTCACCATCCTCTTTGATCCAACTATTACTAAGGTTATCACCTAGTTCAATCTCTTCTTATTCATTGGTCTCTTCTTCTTATTTAGGCTCATAATCAGAGATCCAAAGTATTGCATGCTCTCAATTAGAGGATGAAAGAGTATCAATATGAATATGATCACCAAGCCATTGAATGTGGCTAGGACTAAGATACTCTAAACTTATCTCATCCTCATTTTCTTTAGATGCATCATTGGAAGAATCAAAGGGCTCAATAATGATCATTTGTATTAGAATATGATTACTCAACAGATGGATGTAGCCATGATCGACATACTCATTCTCATTAATCATATCATCAAAGCCTATGGTAAGGTACTGGAGTGAGTATGCAAGGAGTTCATTTGGAATACGTACAGAATACCCTAAGCTAAACCTATATGTAGGAAACTGATACTATGGATGGTAAGGGGTCCAAAGATCTTATTCATATTGGCTAAGACCATTTACACACCAATGGTAGTGGTAGAAGTACCTAAGGGTAAAGGCTAGGTTTGACATGTAACTAATGTTTGTTAAAAATAGATCATCATATTCTATCATAGGAGATGACTCTATGATAATGTCAAAACCCCCATAGAAAAAGTTTATTTGAATTTGAGGAAGACCTAGAGAGATAATGGCACTGATGGGTAGGGGTGGTTGGCATGATTTTCCCATGTCTTGCACTGACTCGATTAGGGGATTAAATATAACATTCTATACCAAATACTCAATGAGTCCATGATTGGTCATGTGGACTATGACTTATAGGAAGGTGAATGATGAGGATGGGGATGTAGGCTAAGATGGCACATTCATGGCAATGGGTGCATCTTCCTCATCCATAGGAGTTGGAATATTTGCTTCAAAAATGGTGGATACAGATTATGGGGTTTATTCAATTGGTGCCTTTGATGGATTCCTACTTGGAGGATATAATGATGAAGAAGGAATATCCAAAGATATCAATGATTATGGCTAGGATGGGGTTGATCATGATGGATTGGTGGATGGTTTTGGTGAGGGATATAGAAATTTGATTCGATCATTGGGTTGAACTTCCATATGCACCGAAGGCAAGGTAGACTCTTACAAATGGCTGACCATATTACAAAACTTGAAGGGCTTTAAGTCTACAAGAACTACATGAACCAGGCCTTCATGGATGTATTTGATGAATTGGTGTAATATGGAAGGGATGCACTTCATATCATGGATCCAAGGTCTAACAAGTAGTATGTTGTACTACATTGCACTCTCCAATATGTGGTACAATGTAGGAATTATCTTTAGCCCAACGTGGATAGGAAGGACTATTGTGTCGATGGTGGATCATAGAGAATCATTAAAATCTTGAAGGGTGAATGTAGATTCTACAATGTGTGATGATAGAATATTGAGAAGTCAAATTTATATAGTGGTAATAATGTGTAGGTGAATTTTGGCATCCCTTCACCCACTCTTATTTTTGGGGTGAAGATGTTGGTAAGATAGAGTGCCCATTTTTGAAGAATTGTGAAGGATGGATGGATAGGCAGGAAAGCATTGAAGGTAAACCTTAAAATTACACTTGGCTTCAAGGTGGAGGAATGGGAAATATGCAAAATAACACTCATTACCAAATTCCTATCCTAATAATGGATGAAACTTTGGGAAGGTAGCATTCAAATTCCAAGTCGAGCTACCCGTATATGGGGTAAAGAATTAGGAAGGTAGTAAAACAAGAATGCTATCCAAATAGCCATCCAAAAATATGATCATCACTTGGAAAGTGTGAGAGATATTCAAAAATATGCATTAATTATCTCAACTACCTCATACTTTTGGTTTATGGGCGCAAAGGAAAGAGTTTGAAAATACATGACTTTAGAGGCAATCAATTTAGGGTTTTATTATGGTGCAAAGGGGCACGATAAATTTATGATCCAAAAATAACGTAAAAGTAATCAAAGTCTTGGATTGATTCAAAAGCACCTAACTCATTTTGGACAACCCCCATCCCTCTTGAGATAGAGTGTTAGTAGATATTTCGACTGTTCTAGTATGACTCTTCCTGCCTGATGATATTAATGCTTGAATTTGAATTTATTATAAAATCCTCTTTAAATAGTAGAATGTTTGTCATTCCAAGTGGTGTCTTTATGGACTTTACAATTCATATGTACTCCTCTATTACTTTTAAATAACAACAATCACTATTTGATCTCTCAATCTATCTATATTTCTCTTTTTGCCTTTGCATGAGCATTTATTTTTGCTATGGTTGTCTAAGTTGGTCTGCTTAATTTTACCATCTGGATTTCATGGGTTCAACTGGGTGGTTCTAGAATTAATTTTCACCATTGGGTGTTGGGGTTTATTTTTTCTAAAGCCAATCTGGTGGGAGCACTCTAATTATGTTGCCTAGATTTCATGCACCTTTTTGTTGGTTTTGGGATTCACCCCTACACGTCGAGCCGAAGGAGAAGTGATATGTGGAGCAAGTTGATATAATAGGTGTTTGTTGTTGTTTACATCCATTATGGTGGAGGAAGTGTGTATTGATGCAACCGTATTCCATCATTGTTAGTTATAGTTATGATCTTATTTGCTTTCTTTCTTGCTCTCTTTTACCCCTTTTTCCCTTTGTGGTGTAGTTATCTGGGACATCAGGAGCTGAACTTCTTTGAATATTGATTTATTCTACCCATCCTAGGTTGAGTGGCCATTCAATATTGGATATGAACCTCCAGGTGCACCTCCCACTCATCCAAGGCCATTTTTCACACCAATAGTTTTTGGTGACTCTACTAGGGAACTCATTGAGTTTTTGTGTTTAAGGAAACTAGAGTCTGGTGATTCTCTAGTTTACCCAAATCTTGACAAATTACCTAGTGACTCTAACTGTGCAACATGTCCATATCATAATAGCGATTACCTTTTTATTTTGAAGATTTACCATCCCCTAAAGGACCCAGGGTTTGATGAGCAGCCCTAACATTGCAAGTGATGATAGTATGTTCATCTGGTGACTTTGAATCTAATGTATGCATCAATACCTTTGAAGGCTAGTGCTTCAATGGCTTATTTGAGTTGCCTACAATGAAACGATCCTAAATTGTTAGACCTCCAATGCTCGCATGAAATTCCCAAGGGTACCCTGAAATATATCTCAAAATACAATGGCACCTTGGGAATGGCTCGAGAGCATTTAGAAGATGTCACTGGATTAGCGATCCACAACATAGTACATGAAGATGTCATGATCAAGCTCCTAGTCTTATTTCTAGAAGGGAGGGTGCTATGGTGGTACCATACCCTTGTGCAGAGAACCATTCGCTCTTGGACGAATTTGGTGAGAGCTCTTGTTGATGCATTTGATGGCTCCTTGGATCAGGATTATGCATAAGGGGTCGAACTGGAAAGGTACTTGTAAAAAAATGGCTAATATTTTGCAAAACCTTGGCAAATTCCAACCAAATTCTTGTAGGAGGACATGGCGAATTACCTTATTTTTTCAAAAAAATATAAAATATTGGCAAATTTGAAAGTTTTAGCTAGACCGGGTGGAAAACAAGATCCATCCATGGGCTGATGCAAAAAATGGTTTGACCTTGAACTAGGTGTAGAAAAAGGTCCGATCTCAAATTGGGTACAGAACATGGTATTGGTTGTGGAGCTTGATTCTCTCTAATTTGGAGGTCTTGTTTTCAGCTGCACTTGGACCCACTCCATAAAGGGGGGTGTAGGGGGGCAATACCCCCCTACTACATCACCAGTGGGGACTAGGAGGGGGCGTTGCCAAAAATAGATGTACTTTTCCCTTTGTAAAATAGGGTATGATAGTTCGATCAGATGCAAAATAGGGTTCAAATATCAACTTTGTGTAGAATAGGGTTTAGTAGTCCATTCAGATGTAAAATAGGGTTCGGATATCATTTGGATGCAAAATAGGGTCTGGTAGTCCATCCAGATGCAGAACAGGGTTTGGATGTCGTTTAGATGTAGAACAGGATTCGGTAGTCCATCCGAATGTAGAATAGGGTTTGAATATCATCTGGATGAAGAACAACATTTGGTAGTCTATCCAAATGTAGAACAGGGCCTGAATATCATTTGGATCCAGAATAGGGTCCAAAAATCATTCGAATGCAAAATAGGATCCGGTAGTCCGTTCGGATGTAGAATAAGATCTAGATATCATCAAGATGTATAACAAGATCCATATATCATCTAGATGTAGAACAAGATCCAGATATCTTCTAGATGTAGAACAAGATCCAAATATATTCCAGATGCAAAACAAGGTCCAGTAGTTTGTTTGAATGCAGAATAGGGTCCAGATATCATTTGGATACAAAATAGGGTCTGGTAGTCCATCCAGATGCAAAACAGGGTCTGGTTATCATTTGGATGTAGAACAAGGTCTGATCTGGTGCAAAAATAGGGTCTAGTCTAGTGCAAAAATGGGGTCTAGTCTAGTGCAAAAATAGGGTCCAGTTTGGTGTGAAAATGGCTTCGATCTTGTTTGGTGAAAAAATGTGTCTAATCTAGTGCAAAATTGGGTGGAGATATTCGTCTAGTATAAAACAGGGTCTAGAAATGAAAAAGTATTGATGGGGTGTTAGTTATATATAGTGGTATACTTAGCTAATTGGGCAAGATAATTTAGAAATTTTAAAATTTTAGGGCAAAAAGGGTCCTCTATTTAGGCGGGATTGCTAGAAATTTTTTAAAAATATTCGTGATACTATTATCAACACACGGTGAACCGACACCTAATTTTTTTTTCAATTTTTTTTGGCTAAATGGCCGACGTCCGGGTCCTCCAAATTTGTAAATTTGAATTTTTAAAAATTCCAATTTTCACCCCAATGGTGAATATTCACCGCTATGCATAACCCTACCTTGGATCCTTTCCAACTCTTGATGCATATTTCCTTCATTAAGATGGCCCCTTTTGACTCCACAACAAATTTTAACACTTGATTCAAAAGGAGCTGGGATAGGATCCCCCTTGAATACCAGTCATCCCCTACCTAGGCTCACCTCTTCTATATTTGGGCTCTTAGCTCGAATATAAGCCTCCTACTACTACAATCTAGGGAAAGGAGATTTCCTAAAATATTTTGGGAGGCCATACAGGTGGAGTGAATCCCACTTCAAGCAAAAAAAAACATCTTCAGATGAATCTGGTATTCCATCCCATTTTTGTACCACTATTGCTTCCTTTCCTATTGTACAATGCTCGCCATGTATGCCATCACAAACTATGTAGAAGAAAAGGCTACATTTATGCAAATTACATGGGGTAGATCACTTGAGCTCATGCATGAGACATGGAGGACAAGAAATAGGTCATATCCATGATGGCCTTGATCAACATTCAATTCCCAAGGAGGACCCACCAACAATAGGCTCAGTCAATAAATTTTATAGGGAGAAATGTGTGAGGACAATGGAGGTATGCCAAGCTGAGATATCACCACAAGTGGGTCCCAAGGAGTGATGACATTGGATCCTATTATCACATGAACCAGTACTTGAGGAAGGTTCCTACATGGAAAAATTTATTGCCACACTAATCATAAATTACGTAAGTACTACTATGCATGATTATATGCAAAGATATGACCTATTAGTATCTTGGAAGACATTTTGGCAATGCCAATAAAACTATAGAAGACAACTCAAGTTCAACAAAATTTGTTCTAGGTATTACAGATTCATTGGATGATTTCTAGGATAAATCAATGGTTGTGGTGTGTGAGTTGCACCACAATTTTGTGTAAATAAGTTAGAAAATAAATAAAGAGTGCATATTTTAAGGTCACATAATTTTTGACATCACTCTGAGAGATCTACTTCTGATAAGCAGGATGATTTACGATTACATCTCTTCCTTCAGTGTTCTTTCTTCCCTTATTTATCTTGTGACTCCGTAGCCCAATGGACAACTCTCTTAAAATCTCACAAGTTGATATAGTAGGTACACCTTGGATCATATGGAAAAGATATGCATTAGGTTAAATATTTCAAAGCAAATGCATAAACCAACATAAATCACTCTATAAAGGAATTTGTGGATAGCTTTAATAATTCATCAGTCCAAGAGCGTGATCAAGGATTTCAATAAGGGTTCTAATAAGCTGAGGATATTCTTGATAAATTACATAGGGAAGAATATTATCTAGGTTTTTATTTCTATCAAGTGGAAATCCCCTATGAATCACCAAGAGTGTGGGTGAATTTTTGCATCTCTTCACCTGCTCTTATTTTTGGAGCAAAGATGTTTGTAATCCAGAGTGTCCATTTTTAAAGCATTGTGAAGGATGGACAGATATGTAGGAAAGTGTTGAAGGTAAACCTAAATTTTTTTCCTAGATTTAGGATGAAAGAATAGGAAAGAAGCACAACTCTCATTCCCAAATTCCCATCCCAAGAATGGACGAAACTTTGGGAAGATGGGATGGGAATTTGGGAAGGTAGAAGTCAAATTCCAATATAGGATACTCATCTGTGGGGTGGAGAATTAGGAAGATGGTCAAACAAAAATGGCACCCAAATAGCCATGCAAGAATATGATCATCATTTGTAAAGTGTGAGAGATATGTAAAAATAGGTATTAATGATCTTAGCTACCTTGTGCTTTTGGTTTATGGGTGCAAAGGAAATAGTTTGAAAATCACAACTTAAGAAGCAATCAATTCAAGGTTTTCTTGTGGTGCAAAGGGGCATGATAAATTTATGATACAACAAAAAATTCAAAGTAATTGAAGGCTTGTATTGATGCAAAATAACCTAAATCCTTTCAGACAACCACCATCCCTCCTAAGACAAAGCATCAACAAATCTTCTGATCATTCCAGTATTACTCTTCTTGCCTGATGACATCAATGCTTGAATTTGAATTTTTTATAAAATCATCTATAAATAGTAGAATTCTTGTCATTCCAAGGGGTGGCTCTATGGAATTTACAGTTCATATGTACTCCTCTATTACTTGTAAATAATAGCAATCACTATTTGGTCTCTCAATCAATCTATATTCCTCCTTTTGTCTTTGCATGAGTGTTTATTTTTTTATGGTTGTCTAAGTTGATTTGCTTAATTCTACTATCTGAATTTTGTGGGTTCAAATGGGTGATTTTAGAATTTGAATTCACCATTGGGCATTGGGGTTTATTTTTTCTAAATCCAATAAGGTGGGAGCACCCTAATTCTGTTGCCTGGATTTCATGCATCTTCTAGTTGGTTCCTGGAATTCACCCCTGCATGTTGAGCCAAAGAAGTGACAAGTAGGGTGGGTTATTCTGTTAAGTGTGCTATTGTTTGTGTCAGTGATGGTGGAGGAAGTGTATCTTGATGTGGCCACATTCCATCCTTGTTAGTTCTTGCTACAAAATTATTTAATTTCTTTCTCGCTCCATTTTCCCCCCTTTCCCTTTTTGGTGTAGTTAACTGGGACATCAAGAGCTGGAATTCTCTGGAGATCGATTGATTCTAATCATCTTGGGCCAAGTAGTCATTCAATGCTCATCGAGAACATTCAGGTATGCCTCCCACTCATCTGGTGCCATTTTTTGTACCAACATAATGTTAATGGAAGAACTTGTATCTATCAAGACCCGTTTATAAGGGATCAAATTTACACTAGAAATGATATGTAGTGAGGGATCAGCTATGTTAGTAGGTATGGTCTTTATTTCATGATCATGGAATGTTATAATAGGCTCCTTACATTTTTGAACATGCCCCACAAATTTTTTGAAAGAGTTAGGGTCCTATAGTTGTAGTTCAATTGACTTTAGAATTTCTATTAGAGCCTCTCGATGTGGAGTTGACTTTTAATTTAGCTCATATATGGAAAGTTTTTCTGATGCCATATTTAGACTCTAAGCGAGTCTACTCCTTATAATGAGCACCAGGTGAGGTAGTGGTGTTTGGTTTGGGATTGGTTGCAACAATGGCTATGACATCGAAAGAACATTAGATGGACCTACAAATTGTGTAGGTTGGTTTGGGTATCTCTAGTTCCTTTTCACTTTGTTAATCATCCCAAAAAAGCCCTAATGTAGTGGGGCTATATATATCTCATTCACTTTTCTAAGTTGTTTTTCCTAGCCCCCATGTATAGGTAATAGATCCTAGAATATGACAATGTTATGGTTGTTTGTAGCGAGAGGATTATCGATTTGAAGCTCATTTTACTCTATCATGTCTTGCACAAGGTTCTTGAATGTGTAGCAAGTTTGAATATCATGACCATTCTAATGATGATAGAGATAATGTAAATCCTTCCTATAGTTTTTACCTTTTGGCTTATTCAGATCCGATTGTCAAACCTTAGGTAGGTTGATAGCATTTTCCTCACACAATTGATGAAATAGTGATGCCAAAGACTCAGGCAATGGTGTGTACTGATAAGGATGATGATGTTGTTGATTCATCCATTGATTCTGCTAAGGTTTAGCATTATACTACGTAGGTGGATGTTATACCTAATAATTAGGTGGTTGAGGGGCAACTAGTTATGAAGGCCATGGTATACTTAAGACAACTTGATTTACTGGAGCTAGCTTTTGTTACGTGTAGTTGCCTTTATAATTCTTGTTCCACTCCTTTTTAGGGCTTGATCTCACCCTCTTGGACCTTTGTGTCCTTAATAAACTTCACCTAAGCTAGGGATTTATCAAATAGTCTATACTATTGTATTTTAAGTAAGAGTGAAATCTATTTGGAACAATTCCTAGTAAACAATCGAGTGAGCTCTGTGGTAGGTAAGGTAAACAATAATTTTATGATGATTGATCTCCACCACTTGCATTAATATATGAATAACTCTTTGTTAAATTACTTGAGGTTGTACATGTCAGTCAATGTTGCTTTCTTTCTAACACTGAATGAGAAGCATTCCAAGAACACATTTGCTAGTTGTTCAAAGAAGTGTATGTTGTGCCACAATAAATGATTATACCACTCTAAGGATGGTCCAAAAAAGGTTATGAGAAATATCCTAAGCATAAGGGTATCATAATCCTGGAGATGAAAGAACACATTCATAAAGCTAGTGATATGATCTTGAGCATCTTCATATCCTTTGAGCTTATCCAATTTTAGTATTTCAAAATGCTCAAGATATGAAATACATGACATAGAAGGGTGAAGTTGTTGATTTCTCAGTTGATGCAACATGGTTTTATGATAACCTATTCCTAAAGATTAATTTTCCAATGAATTGATATGGTCTATAAGCAACTTGTAAGATTCAGGTGATATGATTTCATCTACCCACCTTTATCCTCAAAGAGGGGGAGATAGAATATGTCTATTGGGATGAGTTGGTTGAATGTGGTCATCAACCATATCCTCGTAAAGTGACTCAGGGTATTCATGTTATTGATAATATAACTCTAAGTAATCATAGGCATCATCCTTACATTGATGATTGTTTGGTTTATGTATTTTAGACCTCTCATGGTGGATGGGAACATGAGGAGGATGGTTCTAATTTGGCCTAGGTGGTAGGTTATGATACTGTGCAAGGCATATTTTATGGGTTTGTTGCCTATAGGTACTGGGGATAGGAACTTCCTCATGTAATACCTTTGCAATTAATCCTAATGTAACTATTGCTAATGTAACCTGTGCTTGTGCAACCTTTGCTGATCCAATTGGTTTTGATCTAGGTACCTCTGATCCAATCATAGCTAGTGTAGCTACTCTTATCTATTTATGTTTTGCCTAGGTACTTGGTCTATCTAATTAGATATATAGAATCAATTGGATCTCATATTAATATGAATGGCCTTGAATTTATTCTCAACCCTATAAGGGTTAGCCATTTGCTTCCCATAATCAAGGAAGACCACATTGACATTAAATTCAATATTAAAGGTAAGTTCTACATACTCGAGCAACGTAGAGGTATAATGTGCTTACATAGAGTAATCTTCATATCAAGTAGGAGGATGATTGAGGTCTCCATATTCCTCATATATAAGAAGGGCATGGGTTGATATGGTTATCTTACTAGGATTATGAGTATCGTACCTATCAAAGTTAGCATATTTTTTACTCATCCATGGATGATTAAGCAAAGTGTCTTGCTTGTCCAAGTTGGGCCATGGTGTATACTCTTGTTCATGCTCTGATTTATGGATAGAGTGATGTATAATGTAAAACCATGACACTAACCTACTAGTACCATCCATGTGATGGGGATTTTGTCTAGAGAAATTAGGAAGAGTATCTTGACCATAGAGTTCATCACTTTGGTCATATTGAAGACCTATAGATGCATCCTAAATAGGCACCTTCTGAAGATCAGATTCCTTGTAAAAACTAGGATGTCATTCAAGAATGACCATATCCTATGGACTAATTTAGATATATTCCATGTCTCCTTGCAATTTTTTAGCAGCACTAGAACTCGATCAAGCTTGATTGTGTGTTATTACCATGATCTAAATTAAGCCAAACAGTAAAGAAACAAACAAGAAAACAATTTGTTTATCTCTTTTAAAATTTTCTTATGATTCCTATTATTTTTTTTAGTATATTTTGATGTTGAAACCCCTATTCCTATGAAATCTAAGGGTAAAAAAAATACAAAACTATTGAAGGTAGTTTGGGCACACCCCCTATCAAGGAATATGACTCAAATGGAAACAAATGACTTCCTACACTAGATATTGCTCAAGGTAAAACTATGGAAATAAATAACCTCAAAAGGACTCACACTATCTAATGTGCTACTATCAGCCTACCCATGCTTTCTCTTAAGCCACATATTTAGGGCATGAACAAGAATGATAGTTGCATCCACTAATTATTTGGAAAACCTTGTGGTAAATGGGCTTTCTAATCCTTCCTACTTTTGGCACCCCCAAAAGTAAGGGACTTTTTAGCGATGAAATCCAAAAAGTCACTTCCTTGGGGCTACTATGGTTTCTATGTTGTGAGCCAATGGATGGAGATGAAACCCATTATCATTGGTCTCAATCTATTATTGGTGATTAAATCCAACTTCTTGATGTTTACAAGAGATTGTGTAGTGTATGGGGTTCCTTTTAATATTTGCAAAAGTAAATAAACCAAAGAGATTTCAATGATTCTTCACTAATGCAGAAAAAAATTTAATGTTCAAAAACCCTATATGAATGACTAGCCTTTAAGCAGGTAATAGGAAAGCAAAAAAAATCATTTGTAGATAGAGATCATCTCACATAGAGACAGTTTCAAATAGAGATCATCTGACCAATAGACAACCATAGACAGGGGCGGTTTGGAACATAGATGACCACAAACAGAGGATTAAAAATGTGAAATATTCTACAATCCCTTTCTATAATTTGGAAAATTTTACTTTTCTTTATAGGAAAACAAAAAAATAAGGATAGAACAACTTACTTTGATAGCCTACATTCAATGTATAACTCTGAGTTTATTTTTGTCTCACCTTTTCTTTGACCTGAGACAACTAATTTTGGGTACCTGTAAGATGTAAAAACTTATTAATAATTTTCTAGAAGGTTTAAAAAGGGACCAGGTGGTCCCACCATGATTGCCATCTATATAGTAAGAAAATAATGCAACCCAAGCAATGAAAATAAGTGAAAGATAGCAATTGCAACAATAATTATAGAACAATATATAAAGATGGTATAATTTTTTTATTAGTGATATCTATATTTCCAAAGTGGTTATAATGAGATCCCATATGAGGGGATTTGCTACCAATTCAATACAATGAGTTACAACATAGAAAATATGGGTGCACTTCGTAATATCCCCCTTACTACCATGGTGTAAAGACAGGTTTTTTGTGATCACTACTTAGAGCTCGATGCTCACATCTTGTATTTCTTGGTCCTCATAGAAACATACAATCTGCACATAATGAAAAGCAAAGTAGTTAATAGCATGTGTAGAGCTCTTTAATATGGGGTTCATTGTAATGATAAAGAATACTAAAATAAAATTGAATCAAATGCATGAATAGAAATCTAAACTACTATAAAAAACAAGAAATATGATATACTAAACCCTAATGAAAGAAATAAATAAATAAACCAATCTCTCCCGAAGGCCATCTCAAGGTAGGATGGCCTTGCCAACAAGCCATCTCAGATCGAGATAGCTACTATTCTAAGATTGTATTTTTAAGGCAAATTTGAGGGTGATGTCTAGGTTTGATCTACGGTCTTGTTAGTGGATTGGTGCATTCGTGGGAATGGCTTAGTGGGTCTTGATCAATCACCAAAGTAGGATCATTTTATTACGTAGAGGATGTAAGTGTGGTATTAAACCATTAGAGTATACATACAACATAGCTTTATATAGCAAGAGGGTTTGAAAGATATAGAACAATAACCTCTGAGGATGCGAAAGCTTGGGAGCTCATGGTTGGGTTTTGATAGCACTTTGTTGCTTGAAAATTTGAATCTCTAGATATTTTTCAATAGGGGGTGAGTGCCAATATATAGATTTATTGAAAGAAATTTAATAATGGCACCAACCCTATGCATGAAAAACAAATAGATAGTTCACATTAAGAAAAGCGAATGATTATCTTTAAAATTTTATGCAAATCAATTAATGCATTGTTATTTTATATTTTGGCTCATGTAGAGTTCTAAATCATGACTTGGGGATCATGCAAAGCATCTAACTAGCAGTTTCGAGTGTCAACTAGGTCTCACTTGACTTTTTACCAAAATTTCCTACAACTATTTTGCGGTAGGACGACCGCAAACTGGAGGCTATCTTAGGGTAGGATGATCCCAAATTAAAGGTCATTATAGGGTTGGATGCCCCCAAATTCTTAGTTAAATGTACCTTTTTTGAGTGGTAAGAACCACTGTTTAAACCCTAAGGCTGCCCAAAGTGGTTCATATGGTCTAGAAGACTCCAATTAGGTAGTCTTTTCAATATGACATGATTTTAGTGTCTACATGTGCTACTTATTTATCCATGTTGATGGATGTTTTTTTACCATGTTGATGGAATATGTGTCACTTATTTATCCATGTTTATGGATGCTATTTTCCCATGTTAGTGGATGCTATTGTGGCACTTATTTATCCATGTTGATGGATGCTATTTTTCCATGTTAATGGAAGTTTTTATTTTCATGTTGATGGAATATGTGTGCCACTTATTTATCCATGTTTATGGATGCTATTTTATCCATGTTGGTGGATGTTACTTTTTTCCATGTTGATGGAATATGTGTGCCACTTATTTATCTATGTTGATGGATGTTTTTTTCATGTTGATGGAATATGTGTGTCACTTATTTATCCATGTTGATGGATGTTATTTTTTAATGATGATGGATACTATTTTCCCATATTAATGGAATATATATACCACTTATTATTGATGTTTTCCATGTTGATGAAAACCTTATTTACATATTTTTTATATATGATTAATGAATCTATGTCATGGTTTTTTTGTAGATCCATGTTGATGGATGGTGCCTTGCTTATTGCCACACAACTTGGAGTCTCTATTATACCATTGCTAAAAAATTCATTACCATAATTTATGATCCTCTACAAATTGGTTCTTTAGAACCTCACCTCTTGTAAAATTTTATTATAACCCAAAAATTAGATTAAGGGGGAGTGTTGGAACAAATAATCCAATTTTGGTATTATATTGTAAATTCACCTATGCATAAAGGTGAATAATAAAATTAGGCTTCTGGGATTTAATGTAAATTAAATAGATAGGTATTTAATTTATATTTAATATACCTAGGTTAGACTAATATATATTAAGGTATATGAATAAAATAAATATATACATATATATTTTATTCTAATTCTAGTCAACTCAAGGTCAAAGGTGACATGGCATGAGACTTGAGTGTGGTGGCATGTGTGGGGCACATAATGGCATGTGGCATAGGTGTGGTGGCATGTGACTTGAGTGTGGTGGCACACATAAAGGTTTGGATGAGGACATGTGGCCTCAACATTGAGTGGTGGCATAGAAGTGGAGTTTCATGAGACACTTGTCTCATACACTCCATGTTGTGGAGTTTTTCCTCCATGACTATATTCCAATAGGAGGATAGAAAATATTATATATTTGGGCTAACTCCTTTATTACATTGATATTCTCATAGTGATTCTTGATCATTATGTTTTCTAAGAATTATTCTAGTGTTAACTATGAGAAAAGGGTATGTATATTTTTCTAAAACGAATACAAATATGAGATACATTTTGGCCATGGTTTTCCCTTCACTTGGTTTCCATGTAAAATTGGTGTGATTTGTATGGTTTTCTTATCTAAATATTATCATTAATTTTTTAAATAATTTTTTTTAGATTTATGTTATTTATGCTTGTGAAATATATTTTATTGCATACTAATATTTATGCTTCTTAAGTTAATTTAAATTGTTGCATTTGGGAGATATTTTTTTCTCCCTTTAGAAATGAAAACAAAATGAGATGTAAGCATTCATAATTTGATATAGAGAAAATTTAGGAGGGGATTGATGTAATTTTAGCAGAACTTCGCTATGGTTTCTTTATATTTTCTCCCCAAATGGAGGAAAATGATGATTTATTTGTAGAATTTCTGGTGAATTGATGAGAGGGTGACTTGTCTAGTTAAGTGGTGTTATTTGGAGTTTCCTCTTTGGAATTATAAAATTGGAGATTTGTATTGGAATTATCACCAAGGGTGTGCATACATATTAAAATTATTAATGGATGTTCATACCTTTGAATTGTCACTAGATGTGCACACATTGGAATTGTCACCAGATGTGCAACATTGGAATCAACAAGGAGAGGTGAGAGTGGAGGTATGACTAAGAGATGTGGAAAGTGAAGTGGATATGGGATACGGTTGAGGTGTTCACATAGGATAGGAAAGGGAAATGATCTCACAATATCCATAGGCTAGACATAGGAGGGTGTTTTAGGGGGTGAAATGGTTAGGATAGCCTAGGTGGGCTAATGTATACTAATTAATTAGTATTAGATATATGTGCTTATTTTAGGTGTCTACATTTTTTGATTAGGGTAAAAATAGGATTTTGAAAGGGCGAAGGGCAAGTAGACAACTAGACAATTGCCAAGGGCAAGTATCCAAAAATCCCTTGGATACAAGACTATCCATCTTGGATCCCAATTAAAGAGTATTTTGAGAGGATCCCTCAACTTGTAACAACCACAACCTTTACAAAAAGCCTCAATCGAAGGCTTAAAATCAACCCCAAAAGGGTTAACCAACTAGCAATCTAGCCCATGGAAAATATAGCTTTTACAACAAAGGCACCAACCAACACCCAAGAAGGGGTCAAAAACTCCTACCAGAGGCACATAATTTGGAAAATACAATGTTAAAGCCCACAGGATGCACAAAGCACCACAGGAAAAACATTTCAAAATTTAAAAATTAAAAATTATAGAGCCTATGCCAATTAGATTTTATATTTGAAGTAGACAGGCTCTAACAACAAACATCCAATGAAAATATTGCTTCCAACCAACAATGAGTGGGAAACATTCAAACTAGCTTTCCAAAAAAAAAATCCCAAGCCACCTAAAACATGGAAAATGCAAATCCCTACAAAAAAAACCACCCGTTGAAGTGAGCCCCTACATCTCCACCGAAATCATCAACCTTGTTTTCACCCAACCACAATCAAAATGAACTTAGAGAGCATAAACTTGCATACCAAAATGGAGAAATACTCTACCATAAAGTAGAGGCCAAAAAGAAACCCTGATCAGGAACCATAGATATACCATACTAGCTCAAACACATAGTTCTGAGAGCACACCCCACCAACATATGGGGAACACTAATAATAAGAAGATCCACAAATACTAAAAAGAAAACTCTAAACCATGGGTGGATCACATCATCCAAAAACCACCAGTCAAGACAGGACAAACTTAAATCTAGTTTATTTATATTTTCTCTCAATGAATCCATTTTGTAAATCAAACAAATTTTCTAAAGAGACTATGCATTTAGGGGTTCTATTTCACTCTAAGTTGAGATAACCATCGTCATCCATTTCTAGATCACTATCCTCATATTTTTATATATAATATTTTCTTGGAATTATTTTGAATTATTAAAAAAATTAAGGATTTCTTACTTGCATTTAAAGATTTACCAATTGTAAAAATTATTTGGGATTGACGGTTTATGGGAAGGTTCAATTGAAAATGAATTTAGGAGAATGTCTAGGTTTGGTAAGAAGGATGCTATGGATGCGGCTTGAAAACCTGTTGTATTATTTAGCTCATAGAAAATGTTTACTATGTTGAAGGTATAAAACTTATGGATTAAGTGCCATGCTTTATTTTGATAAGTTTTTAGCAACATGTTTAAGCATTGATATTTTTGTACCTATTTGACTATAATCCACGTGTCTTCAAATACATTCAAATTTTAACTTTCTTTTCTAAGGCACATTGGAGCTAAATAATTAGAGCTTTGTATTCTACTCTATTGCTTATGCATTAGAATCCTAATATTATGGATTTAACATGGTACACCAACTCCTTTAAATTTTGTTCTAATGATGTACATTATCAATAAATCTTCTAATTTTTATGGAACAATCAGCAAAGAATTTTATACTTCTCTTGTGAGGTGATAAGTACCCATTCATATGTTTGAGTACATGATTAGGTTATTATTTTGGTAAAATATTTTCACCATCCATTTCTAGTTCACTAGGTGATGATTTTCCAAAGGAATTGCTTTAATTACCAAAATAATTCTTGTCAAGACCATTTGATTTATCCTAAGAACCTCTTAGTATGCATTTGTAAGGTTACCATTTTTTTGTATTCGTTTTATTTGGAATGTGATCTCTAGACCAAGACTTGCAAGGTAAAAATCAATGGTTAAATCTTCATGAAGTATTTTCTCTTTGTGGATATAATAATAAAACCTTTGGAAGTGGTAATTATATTTCAACACTAACTCATGTTTTTGCTTATGGATTGATACTAATTGCATCACTAATTTTCTTAAAAATTGTTGGCTATTTTTTATGTAGGCAATAGCCAAGGGATTTTATAACCCTCCAATTTATAGCATTGGTTTCTTTTATTTTCATATCTAATAATAAAATATTAAATCATACAAAATAAGTACATAAAAAAATAACATATCTCACTTAAACAAGTGAGTATTTGTGAGGATCCCATCCTAAATTTATTTTTTAATTCACATTAATTATGTAATGACCCACTTCCAATGTGGGGGATCCCATCTATATGTTATATTGAAATATTTTGTAATGTATGTGGAAATTTAGGCTCCTAGCCAAGTGGGGCCATTTAATGTAACCATTATCAAGATTGTAATCAATTTTTGGTAGAATATTTTGGCTTGAGTGGCATTTTGCATGTAATCCAACTCTTGAGCTTAGGGTAAGGGTTGCATGAAGTATATCTTTAAAAGATATGAAGCCATGTATGAATGCATATTTTTGCAAGTGAATGAAATACTAAATAAGTTTGCTCTCTGGAAGAGGCCTATGATTAAATGTTTATTTTGAGAGTTTTTAATTCTACTTTTACTTTTCACATTGTGTTATTGCATGAGTTACTGCTTAATTTTAGTATTTTATGAGTTTTATTTATTTTAATAGTAGGTTCCTAACAAGTGGTATCAGAGTGCTTTCTAGGGCTGAGTTCTACTATGAATGTTATAATTCTTGCTCAAAAATTTCCACCTACTAGGTATAATTTCCCTATATTTTTTCATTATGTTTCCTTTATATAAAAAACCAAAAAAAAAGCTGCAAAAAAACCAAAAAAGCCAAAAAAATACAATTTTTTTTAGTAGTTGGGTAGGCTAGAAAATTTGTGCTTGGGGTTTTAAAATATCATGAAGAAGTTGTACTTATTTTATAATATAGATAGCCCATAAAGCATTTAGTGAAGTGAGGGTCGATCAAAATTTAATACCTAGGCCTTAAACAAAACTTGTGCATGGAATCGAGCTCCCATGCATCTTCAGGTGTATGAAAAGAGCATCCTAGGGTTAAATTTTTTTTTATCCAGTAGGAATATTTTTGACCTTGTATCATCCATAGTCCATGGGATACAACATCCTAGATGATTACCCTCCCGTACTGTTATAAAGGCAGATAGTGTGCTCAAGGGCATGTGTGGAATCCTACTTAGGTAGTGGCCTAAAATATTGGTCCAAGCACTATTGTTCATCACTGTAGCATAATAGAGGGCCTATGGGTGTTACATATTCCCATTCCTAGCATACCCTAGTTCTATCAAAAAATTCAACTTGCAAAAACATCTCCCTATTCTGCTGAACCTGTATTCACAACCCTCAAAAGTGAGCATACAGAGGACTTACCTATCATAGAAGAACAAAATTTGCATGCACCAATAGTTAGGACAAAGTTTGCAAGTGTCTATAATAGTATGAAATATTCCAGTACCATCTGGGTCAGTGCTAGTAATAGTCATGTCAATGGAAATATCAATCAGGTTGACAATGACAATAATAGTCATCTGTAATAGTAAAAAATTATAGGTGGTTAGGGTCAGAAATAGAATGATTAGTGTTAGTAACTTCACAGTACAAAGAATCCCTGGGTCAGTGATGTGAATAATGTTAGTAACTATAGTACAAGTGGCTTGGATAGAGACAAGAAAGTGATAAGGTGATCAATCGATAGAATGCATAGGTCACAAACTTTTGATCTAGTACTCAAATTTTGAACCATATCTCCAAATCAAAAACTCACCACACTAGTAGAATCATCAAAATAGAGTATGAAAAAAAGGTTGGAATGCCCAAAGTTCATGTTTTAGGATATAGCTCATTGTGACCATATTTTTGAGCTGATCATTTTGATATAAAACACCCAAGCACTTTTTTAGACTCCTTACTAAAAATAGTAACTCCTAAAACCACACTTCTATATTTAGTAATTCAGTAAAAGATTTTCAAGACTATCCAAAATGTCTGGTGGTACTTGTGGATATAAAAAATAGATAGAGCAAACCACCTCATTATTGGAAACCCTAACAAGCACCATTGATAACATGCAATTAACAACTCAAACCATGATGGCAAAGCTTTGAAATTTTAGAAATGATTCCGAAAGCTCTAGAATCCACCTAGAAGAACAACTTATAGATGTTGAGTCCAAATTGCAAGGTGTTCCAAGAAAGTATGATTACCATTCTAAACAATCCAATTCAAACAAAGGTAACATAAGGGTAAAATATGACTCTCACCCTCACTATTATCATGATCATACCTTTAAGATGCCTAAATTGGACTATCCTAAGTTCAATGGAAAGGATGTGGATGGGTGGTTATGTTGTGTTGCTCAATTTTTTAACCTTCACAATATTCCTATGTGTTATTGAGTTCAAAAGGCCTCCTCCAACTTGGAATTTGAAGCTTTACAGTGATACCAATGGTTGCAGAACACTACCCCTAATACTTCTTGGGAATAATTTGAGTCGTAAGTACTCACTCACTTTGGCCCTAGTGAGTATGATGATTTTATTAGACAATTGATAAAGTTGAAATAAACTTTGACAGTCCAAGACTACCAAATACAGTTTGAGAAATTGGCCAATAAAACTACAAGTTGAATGAAGGGTTCTTCATGGGTTGATTTTTTAACTTTTTGAGGAAATATCTCCAAGATAAGGTCATGATGTTTAAACCTCAATCCATGATGCAGACTATCAAGTTGGATCATTTGGTTGAATCCAAATTTTTAGCTCAGAGGAAAATATCTAAACTTCCACAGGCTAGATCCTCCTTCCCTCCTAGATTCTAAAATTAGAATAAAATAAAAAAAAACTGCTACACCCAAACATCTGACTACTACATAAATAGATGCATGATGCACCCAAGGGTTGTGCTATAATTTTGATGAAAATTTTACTTGTGGTAATAGGTGCACCTAGAAGAAGTTGTTCCTCATAGATAATGATGGGCCTAACACCAGTGACCAAAGTGATGATGACATAAAACTAGTAGAGGAACCACCCAAAACTAAGGAATAGAGTCAAGAAGATCCACAGGCTAAGATTTTTGTTCATGCTCTTACTAGCATTACTAATTCCCAAACCATAAAATTTATGGGTTATTTCAAAGACCTACGTCATACCATCCTGATTGATTTTGGTAGTACACATAACTTTATTAATCCCTGCATTATCAAGTAGGCAAATTGTTACGTACATACCTATAACTCCTTTGATGTTATGGTAACCAATGGTGAGACCTTACCTTGTAAAGATAAATATCATAATGTTAAGGTAAAAATTTGGGACTATGAGCTCAAACAAGATATGTTTGCACTTCAAATTGGGGGATATGATATTGTTTTGGGAGCTCAATGGTTGGGCACATTGGAAACCATATCATGGAACTTTGTCAAGATTTGGATGCAATTTTTATAGAATGGATGGTCCTGCACTCTCTGTGGATCAAAAGTAGGCCTTCATATATTATTAGTGAAAGTCGGATGGAGTTGTTAAAAAAATCATATTGGGGTGTCATAGGTCAGATATTTGTGATCCAACCTCACCCTTCCAATGAGGATTCCGTTCCTACATATTTGTAACTTATTTTTGCTAAGCATAATTCTATTTTTTGCTAAACCATCAAAATTACCACACCATAACTCTCATGACCATGTTATTTCTTTATTACCTGGTAAAAAAATGAGAAGTTAGTACATGAATTGTTAAAAACCAATTTCATTGAGTCTAGTTCTTACTCTTCTCTAGTTTTACTAGTGTGCAAGAAATATGGGTCTTAGAAGTTATGTATCGATTACCGTGAGATCAATAAAATCACCATAAAATATAAGTTTTCTATTCTAGTGGTGGATGAACTACATGGGACTATGTAATTTTCCAAATTAGACCTTCACTCTGGGCACCATCAAATCAGGCTCAAGGATGAGGATATTACCAAGACTTCTTTTCATACTCATGAAGGTCACTATGAGTTCTTGGTGATGCCATTTCGATTGACTAATGCTCCTTCCACTTTTCAAATTATCATGAACAACATTTTTTGCCCATTCCTTCGAAAATTCATCCTAGTTTTCTTTGATGAAATTTTGGTGTACAATCACTCATGGGAAGAGCATCTTGTTCATGTGTATTAGACTCTCTAGTTGTTGGCATAACATCAAATCTATGGTAATAATTCCAACTATTATTTTGGGTTGATAGAAATGGAATATTTGTGGCACATTATCACCAAGTATGGCATAAAAGTTGACCCCAAGAAGATCCAGACAGTTCAAGAATGGACAAAACCTTGCACTCTCAAGGGTTTTAGGGGATTTTTAGGGCTTATAGGTTATTATTATAAATTTATTCATAACTATGGTAAAATTTTATATCCCCTCACTTCCATGTTAAAGAAGGGCTCTTTAACTTGGACGGGACCTACTAAATAGGATTTCCTATAATTGAAGCATGTTATGACCACTACACCAATTTTAGCCATACCAGATTTCTCCAAACCTTTTATCATTGAAAGCGATGCTTTGGGTTGCAATATTGGTAAGAAGGGAGACCCTTAGATTTCACTAGTAAAGCACTCTCTAGTCATAATCTAGGAAAATCCATTTATGCTAAGGAAATGCTAGAAATTTTGCATGCGATAACCCATTGGTGACCATATCTCATTGGGCATCATTTCTCCATTGAAACTGACCATAAAAGTCTCAATTACTTTTTGAAGTAATGGGTTTCCACCCCTAAACAACAAAAATGGGTTTATAAGATCATGGGCTATGATTATGATATAACTTATAAGAAGGGAAAGGAGAACATTATGGTTGATTCTCTCTCTTACCATTTTGAAGATCACAATATGTTATGCACCATTTCATTGCCCATTCCATAATGGATCGATTCCTTATGATAGAAGGTACTTTAGGATTCAGTCTTCTAGAATTTTATTGCCTCTCTACACACTAAACCTACTTCATGTCCTGGCTATGCTTGGAATGGCCATGATTTGTGATACTACCAATGCCTTTTTGTTCCCCACACATCATCCCTCTAGGAACTTCTCATGTGTGAACTACATGCCACCCCATCTGTCGGCTATTCAGGATTCCTCAAAATATATGAGTGGCTTAAGCACACTTGTTTTTGGAAGGGCATGAAAAAGGATATTAAATATTTTGTGGTAGCTTGTGATACCTATAAATGGATGAAAGGTGAAATGGTGCATTCTCCAGGCACTCTCCAATAATTTCCCATTCATGACTAGGTTTGGACAGATATTTCTATGGATTTTATTGAAGGGTTACATAAGTTTGGAGGTAAATCAATTATTTTTGTGGTAGTGGATTGTCTTTTAAAGTATGCTCACTGTTGTTCCCTCTACCATCCTTACACAACTTCCACCATTGCCCAAATTTTCCTTAATTATTTTTCTTTCATGTTCTGCCCTCCTCCATTGTGTCTTATCATGACCCAACCTTTACTAGTCACTTCTGGAAAGAATTGTTTAACTTGCAGGGAACTCAACTAAAAATGATTTTATATTATCATCCACAAACGGATGGCCAAATGGAGATTGTCAAAAAATATTTGGAGACCTATCTTTGTTGCTTTACCTTTGATCATCCTATGCAATGGGTGAAGTGACTTCCTTTGGCCAAGTGGTGGTACAATGCTTCCTATCACACAACAACCAAGGTTATCCATTTTGAGGTAGTTTATGGGCACCTTCCACCCATACCTTCCTCCTACATTCCAAGTAGCTCCAAGGTCCATGTAGTCGACACTACTCTTAGTCAACATGTCGATGTCCTCCATCAACTGAAGATGAATTTGGATGTGGTCTAGAAGCAGCACCAATAGGTTGACCAACATCATTTTAAGTGTAGTTTTTATGTGGGTGATATGGTTTTCCTCCACTTTTAGTCATACAAATAGTTGTCCCTACAGCTTCATAGGTGCTAAAATATTGCTACAAAATACTATGGACCCTACCAAGTTTTATAGTGGATTGGTGACACAACCTAAAAATTGACCCTTCCACCTACATATAAGGTCCATCCTATTTTTCATGTTTCCTCTATCAAAAAGGTGGTGGGCAATCATGTAAAAGTTCAATTTGCACTACCAGAGTTAGACGAAGAAGGTTCTATCTTGCTTAAGCCCAAATAGTTGTTGGATCATCGAACTTGCACTCTCTACAACCACACCATTACTAAGATCCTTGTTTAGTGGTGTGGAATCCAACCTGAAGATGCTACATGGGAGTCTCTCCATCAACTCCAGCACCAGTTTCCTCAACTTCAACTTTGAGGACAAAGCATTTTGAAGGGGAAGGACATGTTAGGATCCCATCCTAATGTTATTTTTTAATTCTCATTAATTATGTAATGACCCACTTACAATGTGGGGGATCCCATATATAATGTTATTTTACAATATTTTGTAATGTATGTGGTAAGTTAGGCTCCTATCCAAGTGGAGCAATTTGCATTTTGCATGTAAGCCAACTCTTGAGCTTAGGGTTAGGGTTACATGAAGTATTTTTTTAAAAGTTATGAAGCCATGTATGAATGTATATTTTTGCAAGTGAATGAAATATTTAAGGAGGTTGCCCCCTCAAAGAGGTTTGCGATTCAGTGTTTATTATGAGAATGTTTAATTCTACATTTACTTTTTACATTGTGTTATTGCATGAGTTTTTGCTTAATTTCATTATTTTGTGTGAGTTTTCTTTATTTTAATAATAGGTTATTAACAATATTTGGATCAATAATAATTATAAATCCATATACCTTGGTTCATCCATCAATTTTTTATTCTTGTAAACAAGTATAAAGACCAATGAAAATTAAAAATTCTTATAATATAATTCGTTCACAAAATATCTAAATCATATAAACTAGATTATGAATAAATTTTAAAGTGACAAGCATTAAAACTAATACATTAATAATATTCTTCTAATTTCATGAAAAGGAAAGCATTTACATTGATAGAATGAAGCAAAAAACCTCTCATATGCACAACTAAAATCAATCCTAGCTAAGATTGAATCATATTTAAAACTATAAACATAGAAGAAAGTTATGAGCATCCAAGCTTTATTTATAAAGTAAAAGAAAATAAAATGCATTTGGTTCCATAGAACCAATTTCAAATCTAGAATCATAAAGTTATGCTCCCTAAATAGAGAATCTAAAAGGTAGCAAAAGAACTACCTAGCAATTAAATTTATAGTTGCCTCCATCTAATGGAAGGACTTTTGAATGCTTGTTAGGAAACTTAAAATAAAAAGAACAACATACACATAAATATTGTAATGAAAGCATTAAATTCATGAATAACATAATATTGCAATATGAAATGTAAATGCAGAATCTCACAAATCACAATACTGAATCATAGGCCTTTTCAAGGGGGTAACCTCCTTCAATACTTTGATTTAGACTATGCAAAAAGATGTATTTATTCATACTTGTCATAGTTTTAAAGACTTCATAAACCTACGCAATGCTCAAGGATGGTTTGCAAAATTCCATATGAGATAGAATATTCTACCAAACAAAATAGTTACATTATTTATAATAGTTACATAAAATGGTGCCACTTGTCTAGGCTCCTCTAGTGCCACAAACTCTTACAAAACATTACATAATATCCTTACAAACATTATAATGGGATCCCCATGTTAAGAAAGGGTTAATACATAATAGGGTTAGGATGGGATCCTAACATGCCCTTCCCCTTGATATTTTTTATTACTATCATTGCACATTTATTTCATAAGATAGTATGGTGTTTTATGTTAGTTGAAGTTGTTATATATAACAAATTGGATAGGTGCTTTGAGTTTTTTAAGGTGTATATTGGAAATGTTGAATTATTGTTTGTGCATGCACACTATGTGCAATGTATTATTATTTTTTTTAACACAAAATGTGTAGGTGCATGGTTGTACATAGTTTACATTAGGCAGTTTGTTTAAGATTTAAGAAGCTTCCCTTCCTTCTGGAATAGATAGCTTGGGGGCTTATATGTTTAATTAAGTTTTAAAATATGTATATATTTAGATTGTTTGCTTTTATAAAAGTTGAGTTTTTTATGCATTTTAAAGAATGCATTAATGATGCATCCGAAAATAGATTTTTTTGATGTACAAAGGGGTTTTGGAAAGATGTTATGCCTTCTACATTTGGATTTAGATGTACAAAAAATAAGAAGAAGAAATGGCTACATAATTTTTATGTGTATTGCTTTATAGTTTTTGGGGGTTTACTTTACCTTGCTTCAACAATAAGGGAAGTTTTATTGAAAGAAGTATAAGAATGCTTTATATTTTTTGAGTTGTTCATAATTTATATATATGATTTCATTTAAAAAAAAAGAAGAAGATATTGGGCTGTTCAAAAATTATATATATGTGTTGCCTTATTGTTTTTAAAGAGAAGGTATTGGGTTATTCAAAATTTATATATTTGTTGCCTTTTTTTTTAAATTATATATATGTATTTTCCTTATATGAAGAAAAGAATGATAAGTTGAATTATTTTAAGGTAGATTCGAATATTTATTTAGATTTAAATATTAATATTTTTAGGAATGGAGTCAATTTATAGTAAGAATATTATAGGGTATCTCACATATTCTTGTAAATGGGCATTGAGTCCATTTATTAGGAGGAAAATTATGGGGTTTTCCTTGAATGTTTTGTTTTATTAAAACTATTGAATGATTAGATGGGTGCAAAATCCATTTGATACATGTAATATTTTATTAAAACCATTGAATGATTAAATGGGTGTGAAATCCATTTTTTGCATGTATTGTTTTATTAAAAACCATTGAATGATTAAATGGGTGTGTAATCTATTTTCTACACATATTGTTTTAATAAAAACCATTGAATGATTAAATGGGTGTGGAATCCACTTGTTGCATGTATTATTTTATTAAAAATATTGGATGATTGAATGGGTGTAGAATCCATATGTTGTATGTATTGTTTTATTAAAAATATTGAATGTTTAAATGGGTATGGAATCCATTTGCTATGAAAAAATTATGGGGTTTCTTCTTGTGGCTTGTTTCTTTAAAGAAAAGGTATAGAAATATATTCTATACTTCTATTTGGTGTTTTAATTTTGAAAAGAGCATATAGAAGTGCATTATCATATTATGGAGTTGTCCTAATCCCATACTCCAACCATATCTTAATGGAGCTCAAGATGTGCAATGAGCAGAGTTTTGGATAGAAAGAATTTTATCATGTTTCTATTAGGGTTAATATTATTTATGATTATGTTGTAATTAGAATTGAAAGGAAATAGATGTATTATAGAAAAGGATTTAATGATTAGATTTGGTTTCTTTAATTAATTTTATTGCTAAGGAAGACTTTGTAAAATGGGTTCCTTATTATGAAAATATTTGAGTAGTTGATGTTAAGTATTTGATATGGTTATTTCCAATTCATATTGAAAGGATTGCATTGTAGTTATTCTTAATATAAACTCCTTAGGGGAGATTTTATATGTTGATAAAATGAATGGAAAGTAGTTGCAAATTTGGTTATAAATCATGTTATTAATTACTAAAATAGTAAACCTTATTTAGATGTTTAATATTTTTGATAATATGCTTTAGAAATGTTTTAAGTCATTTCCTATTTTAGCAAGGTGAACATTCTTTATTTTCATGTAAGAGAGAGAAAGTTAAGGTAATTTGATGTTGTTTATCTTTGGGTTTGGGGGTTTGAAAAGGGCACACTTTAAGTAACCTTATTTAGAATCCCAATATGAAGAATCCAAACCAAAAGGAGTTATGGGGAGGCAACACCCAAGACGTTTTTTAATGGGCGCATTTTGAGTGGGGAACTCGAATGTGATCCAAAGATGAGAAGTCCTTGGATAATATTCTAAGTGGTGTAGCTTTAATCTTAATTCCTACCATGAATGTTAGGAACCCATGTGCAATGGAGTTAAGCGATGTAACCTTGCATGGGTAGGCTTGGGTGTCCATACAAAATTATCACACAGAGTGATAATCACCTTAACTAACACATTGCAAATATCGGGTAGTTAAGCACTGAAGATTTAGTAGTTCCACCACAAAGGTGCAATTGACTAAAATTAAAGATATTATATCCAAAAGTACCAACATAGACTAACATATGATTTATAAGTTAATTTGTGTCCCCTTTCTCTTAATATTGAGAAGGAATAATCCCAATGATATGGTTAAGATATCTTACATTCACAAAGAATGTAAGAAATATAGGGTGACATTTTGAAATGTCCTTTATGCAATAAAGGTATACAAGGTAAACCCCAAAATATAGAAGATATTGGCCTCTCAAATACACTTAAGAAACATCTACAATATCATGGTATTGAAATGTGGTAATGCCTTTTCAACTTTAATCTTGTTGAAAACATCCTTTGTGAACCTTGACTAAGATCATTGCTATAAAACAAATTACTCTCTCCTAGGTTGGTTAGAACTAGGTTGTTACACCTATTATAAGGCCTAATATTGCCTCATATTAATGATGTTACAAGTTTTTTCCATTTTGTTTAGAATGTGTGTATCTTAACTATGGACCTCTATGCCATTTACCATAGTATTTTGATCAAATAAAGACAAAAAGGTGAATTACATCTCTATGTTTGTTTAGGATTATTTGTGTGTTTCTTATGGTAGCTTTGACTAATATTCTAGAATTATTTAATAGTATTCTTAACTATAGGATCCTGAGCACATTCTAGAGAATTTTCTACAATTATGACTAGCATGGTGATGTGCTATAAATCCAATGAAAAATAAATAGAACTAATCACATGGATACCCTATCACATGGAAAATAATTTCTAAAATAGACAAAAATGAATTTTGGCCCAAATGTTGGTGAAAGGCTATCCTTAATGGATGATACATTGATGAGTACACTAGTGGTTAATTGGATTCAATATTTGCCTAGGATAGGACCACCATTATTAAGGATGCAAGTAGTTTCCTTTTTACATCCTAATAATTTCTATTTTGATTCTATGCTACTATCATTTTTGTTAGAATTAACTAATGAGCACTTGTGTTCAATGTTAGGATAAATTTATTAGAATTATTATGAGAATAATGTTAGTCTTACAATGGCACTGAGAGGGGGGGTGAATCAGTGTAGTTCTTTAAACTTAAATTCACAGCTCTTAAAACTAAAATAATGAAACCTTAAAACCAGATAAAGCAAGTATCACAAGAGAACATCACACAACACAAGATTTAACGAGGTTCACCAATTTGGCTACTCCTCAAGAATGACTGCTTGGACTACCATCCAAATCCAGCCTTTGCAAAGAACCAACTTTACAATCAATTTACTAGCACCAACTGGAAGGAGCACCAACCCCTGATTTATCTGCACCAACAGAAAGGAGCACCAACCCCTGATTTATCAGCACCAACTGGAAGGAGCACCAACCCCTTATTTATCTACACCAACCCCTGATGCCAAGCTGCAACCTAGACTTCAATTTTGAATCTAGAAGTTTAACAAAAAAATACCTTCGCTTTTACAAGACCCTGACTGGTCTACTTCACCTTTGCATTCTCTATGCACTCTGCTCTCTCTACGCAATCACTTCGCACACTCTACTTCATCACAGTCGAACTTCACGATCATCTTCTCCCTTTTGTGCACTCTGCTTTCTTTGCAAGTTTCACACTTAGCATGATTCAACACGAATTTCTCTCTATGCACTACCACCGAACTTCACTCACTTTGCGCACTTCGCCATCATCTCGCCGCTTCTACGCTTTCTACGCTCTTACGGCCGCATTTCACACTTCGACTCGCATTCGATGACTTATGCAACACACTAATCAATTCTCCAAACAACCCTCCTTTTATAACAACATTTTCATGATGAAAACCCTAATCTCAGTCGGTTGTAAACCCTAATATTAGTCGGTTGCAAGCCCTAATCTTTTTCATCGCAAACCCTAATCTTTGTCGGCTTACATCGGTCTTCGTCGGCTTCAACTATCCCTTGTAACTCTTCTATTGTTGTTGCCACGAAAACACAACATGTCATGATATCGTGACACTTTCGCCTTCGTACGCTTTCTCTTAGCTTTGGCCTGCGAGAATACATGTCGCGATATCGTGACACTTTTTCCTTCGTACGCTTTCTCTTAGCTTTGGCCCGCGAGAATACAACATGTCGTGATATCGCGACACTTTTTCCTCCGTACGCTTTCTCTTAGCTTTGGCCCACGAGAATACAACATGTCGCGATATCGTGACACTTTTTCCTCCGTACGCTTTCTCTTAGCTTTGGCCCGTGAAAATACATGTCGCGATATCGCGACACTTCTTCTTTCTCTCTCTTACTCTTTGCATCGGACCGCAAAAATGCTACATGTCGTGATATCGTGACACTTTTTCTCCTTAGCACTTTCTCTTGCCTTCAGGTCACAAAAATCGACATGTCACGATATCGCGACACTTTTTCTCCTTAGCACTTTCTCTTGCCTTTGGGTCGTAAAAATGTGACATGTCACGATATCGTGACACTTTTTCTCCTTAGCACTTTCTCTTGCCTTCGGGTCATGAAAACGTGACATGTCGCGATATCGTGACACTTTTTCTCCTTAGCACTTTCTCTTGCCTTCGGGTCACGAAACGCGACATGTCACGATATCGCGACACTTTTTCTCCTTAGCGCTTTCTCTTGCCTTCGGGTCATGAAAATCTGACATGTCGCGATATCGCGACACTTTTTCTTTCGGACTCTCTCTCTTGCAATATGTCACTAAATCACGACACTTTTTCTTCCGTACAATCTCTCTTCCAATATGTCACGAAATCGTGACACTTTTTACTTTTGGACTCTCTCTTCTGCAATATGTCATGAAATCGTGACACTTTTTCTTCCGTACTATCTCTCTTGCAATATGTCACGAAATCGCGACACTTTTTCTTTCGAATCTCTCTCCTACAATATGTCACGAAATCGTGACACTTTTTCTACTTGCCTTTTTCTCTTCCAACATGTCACGAAATCATGACACTTTTTCTACTTGCCTTTTTCTCTTCCAACATGTCACGAAATCGTGACAGTTTTTCCACTTGCCTTTTTCTCTTCCAACATGTCATGAAATCACGACGCTTTTCTCTCTTCTTCTTTCTCTTCCAACATGTCACAAAATCGCGATAGTTTTTCTTTCTTCTTCTCTCTCTTCCAACATGTCGTGAAATCGTGATAGTTTTTCTTTCTTCTTCTCTCTCTTCCAACATGTCATGAAATCATGACAGTTTTTCTTTCTTCTTCTCTCTCTTCCAACATGTCACGAAATCGTGACAGTTTTTCTTTCTTCTTCTCTCTCTTCCAACATGTCACGAAATCATGACAGTTTTTCTTGTCTGCTGTATATGTCGCGATATCGCGACACTTTTCTTACTTGTCTTTTTCTTTGATCTTTTGCAAGTGGTCCACTTCGGTCTTCTTGGAAAATCACTGTACATACTCTGAGTAACCTTTGAACTCTTGTCTTCTGCATCTGACTAGCTTTTGAACTTCCTATCCACTGCATCAACAGATCTGTCTGACTGTGTTGACAACAATGACAATACTTTTTGTTGCACCTTGCTCAACAATCTCCCCCTTTGGAATTGTTGGCAACACATGTGCAATTTTCCTGTAATTCTTCTCCCCCTTTGACAATAATACCAAAGGGCTACTGCAGACTCCCCCTGAGTCTATGCACAACATTCTCAGGCACAAATTATTACACTTAGCAAAAATTACAAACATGAGCAAAAAGATAAACAAATACACAAATGCTCCCCCTGAGAATGTGATCCCGATAGCTAGTCAATTCTTGGGAAACGTGACCACTCCACAATCTGTTGTTGGAATACAAATCCAACTTAACCTCACTTTTTGCAACTTTCTCCTACGTACAACACGTTATCGCTACAATATATTCTGCCTCTACTGTGGATAAGGAAACTGACTCTTGTTTCTTACTGTTCTATGCGACCAATCTGTCTCCAAGATAGAATGCACCTCCACTGGTACTCTTTCTGTCATCTACACATCCTGCCCAATTTGCATCTTTAGGATACCATAACCCATACTCCATAGTACCCTTGTGATATTATAGAAGACTCTGTCTCTCTGGTTGCACTCGATCGGTGGACCTCTTCTTCACTTGAAGAATCCTCACTCGGATCTATCTTCAACTGTGTTGGTCGTTAGATTTCTATCCATTGAGACTATGACCTCCGTACTCTATCACCTCCAAAGCTCTAGTCAATAGGCTCACTAAGAACTTGCTCAATAGGCTCACACATAACCTGCTTAACAAGCTCACATAGAACTTGTCCAATGTTGAATAACAAGCTCATAAAAAACCTGTCCAAATCTGCTCCACCAAGCTCACTAAGAACTTGTTTGAATCTTCTCTAGCAATCTCACCAAGAACTTGCCCAAATCTGCTCTAGAAATCTGTCCCAACATTGTCCTCAAATATTTCCCAAAGGCCTTCTCAAAGGCTCAATCAATCATGCCCAAAAAAATGAAGGGGGCCTAACAAAACCCCCCTAGAAATATTAAAAACACTCCCCATAACTGATAGGTCAATCAAAAACTAAAATATACAAGGGACAACTCTCTCTCACACAACCCTAGTCCAAGTATGTATCAACCAACTCAAATATTTCCAACAATGCTCAACCACAAATATCACATAACAATGATACTCATGTTCTTTTCTAACTCAAGTTCTTTCACAACCAATGGGCTTCAACCACTATGCTTATAACACAAGGTTTAAACACAACTCTCAATTCAGAAGACCTTGATGCATTCAACCAACCACTTTCGAAAAGGAAACCACAAACAATCATTTTCCCTCCAATGATATTTCAGAAATCAACCACCATAATGTTGTCACATGAGTCTCCTTGGGATTAGCTTGAAATCGTGCTACCATGCATACTTCCTGCATAATATCTGGTCTGGTAGCTATCAGGAATAGTAAGCTTCCAATTCAAAAATGCTGATTTCACATCTGTCAACAAAATTGACAAGTGACTCACACTTGTACCAACTTTTGTCCAACACTGTACCGACACTGCAATTTTACTGCCAACTCTGTGCAAGCATCAAACACTGTATCACAACACCAACCAAATCCCTTTTTACATTTTCAACTTGGTCTATATTTTCTACAGTCACCGCTGGTCACACCTTACTTTCAACTGTTCGAATCAGGAGACAATATTTTGTTAAACACTTCACAGCCAACTATGGTGCACCTTACTCAAACTCATACTTCTGGACCTCGGATAGGTAAGATTCACAAAGCAAAGTTGCTCATCTTGATGAGCTAAACATGAATCAATGATCAAACTTCAATATTTTTCACCACAGCGTCATAATAGATCTAACAATCTTCACGTCAATGTGTAGTTCAAATACACACTGCTTTTATCGAAACACATATATGCGGCTAGAGCAACATTCTTTCACTAACCAAATTATCTGAACTGTTATAATCCTTAACTTTGGATAGTGGCAGTAAGAACCATCACCAAGTACAACAATGACATATAGCAATACTACCAATAATGACAACTCTCAATTTAATCACCACCCTTCATGGCACTTCCACAAACAACTACATGAACTGAAAACACACTTCGACAACTATACGACAACTTCCCCGACTACTTGCCTTTCATCCTCAGGTAATCAAACAAATACATAGGAGCATTAAAATGAAACTTCAAGATTGCTCCCCCTGAGGATGTGCTACCTGGAGTTGCTTAGTGCAATAGCGGAGTAGTCTCCTTCGATCCAAGGAGACACGATTTCCTTTCTTCTATCTTTCTCCAAACTTTCTTGAACTCGGGCTTGGATTTTTCAACTACATCCCTATTTTGCACCTTTTCGTGAACTCGAACATTTCTCTTGTGTGGTTGTCTCTTGTGCATCCTTGATGAATGATTATTTTCCTTTCTTTTATGTACATGATTTATTCCCTGTCCGTGTTGCGTTCTTTGCGTCTGATGAAATCTACTATTTTGCCTTAGATTAGATACAAAAGTGCTTGGACAAAACCTTGCTATGTGCCCATGACCATTACATTGAAAACATTGTACATAGTGTTCACTCAGAAATGCAGATGTATTTCTACCAGCATAACTCTTTGATTTATTATTCAATCCACAATAAATTGCCTTGTGACCATACTGGTTGCATCTGAAACAATAGCCATTAAAAGTATTATTATGAATAGAGTGAGAGTGATAGAACCTCTTTTGTTGTGGTTGCTTTGTCTGTAGATCTCCTTTGATATTTTCTTCTTTTTGAAGATTCAGCTTCAAACTTTTCTTGCTTCGATCCTTCAACGGTGAACTTCTTCTTCTCTGCAGAGTTGGAAGATGAAGGTTGTTCAACTTCATATCCAAGACCATGCTTATCCATGGAGCTTCTTTGTTGGCTTATCATTTTATCTAGCAAACTCTATGCTCTTCTCAAATTTGAGATTTGTATTGGCCTCTTCTAGTTGTTTCTTCAATAAAATAATCTCTTCCTCTTGTTTGCAGCAAACAATCTCTTTCTCATTGATCTATGACCTGAGAGTTTCTTCAATCCTTTTGGACTCTTCTACTTGCAGCTTTAGATCACTAATAACTTTGTTAGATTCCTCTTCACGTTTGCTGCATACATCGCCTTTATCATCCAGGCGTGACTTCAAGGTTTCTTCTATTTTCTTGGCTTTCTGAATTTGTAAGAAGAGATCTTCAATATTATCCCCATATTCTTCCAACTTCTTGGACAGTCTTGTGTTCTTTTTCCTTTCTATATTCAACTCTTTAAGTGCAGTGATCAACTCACCTTCAAGATATACTTCAGCCTCAAGGTTTTCATCACATACTTCAGAATTCACTCCTTCAACCTTTTCTAGTTCAATTTTCTCTTCCACAGGAACTGAAACTGACTGAGATGCCCTTTTGGAGGAGGATCTATTCTTCTTACCCATTGCGTACTAATCCAAGATCAACCTTGACTAATTTAGCCTTAGAAGGGAACTTGGCTCTGATACCAATTGTTAGTCTTACAATGGCACTGAGAGGGGGGTGAATCAGTGTAGTTCTTTAAACTTAAATTTACAGCTCTTAAAACTGAAATAATGAAACCTTAAAACCAGATAAAGCAAGTATCACAAGAGAACATCACACAACACAAGATTTAACGAGGTTCACCAATTTGGCTACTCCTCAAGAATGACTGCTTGGACTACCATCCAAATCCAACCTTTGCAAAGCACCAACTTTACAATCAATTTACCAACACCAACTAGAAGGAGCACCAACCCCTGATTTATCTGCACCAATAGAAAGGAGCACCAACCCTTGATTTACCAACACCAACTGGAAGGAGCACCAACCCCTTATTTATCTGCACCACGGAAAGGAGCACCAACCCCTGATGCCAAGCTGCAACCTGGACTTCAATTTTGAATCTAGAAGTTTAACAGAAAATACCTTCGCTTTTACAAGACCCTGACTGGTCTACTTCACCTTTGCGTTCTCTATGCACTCTGCTCTCTCTGCGCAATCACTTCGCACACTCTGCTTCGTCACAATCAAACTTCACGATCGTCTTCTCCCTTTTGTGCACTCTGCTTTCTTTGCAAGTTTCACACTTAGCACGATTCGACATGACTTGCTCTCTGTGCACTACGACCAAACTTCGCTCACTTTGCACACTTCACCATCATCTCGCCGCTTCTACGCTTTCTACGCTCTTACGACCACATTTCACACTTCGACACGCATTCGACGACTTATACAACACCTCTTCAATTCTCCAAACAGCCCTCCTTTTATAACAACATTTTCATGATGAAAACCCTAATCTTAGTCGGTTGTAAACCCTAATCTTAGTCGATTGCAAGCCCTAATCTTCATCAACTGCAAACCCTAATCTTCATCGACTTACATCGGTCTTCGTCGACTTCAACTGCCCCTGTAACTCTTTTGTTGTTGTTGCCATGAAAACACATGTCGTGATATCGCGACACTTTCACCTTCGTACGCTTTCTCTTAGCTTTGGCCCGCGAGAATACATGTCGCGATATCGTGACACTTTTTCCTCCGTATGCTTTCTCTTAGCTTTGGCCTACGAGAATACAACATGTCACGATATCGCGACACTTTTTCCTCCGTACGCTTTCTCTTAGCTTTGGCCCGCGAGAATACATGTCACGATATCGTGACACTTCTTCCTCCGTACGCTTTCTCTTAGCTTTGGCCCATGAAAATACAACATGTCATGATATCGCGACACTTCTTCTTTCTCTCTCTTACTCTTTGCATCGGACCACGAAAATGCTACATGTCACGATATCATGACACTTTTTCTCCTTGCGCTTTCTCTTTGCTTTGGCCCCCGAAACGTGACATGTCGCGATATCGTGACACTTTTTCTCCTTAGCGCTTTATCTTGCCTTCGGGTCACGAAAATGTGACATGTCGCGATATCGTGACACTTTTTCTCCTTAGCGCTTTCTCTTGCCTTCGGGTCGCGAAAACGTGACATGTCGCGATATCGTGACACTTTTTCTCCTTAGCGCTTTCTCTTGCCTTCGGGTCGTGAAAACGTGACATGTCGCGATATCGCGACACTTTTTCTCCTTAGTGCTTTTTCTTGCCTTCTGAGTCACGAAAACGCGACATGTCACGATATCGCGACACTTTTTCTTTCAGACTCTCTCTCCTGCAATATGTCATGAAATCATGACACTTTTTCTTTCCTACAATCTCTCTTGCAATATGTCGCGAAATCACGACACTTTTTCTTTTGGACTCTCTCTCCTGCAATATGTCATGAAATCGTGACACTTTTTCTTTTGTACAATCTCTCTTGCAATATGTCGCAAAATCGTGACACTTTTTCTTTCGGACTCTCTCTCCTGCAATATGTCGCGAAATCGCGACACTTTTTCTACTTGCCTTTTTCTCTTCCAACATGTCGCGAAATCGTGACACTTTTTCTACTTGCCTTTTTCTCTTTCAACATGTCGCGAAATCGTGACAGTTTTTCCACTTGCTCTTTTTCTCTTCCAACATGTCGTGAAATCACGACACTTTTTCTTTCTTCTTCTTTCTCTTCCAACATGTCGCGAAATCGCGACAGTTTTTCTTTCTTCTTCTCTCTCTTCCAACATGTCGTGAAATCGCGATAGTTTTTCTTTCTTCTTCTCTCTCTTCCAACATGTCGCAAAATCACGATAGTTTTTCTTTCTTCTTCTCTCTCTTCCAACATGTCGTGAAATCGCGACAATTTTTCTTTCTTCTTCTCTCTCTTCCAACATGTCGCAAAATCGTGACAGTTTTTCTTGCCTGCTGTATATGTCGCGATATTGCGACACTTTTCTTACTTGTCTTTTTCTTTGATCTTTTGCAAGTGGTCCACTTCGGTCTTCTTGGAAAATCACTGTACATACTCTGAGTAACCTTTGAACTCTTGTCTTCTGCATCTGACTAGCTTTTGAACTTCCTGTCCACTGCATCAACATATCTGTCTAATTGTGTTGACAACAATGACAATATTGTTTGCTGCACCTTGCTCAACAAATGATATTTATAGAATATTATTTTCTAGAATGGTGGCCTTGTTTTTTTATAGGTGTCACAAAACAAGATTAAGATATTTTATTAAAAATATGTACCCCTAATTAAATTGAAAGGATTAGATACAATAATATTTTTGGATTGAAAATAGTTGAAGATTGTAATTTGAGATTTTTATGATTGCAGTTAAAGTGTACAATATTCAGATCCTTATGTTGTGTTTATTTGGTTCTAATTTAATTCTTCCTTTTTTATCAAAGTAGGAGCAACAAACCACTCTCTCACTCTAGTAAAGAGGGTTTTTTTTTAATTTCTAATTGAGTATTCTTAGTGATTAATGTGCTATTTCAATAGTGATTTAATTCTATATTTTTCTATGCTTTTCTAGAGCAATCGACTAGTGTGAAGAACTTAGTTCTATAAATTGTTCAATTTTAATTGAGTTTTTTCAATTTATTTTAAGCTAGTTGTAACTTCTCTTTACTTTTGTACAAGTATTGTTGGCTTATGTGTGTTTTTATTCCTACAACGTCTTAGTTTTTTATAATTTTCTTTCCAATTAGAGAACCTAGAAACTGCTACATTAAAATACCTCTTATAGAATTTAGCACACATATCCTTGGACACCAACCTGGATTAACAAACTATTATTGGAAATTTGATTAATGACAATTGTCACTTTTTTTGCACCATTTGTTGGAAATTTTGAGTTAGTTGTGTTGTCATTGATGTCTAGAGTTAGTGTCAGGAATCAGTGCAGGGATTGGCAGAAGAAGGGTTAAAATATTTATATTTTAATCCCAAGATATTTTATCTAAGAGCTCCAATTGCTTGGTCAAAAGGATGGTTAAATACCCTAAAGAAAATGCCTAAAGGAATAATATTATAATATTTATTATTATAATATTAAAGGCGATCAGAAAAGGCCCATGGGCAAAAGAGAAAATCACCTAGGCCAAATGGAAATAATATTATAATATTTCATTATAATATTAAAGGTGTAATTATGCCTAAGGTAGTTTATAAATAATTTATAATATTTATATTATAAATTTATTTATAAAATAATATTGTTTATAACCCAAAGTTGGGTTGGGCACCAAAAACAATTTAATTTTATATCTCCACCGATGTGGGAGAGAGGGAGGCATATGGTATAAATACCATAGCCTTACCCCTAAGGAAAGCAAGTCTCCGAAATATTTTTAATGCATGCAACTTTGAGGAACGACAAAATATTTTTGTGAGCAAAGCTAAGGACAAGGTGATAATTTTGTTTACCCTCAATATTTTTGGAAGTCAAGCAATAAAGGTGGAAAGGCTAAATGCCAACCAAAAATTGGGCTAGCAACGAATCTGAGGTGTGCAAAGGTTTCGGAATATGAAGTGTTGTGTTCAATTTATTTCGATAATGTGGAAAAAGCTTTTTGGATTTTGGTGGGCAAGTAGGATTCAAAGCGCCCTAGGCACCTTTGACTCCCAAATGAGTGCTTAGCTCACACAACAAAGGAGTCATAGTTAAGGTGTTGCAGGTGCTTCAACCAGGGATAGAATCCAACGAGGAGCACACAAGGAGGTATTTAATTTTTTATTTGAATTGTGTATTGCCCTAAGGTTGATTATAGCATTCAAATAACTTGGATTATTTTTTCACTTGGAGTGCAGTGTGAAGAGGGAAAATTAGCACATGGGTTATTTGTTTTTGTTAAAGTGTTTAGGGAGTTAAAAGGGTAAGGTAATTAATTTTTACCTTAGAGAAGTTGAAATATTTTTTATTGAGGGTTAAAAATATATTGCACTATTTTATAAAGTTAATTACTTGAAAAATGCAATATTGAGTAGGGAGACATAAGTAGTGTTTGGATTATTTCATGCATTAAATTTTTGAAAAGGGATTATTGTGAAATTGAATGGTTGAAGTCTTTATTTGACAAAAGTTTGGAGATAATAAGGTGTACTTGAGTTTTGCCAATATTGTAAACTTTGAGTGAGTATTTTTGGTATCTAACCCTTGAGATTGGCAAAGAGGTTGATTGTGATTGAGACATATTTGAGGTCATTTCTCCATCAAGAAAAATGTATGGGCATATCTTCCTTGTGAGTGAAATATTGTTGGATTGGATGTTGTGAATGCTAAGTTGGAGTGAAAAGGATTGTTTGATAAGCATTGTTGAGTTTGGTTTTGAAATATCCGATATTGATTGATAAATATTTTCTAGAATGGAAGTTGATGCTAGAAACCTTGTTTGATAAGCATTGTTGGAAATATTTGAGTGATACTCCATGTGCATGATTAGGGTTTGTAAAAAGAACGTATCATTGTTATGTGAAGTTGAGAACTATATTGATTAGGGTTTGTGAAAGATCATGAGTATCATTGTTATGTGAAGTTGAGAACTATCTTGAACTAGGATTTGTGAAATATCATGAGTATCATTGTTATGTGAGGTTTTTTTGATAAGCATTGTTGACTAAGCTTTAATTGAGTGATTGGTTGAGTGGATTTGATTGAGCCTAGTTGATTGGAAGTGTTGGAGTGATAGTTCAAGTTCTGTGAAAAAAATTGTTTATTACTAATTTGAGAAAGAAATTGAAAGTGATTGAGTGTAAAGCATATTAAGTCCCTAACCATTATCTATATGTTTTTGTGGATAAAAAAGATTTTTAGTGAAACTTGTGAGTGTTATTGAAAGATATTTTCTATGAAATATTGAGTTAAGTTTTGTGTGCAAGTTTTGTAATTGATTTGAGAAAGCTTTTGTGAGAGCTTGTGAGAAGATTTGAGTAAGTCCTAGAGAGGAATTAAGAACATAATTGAGGAAGCTTTTATGAAATCTTAAGGACAGATTTGTGTGAGATTTTGTGGAAGCTTACAATAATATTGGATAGAGTTGAGGTAAGTCTTGGTGAAGACTTGTAGAGCATATTTGAGGTAAGTCTTGGTGAAGACTTGTTGAGCAGATTGGGCAAGTTCTAGTGAGAACTTGTTGAGAAGATTTGAGGTAAGTCTTGGTGAATACTTGTGGAGAGATTAGTGTAAGATTTTATGGAATATTACAATGCAAATTTGAGGTAATTCTTTGAGAAGAATTGTGAGAGTTTATTGATTGATTTGTTCAAACCTTGAGTTAAGGTTTGGGGTAGATCTAGCAGAGTTGATTTGTGATTGGATCAAACTTTGTGTTAAGGCTTGAGGATATATTTGAGGATAGAGTATGGTGTAGATTTGAGGACAGATTTGTGCTATAGCAGAGATAGATATTGAGTATATTTGTGCTAGATCGAAGGACTATGTTTAGTGTAGATTTGAGATAGAGATTGAGCATATTTGTGCTAGATCAAAGGACTGTGTTTAGTACAAATTTGAGATAGAGTTGAGAGTAAGCTTTGGAGGTGACATAGCAGAGGATAGTAGTCTCTAGTGGATAGATATCCATTAGCTATGGTAGTGAGGATAGAGGTCTTCTGAGTGAGGACATGAGTCTTCAGTGGAGAGATATCCACAAGCCATAGCAGTGGAGGTAGTAGTCTTCTAGAGGATCACTAGCCAAAGCAAAGGAGAAGGAGTTCTCCTATGGATAGATATCCACAAACTAGCTGAGGGGATTGGTGTCTCCTATGGATAGATATCCATGAAATTGATTAGGGTATTGGTGTCTCCTTTGGACAGAGGTCCATAAACATTGTAATAGGGAAAGGATTCCCAAGAGATTTATTGAGAAAATTTTAGTGAAATATTTTCTTCATGGAGTAACCCACAATGGGTGAACCATGTTAAATTGGTGTCTCTATTGTGTGTGGTTATTTATGCATTGCTTTGATTACTATTGTTGACATTGCCATTGATATATTGGATAATATTGTTTGGAAGAGAAAAGTAAAAAGTGGTCTTATACTGTTCACCCCCCTCTCAGTATAATCTTGTGTTCTTCAATTGGTATCAGAGTGGGTTCCTTCGAAAGAGTTTAATAGCTTGAAGAAAAAGCTCACAAGAACACAGATGGATTCTCAGAATGGATCTTCAGGGAATTCAACACCATTGTTTGATGGGAACAACTATGCACTTTGGAGTACAAGGATGAAGTTTCACCTAATGGCACTTGGAAATGAAATATGGGAAGTAATTGAGAATGGATACATACCACCAACAACTCCACCTATAGATAAATATGGTAAGATCCTACAACTTAGTAATTCAAAGGCAATGAATGGAATTTTGAGAGGTTTACGTGAAATAAAGTTTATAAAGGTTATGCATTGCACATCAAAAAAGGAAATTTGGGATAAGTTGCAAGGCATATATGAAGGAGATAAAAAGGTCAAAAGGGCAAAGTTGCAAAATTTCAAGAGAACATTTGAAGACCTAAATATGAAGGATGAGGAAAATATTGTTGCATATCTACTTCGTGTGGATGAGGTTGTTAACTCCATGCAAGGACTTGGACTTAAGGTTGAAGAAATATATGTTTGTGATAATATTTTAAGGTCACTCCCAAAAAGGTATAGTGAAAAGATTTTAGCTATAGAAGAGTCAAAAGATATTGAAATTTTGACAAGGGATGACTTACATGGAATTCTCAGAGCTTTTGAGATGAGAATAAAAGAGGAACCTATTTCCTAGAAAGAAGCAACCTTCAAAGTTACTAAGAAGACAAAGGGTAAGAAGTTAGATTCAAGCAATGAGTTATCCAATGATGAAGAAGAAAATTATGGCAGAAAGAACAAGGACTCAAGAAAGTATAAAGGTACAAAATTAGTTAGATTTTTTAATTATGGTAAATATGGTCACTATGCAACTGATTGTCTAGAGGCTGGAAATAGCAATGATGATGAGAAATATGATCATAAGAACAGGGAAGTAGGAAAACACATGTACCAAAAGAAAAATAGGGATGGACAAGACAAGTAAGGAAATAAGTTTTTCCAAAGGCATAATAAGAGTTTCTATGCAGATAAGCTAGGTAAGAGTTCAAGTGATAGTGATGGAAGGTCTTAAAGTAATGAAGAAGAAGAAACCTATTTATGATAGTAGAAAAAGAAAATGTTAGAAAGAGAGGTCCAATGATTCTCAAGTGTTTTAGATGTGGTAAATTTGGTCATATTGAAGATAGTTGTACAAGGAATGGATTTAGTTTCAATGATGATGAATATGATGATGCTAGTGAAGGACCAGAAGAAAGTCTACTTATGGCAATAGAATAAGAAGGAAGTGCTTCTAGTGGAAATGAATTATAAAGGAATATAGATGGTCCCAAAGGCAAAAAAATAGAGGAAGAATCATAGGAAGGAGAAGTTGATCTTGAGGGTGAGCTCATTTCTGCCCTTGATGCATTAAGAGAGGTAAGAAAGCAAAACTCAAAACTCAAGCTTAAATTTCAAGAATGTGATGAAGAGAAAGGAAAGCTTATAGAGGATCTAACCAACTCAATAGCTAAGACAAGGAAATTCAAAGAGAAGTTAGAAGCAAAGGTTTTAGAATGTGAAAGGTTAGAGCATGAGGTAGCTTCACTAATGAAGGAAGTAAAAGAGTCTAAGGATAAGTTACACAGGTTTGGGAGAAGCTCAAAGAACTTGGATAAGATTATCAAGGTACAAATATCTTTGTCAAACAAAACAAGACTTGGTTTTGAACATGTACAAATAAAACAAGGAGAGGAGTCAATATCAAGCTCTTAAGAAGAAGAAGATTTAGAATAAGAGAGTGTAAGAGAGAGTGAGACTTCTAAGAATGAGTTGGACAATAGAAAGTTCAAAAAGGAAAGGAACAATGCACAAAAGAGGAACATATGGAACATGAACCAACATAGGGAAGAAGAGACTAAGAGACCAATGAGGTCAAGGAAAGGAAATTTTAATGGATGATGCTTCTCATGTCATAGGTTTGGGCACAAGGCTACATAGTGTAGGACACATGGAAGACATGAATATGGGAATTTCAAAAATAGACATCTTTTTCAAGGGTATTGCTACTCTTGTAATCAGTTTGGTCACAAGGCAATAAATTGCAGGGTTCATGACAGGAATGGATATGGCTTCACCAGGAGGAAACTTCAAGATAGTTGCACCTTCAAGGAACAAAAACATTAAGTGTTATAAGTGAAATAATGATGGAAATACAACAAAGTGGTGTAGAGAAGAAATTCCAAAGACAAGCAAGAACAGGAATAGTCAGAGGAATCAGAAGGATCAGTTGAGGAATAAAGTAGACAAAGGCAAAGATCAGTGCATGATGGGAGTAGAAATACTCCCACCCCAAAATTAACCACCTCAAGAGGAGGTGGGGGAGGGGCTAAGCTAAGAGTCTCATTATTAGCCCCGAGCCCCAAAGGTGACCCTTTGCCATTGATGTCAAAGGGGGAGAGATTTGAGTTAGGGGGAGAGCATTCAATCAAGGGGAGCAATTTCTCAAGGGGAGCAATTTTGAAAAGGAAAAAGGTTTGGTAAAAAAAGGGGTTGCCATCAATGACAAAGGGGGAGATTATTGGAAATTTTGAGTTAGTTGTGTTGTCATTGATGTCAAGAGTCAGTTTCAGGAATCAGTGTAGGACTTGGTAGAATAAGGGTTAAAATATTTATATTTTAATCCCAAGATATTTGATCTAAGAGCTCCAGTTGCTTGGTCAAAAGGATGGTTAAATACCCTAAAGAAAAGGCCTAAAGGAAATAATATTATAATATTTATTATTATAATATTAAATGCGATTAGAAAAGGCCTAAGGGCAAAAGAGAAAATCACCTAGGCCAAATGGAAATAATATTATAATATTTCATTATAATATTAAAAGTTTAATTATGCTTAAGGTAGTTTATAAATAATTTATAATATTTATATTATAAATTTATTTATAAAATAATATTGTTTATAACCCAAAGTTGGGTTGGGCACCAAAAAAAATTTAATTTTATATCTCATCTAACATGGGAGAGAGGGAGGCATATGGTATAAATACCATAGCCTTACCCCTAAGGAAAGCAAGTCTCCAAAATATTTTTAATGCATGCAACTTTGAGGAACGGTGAAATATTTTCGTGAGCAAAGCTAAGGACAAGGTGATAATTTTGTTTACCCTCGATATTTGTGGAAGTCAAGTGATAAAGGTGGAAAGGCTAAACACCAACCAATGGTTGGGCTAGTTGCAAATCCGAGGTGTGTGAAGGTTTTGGAATGCAAGGTGCTACATTCGATTTCCACCGGTGATGTGGAAAAAGCCTTTTGGCTTTTGGTGGGCAAGTAGGAGTCAAAGCACCCTAGGCGCCTTTGACTCCCACGTGAGTGCTTAGCTCATGTGGCAAGGGAGCCGTGGCTAAGGCATTGCAGGCACTTCGACCAGGGATCGAATCCCATGGGGAGCACATGAGGAGGTATTTAATTTTTTATTAAATTGTGTATTGCCCTAAGGTTGATGATAGCACTCAAAGTGCTTGGATTATTTCTATGCTTGGAGTGTAGTGTGAAGAGGGAAAATTAGCACATGGGGTTATTTGTTTTTGTTAAAGTGTTTAGGGAGTTAAAAGGGTAAGGTAATTAATTTTTACCTTAGAGAAGTTGAAATATTTTTTATTGAGGGTTAAAAATATATTGCACTATTTTATAAAGTTAATTACTTGAAAAATACAATATTGAGTAGGGAGACATAAGTAGTGTTTGGATTGTTTCATGCATTAAATTTTTGAAAAGGGATTATTGTGAAATTGAATGGTTGAAGTCTTTATTTGACAAAGTTTGGAGATAATAAGGTGTACTTGAGTTTTGTTAATATTGTAATCTTTGAGTGAGTATTTTTGCTATCTAACCCTTGAGATTGGCAAAGAGGTTGATTGTGATTGAGACAGATTTTGAGGTCATTTCTCCATCAAGAAAAAGGTATGGGCATATATTCCTTGTGAGTGAAATATTGTTGGATTGGATGTTGTGAATGCTAAGTTGGAGTGAAAAGGATTGTTTGATAAGCATTGTTGAGTTTGGTTTTGAACTATCCAATATTGATTGATAAATATTTTCTAGAATGAAAGTTGATGCTAGAAACCTTGTTTGATAAGCATTGTTGGAAATATTTGAGTGAGCCTTCATGTGCATGATTAGGGTTTGTGAAAAGATCATGAGTATCATTGTTATGTGAAGTTCAGAACTATCTTGATTAGGGTTTGTGAAATATCATGAGTATCATTGTTATGTGAAGTTGAGAACTATCTTGAACTAGGGTTTGTGTAAGATCATGAGTATAATTGTTATGTGAGGTTTTTTTGATAAGCATTGTTGATTAAGCTTTCATTGAGTGATTGGTTGAGTGGAGTTGATTGAGCCTAGTTGGTTGGAAGTGTTGGAGTGATAGTTCAAGTTCTGTGAAAAAAATTGTTTATTACTAATTTGAGAAGAGAGATTGAAAGTGATTGAGTGTTTGTGAAAGCATATTGAGTCTCTAACCATTCTCTATATGCTTATGTGGATAAACAAGATTCTGAGTGAAACTTGTGAGTGTGATTGAAAGAGGTTTTCTGTGAAATATTGAGTTAAGTTTTGTGTGCAAGTTTTGTAATTGATTTGAGCAAGCTTTTGTGAGAGCTTGTGAGCAGATTTGAGTAAGTCCTAGAGAGGACTTAAGGACATAATTGAGGAAGATTTTGTGAAATATTAAGGACATATTTATGTGAGATTTTGTGGAAGCTTACAATAATATTGGATAGAGTTGAGGTAAGTCTTGGTGAAGACTTGTAGAGCAGATTTAAGGTAAGCCTTGGTGAAGATTTGTTGAGAAGATTGAGCAAGTTCTAGTGAGGACTTGTTGAGCAGATTTGAGGAAAGTCTTGGTGAAGACTTGTGGATAGATTAGTGTAAGATTTTATGGAAGATTACAATGCAAATTTGAGGTAAGTCTTTAAGAAGACTCATGAGCAAAGTTGATTGATTGATTTTTTCAAACCTTGAGTTAAGGTTTGGGGCAGATCTAGCAGAGTTTATTTGTGATTGGATCAAGATTTGTGTTAAGGATTGAGGACATATTTTAGGATATGGTATGGTGCAAATTTTAGGATAGATTTATGCCATAGCAAAGATATATATTGAGTAGATTTTTGCTAGACCGAAGGACTATGTTTAGTGTAGATCAGAGATAGAGATTGAGCATATTTATGCTAGACCAAAGGACTATATTTAGTACAAATTTAAGACAGAGCTAAGAGCAAGCTTTGGAGGTGACAGAGCAGAGGAAAATAGTCTCCAGTGGAGAGATATCCACAAGCCATGGCATTGGAGGTAGCAGTATTCTAGGGAATTATCAACCAGAGCAGAGGAGGAGGAGTTCTCATGTGAATAGAGATCCACAAACCAGCTAAGGGGATTGGTGTCTCCTATGGATAGAGATCCAAGAACTTGATTAGGGGATTGGTGTCTCATTTGGACAGAGGTCCATAAACATTGTAATAGGTAAAGGATTCCCAAGATATTTTTTGAGAAAAATTTAGTGAAATATTTTCTCCGTGGAGTAGCCCACATTGGGTGAACCATGTTAAATTGGTGTCTCTATTGTGTGTGGTGATTTGTGCATTGATTTGATTACTTCTATTGATATTATTATTGATATATTAGATAATATTGTTTTGGAAAGAAAAGTAAAAAGTGGTCTTATACTATTCACCCCACCTCTTAGTATAAGCTTGTGTTCTTCACCATTACCAAGGAAAACAACATTGGTAAAATAACCTAGGGAGGTATCACCAAGGTACTAGTTTACAATACAAAAGTGAAATACAACTATAGTATTTCTAAGGGTGATAGTTTACATTTTATTTTAGTTAGAAAATAAATTCTTTTAAATGGATGAATAGGCCTAGAGATTAAAGGGGTAGGTTCATTATTCAAACCTCCTGACAAGCCACAAGGAATAGATCATCATACCCAAAGGTTGTAATAACCAATTAGATACACATAGCAACTATATCTAGTTATTAATTACATATACATGGGGGTAAAGGAAGTTCTATTGGACCACTATTATCAACTAAAGGATTTTTAGGATTTTCAAAATATTGTAGAACAATCTAGTAGTACCCCACCTACCCCAAAATTATTCATACCCCTTTTGAAATTTAAGGAAATTTATAATATTTAATTGGGAGATCCTGATATGTAAGATAGAGTAATGCAAATGAAAATCACAACACTTATGTAGGATGGCAAAGGAGCAATGAAAATAGAACCTTTACATTTCCAATTAGTTTAAACCTAGATGAAGAAGCCCCAATGAAAAATTTCACCCTCAATATTACCCATTTTCAAGAGGGTTACTTTTGAGTATTCGAATGATTTCCTAATTAAATTTAAGGTCTTATGCTGGTATCACCCATTTTCAAGGGGGTTTATTTTGAGGACCCTAATTATTTCCCTTTTGAATTTAAGGTCTTATGCCAAACATACAACTATGGACAAGATATTTAGAAGCTCAAATTATTCCCATCCACAACAAAATATTTGGCCAAGCAATGGTTCATAGGGTTAATCCCATATTCAATACATACTTGGGTCAAAATAGAAAAGTATTTCTAGACAAGTACTAGGAATATAGTAGGGTTAAATACCAAAAAGAAGAACTCTTTAAAATGAAGTAACACAATGAAAAAAATCTAGAAGACTATCTTGATAGGTTCCTATTCACTAACAAATGATGTGGAGATGGAATTGACTGAGAGCTAAGTAAAACTATATTTCTAAGGGGATTACAAGATGAATCATGCAATGCTTTGAATATTATGGGGAGAGGTGATATAAATAAACTTGAATTTACAAAAAATACTAAACTCTATAGGAATTACTCACAAACTAGGGAAGGTAAATGTTCTTACAAATGGAGGCAAAAAAATGGTAATGATGTAGGAGAGGTATTAGAAGAACTATAAAACCTTAAGACTGACATCTTGGTGCAACTTAACATTATGTTATACAAAATGCAAGTATGTAATAGAGCTAGTGAACCCCTAGTAGTGTATTGTCCTAGATATAGGAGGAAGAATATTCTCCATGAATTCCTATTAAACAAAAATGTTATATGTAGTATTTATGAGAAGAGATATTCTACATATAAATATCATATCTTACCATAAATAAAAACACTATTAGTATGAGTCAAAAACCCATTGAAGAAATAATCGTTGTTGAAAAAAGGAATAATTTTAATAACCATTACCAATTTGCCACATGATCACATATGAATTGGCTGACCAACCCCTAGACTATGCCATGGATAATGTCACTCCTTCCACCATGGAACCAATATTCCTTATCCCCAACACAAGAATGGTCAAACCCACCATGGGGAACTCATCCACAACAACAACAATATGTACCAAATCATCAAAAAAATCAACCATACCAAGGACAACAATAATTTGAGAGCCAACAATAATATCTATTGCTTGGACCCACATACCCTCCACAAGTAGATCAACCACAATGTGTTAAAAAACCTTTACTTATCATACATCATGTGGCCAACCCTAATAATAATAGATAGACAACACTTGTCTAGACCAATAAAATAGTAGATATAGTCACACTTAATGCCATTGATTATGATAATATAATATTATAGTCATGAAAGGTACTTCTTGATCTTATTGAAACCACCATTACAAAACTAGATGATGAAGAGATACAACCAAAAAAACAAGATCATAAAGAGGAAACAAGTCCCCAAAAATATTTTCAAAATCCTTTCTAACCATTATACCCAGAATATTTAGCACCCAAAGAAGAACATATGATATAATGTGATCTTCTAAAGGAGCTAAAATGCCTCAATGTTTAATTCCTCTATTACAAGAAATAAAGGAGGTGCCCTTTTATAAATAGACTATCAAAAACTTATGCATCAAGAATCTAGGATGAAATAAGAAGATAGGTCCTCAAACCATCCATGTGGATGATAAATTAGCCAACCTTCTTATCGGTAAGTTGGTCACTTAAATATGGTGATCCTAGTAGTCCTGTGTTTATAGTATCGATTGGTGCCACTAAGATGATAAATATGTTGATAGATCTTGGGGTAGCAATCAATGTGATGATAAAGGATACAATGGATAGACTACATCTCACACACATACGATTGAAAACTACTATATTTGAGATGGTAGGATGATCAATTGTAAAACATGAGGGTATAATAGAAAATATTATTATGATAAATGCTTAATGTAAATATCATATATACTTATTGGTGCTACAACCTTACACTTTAGATAGAGGTTACCCTTTGATTTTAGGAAGACCATGGCTTGCTATGACAACTACATTTATTGATTGCTAATTGGGTGATATGACTATTTCGAATGGGGTAGATGCTAAAGTAATTTAATTATGCCCTCTAGCCAAAATATCAATAAAATTATTAGGAAATATATGGATAGATGAGGCATATGAAGAAAATATCTCATCCCTTGCAACATTAACAATAAAATAAAATATTGAGGAAATTAAACTCTTAGGGGGAACCTTTTTTGAAGATGAGACAATTTTGATAAAAAAACTATCTAAAACTTATTCCAAGAATGAACAAGTTATGGTATATTGACTCCTCTAGGAAGACAAAGGTGAGGAACTTGAATTTTTTTCACCTATACCCATACAAGACATCCCATTTAGTAGGGGGCATAATTGGAAAATACATCTTTTGGCATCCAACTAGTGCCCTTTGACCAATATTATTCATGTTAGAATTGTATTTAATGAAATTATGGAATATTTCATTCTTTTCTACCCGTCGTTTAAATTCACTTGTACATACATTCATTGGTCTTAACTCGCAATATCCTAGTACCAATAAAATTGAGATACAACCTAGAAAATTGTAAAATATTAATAACTATCTCCATGATGAAGAAGAGATAAAATTGTTTGATGTACTAAGTAGACATGTTAATGCTTTTACATGGGGTATAGCAAAATTACATGAATCCACCCTATTTTTTATACTCATGAAATTTATATAGACAATACTAATACAATTCACCAACCTCAAAGAAGATAAAATATTACATTAAAAGATATTGTCAAAAGTGAAATTGAAAAGTTATTAGCTATAATATTTATATACCCACTCTCTAATAGCCAATGGGTTTCTCCATTAGTTATATTCCCTAAAAAAAATGGGCCTTGGCACATTTTTATTTACTATCATTCCCTTAATGAGGCCACATATATGGTCTACTTTAAACTACCATCTATTGATCAAGTCTTGGACACACTCATCGGAAAGAAATATTTTTCTTTCCTAGATGGATTTAGTAGTTATAATAAGATTCAAGTAGCACCTAAGGACTAAGAAAAGATAACTTGTACATGTCCTTGGGGAATATTTGCATATCTTGTTCTACTTTTTGATCTTTGTAATGCTCCTACCACATTTCAAAGATCAATATTAGAAATATTTATTGACATTTCTAATGAACGTGTGGAAATCTACATGGAAAACTTCACTATCTATGGAGACTCCTTTAATGAGAACCTACAACATATTGATAAATTATTCACCTGATGCAAAGCTTATAATATGTCCTTAATCCATGAAAAATATCTTATGATGATGGATGAGGGCATAGTCCTAGGATATTATATTTTATGAGAAGGCATTAAGGTCAAAAATTAAAAGATCAAAATTATCACACAACTCCCAACACTAAAAACAAAAACAAATGCTTGTAGTGTTTTAGGTCATGTAGGTTACTATCAATGTTTCATACAATACTTTAGTAAAATTGTACTTCCCTTATTTTCATTCCTATCAAAATATGTAGAGTTTAATTGGATAAACACATACCAAACTACATTTGATATAGTTAAGGAAAAACTTATTTTTACACCCATACTTTGAAGCCCTAATAGGTCACTCTCATTCCATATACATATAGATGCATCTAATACCATATTGGGGGTAGTTCTAGATAAAGAAAAATAAGGAAAACCATATGTGATGTACTACATTAGAAAAAAATTATCTATATTTGAGAAAAAGTACACAACCACTAAAAAAAAACTTTTAGTCATAGTTTATGACATCAATAATTTTTCCACTATATTATAGGATATCATATATTTGTTCATACTAATATCTTTTCCATAAAATACTTTATGAACAAAGCAATAGTCAGTGGTAGGATCATTAGTTGGTTGTTACTACTCCAAGAATTTGATATTACTTTTGTTGATAGACTTGGATGATATAATGTTGTTGTTGACCATTTGTCAGGATTAGTGCATACTAGGAATAGTGAATCTATGGAGGATACATTTACCAATGAGAATATTTCTGAAGTATACACAAAATCTCTTTAGTTTACTGACATTACTAATTACTTAACAATAGAGAAGAATCCTCACTTCACATATAAACAAAATTCTAATTTGATTAAAAAATGTTTATATTATAAATGGACTAACAAAATTTTATTTAGATGTGGATCTAATTTTGTGTTGCATATGTGTGTAGGAGAAGAAGAGGTATTTGACATCCTTTGAGCATGCCATGATGAGCCTTCTAGTAGGTATTATTTAGCAAACATGACCATTCATAAGGTCCTTTGTGTTGAATATTACTAGCCCTTATTCCATAGGGATGTGAGAAGGTATGCCCAACAATACAATCAATGCTAATGGATGGGGAAACCAATTACTTCCAATGAAATACCTTTGCAAAATCAAGTGGTGCTTGAATAATTTAAGAAGTGGGGGATCAATTTCATTGGGCATATTGATCCAATGTCTAATGGGAAGGAATATATATTGGTTGCACTAATTATGTTACAAAATGGATAGAAGTTTGTTCTCTAACTCATGCTCATGAAGAGAAACTTACTGAATTTTTCTATGAACTAAAGAGATTTACATAAACTTATTCCAGAGATAATGCAAAAATAAATAACTTAGAATAAATGACACCACACAATGCACATATAATACACATTATTTATCTTGGTTCACCATATATGGGCTACGTCCAACAAAACAAGAGCCACACCTCCTTGATATTATTATTCACTTCCTTACCCAAAAATGGGACATTACAATAAATATAAAGGAAACTCTTCCAACCCTAAACAACTATGTGGCTACCCAGGTGTTGTAGGTGAGTTGGATAGGAGAGGGCAATCCTCCAAGGGAGATCCCAGGTTCAAATATCCACCCTACAAAAAAGTTGAATTGGATATCCAAAATCCAATTGATAATATTGGTGTGGACAGGGTCGGGTGCGACTCCCGGGTGACTTTGACGGTGTAGAAACCCATGTTCGTGGGACCAAGGTGACCCTGCAAGAGGTTTTTTGATTAAAAAAAAACCACTATGTGGTATTAGAATACAATGGGCACAACACCATGGGGTAAACAACCCACACCCACCAACCACCCACCAATCGTGGGAATCCTAAAAGTCACCCCGCTCTACAAATCACACTGAAAAAAGGGGGCAAAATTTTTTCCATTGAGTTTGATCTTAATACATTGCATACAAATTTTGAGGTTGGAATTGATGTAACACATGGATAAATTGAGAGTATAAAGAAATTGAACCAACTAGATGAGATTTTACTCAATGCTCTTCAAAGGATAAAATTATTTAGTAGTAGAAAAAATGACATAATCATCATATAAAGAACAATAATTTCAAACTAGGTGATTGGGAACTATTATTTGAGTCTCACTACCATGAAATTAAAGGTAAATTGTGCACATGATGGTTGGGACCATACAAGCTATAAAAATTCTTTGATAATGATATAGTATAGTTACAACCCATTGATGGTTCTAGATGATGACTTTTGGTGAATGGACATAGGTTGAGGGTATGTAAAAATATGATCATTCAAGATGAATTAATAACCTAAATCAAGTCATGATTAGATTTGCATTTGGTTGAGAATGCTTCTTCCTCCAACCTTAATAACAATTAAAGTACTTTCCTTTTTGAGAAAAAAAGAGAAAGCCTAGTAATGAAAACTTTTTTGAGGCATCACTGGGCCAAGTCATGCATGAAAACTAGATTATGGCATGCATGAATTGAGAATAATTACTTGGTTTTAAAAATCCTTAGGTAGAATATGGTTTAAAATCAAATATTGTAGTCTCTTATATTATTATATATAGTGTGTGATTATTTTTACCTTTCCTTCTCTATCTTTTAGTTTCCTCACAACAATAAACTACACAAAAAATTCTTCTAATCCAGTCAAAGGAAAAAAAAATTCACACGCTAATAATAAGGTATGTATTTCATTTATCTCTTGTAAAGTCTTAATATTATGTTTAAATTGCACATGGTACACTCCCATACTTAGTTTCATAGGTAAGAAAAATGATTCAAATCACTTAGTAGGGTTTTTGGCACTTAAAAATGTACCAAGATTTTTTTGGGTGCCTATAGATCTATAGAGAATGAGAACAAATTGCTCTAGAAAAGTGCCAAAAATGCATTAGAAAATATCCTCAAGAAAATTATTCCAAAGCATGAAGGATGTGCTTCCACTAAGAAATGAAGGGATATATCATGCCATTAGAAGTGGATATAATGAGGGGACATGTCATGTTATTAAAAACTGAATATACTAGAGGAAACAATAGAGGTGGGCATTGTACTAGATATGAGATAAAAAAACTAGTTGGGAAGCATTCATGAGTATTAAATATCATGTGAAGAATATTTGGATAGAATAGGCACAATTATACCATGCATAAAGGGAATATTTGGAAGACACGTGATCTGAATCTATTGTTTCCTACATTACAAGAGGATTAAATGCAATGAATTCACACATGTGACACATAATAGATAAAGAAGAGAAATTATTGGATGCATTTCCTTCACATCAATAAGGGCCACATGAATTCAAGATAATTGTGATAAATTTGGTACTTGTCTATCATAGATTCAATATCGATAGACAAGATGTCACTACAAATCTATCATGAATTACACAGGGTTACAAAAAGTGACCGATTTGCATGCATGAGATAAAGAGTGTATGACAAATATTCACCACCTTTGGCACCATCCACACAACTCTACAACTATTTTACACCCTTGTATGACTCAAGACACACAAAATTAGTATCTTTTATTAATAATACGTATATGTTTTTTGGAAATAGGCAAACAAAAGAAAATTTTAAAGCCAAAATAGATTTTGGGGTTACTCTAGTAGCACTAAGTGATGGATATCTTTCAAATTATAGGGTGGTTGATTTTCTTTCTCTTATTTCATGGATTTGATGCAATAATCAAAAAGGAAATTTTTAATGGCCAATAGGAGAGAAAAATGACACTCAAGAGTGCTACATTTGAGGTAACTATAGAAACCCTTGACAGAATCTCTCCAATCCCTTATGTATATGAGAGGTTATTTGGTACTTTCTCCCCATTATAGGATATTTTTAGAAAAATTTCAATGGAAGGATATCCTAATATAGAGTATGAAATAAATTCCAAGAATGTATGTAATGGTATAGTGCAAACTAGTTTTTTAGAACCCTAGAATGTAGTGGTATTATGAGTCATGCACTATATCACATATGACAATCAATTCACACTAGTGTTTGGATCACATCTTAAGCTTTTGGCCCAATGACATTGAGCTATGGGGTCTAAATTGAGGGTAGATTTTCTATATTACTTTTTACAAGTCATGGATAAGAAGGTTTAGGAGGAAATAGGTCCCACCAAGAACCATGAAATTATTAAAATTATTTACAAACAACACTTCCTATAGTGGAAAGATAGAAAAGACTAGTGGCAAGAATTCTTGGATAACAATATGTGCACATTTCTAAAAGTTGAGCACATGAATAATAGGATAGTTTAGTGAAACCTCATAACCAATGGACCTAGAAGAAGGCTGTGAAGAAAAATAAAATCTAGTGAATAGAGCATATCCCAATAATATTTGGTGCTTAGAACATATATGGCACAAAAATACTAAGGAAACTGAGAAGTGACATAGTAGAACAAGTCATCACTATACAAGAATCAAATCTTATAATGATCAATGAAATAAAAAAAAAAAATGATTGTGGTGGAAGACACTTGTAAATACAAAGTGGTAATCTGTAGTGAAATGGTGTAGGAAGTAGTGGTGGTGGATGAATAAAATTTCATAGAATATGAAACTCTAACCCTAGAAAGTTTTAGGATGAAATTGTAAAAAAAAGGATAAATTGGAGAAAGTAACGATATTGCTCTAGGATAGAGAAGACCAAGCCATTTGATGGATGGAGGAATTGATAAAATCCAAGAGGTGAAAATGTCATCTAGAAGCTCCAAAAACCCTAGATTTTTTGGAATAATATGACTAGTCTAAAGAGATAAAAATGTTTGATTGTTATTATTATTTACCACATAAGGGATGGGTAATAGCACAACAATATAGTAACAATAGTCAAGACAGTATTTGGGGGAGGCACAAAAAAATTATCCAATGTCATAGCAAGAGACCCCAAAATATGACGATTATAGACTGCTACCATAGGCTAGAAGCATAATTACACAAAAGAATCTAGAGGAGCAAATCAACCTGATGGAAATACCTAGGCTAGTCATTATTATTACCCCTCACATGGTCATGTTGGATGATCACAATGTAACTATTGAATGATGGGCAAGAATATGTTCTTATTTGAAGTAATGAGTACAATATTTCAAGAAATTAAAAGACATGAATAAGACCTTAACATGAGGGCTCATTGAATTATAAAATAAAATTGAAGAAGTATGTAATAACGTAGAATGAGTTATAGAGTGCAAGAAATCAATGCAAGTATATAGTTTGTTATTATGAGAATAATTTTATAGATGATAGTTGATAAGGTTATATTCTGGGTTGAATCATACCCTAGAGATTCCTCAATATTTTCTAGAGGTATATTGCTACAACACCACATAGCAAAAAAATTTACTTTGTGAATTCTTTGTCCAAGAATACGCATTGGATGAAAATTACATATTCTTCCCCAATATCTATGTTGAGTATTTTCAATTACGAGCCTTTCCATATACTTTGTAGAACTATATAAATAGGAGGAATAGAGCTATGGACTATATAATTAGGGAATCTGAGGTGGGGACGCTAACCATGTTTGAATACCCTAATGTTATTATATTTATCAATAGGTATTTCACATTAATAGGTAGAGAGGGTATTATACACATGTATGAAATCCACATGAGGAAGTGTGGTTGAGAAATTTAGAAGTATTATGAATCTCATTTGGATAAGGTAACCTACAATTTGAGATGAGAGGAATTTCCTATTAAATTGAGAAAAGGGGAACTGATTTGCCCTACTAATTTGAGTTCGTCCCATCACAACATAATGGTAGTTATCTCCACCATTTAGACTCTCGAGTCTAAATGGATAGGTATGATATTTAAAACCCCTCTCAATATTAGTCCAATTTCTTACTATGATGTTATTGGACAATCAAGTCAAAAAGCATTTTTGGTTTAGTTACATGATATGAAAGAATACAAGGGAATCATTTTTGGTTTAGTTACATGATATGAAAGGATACAAGGGATGTCACAACTGGGATGAAAAGTTTACCCTTGACATGGTAGTGGAGTTGGACCTGAACAACCTACTGCATGAGGATAAGCATTTGCTTAGGAAGGGGGAATGATGAGGCTTGACATTACCTCATATTAATGACGTTACAAGTTGTTTTTGTTGTTTAGAACATGTGTGTATCCTAATTATGGATCATGATTTATCATATTATTGTGATCAAATAAGAACAAAATTTGAATTTCATTTCTATGTTTATTTGTGATCATTATTGTGTTTTTAATGGTATCTTTGAGTAATATTCTAGAATTATGTAGTAGTATATTTAATTGTAGGTTCTTGAGCACATTTCAAAGCATTTCCTATGCTTCAGGAAGAACGATGAGTATCATTGTGATGTGGTATAAAGGCAAAGGGAAATAAATAATATTTATTGAATGGACACCCTATCATGTGAGAAATATGATTAAAATAGAAAAATACAAATTTTATCCTAATCATTGGCAAAAGGTTGTCCAAAATGTCTAACACACTAATGAGTACACTAGTGGTTAATTAGATTCAACATTCCTAGGATATAAACATTGTTATTGAGAGTGTAAGCGGTTTTCTTTTGCCATCTTGAGAATTGTTTTTTTGATTCTACACTGCTATAATTTTTCTTAGAATTAACCAATGAGTAGTTGTACTGAATGTTTGTTTAAACCAATTTTAATATCCATAAGATAACATTTATTAGAATTGTTGTGAGAATAATATTTATAGGATCTTGTTTGCTATAATTGTGGCCTTGCCTTTTGGTAGGTGTTGGAAAACTAGATTAAGATATTTTACTATCAATATTCATCTCTAACAAAAGTCAAGGGGTTGGATATGAGACTTATGGATGGAATACAATTGAATATTGTAATTTGAGATTTTTGTTATTGTAGTTAAAGTGTAAAATTTTTATATATTTATGTTTTGTTCTAGATAGTTTGGTTCTAAGTTAATTCTTTATTTTTATTAAAAGAGGAGAAAGGGCCCACTCTCTCACTCTAGTAAAGAGTCTTTTTCTACTTTTTGGTTTAATATGCTTAGTGATGAATGTGTTGTTACAATATTATTTTATTTTTGTATTTTCTCACACCATTTTAGAGAAATCAACTAGTATGAAGAACTTAGTTCAAAAAATTGTTTGAATTGAGTTGAGATTTGTTTAATTTACTACAAAGTAGTTGTAACTTATCTTATTACTTTTCTACAAGCATTGTTGTATTATGTGTGTGATTTTATTGCTACAATGTTTTAATTTTTACAAGCTTATTTCTACTTAGACAACCTAGAAATCCCACACAAAAATATCTCTTATAGACTTTAGCACACATAGTATTTATATGGTAACCTAGATTGGAAAACTAAGGTGAAAGGAATTAATGTCACCTGTCACCCTGTTTCTTTTTCAAAACTCCATTCTCATAGGAGGTTTGCGTCTAAAAATAGTCATAGGATTTAGTGCATGAACATGCCTGAATTTCCTTACGGTAGAGTCAAATTTTATCTCCTTTTAAATATCTTAAGAAGGTGGAATTGAGAGGTCATCCAATATTCTGTAGTTGTTGTAATCTCCTACTAAAAATAATGCGAGTGTGTTTTCTTGTAGGTGACTTATTCTTGATGTGTAGTGACAACATTGAGGTCTCTAGCCGTATTTATACATGAGATTATAAATAGATTGTCAAGAAACTTACATAGCCATTTTCATGAGTGCCTTGCTTGATAACCAATTTCTATTTGAATTAATGGTTTTCCCTTTTTAGATATTAATTAACTATGGGTGATTTTCATGAGCAGTTTTTTTTTTTTCTATTTTCCTTAGATTATATTTCTCTTGCTTGTATTGTGCAAGGCTTGAGGTGAGTTTATTTTTTACTTATTTTTATATTGGATAGGAGTCTTTGATCAACTTCTTCTTGTGTCTTTAATCATGGGTGTCTTGCCCTGTTCATTCTTGATGATGACAAGATTTTGTTAGAAGTTGTCGTTATGTGCTCACTTTGTATTTGGAATGTGGTTTGAAATTTAAATCAACTTGGAGTGTATGTGATTTATTATTAAATTGAACATTTATACTCTTTTTTTAGATTTATAACATATGATCTGCACTTTCTTTTGTCTTTTTGCTTCCTCAAAAATTCTTGTTTTGATTCTTTGACTATGCTTTTGATGATTGTTTTGCACTTTACTATGTTCCATTTGAATATTTATTTCTTGAATGTATGGCATAAACCTTTGTTTTTGACTTAACAAATTTCTTTAGAAACTTGATTTTTTTAACATTGCTTTCTTGACTCTTAGTGAGTTTCTTGCAATTATTAAGAAGATTCAATGGTTTACTTGATCCCTTTAAAGGGGAAATTTGATTCAATAGGGTATATTAATTTATCTTAATGCTAAACTTGACTTTGTTTTTGTTCACAAATAATGATCTTACTAGTCTTTTTGACAAGGTTGAGACTTGCTTGAAAATGTTTTACCACTCTAGTCTTTAGCAAGAATTTTCATCCTTAGAACTTTGCTTCCAAAAAGAATATTCTATGGTATTTTGCTTCACGAATATGAATACCTCTATTTTTAGGTTTTTCTTAAACAATCTTCTACATGGTAATTTACCCTTGAATTTTTTTTATCAATAGAGTGCTCCTTGAGTTTCTTTGGATTGAGACAAGAGAGTAGGATTAGTAGGAGAGTTGGCTCTTCTTTTAACTTATCTAATAATGCATGTTATATCTCAATGCTTTGATGATTATTGCATTATAGGTGATGAATATTTAAGTATATAGCTTTACCAAATATGGCTTAGCTACCATCCATGTGAGGATGGTAACTACATGGACTCATGGTCCTTGTGAAGTTGACAATAGCACTCTAAGTTGGTTATGACATATTCCGTGTCAGAAGTAGTTGGTAATTACCCTTACTATGATGCTTTCCTCATGAGGGGTAGTTGATAACTACCCTAACTATCATTCTATTTAGACAATGATGCAATAACTCATAACAAGAAGAAGATATAAGGAAGGAAGCAATTAATTAATTTAAAGATATTTTATCACATATTTGAAAAAACAAGGATATTCAAGATAATCTTTTATAGAATATTCCATCAATTATCAAGTAAGAAAAAATGAACAAGACATGAATAATATATCTATGGAGGAGGTAAAAGAATCACTTTTTTTCTTTCAATACTAATAGGGCAGATAGATGAAATGAATTTCATGCAATTTTCTATCAAACATTTTAGGAATTATTAAAAAGTGATATTTTGACTATAGTTGAAAAGACGTAGAGAAGAAAGGCTACAATAAGTAGTATTAATGCCATATTCATTACATTCATTCCCAAGGAAGGCAACACAAAATATTTTGATAATCTTCATGCAATAAGACTTTGTACTATGATTTAAAAATCCTTAGGTAGAATATGGTTGAAAACCAAATAATGTAGCCTCTTTTATTATTATATATAATGTGTGATTGTTTTTACCTTTCCTTCTCTATCTTTTAGTTTCATCACAACAATAACCTACACAAAAAATTCTTCTAATCCAGTCAAAGGAAAAAAAAATTCACACGCTAATAACAAGGTATGCATTTCATTTCTCTCTTGTCTAGTCTTAATATTATGCTTAAATTACACATGGTCCACTCCCATACTTAGTTTCATAGGTAAGAAAAATGATTCAAATCACTTAGTAGGGTTTTTGGCACTTAAAAATGTACCAAGATTTTTTTGGGTGCCTATAGCTCTATAGAGAATGAGAACAAATTGCTCTAGAAAAGTGCCAAAAATGCATTAGAAAATATCCTAAAGAAAATTATTCCAAATCATGAAGGATGTGCTTACACTATGAAATGAAAGGATATATCATGCCATTAGAAGTGGATATAATGAGGAGACATGCCATGTTATTAAAAAATGAATATACTGGAGGAAACAATAGAGGTGGGCATTATACTAGATATGAGATAAAAAAACTAGTTGGGAAGCATTCATGAGTATTAAATATCATGTGAAGAATAGTTGGATAGAATAGGCACAATTATACCATGCATAAAGGGAATATTTGGAAGACACGTGACTTGAATCTATTGTTGCCTACATTACAAGAGGATTAAATGCAATGAATTCACACATGTGACACATAATAGATAAACAAGAGAAGTGATTGGATGCATTTCCTTAATGACAACAAGGGCCACATGAATTCGAAATAATTGTGAAAAATTTGGTACTTGTCTATCATAGATTCGACATCGACAGACAAGATGTCACTACAAAACTATCATGAATTACATAGGGTTATAAAAAGTGACCCTTTTGCATGCATGAGATCAAGAGTGCATGCCAAATATTCACCACCTTTGCCACCATCCACACAACTCTACAACTATTTTACACCCTTGTATGACTCAAGCCAAACAAAAATTAGTGTCTTTGTTTAATAATGCATATATGTTTTTTGGAAATAGGCAAACAAAAGAAAACTTCAAAGCCAAAATTGATTTTGGGGTTACTCTAGTAGCACTAAGTGATGGATATATTTCAAATTATAGGGTGGTTGATTTTCCTTCACTTATTTCATGGATTTGATGCAATAATCAACAAGGAATTTTTTAATGACCTATAGGAGAGAAAAATGACACTCAAGAGTGCTACATTTGAGGTAACTATAGAAACCCTTGATAGAATCTCTCCAATCCATTATGTAGATGAGAGGTTCTTTGGTACTTTCTCCCCATTATAGGATATTTTTATAAAAATTTCAATGGAAGGATATCCTAAACTAGAGTATGAAATAAATTCCAAGAATGTATGTAAGGGTATAGTGCAAACTAGTTTTTTTGAACCCTAGAATGTAGTGGTATTATGAGTCATGCACTATATCACATATGATAATCAATTCACACTAGTGTTTGGATCGCATCTTAAGCTTTTGGCCCAATTGAGACATTGAGCTATGGGGTCTACATTGAGGGTAGATTTTTCCTATTTCATATATTACTTTTTACAAGTCATGGCTAAGAAGGTTTAGGAGGAAATAGGTCCCACCAAGCACCATGAAATTATTAAAATTATTTACAAACAATACTTCCTCTAGTGGGAAGATAGAGAAGACTAGTGGCAAGCATTCTTGGATAACAATATGTGCACATTTCTAAAAGTTGAGCACATGAATAATAGGATAGTTTAGTGAAACCTCATAACCAATGGCACTAGAAGAAGGTTGTGAAGAAAAATAAAATCTAGTGAATAGAGCATATCCCAATAAGATTTGGTGCCTAGATCATATATGGCACAAAAATACTAAGGAAACTGAGAAGTGACACAGTAGAAAAAGTCACCACTCTACAAGAATCAAATTTTATAATGATCGATGAAATAAAAAAAGAAAATGATTGTGGTGGAGGACACTTGTAAATACCAAGTGGTAATCTGCAGTGAAATGGTGTAGGAAATAGTGGTAGTGGATGAAGAAAATGCCATAGAAGATGAAACCCTAACCCTAGAAAGTTTTAGGATGAAATTGTAAAAACAAAAGGATAAATTGGAGAAAGTAACGATATTTCTCTAGGATAGAGAAGACCAAGCCATTTGATGGATGGAGGAATTGATCAAATCTAAGAGGTGAAAAGGTCATCTAGAAGCTCCAAAAACCCTAGATTTTGTGGAATAATATGACTAGTCTAAAGAGATAAAAATATTTGATTGTTATTATCTTTAGCACCTAAGGGATGGGTAATACTATGACAATATGGTAACAATAGTCAAGACAGAGTATTTGTGGGAGGCACAAAAAATTTATCCAATGTCATAGCAAGAGACCCCAAAATATGACGATGATAGACTGCTACCATAGGCTAGAAGCATAATTGCACAAAAGGATCTAGAGGAGCAAATAAACCTGATGGAAATCCCTACGCTAGTGGTTATTATTACCCCTCACATGGTCATGTTGGATGATCACAATGTCACTATTGAATTATGGGTAAAGATATGTTCTTATTTGAAGTAATGAGTACAAGACCTCAAGAAATTAAAAGACATGAATAAGACCTTAACATGAGGGCTCATCAAATTATAAAAAAAAATTGAATAAGTATGTAATATTGTAGAATGAGTTATAGAGTGCAAGAAATCAATGCAAGTATGTTGTTTGTTATTATGAGAGTAATTTTATAGATGATAGTTGATAAGGTTATATTCTGGTTTGAATCATACCCTAGAGATTCCTCAATATTTTCTAGAGGTATATTGCTACAACACCACATAGCAAAAACTTTTACTTTGTGAATTGTTTGTACACAAATATGCATTGGATGAAAATTACATATTATTCCCCAATATCTATGTTGAGGATGTTCAATTACATGCCTTTCCATATACTTTGTAGAACTAGATCAATAGGAGGAATAGAGCTATGGAGTATATAGTTAGGGAATCTGAGGTGGGGCTGTTAACCATGGTTGAATACCCTAATGTTATTATAGTTATCAATAGATATTTCACATTAATAGGTAGAGAGGGTATTATACACATGTATGAAATCCACATGAGGAAGTGTGGTTGAGAAATTTAGAAGTATTATGAATCTCATTTGGATAAGGCCAAGGTAGCCTACAATTTGAGATGAGAGGAATTTCCTATTAAATTGAGAAAAGCGGAACTAATTTGCCTTACTAATTTGAGTTCGTCCCATCACAACATTATGGTAGTTATCTCCACCATTTATACTCTCGAGTCTAAATGGATAGGTATGATATTTAAAACCCCTCTCATTATTAGTCCAATTTCTTGCTATGATGTTATTGGATCATCAAGTCGAATAGCATTTTTGGTCTAGTTACATGATATAAAAGAATACAAGGGATGTCCCAAATGGGATGAAAATTTTACCCTTGACATGGTAGTGGAGTTGGACCTAAGTGCAAACTTTGAACAACCTACTACATGAGGATAAGCATTTGCTTAGGAAGGGGGAATGATGAGGCTTGACATTACCTCATCTTAATGATGTTACAAGTTGTTTTTGTTGTTTAGAACATGTGTGTATCCTAACTATGGATCAATATGTGATTTATCATATTATTGTGATCAAATAAGAACAAAAGCTGAATTTCATTTCTATGTTTATTTGTGATCATTATTGTGTTTTTAATGGTATCTTTGACTAATATTCTAGAATTGTGTAGTAGTATATTGAATTGTAGGTTCTTGAGCACATTTCAAAGCATTTCCTATGCTTAGGGAAGAACTATGAGTATCATTGTGATGTGGTATAAAGGCAAAGGAAAATAAACAATGTTTATTGCATGGACACCCTATCATGTGAGAAAGATGATTAAAATAGACAAATAAAAATGTTATCCTAATCATTGGCAAAGGGTTGTCCAAAATGTCTAACGCACTAATGAGTACACTAGTGGTTAATTATATTCAACATTCCTAGGATATAAACATTGTTATTGAGAGTGTAAGCGGTTTTCTTTTGCCATCTTAAGAATTATTGTTTTGATTCTACATTGCTACCATTTTTCTTAGAATTAGCCAATGAGTAGTTGTACTGAATGTTTATTTAAACCAATTTTAATAGCCAAAAGATAACATTTATTAGAATTGTTGTGAGAATAATATTTATAGGATCTTGTTTGCTATAATTGTGGACTTGTCTTTTGGTAGGTGTTGCAAAACTAGATTAAGATATTTTACTGTCAATATGCATCTCTAACAAAAGTCAAGGGGTTGGATATGAGACTTATGGATTGAAGACAATTGAAGATTGTAATTTGAGATTTTTGTTATTGTAGTTAAAGTGTAATTTTTTTTATATATTTATGTTGTGTTCTAGATAGTTTGGTTCTAAGTTAATTCTTTATTTTTATTAAATTAGGAGAAAGAGCCCACTCTCTCACTCTAGTAAAGAGTCTTTTTCTACTTTTTGGTTTAATATGCTTAGTGATGAATGTGTTGTTACAATATTATTTTATTTTTGTATTTTCTCACACCATTTTAGAGAAATCAACTAGTATGAAGAACTTAGTTCAAAAAATTGCTTGAATTGAGTTGAGTGTTGTTTAATTTACTACAAATTAGTTGTAACTTATCTTATTACTTTTCTACAAGCACTGTTTTCTTATGTGTGTGATTTTATTGCTACAATATTTTAATTTTTACAAGCTTATTTCCACTTAGACAACCTAGAAATCCCACACAAAAATATCTCTTATAGACTTTAGCACACATAGTATTTATATGGTAACCTAGATTGGAAAACTAAGGTGAAAGAAATTAATGTCACCTGTCACCCTATTTATTTTTCGAAACTCTATTCTCATAGGAGGTTTATGTCTAAAAATAGTCATAGGATTTAGCACATGAACATGCCTGAATTTCCTTACGGTAGAGTCAAATTTTATCTCCTTTTAAATATCTCAAGAAGGTGGAATTGAGAGGTCATCCAATCTTCTATAGCAGTTGTAATCTCCTACTAAAAATAATGCGAGTGTGTTTGCTTGTACGTGACTTATCCTTGATGTTTAGTGGCAACATTGAGGTCTCTAGCATTATTTATAAATGAGATTATAAATAGATTGTCAAGAAACTTACATAGCCATTTTCATGAGTGCCTTTCTTGATAACCAATTTCTATTTGAATGAATGGTTTTCCCTTTTTAGATATGAATTAACTATGGGTGATTTTCATGAGCAGTTTATTTTTTTTTCTATTTTCCTTGGATTATATTTCTCTTGCTTGTATTGTTCAAGGCTTGAGGTGAGTTTATTTTTTACTTATTTTTATATTGGATAGGATTCTTTGATCAACTTCTTCTTGTATATTTAATCATGGGTGTCTTGCCCTGTTCATTCTTGACGATGCCAAGATTTTGTTAGAAGTTGTCCTTATGTGCTCACATTGTATTTGGAATGTGGTTTGACATTTAAATCAACCTGGAGTGTATGTGATTTATTCTTAACTTGAACATTTATACTCATTTTTTAGATTTAGAACATATGATCTGCACTTTCTTTTGTCTTTTTGCTTCCTCAAAACTTCTTGTTTTGATTCTTTGACTATGCTTTTGATAAATTTTTTGCACTTTACTATGTTCCCTTTGAATATTTATTTCTTTAATGTATGGCATAAACATAATTAACAAATTTCTTTAGAAACTTGATTTTTTTAACCGTGCTTTCTTGACTCTTAGTGAGTTTCTTGCAATTATTAAGAAGATTCAATGGTTTAGTTGATCCCTTTAAAGGTTAAATTTGATTCTATAGGGTATATTCATTTCTTTTAATGCTAAACTTGACTTTGTTTTTGTTCACAAATAATGTTCTTACTAGTCTTTTTGACAAGGTTGAGACTTTCTTGAAAATGTTTTGCCACTCTAGTATTTAGAAAGGATTTTTCATCCTTAGACCTTTGCTTCCAAAAAGAATATTCTATGGTATTTTGCTTCACGAAGATGAATACCTCTCTTTTGAGGTTTTTCTTAAACAATATTCTACATGGTAATTTACCCTTTAATTTTTTTTCTCAATAGAGTGCTCTTTGAGTTTCTTTGGATTGAGACAAGAGAGTAGGATTAGTAGGGGAGTTGGCTCTTATTTTACCTTGTATAATAATGCATGTTATATCTAAATGCTTTGATGATGCTTGCATTATAGATGATGAATATTTAAATACATAGTTTTGCCAAATATGGCTTAACCACCATCCATGTGAGGATGGTAACTACTTGGACTCATGGTCCTTGTGAAGTTGACAATAGCACTCTAAGTTGGTTATGACATGTTCCATGTGAGAGGTAGTTGATAATTACCCTTACTATGATGCTTTACTCATGAGGGATAGTTGATAACTACCCTAACCATCATTCCATTTAGACAATGATGCAATAACTCCTAACAAGAAGAATATATAAGTAAGGAAGCAATTAATCAATTTAAAGATATTTTTTCACATATTGGAAAAAACAAGGATGTTCAAGATAATATTTTATAGAATATTCCATCAATTATCAAGTAAGAAAAAATGAACAAGACATGAATAAGATATCTATGGAGGAGGTAAAAGAATCACTTTTTTCTTTCAATACTAATAGGGCATCTAGACGAAATGAATTTCATGCAATTTTCTTTCAAACATTTTAGGATTTATTAAAAAGTGATATTTTGGTTATAGTTGAAAAGACGTAGAAAAGAAATGCTACAATAGTATTAATGTCATATTCATTACATTCATTCCCAAGGAAGGCAATGCAAAATATTTTGATAATCTTCATCCAATAAGACTTTGTAATATGACTTATAAGATCATTTCCTATATTATAGAAAACAAGTTGAAAATCATTCTAGGTTGTGTTGCCTCATACAAACAAGGTGGTTTTTTTTATGGTAAACAATTTTTTGATGGTGCATTAATTTCATAGGAGGTCATAAAATATCTTCACTCCATAAAAAAACTATGTATGATTATAGCACATGATAGGGATTCATTGAGTTTTGTTCATGATATTATAAAAAAACATTGGTCTTGATCAAGGTTGGTGTGAATGGAGTAGATGTTGTTAGAGCATTCCAAAAAATTATATTTTGATCAATGGATCCCATACTTTGAGTAATCCTATGTGCTTGCCAGGGTGATCCATTATGTCCTTATTCTTATAATTATTCTTGTAGACGCATTACCAACTACTTTCTCAAAGGTAAAAATGAAAGGAAAAATCAAAGGTATTCAGGTTGTAGTAAATGATCCCTTTGAATTTAATTTTCAATTTGTTGATGATACTTTTATTTTAGGTCATCCTATAGTAAGTAAGGCCATGGAGTTCAAATTATTCTTATAATCCTATGATAAGTATACTAGACAGTTGATTAATGATAGAATATCTAGGATATTTTTCATTAACACTGCCCTATATTTATAACACATAATTGTAGATATTTTAGGGTTTAATATTGATTTTTTTCATCAATATATTTGGGTATTCATTTGTCTCATAAAAAATAAGAAGTAGCTTTGGGACTCATTTTTTGATAGAATAAAATCTTGTTTGGTAGGTTGTAAAGGTAAGTTGCTAACCATGGTTGGAAGGTCATAACTCATAAAAACTAGATTATAATCCATTACTATGTATATGATTTCACATTCAATATTTCTACGAGGTATAACATCCAAATTTGACAAAATTCAAAGATATATTATTTGGGAAGTTTGTGAGGAAAAAATTAGTCTCTTTATAAGTGGAATAGGGTTTGTAAAGTGAAAAATATTGGATGGAGATTATTTGAATATCAAGGAAAGGAAATGACATCAATATTAATTTAAAAATATATTGGTTATTTTGATTCAATGAAATAAGAAGGGACATTTGGCTCAGACAAATAAGAAGGGACACTTGGATCAGAGGATAAAAGGGACACTTGTATTAGAGGATAGAAGAAATTGAATAACTTGAAGAACCCAAAAACACCTATGAGGTGAAAGCTCTATCAACAAATGTTACATATTGCAGAGACACTAATTATTTGCTTGAACATGTTACAAAGAATACAGAGGAAGAGCACCAAGATAAATATGAAGAGGAAGATCCATATTGACCACTAAAGTTTTCAATACCCAAATAATGTAATATAGGGGATGTTATAAATAGAGGCTATTCCATAATTTAGGTTATGTAAATGTATCTTCCAAGGTACATGCTTAGGACATTAGATTACTTTAGGGGGAAGTTATCTAGTTACTTCATGCAATGTAATAAATGCACAAGTGTCAAAGTGCAAGTTATATATGTGCAAGTTTTCCCTTGCACAACTAGGTAGAGTTTTGGCCAAGGAATATGTGGTCCTATATAAGAAATGTCTCATTGTCAGATAGATATGAGAAGATGGACATAGATAGATAGATTTTCTTACAACATAATTGTAGGTAGTAGTGCAGTGTTGTGTATATCACCATATATTGGTGATGGGTACAATGTAGTTCAATAGCTTCATTAATGGAGTGTTCATTTCCTCCATAGCTATATTGTATTCATTTATGTTATTTCTATTCAAGCATACTTCAATCATCTAGCAGATTTACTTTCTTTTATATTATTCTGCATCTTGCAATTGCTATCTCCCATTGCTCTTTACATGAAAAGCTAACAGTAAAAGAATCACTTTTTTATTTCAATACTAATAGGGAATCTAGAAGAAATGAATTTAATGTAATTTTATTTCAAACATTCTAGGATTTATTAAAAAGTGATATTTTGGCTGTAGTTTAAAAGGCCTAGAAAAGGAAGGCTACAATGAGTAGTATTAATTTCATATTCATTACATTCATTCCGAAGGAAGGCAAGGCAAAATATTTTGATAATCTTCATCTAATAAGACTTTATAATATGATTTACAAGATCATTTCCTATATTATAGTAAACAAGTTAAAAATAATTCTAGGTTGTGTTGCCTCATACAAACAAGGTGGTTTTGTTTTGGTAAACAATTTTTTGATGGTGCATTAATTGCATAGGAGGTCATAAAATATCTTCATTCCATAAAAAAACTATATATGATTATAAAATTAGATATGAATAAAGTATATGGTAGGGCTTGTTTGTGTTTTGTACATGATATTATAAAAAAATTTGGTCTTGATCAAGGTTGGTGTGAATGGAGTAGATGTTGTTAGAGCATTCCAAAATATTATATTTTGATCAAGGGATTCCCTACTTTGAGTAATCCCATGGAATTTCTAGGGTGATCCATTATCTCCTTATTCTTATAATTATTCTTGTAGAGGCATTAGCAACTACTTTCTCAAAGGAAAAAATGAAAGGAAAAATCAAAGGTATTCAAGTTGTAGTAAATGGTCCCTTTGAATTTCGTCTTCAACTTGTTGATGATACTTTTCTTTTGGATCATCTTGTAGTAAGTAAGGCCATGGAGTTCAAATTATTTTTATAATCCTATGAGAATTATACTAGATAGTTTATTAATGATACAAAATCTAGGATATTTTTCATTAACACTGCCCTAGATTTATAACACATTATTGTAGATATTTTAGGGTTTAAAATTGATTTTTTTCATCAATATATTTGGGTATTCATTTGTCTCATAAAAATATGAAAAAGTAGCTTTGGGTTCCATATTTTGATAGAATAAAATCTTGTTTGGTAGGTTTTAAAGATAAGTTCCTAACCATGGTTGAAAGGCCACAACTCATAAAAATTATATTATAATCCATTCCTATGTATATGATTTTACATTCAATATTGCTAGGAGGTATAACATCTAAATTTGACAAAATTCAAAAATATCTTATTGGTAAAGTATGTGAAGAAAAATATAGTCTCTTTATAAGTGGAATAGGGTTTGTAAAGTGAAAAATATTAGATGAAGATTATAAAATCCAGGAAAGAAAATAACATAAATATTAATTTAAAAATATATTGGTTATTTTGATTCAATGAAATTATTTAGGAAGCAAACCCCACATAAACAATCACCAACATAAAACTTCATATCAAATAATTAAGAATAAATAAGAAAACATATTAGATGGTTAACCAATGTGAACCATTATACAGATTTTTGATCTAATGATTAATTGAAATCTTATCCTCTTATCTTGATACATAATTGCAACCATAACCTAAGATAATTGCAACCATAACCTCAAGCATGTTTAAGAGATAAAAATCCAAAATTTAAAAATTATATCATTGTAAAAGATAATTTTACATCACAAATAAACTTTAAAAGATGCTTCAGAGTTTTTTTTGCCTAAAGGATAAGTTGGTTTGGAAAGTGAGGTGACAACACCTTAAAAAACTGAAGGTCGAATATATCTATTTCAGGCAGGACGTGGTTACACCATGATCTCAAAACTGTCTAAATCAAACCAATATCTATTTCAGGCAGGACGTGGCTACACCATGATCTCAAAACTGTCTAAATCAAACCAAAAATCGAAAAAGACAACCTCGTCCACATAGTTTAGTTCAGTTGTGCAGCAAACCAAACCACATCTGCAAAACACGTGTAAAATTCGTTTCCGTGAAGGTAAAGGAAAGCATCATAGCCCAAGAGGCGACAAAATTTGCGCGCTCAGCTTGCTTATCATAATTTCTATCCAACGGTCGTAACCTTTGCCGACAACGAAGAGATGAGAAATATGATACAATGACAAACGAAAACTCACCGCAGAAGATGGAGGTCGGAATCAATGAATGTGCAATTTGGAATAGTAGGATAGTGTGAATGGTTATTGCAATTAGAATCTCAACCCTACGGATTTCGATGAAACACTCTAAATCCGGTCCCATCATACCGTGTACTATAAAACATAACAACATCCACTTGTTCTGATTCAATGTCGGACTTGATACAAGTCTGAAGAAAGAAATGTGAGGTAGCGTGAAACGATAAGCGTCTATATGTCGAAGAACTCAAGAAATTCAGGAATGTAATTATGGTTTTCTTTATTTTTATTATTATTATTATTATTATTATTTTATATTGAACATCGTTTACAAATATTTATAAATATCAAGGTTTGTTGGAGTAAGAGGAATCGATCTCACAATCACATGGATGATAATAATTAGGCATCTGCCATTACACCAAATGCCATTATTTTTTTTAAATAGCGTTTTTTCAAAATAGTTTATATGTTCCCCACCGCGGATATGTATATGTATAAGAAGTATTTACTCAATTAAAAAATATATATATAGTTTATATGTTCTAGTGGATAGTGCAAGGTTAGTGTTTTGGTTTATTTTTAGGAGGTCCAAGGTTCAAACTGAGGTATGGAGGTATGGTCAGAGCTTTAGTGTACATCATGGAGAATTACATCTTATTGATATGTTAGACTCTCATTCAATCAGGATATTTAAGTTCAGAGAGGTAGGCTCCAATTGTACCCAAGAGAGGGTGGCCCCTATTATTCCCTTAGTTGTACTCTGCAATTGGTATATTGTTAAACTTTCATTCAATCAAATATCTATTCCCTTATTATACCCTCAGTTGTACTTTGCAATTGGTATGTTGTTAAACTCTCATTCAATGAGATATCTATTGGTATGTTGTTAGACTTTCATTTAATCAGGATATCTGAATTTAAGGAGGTAGCTCCAGTTGTACCTTGGAGAGGGTGACTCTTTGTTATACCCCAGTTGTACTTTGCATTTTGCAATTCTTAAAAATGAATTGCACCCCAGAGAGGATGGTGGTGCCATATTCTGCTCTCAGTTGTACTTGGTACAGAGAGGATGGCCTCCTATTCTGCTATCAGTTGTACTTTGCAATTGGTATGTTGTTAGACTCTCATTTAGTGAGGATATTTATTAGTATATTGTTAAGACTTCAAATTGAGAAAGGTAGGTTGGTAGGTAGGTAGGCTACAGTTGTATAGGGAAGAAGATGACCCCTATTATACATTCTTAAAAAAATCTATATAAATAATAATTTGATTCTATTAATTTGCTTAAATAAATTAAAGTTTACATAATGGACATATGTTCGATTCGAGGTTAAATAATTAAAATTATAGTTGTTAAAATCAATAACAAGATAAAGATAAGTTATTGTTTGTCCTCTACAAAATGTTTTAAAAATATAGATTTGGCCGTCGTCATCATCTTTCCTAATGCTTTATAACTAACATTAATAGCGTAATCAGGATATCTGAATTTTGGGAGTAGCTCGAGTTGGAGAGGGCGATCCCCTATAATGTTTCAGTTGTAATTTGCATTCTTAAAAATGAATTGTACACCAGAGAGGACGGTGTCTCTATTTTGCTTTAGGATGGTTCCCTATTTTGTTTTCCATTATTGATATTTAATAAGAATATTAATTAAATGATATCTATTGATATCTGCATTTAGAAAAGTAGATTCTAATTGTATATGGGAAAGTGGCCCATTATATCGTAGTTGTACTTTGTATAATTAAAAAAATCTATATAGATTTTAATGAGTTTATTTCTATTACTTTGCTTAAAATAAATTAGAGTTTAATAACGTACATATGTTCAATTCGAAGTTAAATAATTAAAATTATAGTTGTTAAAATCAATAACAACATAAGAAAAGTTATTGTTTATCCTCTACAAAATGTTTTAAAAATATATGAAATACGCTGTTAATATTAGTTATAAAGCATTAGGAAAGATGATGAGGACCGCCAAACCAAATAAAATATAAATAAATTAAAAAAAAAAAAATCTTAAAAATTAGTATATTTTATTGTATGGTTTACTTCTTATATTTTCTTAATGTAAGGTTGTTCACTGTTTTGGTTGTGATGTTTTAATTATTAAATGTTTTTGTAGTTAAAATAGTGTTGAATGAGTTTGATGGGTTATTTTTAAAGTAAATATAATATAAGTGGGAAAGTTTAATATTTAATTGAATATTTGTTAAATAATTAATGAATGGTCAAGGTAAGTGTTTTTATGTGCATACAATTTCGATCATATATTATTTATATAATATTATTCTCATATATATTGCAAGATAACCATTATATGGGTTCTCCTATATTTTTAAAAACAAGATGATCATTCAATGAATTTTACCTTTTATTTTCATATATAAGATTATTTGTACAATTATTTTTAATATAACATAAATAATCTTAAAAAAAAATTATTTAAGATTATTTGTACTATTATTTTTAACATAACATAAATAATAAAAACTATTTATTAATGTTGATTTATTAATGTTCATATGAAATATGATGCAAAATTATATTTAAGCATACAAATTTAGGTATTAAATGCACAATAATAAAAACTATTTAAAATTTTCATATATTTTGTTATAGTGATGAAAATAATTAGTATGTAGTAGGCATGATGGGGAAAATGTAGAGAACTCAAAACTTAGGTTGTACTAGAGAATACACATGCCATGGATTTCAATTTTTTTTTTTTTTATTTGTGGAAAACATCCCAAAAGGGATGCCACTTTCGGGTAAGACCCAAGGAGGCAGGGGTATCCATTCCGCCAAAAATGCCCAGGACTCGGACCGGCCTACCACCTTTGACATACTCAAGGAGCAAACAAACACACAAAACCAATTTAAAAATAAGTAAATAACAACAAAAATAATAAAATAAAATAAAAAACATGCTCCTTGAGTGTGTCAAAAACAAAAGCACAACCAAACACGCACAATAAGATAAAATAAACCACAACACAAACCACATAGAAAAACACAAGAACCACATAACAAAACACAAACAAGACAAAAACAACAAAACACTACAAAGACATAACCCAAAAAAACATGAAAAATAAACACAACCAAAACCTAAAAAATAAAAAAATAAAATAAAAATAAAAATAAAAAACAACCAACAATAGACAATAAACAAAAACAAAATACATAGAAAACACTCACACATAAAAACACGAAATAACACAAACAAAGAGAAACCCAAGAACAAGAACGAAAAAAACACAAGAACAATAACAAAAAACATAAAAAAAAAACAAAACAACAACAAAAAACAACACAAAGAACACAAAAACAAAACAAAACAAAAGAACCCACCCACCTTAAAAAACTAAACAAAAAAAACAAAAAAGAAAAAAGAAAAAAATGAACAAAACAATGACCTATCTAGACCAGAAGACTATTAAGGCAAGAATCAACAGAGGAAACAAAATAAAGAATAGAATGAGCTAGGGAACTAAAAAAAACTGAATGAACCAAAGAGAAGCAAAAAAAAAAACAAGAAGAAACTAGGTACCTTCAGAACTGGAGCCATCCAAAGAAATGATAGAAAGAAGAGCTTCCCTAATTTGAGAAGCCCACCATATAGGAGGGTGGCCATAACAAGTAAGATCACCTTTGTCCAAAGCCCAATTAGCTAAAGCATCAACACTCTTGTTTTGATCTCTAACCACATGATTGTAATCAACTTTCAAAAATCCCATCTGGATTAACTGAATCTTCTCAATAATTCTTTTTATTCTCCAATCCACCTTATGATTCTTAGAAGGAGTCTTCAAGAGATTAATCATAAGTTGAGAGTCGGACTCAACTAACACCTTTTCCCATCCAACCTTAGTAGCCTCCTGAAGACCTCCGAGGATACCATACCCCTCAACAAGGTTATTGGAAAGAATACCCAAATTCTCAGCAAAAGTAAAAACCAGGGAGCCATCTGAAAGTCTACCAATTCCTCCCACACTGGCTTTTCCAGGGTTCCCTCTAGAGGCTCCATCAGTATTGACTTTTCCAAAATCCTTAGGAGGAGGTTGCCAATTTCTAGTCCTATCCATCTTACTAATACTCACATTCCCTTTAAGTTGGTTGCCCTTAGAAGGTTTAATCTTCAATCTTTGCATCACTTGATCCCATCTTTGGTGGGAGTTTTGGGGGTGATTAAGGAGTTGATGGACTGATTCAACTAAGTTGGCTATGGTCTTTTGCCAAATATAGTGAATATCCTTCCTATCTTGATTAAAAATTTGGTTGTTCCTTTCATTCCAAATATTCCAAAGAAGAATGGTAGAACCCATCCAAACTAATCGCCTAATAAAATGATCAACACCCTCTTGATTAGGCCAATCCCTCCAAAGCTGTTCAAAAGTAAAAAAATTGGACCCCTGTAAGCCAAGTAAAGTGGCCATTCTCCTCCATAGCTCAGAGGCTAAAGTACACTCAATAAAAATATGGTTGATATTTTCTACATTCTCTTCACACATTTCACATCTAAAAGGGCCATGAAAACCATGCTTCATAAGTTGCTCACCAAGTAAGCACCCTACGATGCAATAAAAGCCAATTAAAGAACCTCACCTTAGGCCAGAGCTTTTGAGCCCACAATCGAGAAAATATGTCAGAAGAATGGTTGGGATTATTATGGCATAAGGTCAAATAACCTTGAGCAACCGAATACTCACCCTTAGTAGTGTTGTTCCATCCAAAACAATCTTTTTCATGGGACCAAGAGAGGGATCTCATATGAAGGATGCCTTGGATATCTTGTCTTTGCCTTTCTGGGATTTGAATAGGCCAGTCCTCAATAGGGATCCAATATCTACCAACATTTGAATTACCAATATGGTACCGATAGTAATTAGCCACCTTTATCCAATTAGCTCGGTGAAGCTCCTCCATCCAAGGCCTCCAATCGGGAAACTGAGTTATCAAAGGCTTGTGACCATCCCAAGAATCTGTCCAAAAATTTGCATGTTGACCATTATGAATGATCCAAAATAATTTTTTCTTTATCAAATCCTCACCAGTCTTAAGAACTCCTAAAATGGGAGAACCTTTGGTAGGAAGTTGATAGCGAACAAGGTCTTCAGGACTTTTGTTCTCAACATATTTAGCATGGAGATTATTGGCCCAAAGAGCATTGGGGTTATGCAACATCCTCCAATATAATTTAGCAGCTAAAGCTTTGTTGTTATTAATTGAAGACCGAAATCCTAACCCCCCTTCACTCTTAGGAAGACATAAAGTATCCCATTTCACCAAGGCCCATTTTCTTTTCTCCTTAGTACCACTCCAAAGGAAACGATGACTGATTTGATCCAATTCTCGAAGAACAACCTTTGGGATATTCAAAATGGAAGAAACATAAATAGGAATAGCTTGAAGGACTGATTTTACCAAGGTGATTCTACCCCTAGAAGAAAGCCACTTGTTGGTCCACTTTCCAATTTTCTTCTTGACTTTGTCCAACAACCAATTCCAATATTTATTTTTTTGCCTTTGAATATTTATGGGAATACCTAAATAAGTGATTGGAAGAGAGGTCTTCTTATATCTTAATTTATCCAAGACCATGGATTCCTCGTCTAGCGAGAGCAGTTGAAAGAAAATAACTTTAGATTTGTCTTCATTGATCAACTCGCCCAATAGCCTTAGAAAAATAGCTAATGATTTGCTTAATATTAGAAGCTTCCTTAACTGTAGCTTTACCTAAAAGAGTAGAGTCATCCACAAATTGAAGATGAGAGATAGGTCTAGCTCCATGAGCAATGGTAACTCCCTCAAGGGTTTTGTTTTCCCTCTTTTTGGTTATAGTCCTACCCAAGCATTCAACAAGAATGATGAATAAATAAGGGGATAGCGGGTCACCTTGCCTAATACCTCTAGAAGCCGGGAAAGACTGAGAAGGCCTGCCATTGATAAGAACTAAGTAGGAAACTGAAGAGATACATCCCATAATCCAATCCATCCAATCCTTAGAGAAACCAAATTGCCTCAAAACTTTGATAAGGAAGTGCCAATCCACTCTGTCATAAGCTTTGGATAAGTCTAACCGAATGAACATGGAAGGAGAATTTTGCATATCCATGGAATGGATGGCTTCCTGAGCAAGAACTATCTCATCTACTATTTGACGTCCTTCCACATAACCCCCTTGCTCTGGGAAATAATCTTATGCAAAAGAGGCTTCAACCTTTCTCGCCATGATTTTAGTAATGATTTTGAGAAGAACATTACATAAAGCAATAGGTCTAAAAGTTGAGATATGATCAACCTCTTGAGCTTTTGGAACAAGAGTAATATAAGTTTTATTGATAACCTTCAAAATTTCTTTGGCTTTCCCGGCTTCTTCCACCACCTCTAATAAATCAACATGAAGGATATCCCGGAACTCTTGGTAGAACTCAATAGGAAAACCATCAGGACCTGGGGTTTTCCCTTTTTGCATTTTAAAAACTACTTGTTGAAGCTCATTGATAGTAACAGGAGCAGTCAAAATAGAGTTCTCAGAAGTGATAAGAGAAGGGATTGCTTGAAGAACATTATGTTGAGAAGCTGAGTCAAGAGGAGTAGCAACAAAAATATTGGAAAAGTAATCAACAACAATAGAGTTCATGCCATCCCAAGTATAAACAACATCTCCAGAATCTGATTTTAAGGAAGAAATAAAGTTGTGAGATCTTCGAGCTAGAAGAGATTTGTGGAAGAAATTTGTGTTTCGATCTCCTTCTTTGAGCCATTGAATTCTAGATTTTTGCTTCCATAAGATTTCTTCTCTTTTTCCCATTCCTCTAACCGAGTTGTGAGTTTAATTTCATCTGCACTTCTCTTCTCTGTGAGGCCATCTAAATGGATTTTCTTATTCAAATTTTCAAGATGAGCAATAACTTCATGTTTTTTTTTATGAACATCCCCAAACTCTTTCCAGTTCCAAGTCTTGATTTTGGATTTAATGTATTGCAGTATTTTGGCAAAACAGAACATCTTAGTCCCATGCCTAGGTTTACCTTCCTTCCACCATTGTTGCACACGAGGTCTGAAGGAAATGTCTCTAAGCCACATTAATTGAAAATGAAAAGGAGAGAAACTCACATTGGTTTTCCACATTTCCACCATGACTGGCCAATGATCCGAACCAACATTATTAAGAGTCTTCACTTTAGGAATGTGACCATGGATTAAGAAATTTTCAGAGAGCAAAAACCTATCCAATCTCTCCATTATACAAGCTAAGCCTTGCCTTCTATTAGACCAAGTCATAAGGCCATTATCTGGTTGGATATCCACAAGATGGAGGTTTGCAATATATTCGCTCATGAGGTCGGTGCTTTTGTCCAAATTTCTATTTCCCCCTTTTCTCATCCAGAGAGAGGATGGTATTGAAATCTCCTCCGATCAAGATCCAAGCTTTAGGAAAATGAGAGATAATATGAGTAATATCCTTCCACTGTCTTCTTTTTTCCTCCAAAGAAGTCGGAGCATAAACAGTAATGTAGAGCATAATCTGGTTGGAATGTCTACTTTGAATAGCTATAGCCAACAAACCCCAACCGCCAACCATATGGTGAATAACTACCTCTTTTGGGTCCCAAAGACAAGCAATGCCACCCGAAGTCCCTTGGGAACCGAGGGAAACCACTTTTCCAATCGGCCAAATTTTATCGGCAATTAAGTCCATATCCTCCATTGACATCTTTGTTTCTTGAAGGAAAACAAGATGTGGATGATTTATCTGAATCATTCTTCTAATTTCATTTTGTTTTGAAAGACTCCCTTTGAGTCCTCTAATATTCCAAGTGATGATCTTCATTAATACCAGGGCTAAAAAAGTTGGGAAGGGCATTAATCTTACCTTCCTCTACAAGCTTTTCACCTTCTTTTACCATATGATATTGATTGGTCTTGCGACCTACTTTTTGATTAGAATCCATCTTCAATTTTTTTTTCCCTATTTCTTGACTTATTCCAATTGAATCTGAGATGGCTTCTAACCTTGAAGAATGCTCAGTACACAACCAAAATTTTACTAGATGATTCAACGGAGTCTATATTGGTACCTGCATTATTTGAAGTTTTGACATTTGAAATATTGTTTTTCTTGTGTAAATTTTCTCCTTTTTTTCTCGTTGAAAACCTTTGATTTGTTGGTTTGTCTCTGAGTTCTTCCCTTCATATTTAAATTGTGTTTCTAAGATTTCAGTTTCCATTATTTCCTCTTCCTCACTTGGGACATCATTTGTGGAAAGGATTTCAAACATATTAGCAGATGACTTTGATTGATCCTTCATAACTAGTTTTTTTTTAGTGTTCTTCTTCTTAGGTATTTGGAAACCTACTGAGTTTATATCTTCTTTCTTTTGATCAAGAATTTTATTTGGGCAAGCACTGGCCAAATGACCATATTCATGGCAAATTCTACAACGAAAAGGAATGTTCTCATAGTCCACTACTTGCTCCCAAGTGTCTTCCCCAAATTGTAATGTGATATTTTTAGGTAGGGGTTTGTCAAAATCCATTAAAACACAAATCCGAGCATAAATAATATGTTCAAAATTTTGAGTACAATCAGCAATCATCATAAAAGTTCCTAAAGAGTTTCCAATTGAAGAAAAAATAGTAGGATTCCAAAATTCAATAGGGAGGCCAAAGAGTCTAACCCACACGGGAGCTATAGAAGGCATCTCTTCTTCGGCTTTAAATTTAGTATGCCAGGGCTTCATGAAAAGCCCCGCCCTTCCAAAAAACCAAGGACCCCCTTGAAAAGTTTTCTCTCTATCTTCATTATTAGCAAATAAAACAAGAAAATAACCATTTGGATAAATAGAGATTTGTAACTCACCTTTAGTTTTCCAGCTTTTTGCAGCCCAGACTTTGAAAGCAGATAGACTCGGACTGAAAACCCACGAACCGACAAATTAGTCCTCTTTTTTCCAAATCTTCAATGCTAGTTTGAATGTTACCCATATCAAACTTAACAATAAGAGTTCCATCACCGCTTTAAGACATCCTGACTCCGTTTTCCTGGGATCAATCTTAGGCATTCTTAGAGGTTTATGGGAAGCCCTAATATTGATATTAGCATTGGGCTGAGGCTGTCCACCACGAAGGGCATCCCTAAAATTCATTTTTGGGACCGAGTCTTCGAAATTCTTACCCTTGATAGGGGTTTTCACAGTAGAATTATTTTGTGGGTGCACCTTAGCACCAGATTCACTTGAGATATGAGCCATTTTTTGATCAACTACTTGAAACTTGTTTCGTGATCTCTTTAATCCTTGCCCTAGACGTCGTGGAAAGGTATGGTTTTCACTTTTCTTTTGTGCAGCAAATTGGAAGCCGTTGTCACTCAAGTTCAGAGTATGATCTATTGAAAGACAAATTTCTAACCCATATTGTATCCCCTGCAACATTTCCTGCTAAAATATTGAGCATAAACCACAAAAATATTGGCCGCTAGGGCCCGAAGGCCCTAAAAACAACCTCTGGAGCTGCTTGCACTCAACCCAGATGAAACCCTCGCATAGCCGCTTGCCAAATATATCGTTCACACATAGGGATGCGCTAGGATCTGTGTTGCTCCAAATGATATGAAAATTGGTGGAGATGTTCTAGGGTTTTTCAGGCATCTACCCTCAAAATTTTAGCTCAATCCGAGTCCGGATGAGTGAGATATGACCAAAATGAGTTCGGTAGTTTGGGCAGTCCTACGAAAAACGTCTCAACTTTATCTTCTCTAATTTTGTTTCCTGGATTTCAATTTTTTAAACAACATATGATTGATTAAATTATATAAAATGTTAGAAACATGCAATTTTAAGAGAGCTAACACAAGAAAAAAATAGAATAAGATTATAAGATATTTTTTATTTTTAAATTGTTTGTTAAATACTATGTAATATTTATTTCGTGGGTTTATTTTATATAATATGATGATCTATTTGCATTATGAGGAGCATAAGTAAATAGGATTTCTCTTCACTTCTCTTCTATTTTTTATCTTAATTTGGTTTTATGGTTCAAGTGCAAAATTTTTATTTAATTTATTTAATTCATTCACTCTGTTTCTTTAGAATGTTTGTAGTTAGGGGTTTATATGGAATGTGCATAAAAGCATAACAATTTTTTCCAAGCATGTGTTGTTGTATGAATTTTTTGAATTATATTTTTTCAAGGGTTATTATATTTTTTACATGTGAGTAGTTTATGACACAATATAAGGGCATGCTACTTTCTATACTTTATTAGTAACTTGGCTAAATTTAATTATAGCAAAGATTTTTTACAATTTTTGGTAAATATTATATAGGCTTGTATATTATCAATTAATTATGTATGATATATACTAGAAAATATAGGCAACAAACTTGACAGAACAGAAGCTATAGTCGACTCCTAGTAGACAGGGGGGGAGGGGGAGGGTCCTGCTCCCTCTCCCTGCCTCCCCCTCCCCTGGTTCTTGCCTAGTCCCTGGCTCATCCCGGGTCATCCCACTCTGGGAATGCTTTGTAGCAGATGATCTCCTTAGGGGGAGATCCTTCTCCACTTTCTACTCCTTTTCCAGTAGTTTCAGGGTTTCCCTGCTTGAGCCCATGGTCTGGTGCATCCTAGGGGTCTCCTAGGGTTTCTTGCATGTTTTCGGGATCCCTTCCCCGATCTCCCTCAGGCTTTTCCTTGGGGTTTTTTGTAGGGTTTTTACATAGACTTGATTCCCAGGGCTTTCTCGATCGGTGGTGGTGGTAGTATGGGATTTCAACTACTTCTTGGTGCATCCTATGAGGTCCTATCTAGTTTGATGTTGGTTTCGGGGGCCAATTTACTCTTCTTCCAATGAATCCTCTCTAAGATGCTTGTGGTTGTTGTTGGTCCCATCCCATTGGGTAGGGCCCTTTTTAGTTTCCTATTCGGAGGCTTATTCTTGCTAGATCTATGATTTGGTGGACACCTAGGGCATTGGTTGGCCTTCGGGGTGGGCCTCTTCCTCTTCCTGGGTTGTTCCTAGTCCCAGTCCTAGTTCCCTGAAGCTATCCATGAGAAAATATGGGGGGATCTTGGTCCCTTCTTATGGGGTTCCTAGGGTTTTTTTTGCATGCTTGGATCTTGGGGGACCCATGATTAGTGCATGTAGACCCTAGTTCCCCTAGGTTAGGCTTTCAAGGATCCCATATTTGTGCCTATTGTCGCTTCCCACCTGGGATCCTCAGGTTGTTCATTTTAGTTCCTATTCAGGGGCTTCTGGTCCCAGCTCCCTGGATCTGTTTGTGAGCAAGGATGGTGGTTCCTGGGCCTTTCTTCTAGAGTGGTGAGGGTTTCCTTCTATATTATCTAGTCTTGGGTGGATATCAGTGTGTTTGCAACTATTGCCCCTCCTTCCTCCTTCAGTTTTGGCTTTTGAGATCCTATCTTTGCACTTGTTGCTATTTTCCCTAGATCCTTCTAGCTTCCTCATTTTTCTCCTTGTTGTGCATAGGGATATCTTGGCCTGTAGATATCCCTAGTAGTGTTGTTCCACTTTTTAGGCTCATGTGGAGGCTTCCCACTTTTTTATTTGAGGACCCTAATGCCATTTCCCATGGTGTCCCGCTACTGATCCCTGGCCTGTATCTCGGTGCTGCTTCCTGCTTTGCTCGCGAGACTGCTTGCTACTCCGCTACACCCTGGGTTGCATATTGAGCCATCTCTAAGCAAGGATCCTCTCAAGTTTTCTAAAAATTCTCTACTTCTGATTTTTGGGCAGGATTTCTAGTTGTAGGCTATTCTTGGCCTTCTCGCTCTCCCTACGTAGGTTTGGGTAGGTGTGTTGTATCCATCCCTGATAGGATCCCAGACTACTGTATCCACCCTTGGGTGGATCCCAGACTGTTGTATCCACCCTTGGGAGGATCCCATACTGCCAACTATAGGAGGATGATATTTTTGCGAAGTGGGCCCCACTAGTTGGTACTAGAATATGGTCTTTCTACTAGATCAAGCATTTTTCCTAGCCCTTTCCCTTTTAGTTTGTGTTTATTTTCATGTACTAAGGAATTGCTTTAAATCTCGGTGCTATGGCCATTTTTGTTATAATGTTTTGGTATCCTCTTAAAAAACCCAATTTGTATATAAAATTCTAGTTACTTATCAAAAAAAATATAGGCAACAAACATTAAAATAAGAAAAAAATAAAAAACAAAAATAATATTTCTATGCCATTCAATAACATCAAATGGAAACTCTATTGAGCATGCACAAATTGTAGTATATACAAATCATTATGGCACAAAAACAATGACTAAAGCTCTTTTATCTACCTTTATTTCTTTAGTTGTTATTACTAAATGTAAGTAATCACTTATAGAAGATAAAATAAAACTTAATCTAAAGATTTATAAAAATCATGGTACTATTGAGCTAGGAATTATTCCAACTTCTATATTAATGACATGTCTCAATTAGAGCATAAAAAAAGTTGAAAGGAAGGGCCAATGACTCCTTCTAACCTTTGGATTGAGTTTGGATCCCCACTATCCGTGCAAAAATAATCCTATTCTAACCTACATTAATTGCATGAAAAGTAAAGTGTAAAAAATAAGCATGCATAAAAGGCTAAGGGTTCGAGTGATTCAAATTGATATGGGTTAAAACTATAGCAATGGAATGCAAGTTATAAATGAATACATGATACTTTGAATAACATCAATTTGATAAGAGATGAAAATATTGGTGAAAGGAAAATTCCTCAATCATCATAAACTTAGAAAATTAAGAGGGTGATGTTAAACTTAGAAAATTAAGAGGGTGATGTCACTTATGGAATGCATAAGGACTTAGATATTTTTCAACAATATCATTATGTCAAAGCATAATGTGGGTTTCATAGAGTACAAATCTAAATTATCATGGTCAAAATATGTTTATAATGGATTCCATGGCTCTTATTTATAGTAGGATTTAACCTTAAATTACATGGGATGAAAATAATTACTCTTTATAAAGTAAATATCAAGGGGCATCTTTAGCAAAATTATGCACATAAAAATGTAACATGCCTCTAGTTATACCTATAAGAGGATTATATGGCTTCTAAAATGATAGTGCACCATTACATGCAAAAATCTAATGCAAAAATGTTTCTCCATAAGATTTGTGCCTTTTTTTTATCCTTCCACCAACCATCAAGTGATTTTATATAGTTATTGAGCAAATTGCTTTCATTTACTAACATTTTTTTTTATCTTAAGTGGTTCACTCCTATAATCTAATTAGATCACTCTTGATCCAATAGGGTCACTTTGGTATAAGACTAGTATTAATGCAATCAAGTCACTTTACTAGTGAATCGACACTTGAGCAAATTGGTACTTGAGAAAATTGGCCAATATTGGAGGCTATACAAATTTTATCAATTTATTTTTACATGCATTTTTTTTCTTGAGTGAATCCAACTCTTGTGTGCTAACCACCTACATTCGTGGAATTCTACATGAGGATGAAATCCTTTAAGGATTATGCTTCCAAGGTTATTTTCTTTGTCATTCATTTATAACACTCCATTTACAAATATTATGAAGTTTAAGTACACACCATGGGAGGAGACCATGTTGGTTTCTAAAGTGTAAATGATCACCAATACAAATATATAAATGAAATACCATCAAGATCTAGAAAGAGATATTGACATAGAGGAAAAATACATTTTCTAAGGGACACCAATTTGATGAAGTGTTGAGTAGATATTTTACCTAGTTGCAAAATACCTACCACAATCAAGGTATTAAACTAAAAATCCTCTCTTGCAAAGAAATTAAAAAAAGAAAGCAACTTCTCTAAGGTTTTCCTATATAAGCATTACACATGTATATTTTTGAAAGTAAAATGTTCAAGAATAATAAGTGCTAGAAACAACCAAGTTATTTACAATTAACTATAAACAATGGGCCTGCAATTTTATTTCATTCATGCTTTGTAATTAATTTCCTTAGATTACCATGGCTGCTCATTAATGTGAATCCATAAAATGAAGTGTTGTTTCATTGATTATCTTTGCATTAATCTATCTTACCCTGAATCCCTGTTAGTGGGTTCATTTTAATATTTAGATTAAGATGTAAAGTTAAAGTGCTATGGAATTGTCCACTTCATTTTAAATCCATGCCTTTATTGAGAGATTATAGTTAATCTTTACAATTAGTAGGTTAAATTTTATCTTTAGATTAATGTTCAACTAATTGCAAAGTTAGAAGTTAGTAGGTTAGAAAGTTAGAATGTTAGAGAGTTATAAAGTTAGCAAGTTAGCATTCATTTCTTTATCTACACTTAATATGAAGTAGTAGGTTAGTAACCCTCCCTCCTAGACTGATTTTATCTTGCTTATGCCATGTGAAAATTGTGCATATTTGTTCCTTTTAATACTCTTGAAAGATTATCCAAATAATTGTAAAGGTAAAAGCTCATAAAACTAATTACTTGGATCATGTACACCCTAGATTTTTTATACTAGATTTATGATGTAAATAGGATCTTTTGGGATTCTGAGTTTCAAATTGAAAATTTACAGAAATAAATTTTGGGATGTGAAAAAGAAATAAAAATTGCATGAAGAAATTACAACTAACTATACTAAAGCTTGAATAAAAATACAAATGTAATATGGTATTATGCTATTGTACCTTACAAAACCAAAGATCATGAGTCAATCATGGGGATAATGCAACCTAATCAAACTTGCAATAGCACAATCAAATAAGATCAAGTGCTAGACTCAAAGGAAAAATGAAACTTGCATATACATAAACCTTCACATAGTTTAACCTCCTAAGAGCATTCAAAACTAGATTTAAGTTTAAAAAATGTAGCAAAAATAATGTACATTAACACAATAATCCTCAAAAATGAACTCCTTCAGTATTGCTCACAAGGTACAAGTTTTCAGATCAATGTGCATCAAAATGGTATTCTTTTATTACAAAAATGATATCCCACTTCAACATGGTCTTCCATGGGTCTTTAACATTTTTAGGAACCCTTTCATTTTATTTTCCTTTATAAAAATAAGATGACAATAAAAAAACAAAAAGGATAAAGCTCAACTTTTACCTTATATCTCCTTCTGAATTGGAACTTACCCTTTGGTCCCTACTCCAAAATATTAAACAATCATGAATAATAAAAAGCCAAACCAAAACATCATCTAACCCTTACAAAATTAGGGTCATGATCGTGGGCACTATCTAGGCCCTACAATACCCATAGCCACCATACATTATACCAAGGGTGCATAAAGTTCATGAAATAATTAACCACAATAAAAAATAAATAAACCTAGCACAAAAAATCCCTTCATTCTCCATCGAGTGGCATCGACGTAACTCGAACCTAAGTTATTAGGGCATAAGCCCTAACTAGCTTACCCCTACCAATATGCCCAAGGCTTGGGTTAAAATCCAAGTCTTACGATAGCATTTTATTCCTGCTCCAACCGATGCTCCTCCATCGTGACACTCCTCTGCCATGATGATCCTTTACAACACAAGCTAACCAATCTTCATCCATCACCTTAATTGACCTTGGCTTCTCGCTCTGCCATCCAACCAGGCTTGCATTTGGCCTCTGCATCACTCTAAATCATCGCTTATACTTATCAAATAACTCTCACATGGACGTTGAAGCATAAATATTGGTGCTAGGGTTTACATGATAAATATTATTGCTTATTTTGACCCATCGATTACTACAATGGATGACAGTATTACAGTTACTTGCCACTCAATGGAATTCAAAAATTGTTTTGTGAGGGTGTTAGCCCACCTGGAAACCATAATGGATACCTGACCACTTTTATTCCTCCACCTTCGATGCTATTATTGTTAGCGCGTAGCTCACCCTGTATATTTATATCTTGGAAGTACCACATGTATGTGGGGAGCGTTATAAATTTTATATGCAAAATTAATTATCCCACATGCCTGGTGCTACCGCCTTTGAGCACTTCATAAGGCAAAATATGCCTTTGGTTTGTTGACTACCTTCGGGTAGTCTTCCTCCTACATTGCATAGTGTGAAAGCTCCTCCCATTGGTTGTCCATTCATGTTGCACTGTCTTATCCATTGGTCACCCATCCACATGGTAGATCACCACCTCCTTGCCTCACTATCTCCTTCACTCACCACTCCATTTTTGCCTTAACTGGCCGCTCCACTTTCGCCCCTCTACAAAATATTTTAGACATCAAATCATTGAGGAATGAGAAGAACGAAGGGACATTGAACAAAACAACCCTTTATCAAACCTAACATGAATACTAACATAAATGTAAACCTAATGAATAATATAAAAATAAACCATAACATAAAAAAAAAAACCAACTACAATAAAAGAAATTAAATCAAACCAAAAAATAAAAGAACCTAAAGGTGTAGCACCCTAAAATTGGCGCAGTAAAACCTTAATAATTACACTTACTCTAGTAAATAATTCAAATTCAAATTTTAACCTCCAAAACCGCTCCCAAACCGCCGCTTAATCCGTTTCCTCCTTTCTCACGCCATTTTTAGAGTTTGTTTTGACCGTTTGACGATATCGTCGTCGATCAGACGATATCGCCTCAGATCGGACGATTTCGTCTGGGCTAGGACGTCCAGACGATCTTGTCCCAAAACTGATTTTTCACAATTAGTCTTTGTTCCAACGACGTCTCTAATCCGGGCAGAAGCGTGTCTACGCCGTTAGAGACCCTCCCCATTGGAGATCTCCCAAATAGGGATGATCTCCAACCTCCTAACCTCCCTCCTAAGCCTATTTAATCCTAGGCCCTCCCCTTAGCATCCCCCTGGCTGAAATTCCCTGTAACTCGAATTCTACACGCACTAGACCATCTTAAATCACTATTTGCATTTGTATTTTTCCAAGTTTTTTTGTAGGAACTTCATTGTTTTTCAGCCGGAGCAAGCTCAGTTCGTCTCAGACGATCTCGACCCAATTCAGAGATGATTTCGACTGCAGTCCACATTGGGGGCAATCAGTGCCTAGAGTTTGCATTTCTTCACTCTTTTCCACTGCATTATCCTGCATTTAGTTAATTCTATGGTTATTCTTTATTATCTTGCATCTTGGAGTTCACCCATCTAGCTTAAATGCATAATATAAGTCATAATTTGTCATTAAATCATTATAATGCATTCATGTCTTAGTTTGTTATTATCATTTTAATGTTCTTATTGCCATTTTACATCATTACCCTCCGTTATCATAGTTGCATTCTCTAGTATTTTGCATCTATTTCTCTGTTTGCGGGTCTCTGACGAATTCGTCTGATGAATTCGTCAGATCTCAGATGATCCTGTCCAGATAGGAGATGATCCTGTCGAATTCCAGATGATCTTGACTACTTCAAAAATTAGAATCTTCATCAGACATCCGGATCAGGTATGGCTCTTTAATCCATCTTGTTCTTTCTATTTTTCTGTCCAAATTTGTTTCTGTATTCATTTAAATCTGCACTTTCATATAGAATAGCTTAGACGCATTTTGGCCAAACCTAGGACTTGGATGATTAAAGCTAAAACTGAACACATCAAACACATTCCCAACCTAGGCGTGGAAACTGCCATTCAAACGTTTCCTGGTGAACCCACCATCCGTCGAAAAATCACCATAATACACCTCCCCGAGAGGCGGGACCTTCGCAAGGCCTCTCAGTCCGAGGTACCGTGCCATCCTTTTCCCATCCTCCTTTCGGGCATGGATCCTATAGCTTGAAGGTAGGGATGCGAAAAATTTGGAGCGATACATTTTGGTGAACCCGACGTGAATGCATTTAAAACCTTTTGAAAAGAAAACAAAAAATAAAAAATAAAACAACCAAAACATAGATGCATTTCAAATCATTTAAAACTAATAAGTTGCATATCATGTTTAGATGGTAGCTCCTAAGAAAATATTAGCAGTTACTATAAATGTTGAAAACCAATTGGCAGCCATAGAAATCAATTATGTGCTTAGTGTGCTTGAAACAGATAGAAATCAACTTTTGTGGGACGAACTTGATAGAAGACTAAGTGTCATTTCATCTAGGTCAACAAAACTTAAACAAATCAAGAGGCTTGTCCTAGATAGAATCCTGGATCCTCATCAACTCATCTTTTATCATGAACTTGAGAGAGCCTGCCATAGATGGTTAGCTTATAGGAGAGCTCTTGTGTCTTCAGAATTGTTCACCTTCGAGGAATACCTCGAGAACGCAGCCATTATACACCAGTTCCTAGGTCATGTAGAAGACCAAGAGGTTGTTCTTATGGATAGGGAAAGATGGAATAGAGTTCCTCGAGCTATGTTATATCGAGAGTATTGCCACGAGCTTTACTTCTATCAACCAGAATCTGAGACAGATAATATCACTATAGCTCTTTTCATTAAATTTTTGAAAGAAAATTTTCAATTTGAAGAAGAACACTTCATGACTCTTGAAGAACTCGAGCCCATTAATGATATTTATAAATTGTTTATAGAAAACTAGATCATTACTTTAAGTATTAGTTCTTGCATTTATTGTGTTGTTTGTTATCTTTACAATATTATTACAAAAACAAGAAAAACTAAAAAAAACATAACAAAAACCAAAACCTTTCATTTTAAATATTGTAGTAGGTATATAATTAATATATACCTCTTAAGCTTGTTGCATATATATATATATATATATATATATATATATATATATATTTGCTGAAATCTAAATTAAGCACAATGCCTAAACTTAGGAATGGTAAACAAACTGAAGGAGAAGAAGAAGATTGGTTAGAAGATAAAACTAGAAACCCAAATGTCCTTCCTGAAGATCCAATTCCGGAAGGAGAAACTCTAGATCAACGAGAAGATGACCTAGGTGAAGACAATGAACAAGAAGAAAATGTTAAAGAGGATGGATCCTCATCCCCTAGAGTAGCTCGAGATGGAACTATTGCTTTTGACAACTTAGATCATTTCTGGAAATTTTTCAATAATAACATTGGCGCTCTTAATATGGCAGTTCGTATTGATAAAGGGCAAATTAGTGACACTCAAGCAGCCATGGAACATATGTTTGATGTGCACACTAATCCCTTGTCTTTCATTGATCAAGAAAGTGATAAGGCTGGACCATCCAATAGAGATATGGTCACTATGATTCAGAACATGCCAAAACAACAGGTTACCCAACCTCCTAAGGAACCTGTTATTGAGCCTAAAATCATTCCCACACAAAAGAAAACTTCCTTCACTGCTTTACTTCGCCAAACTATTGATCAATATGCTTCAAGTAAACAAAAACCTAAAATGAAGCCAAACACCAATTTTCAACAATCTGGAATACAACATAATACAACTTCAAAATTCCTTCATAACACCTTTCCTACCAACAATTTACACAATAGCAACATAGCATCTAATCTTCATGTCCCTCCATCATATGCTCACAAATCCCATATCAATGCCCTACCGAACCAATATGGTGGGCAAACTAGTAATCTGGAAGCCATGGTGAAACAGTTAGCTTCGCGTATGGACCAGATAGATCCTTACCGTCCCTCGTACAATTATCGAGAGATATGTAGTCAACCTTTGGATCCCATAGTTGTAGCACAACCGTACCCTAAGCATTTTCCCATGCCCATCCTGCCTATATATAAAGGAACCGAAGATCCCATAGAGCATCTTCGCATGTTTAGGATAGCATGTCATGATATATCACATGATGACTTGCTATTACTAAAAATGTTCCCAAAAAGTTTAGGTGGAATGGCATTAGAGTGGTACTATCAATTGCCCACTCATTCTTTGAGAAACTTTGAAGAAACAACTGAATCTTTTGTCCATCAATTTAGTGCCTACATCGAGAGGCATGTAACCATTAAAGATTTATACAACTTAAAACAAGACAAGGATGAATGTTTTGCCGATTTCTTAGCTAGATGGAGGCGGTTGATAGGAAAACCGCACTTTGTGCTACCTTATAGGGAAATGTTGGACATTTTTATTAATAATTTACAAGAACAAATATCTTATGAGCTATCAACTGCTACTTTAACTACCTTCGATCAGGCTATAGATTTAGCTCGAAGAGTAGAAGATGCCCTCATTAGGAGAGGCCAACTTAGGAAGAAGGATGATGAGAAAACATCCAAAAATCAGTATAAAAACAAACAAGTTGTAGGTGACGGAGTCACTGACAGCAGAAATGTTGCTAATATCAATGCAACGAAAACAACAAAAAAATTTATATTGAAACCGCTTGATAAGCCTCCTCGAGAATTTACTAGATTGAATCAACCCTTATCAACTATTTTACCTCAATTACTCGAAAGAGGTTTGATCCAATTACCAGCTATCCGGGAACCTGATCCAACTATACCCGGATACAGAGCTGACTTACACTGTGATTTCCATAGAGGGCCTGGACACTCTACCAACGCTTGTAAAAGGTTGAAACATAAAATACAGGATCTGATTGATAATAATGAAATGGAGGTGCAAGCCTTCCAACCTAAACAAAATGCTCCTAATAATCCTCAAAAGACCATTCCCCAAAATCAAAATCAAAATGCTAATCAATCATTAGACATATTTCAACACCCTTTACCAAGACATGGTAAAGAGGTGGCCAATCAAATCGAACATCATAATGTTCCTCCTCCTACCCGATATGTAGGGACCATTAGTGGACATTTACTTAATCATGATCCTCAAATATTTGACACAACTTTATCCATGGTCACGACCAGGCCCCTACATAATATTCAAACTCCAGATCCTAGTGATATAGAATCAGATACTGAAAGTGAAATAGACATCACTTCAAACCAATCGAATAGTTCTGAAAATGAATCAGATCCTATTCAACCCATCACAGATGCTATGGTTCCAGAAGAACCATTTCCTAGAAGAGTTACTACTCGACCCTCTTCTAATCAATTCCTCCCAAATGAACAAGCCATAAATGCTCAACCGAGACCAGTTCAGCGTCTTCAATATAACATTGTAGGTACCATTGGAGTCGTTACCCGACAACAGGCTCAAAATTCTCAACAAGAACCAAACCAGAATGATGGATCAGCTCCATTTGTTTTGAAAAATCCCAATAAAGGGAATCATGCTTCCAATGTTCAACTTAAACCCCCTTACAATATTAATGAGCAATTATCCAATACTACGACCAGAATTTCCCTTTTGGATTTATTAAGATCTTCTCCTACCCATAGGGATGAGTTGATGCTTACATTAAGCCAAATGATGGTACCTCAAAATATTCAACCTGAAGCCATGGCCAATACTATCATCACTCGAGAAGTTGATTGTATTGACTTTCGGGATAAAGATATCCCACAACACAGTTTACATAAGGATAATCCCTTATATATTACTGCTCTAATTGGAGATGTAGTTGTTAAACGAGTCCTGATTGATAATGGTTCATCTCTAAACATTTGCACTTTTGACTTCTACCAACGATTTGGCTTTAGAAGTGATGAAATGAAGAAAACTGACATGATTATCAAAGCTTTCAATGACGAAACACAAGAAACGTGTGGAGTTATTACCATCCCATTGCAAGTTGGTCCTCGAACTCTAGATACCACCATGTTTATTGTACATTGCCCCGCATCGTACAATATACTCTTGGGTCGTCCTTGGATCAATGCAATGCGGGCTGTCCCATCAACTTTACACCAATGTGTTAAATTCGAATTTAAAAATCAGTTGGTCACTATCCACGGTGATCCTAGACCCTTTGATATGTGTGCTTTGGCAGAACCTGTTGGAGTGCAATTTTGCCTCCGCTCTGTCATCCACACATCCTAATTCTTATTTTTCATCTAAAACTATGAAACACACACCCATAGCTTCACCTATTTCCCCTCCATTAATTTCATCCTCATATATAGATCAACAATCTTCTAAACAAACCACTCTAGAACCTCAAAAAGATCTTCAATCTACAACCAATCCTTCATGTTCTATCCCTATAATTTCAAAACCTATAGACCCATCTCTTAACACTTCCACATTATCAACATCTATCATACCTTCCACATCTAAAGATATAGGGAATGATCCTTCTACATCTTATGCTCTTTCCGATGAACTTTTACCGGATTTATCCACAATCTTAATATCAGAAAAAACAAATGCTTTCATGCAAGATTCAATTCTTTTAAATAACTTGCCGCCATCTCCTCGTACTTTGGGCCTCCCACAACCTATGGGAAGTACTTACCAAGTCGGGAGTTGTGCCTTCATTTATAAAGGATATGACCGGGGAAGAATCCCTCGGAATATCAAAACTCATCATGAGGGATATGCTCGATGTTATTTTACCAATGAATATATTAAAGCTAAACCCATAATGCTTAAAATGGGATATAAAGGGAAAGGCTTGGGACCTTTCCAAAATGGCATGAAAGAACCTTTCGAGGTAGAACCGTGGCCCGCCCGCTGTGGTGTGGGCCTATTTCCTAGTAAGGGTCAACCCTTTCCTTTTGAAGATGATGATCAACTCATATGTTATCAAGATTATTTGGATAGGCGTGATGATTTGCCTCTAAAAAATCAGCCATTTACATGTAACATGCTATCCATAGCTTACCCTGAAATGATTGTTGACTCCGATGAGGAGTTGGAAGGAGATATCTTCCACGATGTCTCCGTTGAAGAGATGTTACACAATGGATTTTATTTTGATGGTTCTATACCAACTATAGCCCAACTTGAGACCACTAATCCTCAAGATGAATTATCCAACTTAACCTTACAAGAATTACAAGAATTGGGCGTTTCACCCGCCCCACCTAATTTTGAAAGAGATCTACACATGGAGGTAGAAAACGTCATTAAAATTAATATTGGAACTGAGGATAATCCTCACATAATCAATATTGGATCAGAATTAAGTCAAGAAAAACAAGAGCAATACATTGCATTCCTTAAAGAATATGAAGATGTCTTCGCTTGGACATATGAAGATATGCCAGGTCTAGACCCTTCCGTAGTCATGCATCACCTAGTGGTCCATCCGGATGCTAAACCGGTTAAACAAAAACTTAGAAAAATGCATCCCAAAGTGGCTTTGCTAGTCAAAGGGGAGTTAGAAAAACTCCTGAATGTTGTTTTTATACAAGCTATTGATTATGCTGAATGGATCTCAAATGTAGTTCCAGTTACCAAGAAAGAAGCCACCAAAGTTAGGGTTTGCACAGATTTTAGAGATATTAACGCTGCATGCCCTAAAGATGATTTTCCTCTTCCAAACATGGATCAAATCATTGACTTTACTACCGGGAGTGGGATGATGTCCTTAATGGATGGATTCTCTGGTTATAATCAGATCAGGATAGCTCCTGAAGATCAGGCTAAAATAGCCTTTATTACCCCCTGGGGTACCTTTTGTTGGAAAGTGATGCCATTTGGCTTAAAGAACGCAGGTGCAACCTATCAACGAGCTATGACTTATATTTTTCATGATATGATGCATGATATCCTACATGATTATGTAGATGATATTATAGCTCGCTCTATTAATGAAGATAATCATTTAGATGATTTGAGAAAAGTTTTTAATCGATTACGAGAATATCTTATTCGATTAAATCCAACCAAATGCATATTCGGAGTTAAGTCCGGTAAACTATTAGGGGTTTTAGTTTCTTTACGTGGTATCGAAATCGACCCTCTCAAGATTGCGGCTATCACTGATATGCCCGCACCTACTAATATATCTGAGTTACGAAGTTTACAAGGTAAGCTTCAAGCCATCCGTCGCTTCATCGATAAGCTGGCAGACAAAACCGGTCCCTTTCTTAAACTTCTTAAGAAGGATGTCCCTTTTAATTGGGACGACGAATGTAAAGAAGCTTTTGAACTTCTCAAACAATACCTCCTTAACCCACCTATGCTTTCACCGCCTAGACCTGATCGCCCATTTCTCCTGTATATTTCAGCTTCGATTCTGCCTTAGGAGCTATGTTAGCTCAGCTTGATGATGCGAAGAGAGAACGTGCTAATTATTATATTAGCCGAACCTTCATCAGTTATGAAACCCGCTACACAACATTAGAAAAACTATGTCTAGCAATCGTGTTTGCTACGCAAAAATTATGCCATTATATGCTTAGTCAAAAAACTTATGTCATTGCTAAATATGATCCCTTGAGGTATCTCATGAGTCGACCTTATTTATCGGGCAAGCAAGTGGGTTTTCATTATCTGGTTAATTATTTTTATTAATAAATTAGTTGAAGATGGAAAAACTCCTTAGGATAGGATACTTTGGCCTACCATGGAGAATGATGCACATGATTATGTTTGCCATTGCGATAAGTGCCAAAAACATGTTGACCTTGTCCATGCGCCTGCACAAGAACTGTAGGTATTTCATCTCCTTGGCCCTTTTCAAAATGGGGTTTAGATATTATTGGCAAAATCAATTCTGTGTCATCTGATGGACACAAATTCATCATAACCGCCATTGAGTATTTCACGAAGTGGGTTGAAGCTATGCCTTTAGCTTCCTGCACTGGCACACAAGTCTCTAAATTTATTTTTAATCAAATCATTTGTAGGTTCGGAATTCCTGCAAATCTCATCTCTGATAATGGAACTTGTTTCAAAAATAAAGATGTTAAAAAATTATGCCAAAAATATAAGATTCAACATCGCTGGTCCACTCCCTATTATCCTCAGGGTAATGGTCAAGCAGAAGCATCTAACAAAACCTTAATCAAAATTCTCAAAATATTGGTCAATAAATCTGGCCGTGATTGGCACATTCAGTTATATCCAGCCTTGTGGGCCTATCGAACTAGTGTTCGAACCCCCACTGGAACTTCACCTTTTGTTTTGGTTTATGGTGCTGAAGCCGTTTTTCCCTTTGAATTAGAAGTTCCTTCTTTGGCTCTACTACTTCAAGATACCGAAGTAGGAGATGAATATCGAACTGGCAGACTCAGTCAGCTGGAACTCCTAGATGAAAAATGCATCAATGCTTTGGAGCATCTCCGTGCCTACCAAAACAAGCTTAAAAGATCATATGCTAAAAAGTTCGTCATCGATCCTTTGAGATCGGCGACCTTGTTTTAAAAGAAAATCAAAAAAATACTAATGCAACTAAGGACCTTAAAGGTAAATTTGAGCCCAACTGGCTTGGACCATACATTATCACTGCTAAATTTGAATCGGGAGCATACAAATTATCTACCTTAGATGGTAAAGAACTTAAAGAACCCATGAACATTTTGCATCTTAAACGTTACTATGTATAAATTTGGTCATTTCATCCTTGTATATATTTGTTTAAAATATTTCAAAATCACTATCTTGTATTTCTTTCAATTTATAAATTCAAAAACACCAAAAACATTCATAATCATCAAAATATTCAAAACTACTTGTTGTATTTATTTATGGCACTTGTTAATTCTTTCAAAAACAAAAAAAATAATAATAAAAATAAAAAAACAACAATATTCTTGACTCTTTCGAAACCAAAACAACATAAAGAAGAAAGAGAGAGTCAACATTCTCAAAACTTCTCAAAAAGTATTTATATATATTTCTTCTTACAAATGTTGCGGTTATATGTTTCAAATTATTTTGGATAAATTAGCATTTATTTGGAATCCCTCACTTTCACAAACACAAAAATAAATATCTTGATTTTATCTGGCATGATTACTAATCTCTCTTATATCAAAGTCCACAAAATTCAATTAAATAAAGTTTGAGCACAGAGAATTGATCTTGTTATTTACTTAAACCAAGCACATCCTTTCACAATAAAATGATTATATTTGTAATTTCCATGCTATGCTACATAGTAGAAGTGGTTTCTTGAGCGAAAAGTTTCCCCTGCTATCCTATCATGCACATGGTCTAGAATCTTTGAGAATTGGCAAAAGGACAAGCTCACCCCTACCCAGAATAAAAATCCCTTGCTCTACAGCTAATCCGAGCAAGTATCCCTAGCATAGAAAAAAAGAAAAAGCAAAGTTCAAGAAAAAGAGAAAAAGAAAAATGTTATTTTATATCATTACAGCAATGTTCCAAGCATTATCAAGCAAAAATACAAAAAGAAAGCAAAAGAAAGCAAAAGCAAAAGCAATAAAATCCCTTTCCCTACCCTTTGAAAAGAAAAGAAGGGTTGATGAGCTTGAATCCCTGGAATTCTCAATTATTCGAAAACTGTGAGGTAAGCCCCATAACAGGTGGTTTGTGCCCAACCTCGCTTGGCCTTGGGTAACTCCTAGCGTGGCGATATGTCCGTCACATTAGCGACCTTCTTTTGTACGAGACCTATGTCTGCTTATGGATTAGCTAGCTCTTGATAATCCGACTTACATAGTAGTCTAGTATGGTTATATGCATCTACATCATGGTTAATGAACACTTATTTGGTTCATTCAAATCACTTGTATCATATTATCTTGCTCAAAACTGGTAAATGAACATAGCAATTGCACACACATTTTGTATTTGAGAGATTTTGTGTATCATTATGATAAATCAAGATTGGAAATGAATTCACATATGCACATGGGATTCCTTATAAATCTAACTTTTGTCTTTAAGATACTTTGAAATATTTTTTTGCAAATTGTTTGGAATAATTCATTTTCTTCTTTAAAGTACAGTTGTTTAGTATAAAGACAACTACATGCATAATAGAAAAAATCAAAATTTCTTTCAAAACCATACAATCAAAACACACACACACACACACACACATAACACAATATATATATATATATATATATATATATATATTGTCGACTTTCGCGACGATGGTATAGTTCCAAAACCAAAATTGGAATTTTATGCCTAGCGCAAGTCCTCATCTTCATATTTTCTGTTTATTAAAAATCAACCATGCAATAAAACTATCTCTTTTTGGATTTTCGCGATGATGGTATAAGTCTATACCTACATATTCTATGCCTAGCGCAAACCATTGTACCAATTTTTATTCCCCATTTATTTAAAAATCATGAAAACCATATGACTTAAATCATTATGTTATACAATTATGCTTTTTAACAAAAAGCATGCACATTATCACTATTTCATGTCATTATGTCAACCTTCAATTTTGCAATGATGGTATAATTCCTAGGGAATTATCCAAAAAATTTATCACACTTAGGAATTTATGCCTAGCAAAAATCATTTTAACATTATTTCATGCATACTATTTTTATGAAACTCTGAAAACAAACCATCATCATCATCATTTGCACCATTGCACCAAAGTCTTAAGACAGTCTCTTAAGCACTCTTTTACTTTTTAACAATATTTCTATACTGGGATTAGCTTGACGACCGAGTGAGCGGCGACTCCATGAAATGGTCTATAATAGCGACAATGTCCTTTGAAATTATTGTTAAAAGTCCCTTTTTTTTTTTATCAAATCATCACATCACAAACAACCAATTTGTTCCATCAGATTATTTCATTTAAATTTTTAAAGCATGACATCTAAACCATAATATTTCCAATGACGTAATTACATGAATCATCAAATCAATCAATCAAAACATTAAAAGCATCATAAAAATACATAAGACACAAGTCATATGATCAAAAATATCTCATCTATATATATCAACAATATATATACATCATATCAAAACCGGATCGGTATGCCACAATCTATACCTCGGCATACTCAATCCTCTATCAAAAATAATAAATACTATATATCAATTTGTGCAATGCAATCTGTAGTAGCTAGCCTCGAGAACCCCTCGAGCTCTCAGCCTCATCTCCTCCCCCGCCCTGAGGTGGACGAGGTGGCCCCATCGCAGTATGTGTGGTACTACGAGTCCTAGTCATGGATCGAGATGAAGTCCTTGATGACCCAATCCTGATCGGATCCATGATGGTAGCCGACAGTGGTAATCTCTCCTCCTCTGGCACCATCTGGTGGTATAGTGTCTGATAAAAAGTGATCTGGGCAATAGCCCGTGCTAGCTCCCGAGTGCTCGCCCCTCCACCCCATGCTCTGAGGCATGCAATCTCATCTCTGAGCTGTGTCACCTCAGCTCGATGGCATGCAGCCTCCTCCTGCAGGGTCTGCACCTGTGCCTGGAGACGGATTGTCTCCGCTCGAAGAGTCGCTGTCTCGCTGCTCTCCCTAGTGTCAACACCCTTGCCCTTATCGGGCGATGGTGGCCTCTCTCTCTATGGAGAAGGGGGTCTCTCCTCCCTCCTCTCCCGCTGTCATGGCCTCTGCTGTGCCTGTGGTCTCCTCTGCTCTCTCCCTCCGTGACCCTGGGCCGCCTCAATGGCCGCCTGGTGCCGCCTCCCCATCCGACGCACAACTACGTGAATCGGACCCTGAGCCCTCGTCATCCGAGGAGGGCGGATGCCTATGTACCAGGCATCATAGCCGTCGGCTACCCTAGCATCGTCCCCATCCACTGGCTGAATGGGGGCATCATCTACGTCCTGACTCCAGAAGCGCTGCATATCTGGAGCCCCGCTAACCGTAGTGTTATCCCGGATAGTCCGGGAAAACTCGTAATCCCTGAGAGATGGGATCCCCTGCTGTAGACCGAACTATCACAAAACTCGGTCGTAGCGGTGGAGCTCCACCTCTCCCCTCTCCATCCTCAGCCAGCAGACTCGCCTGATGCGAGCCAGCTCTTGTCCATCCTCGGCCCACCCTGGATGATCCCTCCAAGGCCTCCAGGTGATCTGGTCCGAGACAAGGTCATCCAGTAGTCTCCGGGACATCGGTAGATCAATCCGCCATTGTGCCCCTCTCCGGAGCCACCAGTAGAAAACTCGGGGCCTCTCCCCATCAATCCCTATCAAAGGAAGCCCTATCGGCCTTCGCACTGCAATGTGCTCCCAACACCAAACCTGTAGTAGCGATGTCATAACCAGACATCGACCGCCCTTGTACACGACCCCATGCAGGATCCTGTACAATCGACATAGCACAAAGCTGCCCCAAGAGAACCTGTAACCATGGTCTCGCATGTCGCAGATCACATCTGCTAGCACCCATGGTACCCTGCACCCGCTCTGGTGGCACAGCAGAAGTCCACCTACCACTCCGGCCAAAACCCGTGTGAGTCTGGATGCCCCAGGCATCTGACGTAGCGCCTCGATGTTCACTCCGCCCTTCTCCAGGGTGAAGCTCGGATCGCCACACAACCGCATCATAGCATGGCCCTGATTGGCCATAGGAGTGATCAACCGTCCTTGTATGGGGATCCTCAAAATCCTCCATACATCCTCCAATGTGGGAGTCATCTCCCCTGTCGGTAACCGAAAATAGGAAGAACCCGGATACCACCTCTCTGGCCGGGTCGTCGGTAGCCCCATGTCCGTAGAAAACTTGTGGCATCTCTGCCACATGCTGTAAGCCGACCCGAGCCAGCTGATCCCGCTCTGCCTGTGATAGAGCGGCCAAGTCATCTCTCAACCCACCGTATTTCCATTCTCTGCTCTTTAGTAAACCTCTCTGCAACATAAACAACAACAACAATAAAAATCATTAATAAAAACTCAAGTGATTAATAATGCAAGTAAAATCAGTTCAATTTTATACAAATGATGATATCGTCCACTATTGGACGATATCGTCCCAAATTTGAGCAAAATCGTCTCCGATTTCGCAAGCCGAAATCGTCCCTTATTTGATGAAATCGTCCCCCTTTCGTCGATTTCGCCCTTAGACGAAATCGGCGAACTTGAGACGATTTCGTCGAAATCGGGACGATTTCGTCCCGATGACGTCGACGGCCCAAAAATGGCCGCGATGCTCAAAATTTATTTAAAATCAACCTAAAAAGCATGTAAATTCAACTTAAAGCATTCTAAACTAAGTTTAGACTCTTACCCGTAGCCCGCGCCGGACCTCTGTCGATCTGTGCACTGTCTCGACCATTTTTGCTTGCAGAGCTCTAAAAACCAGAAAATGAACAGTAAAAATGAATTAGGGTTTTACCCTATTTTTCTTAATTTTATTCAAAACACAATTAAAAACATTTTAAAATTTTGCTTTTTCGTGTTTTTACCTCAAACGTTCGATTTGGGTAAAAACATGGAGGGGGCACCATAGTAAGTTGTCGTACGATTCGACCAAGAATCGTCGCCTAAAAATGGGAATAATTTTTGCTTTCTCGTAGATCGAGAAGAACTCATCTTTAACGCATTTTCTTCAAAAAATTCGCTAAAGAGGGGGCAAAATGTAGCACCCTAAAATTGGCACAGTAAAACCTTAATAATTACACTTACTCTAGTAAATAATTCAAATTCAAATTTTAACCTCCAAAACCGCTCCCAAACCGCCGCTTAATCCGTTTCCTCCTTTCCCGTGCCATTTTTAGAGTTTGTTTTGACCGTTTGACGATATCATCGCCGATCAGACGATATCGCCTCAGATCGGACGATTTCTTCTGGGCTAGGACGTCCAGACGATCTTGTCCCAAAACTGATTTTTCACAATTAGTCTCTGTTCCAACGGCGTCTCTAATCCGGGCAGAAGCGTGTCTGCGCCGTTAGAGACCCTCCCCGTTGGAGATCTCCCAAATAGGGATGATCTCCAACCTCCTAACCTCCCTCCTAAGCCTATTTAATCCTAGGCCCTCCCCTTAGCATCCCCCTGGCTGAAATTCCCTGTAACTCAAATTCTACACGCACTAGACCACCTTAAAACACTATTTGCATTTGTATTTTTCCAAGTTTGTTTGCAGGAACCTTATTATTTTTCAGCCGGAGCAAGCTCAATTCGTCTCAGACGATCTCGTACAATCTCGGACGATCTCGACCCAATTCGAGACGATTTCGACTGCAGTCCACATTGGGGGCAATCAGTGCCCAGAGTTTGCATTTTCTCCACTCTTTTCTACTGCATTATTCTGCATTTAGTTAATTCTATGGTTATTCTTTATTATCTTGCATCTTGGAGTTCACCCATGTAGCTTAAATGCATAATATAATCATAATTTGTCATTAAGTCATTATAATGCACTCATGTCTTAGTTTGTTATTATCATTTTAATGTTCTTACTGTCATTTTACATCATTACCCTCTATTATCATAGTTGCATTCTCTGTATTTTGCATCTGTTTCTCTGTTTGCAGGTCTCTAACGAATTCGTCTGACGAATTCATCAGATCTCAGACGATCTTGTCAGATAGGAGACGATCCTGTCGAATTCCAGGTGATCCTGACTGCTTCAAAAATCAGAACCTTCATCAGACATCCGGATCAGGTATGGCTCTTTAATCCATCTTGTTCTTTCTGTTTTTTTGTCCAAATCTGTTTTTGTCTTCATTTAAATCTGCATTTCATATAGAATAGCTTAGACGCATTTTGGCCAAACCTAGGACTTGGATGATTAAAGCTAAAACTGAACACATCAAACACATTCCCAACCTAGGCATGGAAACTGCCATTCAAACGTTTCCTGGTGAACCCACCATCCGTCGAAAAATCACCATAATACACCTCCCCCGAGAGGCGGGACCTTCGCAAGGCCTCTCAGTCCGAGGTACCGCGCCATCCTTTTCCCATCCCCCTTCCGGGCACGGATCCTATAGCCTGAAGGTAGGGATGCGAAAAATTTGGAGCGATACAAAAGGTAACTATCAAGAACAATATAAAAAAAATAAAGAATCAAAAATAAAAATCTACACTAAATAAAATAAATGAAACAACCAAAAAATAAACAATAACATTTAACCTAAAACATAACACCGACTAACACAAACCTTTTAAAACAAAGGAAGATTAATAATTAAAACCAATAATTAAAATCTAATGACTAAGCAGTATTAAATATTACCTTTCTATCCATAACAAATCACAAACATCAAGCGATACCCTACGATAAAAGTGGTCTCCATTAATACCATATTCAATAAAAATCAAGGGACATACAAAAACAAAAATTAAGTATCCAATTGCTCAATTTTATCCCATTAACTCATTTTTTTACAAATTTCAAGGGGGTCCTCAATATTGGGGTTAGTTGTGAAATAGTCACAAAAACTGGTGACTCTACTAGGAAATGCTCGTGAGCATTTTGGATGAGAATACAATTATGAAATTGATAAACCAAAGGTTAGAAAAGTATACACCATTCAATGACATCCTAGGAAAGCAAGGTCAATAGCTTCACATGAGAACAAATGGATTATTTTCTTCAGCTAGGTGTGTGCATTGTGGTTCAATTTACACCTTTGGGACTATCCAAATTCCATTATTTGGCCCACCTTTAGGCCATGGAATGTTGTTCATAAAACTTATTTTGAATAATATTTTACACAATCTCTTTTGAGAATGAATTAGAGAGAGCCTCACTACTAGTCATGCATCCATAGCCCTGGTGGAGTTTATCCAAATCTAGTGACTGATTTGATCAAGCTTTTCAAAGCTCTTTTCTTTTCCTTTTTTTTTTCTCTTTTCAATATTTTTTCTAAATAGAGCCCCACCTCCAGTCAGAAATCTATAGCACTAGTGGAGTTTATTTAACTTGGTGACTGATTTTATCAATATTTGCATTGCTTGTATTCCTCTTTTATAGTGAAATATTAAAACTTGTATGTGACATGAGCATGTTAGATTAGCCTTAATCAGTTTACCAAAATGATTTCATCCTTAAAAATCCCAAGAAATATCTCTTCATGTGATTCATTAAAGTGAAGATTTGGCATACTATTTCATTGTTTCACACTCCACTATCTTAGTATACTTAACCAAGGATAACCATTAAATAACTTTATTTTCTTACCTTCAATTCCATTTTATTCTTGGGTTGTATTATTGACTCTGAAATATGTCATTTTGTCAGTAACCATCCCAAAACCAAAACCACAATAAAGGGAACTACTCAAAATTGTAAATGCATAGGAACAATAACATGAATCTAACCTACACACATAAGGCCAATTAAAACATACAAAAGAAACAATCTAACTAACAGAAAATCAACACACCAAATTAAAAATAAAAAGAAAGAAAGAAAAATGAAATATATATGTACATATAATACACAATCACACATTTCATGGGCTAAAGTAATGATTTAAATGCAACCCATTAACAGGTAAATATAATTCCTTTACATCCAAGGTTTGTAATCTGAAAGTGTTTTTACCTAGGATTTCAGAAATCTGATAAGGTCCTAACCATAAATAATCAAATTTATCATAATCCCCTTTTTTCATGTTTTTTATCCCACAATAACACTAAATAAGAAATCTCAAAAGTTTTAATTGTATCTCTCCTATCAAACCACCTCTATACTACATATTGAAGTTTACTAAAATGAAGCATGGCTTCCTCTTTTTTCTCATCAACATGCATCAAGTGGGTTAACCGAGCTTCAATTTTATTATCAATTCCAAGATATTCTTTCATAAAATGAAGAGCTTGCAACATTATATTAGTGGTAAAAATGGGGTCTTACCCATAAATTAGATGATATGGAGATGTTCCAATTGATTCTTTCACTCTAGTTCTATCAGCCCAAAGAGAAAATTTTAACTTACCATGCCAATCTCTAGGATTCTTCTCAAGCAAATTTTTTATGCTAGACAATAAGTTCTTAGTGCACTAAATGCAATCCTTTGTTCTAGAACAAATCTGCTCAATATCTATCTCTGGTTTGGCACAAACCTATCCTCAAATCTGAACCAAAATTTGCTCCACAAGTCCACTCAGAACTTGCTCAAATATGCTCAACAAGTCCACTCAGAACTTGCTCAAATATGCTCAACAAGTCCACTCAGAACTTGCTCAAATATGCTCAACAAGTCCACTCAGAACTTGCTCAAATCTTCTCAACAAGTCCATTCATAACTTATCCAATATACTCAACAAGTCCACTCAGAACTTACTCAAATATGCTCAAAAATTTCACACATAACTTTCTTAAATCTTCTCAAAAAGTCCACTCAAAACTTGCTTCAAATCAGCTCAACAAGTCCACTCAGAACTTGTCCAATCTACTCAACAAGTCCACTCAGAAATTTCTCAAATCTGCTCAACAAGTTCACACAGAACTTGCTCAAATATTCTCAACAAGTCCTCTCATAACTTGTCCAATTTTCTCAAAAAGTCCACTTAGAACTTGTTCAAATGTGCTCAACAAGTTCACACAACTTGCTCAAATCTGCTCAACAAGTCCACATAGAACTTGTCCAATATCATAGAAACATAAAGAGAATTGTTAGAGATCCAATATATTTCAACTCAATGCTCAATCTCAACTCAAATAAGAATATAAAACAGTTCATTTTATGGAACTTGAACAATAACTTCACATATCCACTTGAATAGGCTCAAACAACTCTACCAAACCAATCACTCAATGAAACACCCCTTTCTCACAAACTCTAGTCCAATCATGTAAACATAAAATAAAAATGTTTCCAACAATGCTCAACAAAAAATCTCACTTAGCAATGATACTCAAACCCTAGTTCAAGTTCTTTTCACAACCAAAAGCTTCAACAACAATGCTTATTAAACAATCCTCTCATAGCAATGATACTCAAACCCTAGTTCAAGTTCTTTGCTCAACAACTCACTTCAACAACAATGCTTATAAAATAATCCTCTCATAGCAATGATACTCAAACCCTAGTTCAAGTTCTTCATACAACTAATATTTTCAACAACAATGCTTATTAAACAAGGTCTTAATCACAACTCTTGATTTCAAAAAATATTGATGCATTAGCTCAAACACACTCAAAAGGAAACCCTAATCAAGTCCTTTTCACTCCAAACTTATTTTTCAGAAAACCAACCAATAAAATTAAACTTTGGAAAATGTGCTCATACATTTTTCTCGATGATGAAGGAATCTTCTAAATCTTCCAAAATATCAAACACTTATTGCCAAGCTCAAAGAAATTATAAGATGATTAATTTCTTCAAAATACAATGTAAACATCACAACACACATACACCTTATCACTCCATATTTAATAAAACATTCATCAACACTTATAAAAAGTAAATTACCACTTACACCTTATAATCTCCCAATAGTATTCAATGCACTCTTATTTTCAAAATAACATAAGACAAGAAGCTCCCTCTATCCTTTTAATATTTCAATAAATCAATATGACAAAACACTTTATTAAAATAAATCTTAACCCCTTATTCCTCCAACTTATCAAAATTCATTTCCAACTAACAATCATTTCATGCACCCTTTTAGATCCAAAATTTAGGCAACACACAAAAAATTAAAATCAAAATTTATTACCTTGCCTTGAAGGGGATTCAAACACACCGTGTAGCCTCAACCGACGCTCTAGTCGTAGCTTCCAATGTCATGCAAGCTAGGCGCTATATTGGGGACTAACGAGCACTACATGCTCTAAAACCTTCCCTTCTCGCCTTGTGCAAAACGTGCACCTTTCCTTTGGTGCTCTCCAACACCAATGCAACTACCAAAAACCACTATAGTTGCATTTCAAACATAGGTCTCCTTGCGCCTAACACCCTAACACTGTCCTTTCTACCACTAGGCCACCTACCCAGTTGGTGCTTGGTCTTTTGGTGCAAATACCCATAAATGCTATTCATTGGTGCTCAAACAGAATGGTCGCTTCTTTTTCTTCCTCATGAATTCAAACACAATTGCACGCATTCGATTATCGAGCAAAAGGATGAATTAAAATGCCTCTAAGGTATTAGCATATATACTAATTCCCTTCCTCCATGCATGACGTTGGTGCTCAATTACATTAAACGATTTTAGACGTCGGTGCTTATTTCCTTTGGAGCTTATTAATTTATAAAATATTTAAATTCATTTGAATTTAAATTTTATAAAACCCTTTGGTTTTATTTAAACCCTCTTTCACTTTGCACCTTGGTATAGATAATATTTATTTATAAAATTTAAATTCATTTTTAATTTAAATATTTTATCAAATAAATATTAAACCTTCCTTTAGCTTTGCAATAAAATTTCTTGGGTTTTTATGAAAACCTTTTAACTTATGCTTCCATATAATATTTAAAAATATTATGGAGCCCTTTGCCTTTAACCTTTGTATTGTTCCTCTTGACCTTTGACTTTATTAGAAGCTTCTTCCTGGATATCAATGACAACTTTGATAACTTATTTCTCGACAAATTACTTGAAATTAATTATGAATTCATTTATTGACATCAATGACAACTTTTAAGGACTCAAAATGTCCAAAAATCTCCCCCTTTGTCATTTATGGCAACCCAAATTCTTTTTCTGAAAACATGACTTCTTCTTCTTCTGTTCTTCTCCCCCTGGGACATTGCTCCCCTAACTCAGTGCTCTCTTCAAATACCAAATCTCTCCCTCTTACTCAAATCTCTCCCCCTTTGACATCAATGTAAAAGGTTCACCTTTGGGGCTCGGGCCTAAGAATGAGCCTCTTAGCTTAGCCCCTCCTCCACCTCCTCTTGAGGTGGTTAATTATGGGGTGGGAGTATCTGTACTCCTAGAAAGCATTGTTATTTACCTTTATCCTCTTTCCTTCTTATCTGATCCTTCTGATTCCTCTGATTGTTTCTTTCTATGTCCATGTTCCTGTCCATATCTACATTCTTGTTTCTATTTTTGTTCATATCAATGTTCTTGTTCTTGTTCTTGTTCCTGTTTCTATTTATATCCATGTTCATGTTCATGTTCCTATTTTTATTCATATCATGTTCCTATTCTTGTTTCTATTTATATCCATGTTCATGTTCCTGTTCCTATTTTTACTCATATCATGTTCCTGTTCCTGTTCATATTCATAGTCATGTTCCTATTCATGTTCATACCTATTTTTGGAATGTTTGATCTACACCACTTTACTATGTGACCATCATTTTTGCACTTGTAACACTTAATGTTATTATTCCTTGGAGGTGCAAATGTCTTAGGATTTATCCTAGTGAAGCCATATCCTCTTCTGTCATGAACCCTACAATTCATTGCCTTGTGACCAAACTGATTACATGAGTAGCAATATCCATGGAAAAGTTATTTTTTCCCATATTCATATCTTTCCTATGTCCTGCATTGTGAAGCCATGTGCCCAAACCTGTGACATGAAAAATATATTCCATTGAAGTTTCCTTGTCTTGACCTCTTTGGTATCTTAGTCTCTCTTGACCTGTTTTGATTGCTATTCCATTTGTATCTTCTTTGTGCATTGTTCCTGTCTTTATTGAATTCTCTATTTTCTAACTCATCCTCAAATGTCTCACTTTATTTTACACTGTCTTCTTCTGAAATATCTTCATATAAAGTTTCTTCTCCTCCAAAACTTGAGGTTGACTCTCCTTCTCATTTTCGTTGAACCTATTCAAATCCAAGACCTTTTTTGCTTGATGTAGTCTTTTGTGTATTGATGAACTTATCCTTGTTATTTGAGCTATTTTTGAACCCTTTCATATTGATCTTGGAGTACTCTAAATATTCTCTTAGTATTGCCACTTCTTGTGCTAACTTCTCGCATTGTAAGATATTTTCTTCTAAATAATCCTTGAACCTTTTTGCCTTATCCTTTGATTTTTCTAAATACTCTATAAGCAATCTTCTCTCTTTATCACTTTATTGAAACTTAATTTAAAGTTTAGAGTTTTGCATTCTTATCTTATTTACTATTTCAAGAGCATAAATAAGTTCTTCCTTGATATCATATCCATCTTTTTATAAATATTCCTCTATTTGTTTACCTTTGTCCACATATTTATTTTTTGTTGGCTTATATTCTATAGGATCACCTACTTCTTCTTCTAATGCCATTAGAATTTTTTCATATGGTCCTTCTAATGCATCCTCATATTCATCATCACTTAAACTATAGCCATCCATTGTACAATCATCTTCAAGATGTCCAAAGTTACCACATATAAAACACTTGAGAATTATTAGAGTCATTTTCTTAACTTGTTCTTTTTCTTCAATCATAAATAAGACTTCATCTCTATATTTTCTTTTTCTTACTTGGATCATGTACACTCTATATTTTCGATATTAGATTTATGATGTAAATAGGATATTTTGGGATTCTGAGTTTCAAATTGAGAATTTACAGAAATAAATTTTGGGATGTGCAAAAGAAATAAAACTCGCATGAGGAAACTACAACTAACTATACTAAATCTTGAATAAAAATGCAAATGTAATACGGTATCATGCTCCTGTACCTTACAAAACCAAATATAATGAGTCAATCATGAGGATAAACCAACCTAATCAAACTTGCAATATCACAATCAAATTAGATCAAGTGCTATACTCAAAGGAAAAATTAAACTTGCATATACATAAACCTTCACATAGTATAACCTCCTAAGATCATTCAACACTAGATATAAGTTTAAAAAATGCAGCAAAAATAATGTACATTAACACAATAATCCTCAAAAATGAACTCCTTCAGTCTTGCTCACAAGGTACAAGTTTTAGGATCAATTTGCATCAAAATGGTATTATTTTATTACAAAAATGCTAGCCCCCTTCAACATGGTCTTCCATGGGTCTTTAAAATTTTGAGGAACCCTTTCGTTTTATTTTCCTTTACAAAAAAATGAAAGTGTAAATAACCTCCAACATTTTAAACTTTTTCAAAATAAGATGACAATAAAAAAACAAAAAGGATAAAGTTCAAATTTTCCCTTATATCTCCTTCTGAATTGGAACTTACCCTTTGGTCCCTATTCCAAAATATTAAACAATCATGAATAATAAAAATCCAAAACAAAACATCATCTAACCCTTACAAAATTAGGGTCATGATCGTGGGCACTATCCAGGCCCTACAATACCCATAGCCACCATACATTATACCAAGGGTGCATAAAGTTCATGAAATATTTAACCATAATAAAAAATAAATAAACCAATCACAAAAACTCCCTTCATTCTCCATCGAGTGGCACTGACGTAACTCGAACTTGAGTTATTAGGGCGTAAGCCCTAACAAACTTAGCCCTACCACTATGCCCAAGGCTTGGGTTGAAACCCAAGTCTTGTGGTAGCATGTTATTCCTACTCCAATCGATGCTCCTCCATCGTGACACTCCTCTACCATGATGATCCTCTACCATGACGATCCTTTTCAACACAAGCTGAGAAATCTTCATCCATCACCTTACTTGACCTTGGCTTCTCGCTCTGCCATCCATCCAGGCTTGCATTTGGCCTTTGCATCACTCTAAATCATCACTCATACTTATAAAATAACTCTTGCATGAATGTTCAAGGATAAATCTTGGTGCTAGGGTTTACATGATAAACATTATTGCTTCTTTTACCCCATCGGTTACTGCAATGGATGGCAGTATTACAATTACCTACCACTCAATGGAATTCAAAAATGGTTTTTTGAGGGTGTTATCCCACCTGGACACTACAACGTATACCTGACCACTTTTATTCCTCCACCTTCGATGCTATTATTGTCAGTGCGTAGCTCACCCTGTATATTTATCTCCTAGAAGTACCACATGGACGTGGGGAGCGTTATAAATTTTATATGGGAAATTAATTGTCCCATATGCCTAGTGCTACCACCTTTGATTTGTTGACTACCTTCGGGTTTTCTTCCTCCTATGTTGCATAGTGTGAAAGCTCCACCCATTGGTTGTCCATTCATGTTGCATTGTCTCATCCATTGGTCACCCATCCACATGGCAAATCACCACCTCCTTGCCTCATTTTCTCCTTGACTCACCGCTCCATTTTTGCCTTAACTGGCCGCTCCACTGTCACCCCTCTACAAAACATTTTAGACATCAAATCATTGAGGAATGAGAAGAACGAAGGGGCATTGAACAAAATAACCTTTAATCAAACCTAAGATGAATACTAACATAAATATAAACCTAATGAATAATATAAAAACAAACCATAACATAAAAAAACAAACCAAGAAATTAAATCAAACCAAAAAATAAAAGAACCTAAAGACAACTATAAAGAACAATATAAAAACAAAATAAAGAATCAAAAATAAAAATCCACACTAAATAAAATAAACAAAGCAACCACAAAATAAACAATAACCTTTAACCTAAAACATAACACCGACTAACACAAACCTTTTAAAACAAAGGAAGACTAATAACTAAAACCAATAATTAAAATATAATGACTAAGCAATATTAAAGATTACCTTTCTAGCCATAACAACTCACAAACATAAAGCCATACCCTACTAGAAAAGTGGTCCCCATTAATACCATATTCAATAAAAATCAAGGGATATACAACAACAAAAAATAAGCATCCAATTTCTCAATACTATCCTATTAACTCAATTTCTTACAAATTTCAAGGGGGTCCCCAATATTAGGGTTAGTTGTGAAATAGTCACAAAAAATGGTGACTCTGCTAGGAAATGCTCTTGAGTATTTCTGATGAGAACCCAATTCTAAAATTGATAAACCAAAGGTTAGAAAAGTATACACCATTCAATGAAATCCTAGGAAAACAAGGTCAATAGCTTCACATGAGAACAAATGGTTTATTTTCTTCAGCTAGGTGTGTGCATTGTGGTTCAATTTACACCTTTGGGACTATCCAAACTCCATCATTTGGTCCACCTTTAGGCCATGGAATGTTGCTCATAAAACTTATTTTGAATAATATTTTACACAATCTATTTTGAGAATGATTTAGACAGAGCCTCACTACTAGTCATGCATCTATAGCCCTGGTGGAGTTTATCCAAATATAGTGACTGATTTGATCAAGCTTTTCAATGCTCTTTTCTTTTCCTTTTTTTTCTCTTTTCAATATTTTGTCTAAATAGAGCCCTACTACCAATCAGGCATCTATAGCCCTGGTGGAGTTTATTTTACTTTGTGATTGATTTGATCAATATTCGCATTGCTTGTATTCCTCTTTTATAGTGGAATTTTTAAACCTATATGTGACATGAGCATGTTAGATTAGCCTTAATCAGTTTACCAAAATGATTTCATCCTTAAAGTGAAGCTTTGGCATAATATCTCATTATTTCACACTCCACTATCTTAGTCTACTTAACCAAGGATAACCATTAAATGACTTTATTTTCTTACCTTCAATTTCGTTTGATTCTTGGGTTGTATTATTGACTCTGAAAATATGTCATTTTGTTAGTAACCATCCCAAAACCAGAACCAAAATAAAGAGAACTACTCAAAACTGTAAATGCATGGGAACATGAACATGAATCTAACCTACACACATAAGACCAATGAAAACATAGAAAAAAAACAATCTAACTAACAAAAAATCAACATACCAAATTAAAAATAAAAATAAAGAAAGAAAAACGAAATATATATGTACATATAATAGACAATCACACATTTCATGGGTTAAATTAATGATTTAAATGCAACCCATTAACATGTAAATATAATTTATTTCCATATAAGGTTTGTAATATGAAAGTGTTTTAACCTAGTATTTCAGAAATCTAATAAGGTCCTAACCATAAACAATCAAATTTATCATGATCACCTTTTTTTTCATGTTTTTTATCCCACAATAACACTAAATCATAAATCTCAAAATTTTTAATTGTATCTCTCCTATAAAACCACCTCTATACTACATATTGATGTTTACTAAAATGAAGCATGGATTCCCCTCTTTTCTCATTAAGATGCATCAAGTGGGTTAACCAAGATTCAATTTGATTATCAATTCTAAGATATTATTTCATAAAATGAAGAGTTTGCAACACTAGATTAGTGGTAAAAATGGGGTCTTACCCATAAAATATATGATATGGATATGTTCCAATTGATTCTTTCACTCTAGTTCTATCATCCCAAAGAGAAAATTTTAACTTACCATGCCAATCTCTAGGATTCTTCTCAAGCAACTTTTTTATGCTAGACAACAAGTTCTTGTTAGAAGATTCTACCAAACCATTACCTTGTGGATAATAATTGGAAGAAAATTTCAAGCTCACCTTGTTGTCATATGCCTAATCCTCTAAAAACTTAATAACAACATCAGTGGTACCATGTTTTGTAGGGACTACTTATGTCCACCTAGTGCAGTAATTTATAGCTATGAGGATGAATTTATGAGAATCAGAAGAGTTAGGATTAATAACCCCAAAAAATCCAATCCCCATTGTGCAAAAGGCCTCATATCCACTACATGTTGTAAATGCATGGATGCATTTATTTCCCTATTGGCCTCCATATGACATATATGGTAAGATCTCACATGAGCATATGCATCTCTAAAAATATGAGGTCAATAGTATCCAACTCTAAGAATCTGGTGTGTCGTTGCACTAGCTGAACCATGTCCAGTACCATACTTATTATAGAAGTAATTAAGCACTTGGGTTACCTCCTTTTGATTCACACAACGAAGGTAGATCCCTTCATGGTTTCTCCTATATAAAATACTAGATTTAATAAAAAAATTGCATATTTCAATCATAAATCTCTTCTTTGGGTAGAAGTGAGATGTGATGAACACTTTCCATTCAATAAAAAATACACAATGTCTACATACCAATCCTCTTTAGTAATTTATTCTATAGTATAATGTTGGCATGAGATTTGAGGATCAATTTGAGAAAATTATTTTACCAATCCTCGTCCACAAACTAGATTCATAGGTCAGATTTCAAGATTAAATTCTTGGAGTGTAGAAATCGATTTTTCTCTTCTCTTGCCTATTTTGTTCTAAAAAAATATAGTTTTGATAGTAGGGTCATGCATAATAGCATAAACCCTACTACATGCAATGTAATGTCTAAATTTTTTTATCATTTTGAATAGTGCATACATTTTCTTATCTAAAACATAATATCTCGACTCTACACCTTTCAAAGGAGAACTCAGAAAAGCGATGGGATTTTCAACATTACCTTCACCCTTTTGAGTTAGGACACTTACGAATGAATATTCAAAAGAAAACGTATAAGTATAAAAGGAATTTGAATAGTCTAGACTTACCAAAATAGGTGCCCTATAAATAACATCTTTAATGCCTTGGAAATCATCCTTACTCTCATTTGTCCTTTTAATTTCAACATCCTTTTTTAGCATGTCATTCAATGATTTAGGAATATCAGCAAATCCAAAAATAAATTTCCTTACAAATTTGATTTTACCAAAGAATGATCTTAATTCCTTCTTGTTATGGGGAGGAGGGATTTATTGGATAGATTCTATTCTTTCGGGATCAATAGAAATTCCTTCTTTTGAAACAATGTGACCAAAAATATTACCCTCTATTACTCCAAAGATGCATTTTCTTAAATTTAGGGAGATCCCATATTCCCTACATATTTGGAGAACTTTTCTCAAATATTTGACATGATCTTATCTCTTCTTAGAGAAGACAAGAATATCATCCACATAAATAATAATGCACTTACCTATGAGTCCCTTAAATGCATAATCCATGACACATTGGAAAGTTGCGCATGCATTTAATAATCCAAAGGGCATTATCCTATAGGCAAATGTTCCCCATTTGGTTGTAAATGCTATCTTCATCCTATCACTTGGATGGATGAGAATTTGGTTGTACCCTGAGTACTCATCTACAAATAATATCAATTCTAACCCATTTACCATTTGGCGTATCTCATCAATGGAAGGCAATGGGTAGTTGTTCTTTTGAGATGCTTTGTTCAGATTTCTAAAATCTATGCACAACCTTATTTCTCCATTCTTCTTTCTCACAAGAACCAGGTTGGAAACCCATGTAGAATGCCTAAAATGAAAGATAATATTAGCATCTAGAAATATTTTCACTTCTTTCTCTAACAAGGGTTATAACAATGGATTGACATGCCATTATCTCTATCTAAAGGGCTTGGAGTTAGGTTTCAATAGTATTGTATGCATTATAACATTTTGATCATAGGTTTTTAGATCCTTATAACTCCGGGCTATACAATCCACATATTCTTTCAATGCATGAATGATAGACTCTTTTTCTTCACTTGTACATGCTGAAGAACACAAGATTATACTGATATGGGGTTTGAACAATATAAGACCACTTTTTACTTTTATTTCAATTGAATATTATGCAATGTATAGATATAAATATCAACAACAGTAATCAAAGTAATCCACAAATTACCACACACAATAAAGACACCATAATTTACGTGGTTCACCCAATGTGGGCTACTCCACGACAAAAATATTTCACTAAAATTTTCTCAATCAATATTTTGGGAATCCTTTCCCTATTACAATGTTTATGGATCTTTTTCCAATGGATATACCAATCCCCTAAATCAATTTCATGGATATCTATCCATAGGATAAATCCTTCTCCTCTACTCTGGCTGGTGATCCTCTAGAAGACTACTATCTCCATTGCACTGGCTTTTGGATCTCTCTCCACTGAAGACTCTTGTCCCCACTCATACGACCTATCATCACTGCCCTGGCTGATGGATCTCTATCCACTGGAGACTACTGTCCTCTCTGCTCTATCACCTCCAAAGCTCTATCTCAAATCTGCACTAAATGTAGTCCTTCATTCTAGTACAAATCTACTCAATATCTATCTCTGGTCTGGCATAAATTTGTCCTCAAATCTGCACCAAAATATGCTCCACAAGTCCACATAGAACTTGTTCAAATCTACTCAACAATTCCACTCATAACTTGCTCAAATATGCTCAACAAGTCCACTCAAAACTTGCTCAAATCTGCTCAACAAGTCCATTCAGAACTTGTCAAATCTTCTCAACAAGTCCACACAAAACTTAATCAAATCTGCTCAAAAAGTTCACACAAAACTTGCTCAAATATTCTCGACAAGTCCACTCAGAACATGCTTCAAATCAACTCAAAAACTCCACTCAACTCTTGTCCAATATGCTCAACAAGTTCACTTAGAACTTGATCAAATATGCTCAACAAGTTCACACAAAACTTGCTCAAATATGCTCAACAAGTCCACTCATAACTTGTCCAATCTGCTCAACAAGTCCACTTATAACATGCTCAAATCTTCTCAACAATATCACACAACTTGCTCAAATCTTCTCAACAAGTCCACATAGAACTTGTCCAATATCATAGAAACATAAAGAGAATTGTTAGAGACCCAATATATTTCAACTCAATGCTCAATCTCAACTCAAATCAGAATATAGAATAGTTTGTTTTATGGAACTTGAACAATCACTTCACATATCCACTTGACTAGGCTTAAACAACTCTACTCAACCAATCACTCAATGAAACACCCATTTCTCACAAACCCTAGTCCAAGCATGTAAACATCAACTCAAAATGTTTCCAATAATGCTCAACAACAAGTCTCACTTAGAAATGATACTCAAACCCTAGTTCAAGTTCTTTCACAACCAAAATATTCAACAACAATGCTTATTAAACAATCCTCTCATAGCAATGATACTCAAACCCTAGTTCAAGTTCTTTTCTCAACAACTCACTTTAACAATAATGCTTATAAAATAATTCTTTCATAGCAATGATACTCAAATACTAGTTCAAGTTCTTCACACAACTAATGTTTTCAACAACAATGCTTATTAAACAAGGTCTTAATCACAACTCTTTATTTCAGAAAACATTGATGCATTAACTCAAACACACTAAAAAATAAACCCTAATAAAGACCTTTTCACTCCAAACTTATTTTCTAGAAAACCAACCAATCAAATTAAACTTTGGAAAATGTGCTCATACCTTTTTCTTGATGATGAAGGAATCTTCTAAATCTCAAACACTTCTTGCCAACCTCAAAGAAATTATAAGATGATTAATTTCTTCAAAAGACAATATAAAAATAAAAACACACATACACCTTATCACTCCATATTTAAGAAAATATTTATCAACACTTACAAAAAGTAAATTACCACTTACACCTTATAATCTCCCAATAGTATTCAATGCATTCTTCTTTTAAAAATAACATAAGACAAAAATCTCCCTCTATCATTTTAATATTTCAATAAATCAATATGATAAAACACTTTATTAAAATAAACCATAACACCTTATTCCTCCAACTTATCAAAAATCATTTCCAACTAACAATCCTTTCATGCACCCTTTTAGCTCATTAAATTTAGGCAACACACAAAAAATTAAAATCAAAATTTATTACCTTGTCTTGAAGGGGATTCGAACACACCGTGCAACCTCAACCGATGCTCTAGTCATAGATCTCAATGTCGTGCAAGCTAGGCACTATCTTGGGGACTAATGATCACCACGTGCTCCAAAAACCTTCCCCGCTCACCTTGTGCAAAACATGCACCTTTCCTTTGGCGCTCGCCAACACCAATGCAACTACCAAAAACCTCTACCACTGCATTTCAAACATAGGTCTCCTTGTGCCCAACACCCTAATGCTATCCTTTCTACCACTATGCCACTTGCCCAGTTGGCACTTGGTATTTTGGTTCAAATCCCCTTAAATGCTATTCACTGGTGCTCAAATAGAATGGTCACTTCTCTTTCTTCATCATGAATTCAAACACAATTGCACGTATTCGATTATCGAGCAAAATGATGAATTAAAATGGCTCTAAGGTATTAGCATATATACTAATTTCCTTCCTCTATGCATGACATCGGTGCTCGATTACCTTAAACGATTTTAGACATCAGCGTTTATTTCCTTTGGAGCTTATTAATTTATAAAATATTTAAATTCATTTGAATTTAAATTTCATAAATTAATTCTTTAAAACCCTTTGGTTTTATTTAAACCCTCTTTCACTTTGCACCTTGGTATAGATAATATTTATTTATAAAATTTAAATTCATTTTGAATTTAAATGTTTTATCAAATAAATATTAAACCTTCCTTTAGCTTTGCAATAAAATTTATTGGGTTTTTATGAAAACCTTTTAACTTATGTTTCCACATAATATTTAAAAATATTATGCAGCCCTTTGCCTTTAACCTTTGCATTGTTCCTCTTGACCTTTGACTTTATTAGAAGCTTCTTCCTTGATAGCAATGATAACTTTGATAACTTGTTTCTTGACAAATTCCTTGACATTAATGATGACTTCATTTCTTGACATCAATGAAAACTTTGACTTAAGGACTCCAAATGTCTAAAAATATCCCCCTTTGTCATTTATGGCAAACCAAATTATTTTTCCAAAAACTTGACTTCTTCTTCTGTTCTGCTTCCCCTGGGACATTGCTTCCCTGACTCAATGCTCTTGTCAAATACCAAATATCTCCCCCTTACTCAAATCTCTCCCCCTTTGACATCAATGGAAAAGGGTCACCTTTGGGGCTTTGGGCTAAGAATGAACATCTTAGCTTAGTTCCTTCTCCACCTCCTCTTGAGGTGGTTAATTCTTGGGTGGGAGTATCTCTACTCCTAGAAAGCATTGTTCTTTACCTTTATCCTCTTTCCTTCTTATCTGATCCTTCTGATTCCTCTGAATGTTTCTATCCATGTCCATGTTCTTGTCCATATCTACATTCATGTTTCTATTTATGTTCATATCCATATTCTTGTTTCTATTTATATACATGTTCCTATTCCTGTTCCTATTTTTATTCATATCATGTTCCTGTTCCTGTTCATATCCATGTTCCTGTTCATATTCATAGTCCTATTCCTATTCCTATTCATACCTATTTTTAGAATGTCTACTCTACACTACTTTACTATGTGACCATCATTGTTACACTTGTAACACTTAATGTTATTATTCCTTGGAGGTGCAAATATCTTAGAATTTATCCTAGTGAAGCCATATCCTCTTCTGTCATGAACCCTACAATTCATTGCATTGTGACCAAACTGATTACATGAGTAGCAATACCCATGGAAATTTTTTTTGTTTCCATATTCCTGTCTTTCCCATGTCCTACATTGTGAAGCCAATACCCAAACCTGTGACATGAAAAACATCTTCCATTGAAGTTTCCTTGTCTTAACCTCATTGGTCTCTTAGTCTCTCTTGACTTATTCTTATTGTTATTTCATATGTATCTTCTTTGTGCATTGTTCCTATATTTGTTGAATTCTCTATTGTCCAACTCATCCTCAAATGTCTCACTTTATTTTACACTGTCTTCTTTTGAAATATCTTCATCTAAAGTTACTTCTTCTCCAAAACTTGAGGTTGACTCTCCTTCCCATTTCCTTTGAACCTATTCAAATCCAAGACCTGTTTTGCTTGATATAGTCTTTTGTGTCTTGATAAACTTATCCAAGTTCTTTGAGATATTTTTGAACCCTTTCATATTGATCTTGGAGTACTCTAAATCTTCTCTTAGTAGTGCCACTTCTTGTTCTAACTTCTCTCATTCTAAGATCTTTGCTTCTAACTTATCCTTGAACATTTTTGCCTTAGCCTTTGATTTTTCTAAATACTCTATAAGCAATCTTCTCTCTTCATCACATTCTTAAAATTGAATTTCAAGTTTAGAGTTTGGCTTTCTTACCTTATTTACTATTTCAAGAGCATAAATAAGTTATTCCTTGATATCATATCCATCCTTTTATGAATATTCCTCTATTTGTTTGCCTTTGTCCACATCTTTATTTTTTGTTGGCTTGTCTTCTATAGGATCAACTACTTCTTCTTCTAATGCCATTAGAAGGTTTTCATATAGTCCTTCTAATGCATCCTCATATTCATCATCACTGATGTAAAATGAATGAGAATTAGATTAGGAAATAATCAATTGAACATTAGGATTTTCCATTAACTTCAAAGTATAAATAGGTTACAAAATAGATTATTTAATGACTTAGCATTAGAAGCACTAACATCGTTTAATAATAGATTATTCTAAAAAACTAACTAAATATCATAAGATATTTAGTTATTAACCATAGTAACTAGAAAGTAATTCGTAGCATAGTAACTATATCCTATGGTAGAAAAGTAAATGTAATAACCTATGTATTATAATGCAATATACTACCTATTTTACCCTAACATCCCCCATTTATTACATTACTTTGATATACAAAGTTTATTTCGAAACAGTTCAAATTTGACACGTCCAAGTGCCTTTGTGAAGATGTCAGCAACCTTTTCGTTGGTGGGAATGTATTGGAGCTTGATGTTGTGTTTAGGAACTTCATCACAAATGAAATGACAATCTGTGTCAATATGCTTTGTGTGTTCATGATGGACCGGATTCTTGACCAAGCTCAAAACACCTGAGTTGTCACAAAATATGTGAATATGAAGTTTCTTTGGTAGGACCATGGTAGCCAAGATGCGACTTAACCATATCACTTCACACACAACTCCACGTGCAGTGTGATATTTTGACTCTGTTGAAGATAAAGCAACCACCTGCTGCTTTTTACTATGCAATGAGACATGACCAAATCCAATATGAAATACATACCCTGATGTTGATTTTCTGTCATCTATAGATCTAGCATAATCAGAGTCAATGTAAATCTGTAAGAAGAATGAATTATTATTATTATACTCTAGACCATAATCTACACTACCCTGAATGTAGTGAAGAACCCTCTTAGCTACTTTCCAATGAGAGACCTTTGGTTCTTGCATGAACCATGAAAGATAGTTTACAACATAAGTAATATCTGGTCTAGTATTAGTTAGATAGATGAGGCTTCCAATCATCTATCTATATAGTGTGCCATATACCTATGATGAGTCATCATATCATGATAATTGAAGCCTTGATTCCATCGGTGTTGCTTTGGGCTTACAATCAGTCATACAATATTTTTCTACTAAAGTCTTGGCATACTTTTTTTGAGTCACCCTAAGATGATTCTTCTTTTGTTCTATATCAAGCCAAAGATAGTAGTGGAGAAGTCCTAGATCTGTCATATCAAATGACTCTTTCAATTCATCTTTCATGGCTTTAATCAATTTCTCTAAATTACCAGTGATGATCAAATCATCTACATATAACACAAGAATCACTATTTTAGAACCTGTGTTCTTGATATAGATATTTGCATCAGATGGAATTCTCTTAAATCCATGCTACAGTAGGTGACTATCCATTTTATGTACCATGCTCTTGGGGATTGTTTTAGCCCGTATAATGATTTGAACAACTTGTAAACTTGTTGCTCATGGCATTCCTTAGCAAATCGAGGAGGTTGAGTCATGTACACTTCTTTTAATTCATCATTTAGAAAGGCACTTTTTACATCCATCTGATGTAATTTCTATCTAAACTGTGGTGCCATAGCACAAAGAACTCGAATGGTTGTAATCCTTGTTGTAGGAGAAAAGGTTTCATCATAGTCAAGGCCTTCCTTTTGAGCATAGCCCTTCGCCAAAATATGGGCCTTATGCTTGTCTATGGTACCATATACCTTATATTTAACTTTGTAAACCCATTTGCAGCCTATGGGTTTCTTTCCTTTAGGAAAATCTAGCATTTTCCATATTTTATTCTTGATGAGGGAGTTATGTTCTGCATCCATAGCTGCCTTCCACTGAGGTAGTCTAAGTGCTTCATCAACTGTAGAAGGTTAATTTTCATAAAATTATGACAAGTAAACCCTCTCCTCATCTATTTCCATATCATCTTCCCTTGCTAACTCTCTATCAATAGAAAGGCCTTGAAAATATGCACAAAGATCTTCAACTAAAGTGGATGCTTCAGTATTTTCTTGTTGAGTCATGCTTCGTGTCTTTGGATGGTTGAGAGTAAGATCAGGTGGGAAAGTGAGTTTGGAATATTTCATTGTGCTTGTATACCATTTGGGAGGCTTTTTCTATTATGGAGAAGGAAGTGGTTGTTGCTCCTCCTCATCTAGGTATACTGATATAGTGTTGGGTGTGAAAGCTTCATCAAATACTACATCTCTACTGACATGTATTTTCTTGGTAAATGGGTCTATCAATCGATATCCTTTTGAGAATTCATCATATCCAATAAAAATACATGGTAGGGACTTCTCATCTAATTTATTTCTTTTCTCCTTGGGTATATGCATAAAAGCCTTACACCCAAATACCCATAGATGAGATATGGAGGGTTTCTTTCCACTCCATGCTTCCTGAGGAGTCATACCTTCAATATCCCTTGTGGGTGCTCTATTTAGAAGATATACTACAGTTTGAACAGCTTCAGCCCAATAAATTTTCTCAATATTGGCTCCCTTAAGCATACATCGAACCATTTCCATAATGGACCAATTTCTTCTCTCAAAAACTCCATTTGACTAAGGAGAATATGTTGTGGTCAACTATATTTTTATCCCATGTGTCTGTAAAAATGAGGAAAATTCCTTTGATGTGTATTCCCCCCCTCGATCTGAATGGAGGGTCTCGATAAAACATCCTGATTCTTTCTCAACTAGCTTTTTAAACTGTTGAAAATAGGTAAATGCTTCAGACTTCAACTACAAGAAGAAGACCCACATATTGCATGAGTGATCATCAACAAAAAATTGAAAATATAGTTTTCCTCCATAACTAGTAGACATGGGACCACACAAATTTGTGTGAACCAACTCCAACGGTACCTTAGCTCGAAAGGAGCTAGGTTCAAAGGGTACTCTGTGTTGCTTACCTGACAAGCAATCTAAGCACACTAGCAAAGTATATGAAAGAGTAGGTAGTCCTTTCACCATTTGATATTTAATGAGTTCCAATAAATATCCTGAAATTAAATGCCCAAATATCTTATGCCATAGAGATGTGGCCTCTTTTGTGGTTACTGCCATTGCAGTATGTATTGAGGTAATTGTATCTAAGACAAACAAACCATGTTTGTATGAACCTACTGCTATCTATTTTCCTTTCTTAGTGATAAGCAACGTTTCTTTTCTTTGTCCACCTTGAAATTGACATTCATGTGATTGTCCAGGGTTTGTGGAACTGATAAGAGATTATTTTTCAATCCTAGTACAAAAAGAAATTTTTGAATTTTACATTCTCCATCTAGAAGGGAGATAGAAACACTTCCTTCTCCCTGAAATCGATAGGTTTGATCATCAACAATGGTGACCGATCTACCTTCTCTAGTCTCAAATGTCTCAAACAAGGACTTATCGTCAGTCATATGCTTACTAGCACCTGAATCTATGTACCACACAATGTCCTTATGAGGGGAATATGTATGTGTCATGAGCACCTTGTGTGCTCGTTCAGAGTCCAAACTAGAATCTTTAGCTACAATGTGTCCCTGTTGCTATTTATTCTTGTTCTTTGGTTTACCTTTGCCCTTCTTGTTTCCTTGTTCATTGGGCGGTTTGTTCTTAAACCAACATCTTTTGGTTTCATGAGTGTCCTTGTCACAAATATTACAATACTAATTCTTCTTTTGAGTCTCTTTGCCTTTACCCTTGTATTTATTAGAATAAGAACCTTTCTATTGATTCCACTTTTTATTACCACCTTGTCTGTTTGAGAAAAGAGCATTGTTGGATGCCTCATCTCTTTGGAGTTGATTAGCTTCTTATGTTTGAAGCATATTTACCAACTTGAAAAAGGTCACTATCCTTCCAGAGACTTGTAATCAAGTGATCAACATTTTGTAGGAGTCGAGAAGAGCCCTCAAAATGATAGAGGTCAAGACTTGGTCTTCCATTTTTTCTCCTAAGGATTGTAGTTTTGTTTTCAATTCTACCACTCTACAGAGGAATAGCTTTACTATTTCTCTTGATTTATTATGAAGAGTATGAAGTTGTGTTTGGAGGTGAATAATCGTTGATTGATTCTTCCCCACAAACATGGTTGTTAAGGCATCCCATGCCTCCTTACCATTATTAGCTTCACTGATATGAGGTTGGATATCATCAAGTAATAGTTAGCAATATCATTAAGGATAGTTTTCTATCATTTTTATCAAATGTTGTTTGATCTGCTCCTGATTATTAAGGTCTAGTTTCACTTCCATACACTATAGACCATAGATCCTCTATAGTTAAGATAGCTTTCATCTTAGTATTCCATGCAAAATAATTTGAACCTTTGAGCAGTTGGCTCTCAGTGAGATACTTGTGCATCATGGCCATGGTGAAGGTTTCAAATTGATAGGACTAATATGGTTGTATCTTGCACTATACCCTCAAAAGAGTATATGGAAGATGTTTAATTTTCTTCTATAAGATATTTAATGGCACCTGCATTAACACCATTAACAAGGGATGAAAATTTTGAGCATTTTAAGCCAAAAAAATAGAGTAAATTAAAGGGGTAGGTTTTGAAAGACTTTCGATTTTGCTCTCTAGGATATTTAATGGCAACTGCCTTAACACCCTTAAAGAAGGATGGAAAATTTGAGGAAATTAAGCCAAAAAAAGAGATTTAATCAAGGTGTTTTGAATTTTAACTTTTTATGGGGAATAAAATTGACTTTGTTTTAACCTGTGCAAGGTGTAGCACGATTTGGAGTGAAGTTTGGGTTTTGTGAAATGCTCCTTCAATGTTCTATCTGATTGTTTAATTGCACACAAAAAACATGATTGTTAGTGCGATAATCAAAAAATAAGAGAGCAACCCAAATTATTATCACTCTAGGTGTCGGATGCAACCAAAAATGCGCCTAGTATAGTCAATTTTTAAGAGAAGGTGTCGAGTACAATAGAGAATGCACCTTTCTTGATTTGAAATATCCCCCCTTTCTCTTTACAATTTTGTAAAAAGTTAGAATCATAAGATATGACTTCTATCCCCCCTTAATTTTTACAAAATTGAAAAATTAGAGCACTCCTTTCAAGACAAGTCGACACACGACCTACGTTTGAAAGACTTCCAAACCTTGTGATATAAAATTTATGAAATCGATTAAAGATCCTATAGCCATCCATTGTACAATCATCTTCAAGATGTCTAAAGTTACCACATCTAAAACACTTGAGAATTACTAGAGTCATTTTCTTAACTTGTTCTTTTTCTTCATTATAGGACTTCATCTCTATTATTATCTAAAAAACTAGCATCACTGTCACTTGAGTACTTACTTGCATTATCTGCATAGTAGCTCCTCTTTTGACTTTAGAAGAACTTATTTCCTTGTCTATTTTTTCCATCCTTACTTTTTTCTAGTGCCTGTATATTTCTGATTCCCTGTTCTTGTGATCCTATCTTTCTTCACCATTGTTATTCATGGGTTATTGACATTCTGTTGCAAAATATCCATACTTTCCACAATTGAAACACTTAACAAATCTTATATCTCTGGATCTTCTGGAATATTTATATTTTCTACCATAATTAGCTTCTTCATTATTGGATGACTCATTGCTTTATTATGACTTCTTACCCTTAGTATTCTTGATTGCTTTGAATGTTGCTTCCTTCTATGGAATAAGATCTTTTATTTTTATATCATGTTTTGTAAGAATACCAATCAACATATCTCTTGTCAAAGTATCACCATCCATTGACACTTCTATAGCAGAAACCTTTTCACTGAATCTATTTAGAAGAGTTATCAAAAATTTATCACAAACATCTGATTCATCAATCTTAATTATAAGTCCTTGCATAGCATTAACAACTTCATAAATTCTAAGTAGATAAGTACTAATGTTTTCTTCATACTTAATTAATAACTCTTCAAATTTTCCTTTGAGATTTCACATCTTTGCTTTCTTGACACATTTATCTCCTTCATATATATTTTGCAATTTATCCCACATGTCTTTAGCAGTTTGACAGTGTATAACTTTCATAGACTATGTTCTATGCAAACCTCTCAAAAGTGCATTCATTGCTTTTGAATTGTAATGTTGTAGGAGGTTACCTTACTTATCTGTAGGAGTATTAATTAAGGGACCATATCGAAATTCAACTACTTCCCAAATTTCATTGCCAAGTGCCATAAGTTATATCTTCATTTTCATACTCCAATACATATAGTCACTTCCATAAAATATTGGTGTTGAATTATCTAAAAACAAATTCTTAGAATCCATTATGTTATTGATAGCTTTTCCTTCAAGCTATTAAACTCTTCTGAAGGAACCCGCTCTGATACAAATTGAAGAACATAATATTATACTGAGAGGGGGTGAAAAGTATAAGACCACTTTTTACTTTTTTTTTAAATCAATATTATGCAATGTATAGATAGCAATATCAACAACAGTAATAAAAGCAATGCAAAAATCAATGCACATAATAGAGACACCATAATTTATGTGGTTCACCCAATGTGGGCTACTCCACAAAGAAAGTATTTCACTAAAATTTTCTCAATCAATCTCTTGGGAATCCTTTCCCTATTACAATGTTTATGGATCTTTGTCCAGTGGAGATACCAATTTACTAAATCAAGTTGATGGATATCTATCCACAGGAGAACTCCTTCTCCTCTGCTCTTATTGGTGATCCTCTAGAAGACTACTACCTCTACTACATTGGCTTGTGGATCTCTCTCCACTGAAGACTCTTTTCCCCACTCAGAAGACCTATCCTCACTACCCTAGCTGATGGATATTAATCTGTTGGAGACTATTATCCTCTCTTCTCTGTCACCTCTAAATATATGTCTCAAATATGCACTAAACTCAGTACTTTGGTCTAGCACAAATCTACTCAATATCTATCTCTAGTCTAGTACAAACCTACCCTCAAATCTACACCAAACTCTACTCCACAAGTCCACACATAACTTGTTCAAATATTCTCAATAAGTCCACTCAGAACTTGCTCAATTATGCTCAACAAGTCCACTCATAACTTGCTCAAATATGCTCAACAAGTCCACTCATAACTTGTCCAATCTGCTCAACAAGTCCACTCAGAACTTACTCAAATCAGCTCAACAAGTTCACACATAACTTTCTCAAATATTCTCAACAAGTCCACTCATAACTTGCTTCAAATCAGCTCAACAAGTCCACTCAGAGCTTGTCTAATCTGCTCAACAAGTCCACTCAGAACTTGCTCAAATTTTCTCAACAATTTCACATAGAACTTGCTCAAATCTTCTCAAAAAGTCCACTCAAAACTTGTCCAATTTTCTTAACAAGTCCACTCAAAACTTGGTCAAATATGCTCAACAAGTTCACACAGAACTTGCTCAAATATTCTCAACAAGTCCACATAGAAATTGTTCAATCTCATAGAAACATAAAGAGAATTGTTAGATACACAATATGTTTCAACTCAATACTCAATCTCAAATCAAATCAAAATATAGAATAGTTTGTTTTATGGAACTTGAACAATCACTTCACATATCCACTTGAATAGGCTTAAACAAATCTACTCAACCAATCACTCAATGAAACACCCCTTTCTCACAAACCCTAGTCCAAGCATGTAAACATCAACTCAAAATATTTCCAACAATGCTCAACAACAAATCTCACTTAGAAATGATACTCAAACCCTAGTTCAAGTTCTTTTCACAACCAAAAGCTTCAACAACAATGCTTATAAAACAATCCTCTCATAGCAATGATACTCAAACCCTAGTTCAAGTTCTTTGCTCAACAACTCACTTCAACAACAATGCTTATAAAACAATCCTCTCATAGCAATGATACTCAAACCCTAGTTCAAGTTCTTCACACAACTAATATTTTCAACAACAATGCTTATTAAACAAGGTCTTAATCACAACTATTTATTTCATAAAACCTTGATGGATTAACTCAAAAACCCTCAAAAGGAAACCCTAATCAAGTCTTTTTCAATCCAAACTTATTTTCCATAAAACCAACCAATCAAATTAAACTTTGGAAAATGTGCTCATACCTTTTTCTTGATGATGAAGGAATCTTCTAAATCTGTCAAAATATCAAACACTTCTTGCCAAGTTCAAAGAAATTATAAGATGATTAATTTCCTCAAAATATAATGTAAATATCAAAACACACATACACCTTATCACTTCATTTTTAAGAAAATATTCATCAACACTTACAAAAAGTAAATTACCACTTACACCTTATAATATCCCAATAGTATTCAATGCATTCTTCTTTTCAAAATAACATAAGACAAGAAGCTCCCTCTATCCTTTTAATATTTCAATAAATCAATATGACAAAATACTTTATTAAAATAAACCTTAACACCTTATTCCTCCAACTTATGAAAAATCATTTCCAACTAAAAATCCTTTCATGCATCCTTTTAGATCCAAACTTTAGGAAACACACAAAAAATTAAAATCAAAATTTATTACCATGCCTTGGAGGGGATTTGAAAACACCTCATAGCCTCAACCTGCGCTCTATCCATGGCTCCCAATGCTACGCAAGCTAGGTGCTAGCTTGGGGACTAATGAGCACCATGTGCTCCAAAACCTTCCCCGCTCACCTTGCGCAAAATGTGCACCTTTACTTTGGCGCTATACAAAACCAATGCAACTACCCAAAACCATTGCCACTGCATTTTGAACATAGGCTTCCTTGTGCTCAAAAACCTAACGCTATCCTTTCTGCCACTAGGCCACCTGCCCAGTTGATGCTTGGTATTTTGGTGCAAATCTCCTTAAACGCTATTCACTAGTGCTCAAACAGAATGGTCGCTTCTCTTTCTTCCTCACAAATTAAAACACAATTGCACACATTCTATTACCGAGAAAAAAGATGAAATAAAATACCTCTAAGGCATTAGCATATATACTAATTTCATTCCTCCATGCATGACATCGGCGCTCGAATTACCTTCAACGATTTTAGACATCGGCGCTTATTTCCTTTGGAGCTTATTAATTTATAAAATATTTAAATTCATTTGAATTTAAATTCTATAAATTAATTCTTTAAAACCCTTCAGTTTTATTTAAACCCTCTTTCACTTTTCACCTTGGTATAAATAATATTTATTTATAAAATTTAAGTTCATTTTGAATTTAAATATTTTATCAAATAAATAGTAAACATTCTTTTAGCTTTGCAATAATATTTCTTGGGTTTTTATGAAAACCTTTTAACTTATGCTTCCACATAATATTTAAAAATATTATGGAGCCCTTTGCCTTTAACCTTTGCATTTTTCTTCTTGATATTTGAATTTATTAGAAGCTTCTTCCTAGATATCAATGACAACTTTGATAAGTTGTTTCTTGATAAATTCCATGACATTAATGATTACTTCAGTTCTTGACATCAATGACAACTTTGACTTAAGGACTCAAAAAGTCCAACACATGCCTTGGCAATGAATACCTCTTGTGGATTTTATAAACTTCCTAAGTTGTTTGCATCACATGCTTTTTTAGAGGGTGGTATCCTTTTTCCTCTTTTTGCTTGGTACGTTGTATCAAATAATATTTCTAGTGAAATAATTCCTTTAGGTATCCTATTCATTTTTTGTGCTATTTCACTATATTCATCTATTTCCTCTTGCCATATTTGGTCTTCATATTTGATCTAATTTTTAAAAATACTAGAGTTAGTAAAAAACTTATAAATGTGTCTATCACTCTCAAACACCTGCAGATTCCTAATGTTATCTGGTATTGAATGACAAGAAACTAGCTCAATCAAAAACTTCTTGTATTTTTTATTGTCAACTGGTTTGAGTATACATGTTGTAACAACTAAAGAATCAGCCATCCTATTACATTTTTTAGAGATAAGAAAAATGTTGAAAGCATCAAATTCATCTATCAAATCCCTAGCTCGAGTCCTATAATGGCTCAATATTTTGTCACAACACACATATTGCCCTTTGAACTACTTAACAACTAACTCAGAGTCTCCTAAGACCTTGAGACACTTGAATGTCTTACTTAGAGCTAGCTGTAGCCCAAAAATAAGGTCTTCATACTCTACCACTTTGTTGGTGCAAGGGAACTGTAATCTATAGGCAGAAAGCAAAGGCTTACCCCCTAGACATGTGATTTCAATACTAGCTCTAGAACCTTGTCTTTATTTGGATCCATCAAATCTAAGAATCCAAACTAGACTATTGATTTCAAGAGGGTTGTAAGAAATATTTCCTTTTTGAGGTTCTTTGAGAGACTCTTATATATCCAAGTTATAGAGCCCTAGGTCAGATTCTAAAAATTGAATTTCATTGGGCCTATTATATTCAATAATAATTTTTTTAAATCTTGGGTCACTATCCCACTAAATTTTGTTTTCTAATCCTCTCCAATATAGCCACATATGGTAGGAATCAGTGACTACATAGCTATTTATATTCTTACTCCAATCCCTACCCAACATCATGCTATATTTAGTAGGAATATTGACCACCAGGATGTCAATATGATGCTGAATCCTAGGTTTTGAATTGATTTTAATCCAGACTTCATAAAAAATTCCTACCACATCCACTATAGTCCTTTCCAATTGTATCACATTATTCCTTGAATAAATTGGCTTTAAACCTAACCTTTGATAAATATCAATGGGTATGATATTGTCGAAGGCACCTAAATCCACTAAACAATTATGCAAGTTTTTGCCTGCAATCCTAATTGTCAAAATAAAAGGAGACACTTCTTGTTTCTCCTTTTGTAAAACCAAGTGAGACTCAACACCTTTGACCTCATGGGTTTGTCTTGCTGGGTATAATACCTTTATCAAGGTTTCCTTCTAACCTGGCAACCTAAAAGCCTCTATGAACGAGACATTAGCTTTAGTCCTTTTCAGGTCTTCCACTATATCATAGGTAGGCTTCTCAAAATTCTACATTTTATGCATAGGCTTGGATGATTCTATTGCAAGTGGTGGAGGAGTATTATTATTAGCTTTGCTATCCGGAGGAAGAATATAATTTTTTGGTGGAGTAGAGGAAGTTTTGGGAATCCTAGACTTACTTCTCATGAAATAACCATGATTCCCTTTCCTAAACTACCTAACAGCTTGGACTTCCTCTTCTTTGATTTCTTCATCATCCTTTCCTAAGACTTCATTACCCTCTTCTTCTTCTTCCTCACTCTCTTGATAATGAACTATTTCATCCACAAAAGCTACATCTTTTCCACTAGAAAGACAATGCGGACCCTCATTGGGAACTAGATCTAAGTCATAAACTTGAGCTTGTTAACAATTTGTGCATTGGGAAAATTTTGGACACTCCTCATTATGGTCCTTAGTGTTGTGCAACCTACATCCCTTTTATCTAGAAATATACACAAGATTTATAATAGAATATGATCTACTAGGGGTTGCAAAAGCATAAGCTTGATTGACTATGGGGTTAGGCACATTCTCATTATTAGGCCTAATATTCCATGGCCTCCTCTGATTATTGAAATTTGTATTAGAGTGAGGATATTGGTAATTATTCTTTTGCATGTAGACAATATCATTACTCAAATTAAGATACATCTTCTTTAGTTCCTCAACTTCAAAATTAGACTTTTTTTGTGGAGGGATTATGGTATTGGGTTCAAAATAATTTCCAATACCAGAAGTATCTTGACCTGGAATCATGGCTTGATTTTGCACATTTTGATTTAAAAAATGATTCATGCTCTAAAGTGGTGTGGGAATGGGAAAGGTTTCCAAATCCTGAGCATTGGTAATTATTTTATTATTAGAGAGAAACAATGTAGTAGATGAAATTTAAGTATTCAAATAGGTGGAAATAGATGGATAAGTGTACATTAATGGGTGATACTGATGGTATGGTAAGACATTCATCATTGGAACCTAAGGTGTCATGAATTGATTCATCATAGAAAACTGATTATAAGGACCAAATTTTCCTATCATAGGCAATTGAGGCATCCCAAATCCCTGTGGTTTCATATGTTGTTCTATGACCATGGCCCATGGCTTTCGTGTAAGCTTGTACTAAAGTGGTAACTTGAGGATATATCCTAGAAAACATGGTAGTCATGGGATCTAATGCCCCATAGTATATTTGTAAAGCAAAAGTAACATGTATGTTAAAGTGGCAAGTCGATGTAGAATAAATATTTTGAAATCTATGATTGAACATCCTAATCGACTCATTAGGTGCCCTTTTAGATGTCATAAACTGATGATACATGATAGTGGGATCCAAAGGAGACCTAAACTGATTGATAAAAGTATTTTTGTGTTGAACCCATGAAGTAATGGACCCAACGTTTAAAATGATATACCATTCATAATATATTTTATTCAAACTCATGGGAAAGTGTCTACAAGTGACATATTTATGTTCTACTTGTATTCTAATTAACACATCCTTGTAAGCCTAAATATGCTCTTCGGCTATTATAGGACCATCATCTTTGAACTTGGAAAAACATTTCTCAATGATTTTAGGTATATCATGAACATCCCCGACTATATTTAGGGTAATATTATGTACTCCATACCAGGGATATGGTGGTGGTTGGGCCATAATGTTTGATAAAGGTGGCCCTATAAGATTTATAGAAATAACAGAGGTAATTGTCATGTATACACTTGGTGTACTCACAACAATAGAGACAACCGTTGTGGAAAAACTACTTGTACTTGACACTATAGGTGAACCTAAGGCAAGCACACTAGGCATAATATTTTGAGACTTGTTCCTTGACTTCCTAAAATTAGGAGAAATGCTTTGAAAAATGGTTTCCCTGGTGGTTTTAGACCTAGTAGCAATGTACTCAAGTTGGTCCAGCTTGGGAAGACACTAACTTTATACAAATATCTCACAACTCACAATAAACTCAAAAAAAAAAACAAAGAAAAACCAAAAACCTGCAAAACAAAGTTCCTACAACACAACAAAGTGGAAAAAAACTTCACAAATTAGTTGTCATAAAATAAAAGTCTTTTCCAGCTATAAACATTGTTAGATAAAAATGATCTTAAGTAAAAAAATCACAAAGCTATCCAATGAAGGAGCCCTTCTTCTAGTGCCATTTTTGTTGAGTGGATATTTTACCTAGTTGCAAAATCCCCACCACAGTCAAGGTATTAAACTGAAAACCCTCTCTTTCAATGAAGTTAAAAAAAGAGAACAACTTCTCCAAGGTTTCGCTAGATAAGAATTACACATGTATATTTTTGAAAGTAAAATGTTCAAGAATAATAAGTGCTAGAAACAACCAAGTGATTTGCAAGTAACTATAAAAATGGGGTATTCTGGTTTATTTCATTCATGCTTTGTAATTAATTTACTTAGATTGACATGGTTGTGCCTTAATGTGAATCCATAAAATGAAGTGTTGTTTCATTGATTAACTTTGCATTAATTTGTCTTATCCTAAATCCCTGTTAGTGGGTTCATTTTAATCTTCATATTAAGATGTAAATTTAGAGTGCTATGGAATTGTCCACTTCATTAAAAATCCATACCTTTAATGTGATATTGTAGTGAGTCTTTGTATTTAGCAGGTTCAATTTTATCTTCAAATTAATATTCCACTAATTACAAAGTTAGAAGTCAGTATGTTAGAAAGTTAGAATGTTTTTTTTTTTTTTTTGAATTTACATGGTGGAATCGATAGCTGCCATGAATCCGGGAAGGCTATCCAAATTTTTATGGCCGTCATAGTATTCTACGTTGTCCACCCCAGAAGCCGCCACACAGATCTTCACACAGTCCACCCCTATAACCACCATGCCACAATCATTTTAAACCTTTTATGTCGTTGAAAGCACTAGGAAAGGGACAAGCGTTCAGTTCGACGATAGAAAGTTAGAATGTTAGAGAGTTAGAAAGTTAGAAATTTAGCATTCATTGCTTTATCTACATTTAAGATGAAGTATTAGGTTAGTAACCCTCCAACCTAGACTGATTTTATCTTGTTTATGACATGTGAAAATTGTGTAGATTCATCCCTTTTAATACTCTTGAAAGATAATTCATTATTAAGGATATGTTCATCAACAACCCTAGGCTAATTTTTGTTAAAGGTTTTGGGTCAACTTGTAAAGCCCGGTATTAATGTTACAGTATCTTATCTACCAAAAAAAATACTCTTGAAATATTATCCAAATAATTGTAAAGGTAAAATCTCAAAAAACTAATTACTTGGATCATGTACACTCTAGATTTCCTAGAACATATTTATGATGTAAATAGGATCTTTTGGGATTCTGAGTTTTAGATTGAGAATTTGCAGAAATAAATTTTGGGATGTGCAAAAGAAAGAAAAATTGCATGAGGAAACTACAACTAACTATACTAAATATAGAATAAAAGTGCAAATGTAATATGGTATCATACTCCCCTACCCTACAAAACCAAATATCATGAGTCACTCATGATGATAACCCAACCTAATCAAACCCACAATAGCACAATCAGATTATATCAAGTGATAGACTCAAAGAAAAAATAAAACCTGCATCGACATAAACCTTCACATAGTGTAACCTCCTAAGAGAATTCAACACTAGATATAACTTTAAAAAATGTAGCAAAAAGAATAGACATTAACACAATAATCCTCAAAAATGAACTCCTATAGTCTTGCTCACAAGGTGCAAATTTTTGGATCAATGTGCATCAAAATGTTATTATTTTATTACAAAAATTCCAGCCCCCTTCAACATGGTCTTCCATGGGTATTTAAAATTTTTAGGAACCCTTTCGTTTCATTTCCCTTTACAAAAAAAAAGGAAGTTTAAATAACCTCCAATATTTTAAACTTTTTTCAAACTAAGATGACAATAAAAAAACAAAAAGGATAAAGTTCAAATTTTCTCTTATATCTCCTTCTGATTTGGAACTTAACGTTTTGTCCCTATTCCAAAATATTAAATAATTGTGAAAAATTAAAATCCAAAATAAAACATCATGTAACCCTTAAAAAATCAAGGTCATGATCGTGGGCACTATCCAGGCCCTACAATACCCATAGCCACCATACATTATACCAAGGGTGCATAAAGTTCATGAAATAATTAACCACAATAAAATAAAATAAACCTGGCATAAAAAATCCTTTTGTTCTCCATCGGGTAGCACCGAAATGACTTGAACCTGAGTCGATGGGGTACAAGCCCTAACTAGATTACCCCTACCACTACACCCAAGGATTGGGTTTGTAGCACCCTAAAATTGGCACAGTTAAACCATCAGTAAAAAGTAGAAATTTGAATTTTAACCCCGAAACCGCCCGTTAACCGCTTACCTCATTTTTCATGCCATTTTTAGAGGTTGTTGTGACCATTGGACGATATCGTCGTCGATCTGACGATATCGTCCCAAATCGGACGAATTCGTCTGGAACAGAACGTCCAGACGATTTCGTCCCAAAACCAAATTTTTGCAATTAGCTTCTATTCCAACGACCTCTCCAACTTGGGCAGAAGCGTGTCTACGCGGTTGGAGATTCCCACGTTGGGGATCTCCCAGATTGGGATGATCCCCAACCTCCTAACCTCCCCCTAATCCTATATAAACTAGGATTTTCCTAGTTTATCCCCCTGACTCCCTCCCTGACTCCCTACCTGGCTGCCTGGCTGATTATTTCCCTACAATTTTAGTTTTTGCTGTGATCTCCCATCATTTGCACTTGTGTTTTCAAGTTTTGTTGCAGGATTTCACTGTGTTTCAGCCGGAGGTAGCTCGGATCGTCGCAGGTGATTCAACTACAATTTTAGACGATCCTGTCAAGATCGACGATGATCTTGTACGATTACAGATGATCCGGTCTGCAATTCAGCTTGGGGGCAATCAGAGCCCTGAGTTTGCATTCTCTATCTCATTTTCCTTATTTATTGGTGCATTAGATTAATTTACTTCTGTTTTGCATCTTGGAGTTCACCTCATTTAGCATAATTGCATGATAAAATTCAAAATAAGTTTCCAAAATAGTGCATCTCATTTAATTTGATATCTGGATTTATCATTCAAACATCTATACTCTTATTTCTATCATTTTGCATCATTCTTGCAATTGTATTTTTGGTTTTTGGTGTCTGTTTTCTTGATTGCAGGTTTCTGACGAATTCGCTTGACGAATTCATCAGGTCGTTGATGATCTTGGGTGATCTCGGATGATCTCCTATGATTTGGGATGATTCTGTACAATTACAGATGATCCTGTCATATCCGGGATGATCTGGACTCCTACAAGCTTCAGAATCTTCATCAGACATCAGAAATCAGGTGTACTCTTCTCCATTTTATATATTCTCTGTATTCAATCACATTAGGATTCATTTATGTCTGTTGTCTTCATATAAATCAGAATCTTCATATAGAATAGCTTAGCTTCATTTTGGCCAACCTAGGAATCTGAATGATTGAACATAAAACGAACAAATCAAACCCATTCTCAACCTAGGCGTGGAAATTGCCACTCAAAGTTTCCTGGTGAACCCCACCATCCGTCAAAAATTCACCTTTATACCCCTCCCCCGAGAGGCGCGACCTTCAAAGGGCCTCTCCGTCCGAGGTATTGTTCCATCCTTTTCTCACCCCCCTTTCGGGTATGGATCCTTTAGCCTGAAGGTAAGGGTGCGAAAAATTTGGGCGATACATTTTGGTGAACCCGACGTGAAACTAAAAACACCTTTTGAAAACAATCCAAAAAAAAAACACATTATTAAGAACATCTAGAATCATTAGAAAACTGTTAAATTTGCATATCATACTTAGATGGTAGATTATAATAGAAGACGAGCTGTCTCCATAAATGTTGAAAATCAATTAACGGCCATAGAGATTACTTCTGTGCTTAGAGTACCTCAAACATATAGAGCCCAACCTTTGTGGGACGAACTTGATAGGAGATTGGGTATTATTGAATCTAGATCTGCAGAACTTAGGCAAATTAAGAGGTTTGTCCTAGATAGAATCCTGGATCCTGATCGGGTGACTTTGTATCATGAACTTCGAGAGAGCTTGCCATAGGTGGTTAGCCGATAAAAGAGCACTTGTGTCTTCTGAATTATACACCTTTGAGGAATACCTTGAGAACGCAGTTGTAGTACATAAATTTCTATCTCGTGTAGAGGATCAAGAAGTCGTTCTTACGGATAGAAAGAGATGGAATAGAGTTCCTAGAGCTGTGTTGTATCGAGAGTATTGCCATGAACTTTATTTTTACATGTCAGAGTCTGAAATAGATCATATTACCATAGCACACTTTGTCAAGTTCTTGAAAAACAACTTCCAATTTGAAGAGGAGCATTTCATGACTCCCGATGAACTTGACCCTATCAATGATATCCATAAACTATTCATAGAAAGCTAAGTGATTCTTTCTACTATTGTTTCTTACAACTAGCATGTTGTTTGTTATTTTTATTCTCGCAAAATAATAATATAATAAAATCACACAAAAAAAAACAACAAAACATTTCCTTTTAAAGTATTATAGTAGGTATATAGTTAAAATATATACCTCTCAACCCTATCGCATATATATATATATATATATATATATATATATATATATATATATATATGTATATATATTTTATATATATATATATATATATATATGTATATATATTTTGCTAAAACCTAAGTTTAGCACAATGCCTAGACTTAGGAATGGAAAACAAACCGAAGAAGATGAAGATTGGTTAGGAAGACCATTAACTGACCAAAATGTCCCTCCCGAGGACCAAGTTCAGGAAGAAGAAACCCTAGACCAGCAAGAAGAAGAGCTTGTTGTAGGAAATGAACAAGAAGAAACTATTAGAGAGGAAGGATCCTCATCCCCTAAAATGTCTCCGGGAGGAGCTATCACTTTTGAGAACATGGAACAATTCTGGAAGTTCATTAACACTAATATTGGTGTTTTTAATAGAGCAGCCCATATGGACAAGGATCGAATTAGTGACACTCAAGCAACTCTAGAAGAAGTATTTCAAACACACACTAATCCCTTGTCCTTTATTGAACAAGAGAGTGATCAAGCTGGACCATCCAATTTGGATATAGTAGCTGCGATCCAGAGCATGCAACAACAGCAGGTTACCCAACAATCTAAAGTGCCTGTTAACAAGCCTAGGGTCATTCCCGCACAAAAGAAACCATCATTTACTGCTCTATTTCACCAAGCTCTTGATCAACATACCTCAAATCAACAAAAACCCAAAACAAAACCGAACACCAATTACCAACAATCTAAGGTACAACATAATACTATTACAAATCCCCTTCATAATACTCTTCCTACCAACACTTTGCATAATAGCAATATAACATCTAATCCTTATGTCACACCATCATACACTCATAGATCCCATACCTATGTGCCACCGAACCAATATGGTGGACAAACTAGCAATCTTGAAGCCGTGGTGAAACAGTTAGTTTCCCGCATGGACCAGATAGATCCCTACCATCCCTCGTACAATTATCGAGAGATGTGTAGTCAGCCTTTAGATCCTATAGTCGTAGCACAGCCGTATCCTAAACATTTTCCTATGCCTGTTCTTCCCATATATAAAGGAACCGAAGATCCCATAGAGCATCTTCGTATGTTTAGGATAGCATGTCATGATATATCACATGATGACTTGTTATTACTAAAAATGTTCCCGAAAATCTTGGGAGGAATGGCATTAGAGTGGTATTATCAATTACCCACTAATTCTTTGAGGAATTTCAAAGAAACTTCCGAGTCTTTTGTTCATCAATTTAGTGCCTACATCGAAAGATATGTGACCATTAAAGATTTGTATAACTTAAAACAGGGCAAAGATGAATGCTTTGCTGATTTCCTAGCTAGGTGGAGACAGTTGATAGGAAAATTGCACTTTGTGTTACCTTATAGGGAGATGTTGGACATCTTTATTAATAATTTGCAAGAGCAACTATCTTACGAATTATCAATTGCTACCTTGACCACCTTCGATCGAGGCTATAGACTTAGCCCGAAGAGTGGAAGATGCTCTCATTAGGAGAGGCCAGCTTAAAAAGAGAGACGATGAGAAAACATCCAAAAATCAATATAAGAATAAACAAGTTGTGGGTGATGGAGTCACCGATAGCAGAAATATTGCTAATGTTAATGCTGCGAAGACAACGGAGAAGTTTGTACTTGAAACCTCCTGATAGACCTCCTCGAGAATTTACTAGGTTAAATCAACCTTTATCAACTATTCTACCGCAATTATTAGAATGAGGTTTGATTCAATTACCAAATATTCGGGAACCTGATCCAACTATACCCGGATACAGAGCAGATTTACACTGTGACTTCCATAGAGGACCTGGACACACTACCAACTCTTGTAAAATATTAAAACATAAAATACAGGACTTGATTGATAACAATGAGATGGAGGTGCAAGCCTTTCAACCTAAGCAAAATCCTCCTAATAATGTTCAAAAGAACACCCCACAAAACCAGAATCAGAATGCCAATCAGTCATTGGACATATTTCAACATCCCTTACCAAAACATGGTAAGGAGGTGGCTAATCAAGTTGAACATCATAATGTCCCTCCTCCTGCCCGATATGTAGGAACTATTAGTGGGCATTTACCTATTCATGATCTGGAAATATTTGACACAACTTTATCCGTGGTTACAACCAGGCCTCTATATAATATTCAGATACCTGATCTTAGTGATACAGAATACGAGACTGAGAGTGATATGGAAATCACATCAAATCAATCGAATAGTTCTAAAGATGAATCAGATCCTATTCACCCTATCACAAGTTATATGGTTCCAGAAGAGCCATTTCCAAGAAGAGTCACTACTAGACCATCGTCTCACCGATTACTTTCTAATGAGCTAGCTATAAACGCTAGACCAAGACCCATTCATCATCCATAGAATAATATTGTGGGTACCATCGGAGCTGTTACTAGACAACAGGCTCAAAATTCTCAACAAGATCAAATTCAGAATGGTGGATCAGCTCCATTTGTTTTGAAGGTTCCTAATAAAGGGAATCATTCACCTAATGTTCAACCTAAACCTCCTTATAATATTAATGAACAATTATCAAATATTACAGCTAGAATTTCTCTCTTGGACCTTTTAAGATCTTCTCCTACACATAGAGATGAATTAATGCTCACATTAAGTCGGATGATGGTACCACAAGACATTCAACCTGAAGCCATGGCCGATACTATAATAACTCGTGAAGTTGATTGTATTGACTTTCGGGATAGAGACATACCGCAACATAGTTTACATAAAGATAACCCCTTGTATATTACTGCCTTAATTGGAGATGTAGCAGTCAAACGAGTTTTGATTGATAATGGTTCATCTTTAAATATCTGCACTTTTGACTTCTACCAAATATTTGGGTTTAGAAGTGATGAAATGAAAAGAACTGATATGATCATAAAATCTTTCAATGACGAAACACAAGAAACGTGTGGAGTTATTACCATTCCATTGCAAGTTGGTCCAAGAACCTTGGATACGACTGTGTTTATTGTACATTGCCCTGCATCGTACAATATACTCTTGGGTCATCCTTGGATCAACGCGATGCGAGTTGTTCCCTCAACTTTACATCAATGTGTTAAGTTCAAATTTAAGAATCAGTTGGTTACCATTCATGGTGATCCAAGACCCTTTGATATGTGTGCTTTGGCAGAACCTATTGGAGTTCAATTTTGCCCCGCTCTATCATCCACACATCCTAATTCTCATTATCCATCTAAACGTGTGAAACTCACACCCACAACGTCATCTACTTCTTCTCCATCAGTTGCACCTCCACATATAGCTCAACCATCTTCTGAACAAACCGCATTAGGACCTAAGAAAGATCCTAATCCCACAACCAATGTCTCTTGTTCTACTCCTATAACTTCCATACCTGTAATAGACCCATCTATCGACACCTCTACACCGTCTACATCCACCAAATTCATATTTTCTGCATCGAAAGACGTAGGGAATGTTCCTTCTACCTCTTATGCTCTTACTGACGAGCTCTTACCCGATCTATCTAAAATTCTTATATCAGAAGAAATGAATGCTTCTATGCAAGATTCCCTTATTTTAAATAATTTGCCACCATCTCCTCGTACCTTGGGCCTCCCACAGCCTATGGGAAGTATTTACCAAGTCGGGAGCTGTGCCTTTATTTATAAGGGATATGACTAGGGTAGAATACCCAGAAACATCAGAACTCATTATGATGGATATGCTCGATGTTATTTTACTAATGAGTATATTAAAGCCAAACCTATAATGCTTAAATTGGGATATAAAGGGAAAGGTTTGGGACCTTTCCAGAATGGTATGAAAGAACCTTTTGAGGTAGAAGCGTGGCCCGCCCGATGTGGTGTGGGCCTATTTTCTAGTAAGGGTCAGCCATTCCCATTTGAGGATGATGACCATCTTATATGTTACCAAGATTATTTAGATGAACGCGATGCTTTGCGTTTAATGAATAAGACATTCACATGTAATATGCTATCTATAGCTTATCCTGAGATGATCGCTGAATCCGACGATGAGTTGGAGGGAGATATCTTTCACGATGTCTCCATTGAGGAATTATTACATAATGGATTTTATTTTGATGGCTCTATACCTAGTATAGCCCAGCTTGAGGCCACGACTCCTCAAGACGAATTATCCAAGCTAACCTTGGAAGAATTACAAGAATTGGGCGTTTCACCCGCCCCACCTAATTTTGAGAGAGATCTACACATGGAAGTAGAAAATGTCATAAAAATTAACATTGGAACCGACGATAACCCTCACATAATCAACATTGGATCAGAATTGAGTCAAGAAAAATAGGATAAATACATTGCATTTCTTAAAGAATATGAAGATGTTTTTGCTTGGACATATGAAGATATGCGAGGTTTAGACCCTTCTGTAGTTATGCATCACCTAGTAGTGCATCCGGATGCTAAACCTGTTAAGCAGAAGCTTAGAAAAATGCATCCTAAAGTGGCCTTACTAGTCAAAGGGGAGTTAGAAAAACTCCTGAATGTTATTTTTATACAAGCCATTGATTATGCTGAATGGATCTCGAATGTAGTTCCAGTAACTAAGAAAGAAGCTACTAAGATTAGGGTTTGTACAGACTTTAGAGATATTAATGTTGCATGCCCTAAAGATGATTTTCCCCTTCCCAATATGGATCAGATCATTGATTTTACTGTTGGGAGTGGAATGATATCCTTAATGGATGGATTTTCTGGTTATAATCAGATCAGGATAGCTCCTGAAGATCAGGCTAAAACAACCTTTATTACCCCTTGGGGGACTTTCTGTTGGAAAGTGATGCCATTCGGTTTGAAGAATGCAGGTGCAACCTATCAATGAGCCATGACTTATATCTTTCATGATATGATGCATGATATACTACATGATTATGTAGATGACATTATAGCTCATTCTACTCAAGAAGATGACCATTTAGATGACTTGAGAAAAGTATTTGATCGGTTAAGGGAATATCTTATCCGATTGAATCCAGCCAAATGTATATTCGGAGTTAAGTCAGGTAAATTATTGGGGGTTATAGTTTCTTTACGTGGCATCGAAATTGACCCTCTCAAGATTACGACTATCACTGATATGCCCGCACCTACAAATATATCTGAATTACGGAGTCTACAAGGTAAGCTTCAAGCTATCCGTCGCTTCATCGATAAGTTGGCGGATAAAACTGGACCCTTTCTTAAGCTTCTTAAGAAGGATGTCTCTTTCCATTGGGACGACGAATGTAAGGAAGCATTTGAACTCCTCAAACAATATCTTCTTAACCCACCTATACTTTCGCCACCTAAACCTGATCGCCCATTTATCTTGTATATTTTTGCTTCAGATTTTGCTTTAGGAGCTATGTTAGCTCAACTTGATGATGAGAAAAGAGAGCGTGCTAATTATTACATTAGCAGAACATTAATTAGTTATGAAACCCTCTACACAACATTAAAGAAGTTATGTCTAGCAGTCATATTTTCTACACAGAAACTATGCCATTATATGCTCAGTCAGAAAACATACGTTATTGCTAAATCCGATCCCTTGCGGTATCTCATGAGTCGACCTTATTTATCTGGTCGCACAACGAAGTGGGTTCTTGCTCTAAGTGAGTTTGAACTCACGTTTATAGGACAAAAGTCTGTTAAGGGTCAAATCATAGCAGATCAATTAGTTGTTGCACCCTTAGAGTCCACCCATCCCCTCGTCATTGAGTTTCCTGATGAATGCCTTAACCTAGAGGCGGATCATTCAAAGCAATGGTCCCTATACTTTGACGGAGCCCGATGCATGAGTGGGGCTGGTGTAGGTATTATTTTGATATCTCCACAGAAACATCTCATACCTCTATCCTTTAAATTAACATTTGCCTATACTAATAACACTGCTGAATATGAGGCTCTAATCCTTCGATTACAAGTTGCCCTGGCATTGAAAATTAAAAATCTATTAGTTTTAGGTGATTCTCAACTTGTTATAAATCAAATTAATGATGTTTATCAGACCAGAGATGATAAATTGTGCCCATATAAAGCATATGTATTACAATTAATATCTTTATTTGATAAAGTTACCTTGGAAGCTATTCCTAGAAGTAGCAATAATGTGGCTGATGCTATGGCTGCAGCTACATCTCTTTTACCCTTGGAGTTATATTGTCCATCCTCTACCCACCCTGTATTCTCTCTCCATGGTCTCTAGGTTATCCTATCTAGGGTGAGGTCATCCAGCAACCTCTGGCACATCGGTAGATCTATCCACCACTGTGACCCTCTCTGGAGCCACCAATAGAAAACTAGGGGTCTCTCTCGGTCAACTCCTATCAGTGGAAGCCCTACCAACCTCCGCACCACAATGTTCTCTTAGCACCAAACCTGTAGAAGCAATGTCAACACTAGACATCGACCCCCCTTGTATACGACCCCATAAAGGATCCTATACAAGCAGCATAGTACAAAGTTACCCCAAGCAAACCTGTATCTATGGTCTCTCATGTCACAGACCACATCTAAAAGTAGCCACGATAATCTACATCCACTCTGGTGGCATAGAAGAAGGCCACCCACAACCCCTACCAAAAATTGGGTCAACCAAGACGTCCTAGGCATCCGCCTCAAAGCCTTGATGTTCACTTTGCCCTTCTCTAAGATGAAGCTCGGGTCCTTGCACAATCTCATCATAGCATGGCCCTGATTGGCCGAAGGGGTCATGAATCGACCATGTATGGGGATCCTCAAGATCCTCCATACATACTCTAGAGTGGGATTCATCTCCCCTATCGATAGCTAGAAGTAGGATGACTCCGGATACCATATCTCTACTAGGGCTATCAGTAGCCCCATGTCTGTAGGAATTTGTGGCATCTCTGCCACATGCTGCAGTCCTACCTCTGCCAATCTATCTCACTCGGCCTGATCAAGCATGGCCAAATCGTCTCTTAGACCTCCGTATTTCCACTCATGACTCTTTAGAAATCTCCTTTGCAAAATAAGCAATAAAACAAAAAAAATCATTAGTACATAATCTTTAAAAAATCAATTAAAATCAAATCATCCCATAAAAGTTGATATCACCCATTATTGGAGGATATCATACCAAATTTAGATAAAATCATCCTTAATAGGACTAAATCATCTTCGTTCTTCAATTTGGGTATCAACCCTTATTGGACGGGATCGCCCCTATTTCTCCGATTTCATCCCTAGACGAAATCGACAATATAGAAACGATTTTGTCGTTGGCCTAAAAACGGCCACGACACCCAAAAACACTTAAAATTCAAGTCAAAAATCAAGTTAAAAACACAGTAAACTAGGTTTAGATCCTTACCCGCAACCCATGCCAGATCTCTGTCGATCTATGTGTCGTTTCCACCATTTCGCCTATAGAGCTCTAAAACAGTGAAAGTGAACAGTAAAAATGAATTAGGGTTTTACCCTATTTTTCTTATTTTTATTCAAAATGACATTTTTTTTAATTTTTGTTTTTCCATGCTTTTACCTCAAACATTCAATTTGGGTAAAAACTCGGAGGGGGCACCATAGTAAATAGTCATACGATTCGACCTAGAATCATCGTCTAAAAAATGGAATAAATTTTTGCTTTCTCGTAAAGCGTGAAGAACTTGTCTTTAAAGCATTTTTTTTGGAAAATTTGCTAAAAAGGGGGCAAAAATATAGCATCCTAAAATTGGCGCAGTTAAACCATCAGTAAAAAGTAGAAATTTGAATTTTAACCCCGAAACCACCCGTTAACCGCTTACCTCATTTTTTGCACCATTTTTAGAGATTGTTGCGAACATTGGACGATATCGTCGTCGATCTAACGATATCATCCCAAACTAGACAAATTCGTCTGGAACAGAATGTCTAGAGAATTTCGTCCCACAACCAAATTTTTGCAATTAGCTTCTATTCCAAGGACCTCTCCAACTTGGGCAGAAGCATGTCTGCACGGTTGGAGATTCCCACGTTGGGGATCTCCTAGATTGGGATGATTCCCAACCTCCTAACCTCCCCCTAATCCTATATAAACTAGGATTTTCCTAGTTTATCCCCCTGACTCCCTCCTTGACTCCCTACCTGGCTGCTTGGCTGATTATTTCCCTATAATTTTAGTTTTTGTTGTGATCTCCCATCATTTGCACTTGTGTTTTCAAGTTTTTTTGCAGGATTTCACTACGTTTTAGCTAGAAGTATCTCGGTTTGTCGTAGGTGATTCAACTACAATTTTAGATGATCCTGTCAATATCGGTGATGATCTTGTATGATTACAGACAATCCGATCTGTAATTCAGCTTGGGGGAAATCAGAGCCCTGAGTTTGCATTCTCTATATTATTTCCCTTATTTATTGGTGCATTAGATTAATTTACTTTTGTTTTACATCTTGGATTTCACCTCATTTAGCATAATTGCATGATAAAATTCAAAATAAGTTTCCAAAACAGTGTGTATCATTTAATTTGATATCTGGATTTATCATTCAAACATCTATACTCTTATTTCTACCATTTTGCATCATCCTTGCAATTGTATTTTTGGTTTTTGGTGTCTATTTTATTTATTGCAAGTTTTTGACGAATTCACCTAACAAATTCGTTAGGTCATTGACGATCTTGGGTGATCTCGAATGATCTCCTGTGATTTGGAATGGTTCTATACAATTATAGACGATCATGTTATATTCGGGATGATATGGACTCCTACAAGCTTCAGAATCTTCATCAGACATAAAAAATCAGGTGTACTCTTCTCCATTTTATATATTCTCTATATTCAATCACATTAGGATTCATTTATATCTGTTGTCTTCATATAAATCAAAATCTTCATATAGAATAGCTTAGCTTCATTTTGGCCAACCTAGGAATTTGAATGATTGAACATAAAACAAACAAATCAAATCCATTCTCAACCTAGGCATGGAAACTGCCCCTCAAAGTTTCTTGGTGAACCCTACCATCCGTCAAAAATTCACCTTTATACCCCTCCCCCAAGAGGCATGGCCTTCAAAGGGCCTCTCTGTCCGAGGTATTGTTCCATCATTTTCTCACCCCCCTTCCAGGTACGGTTCCTTTAGCCTAAAGGTAAGGGTGCAAAAAATTTGGGTGATACAGGGTTGAAATCCAAGTCTTATGGTAGCATGTTATTCTTGCTCCAACCGATACTCCTCTGTCATGATACTCCTCCACCACAATGATTCTCTACCATGATGATCCTCTACAACACGAGCTGAGCAATATTCATCCATTGCCTTACCCTCAATTTCTTACTCTGCCATCCAACCAGGTCTACGTTTGGCCTTCGTCTTGCTCTAAATAATTGCTCATACTTATCAAATAACTCTCGCATGGATGTTCAAGCATAAATATTGGCACTAGGGTTTACATGATAAACATTATTGCTCCTTTGGTCTTGTTGGTTACTACCATAACTGGTAGCATTACAGTCACCTACCACTCATTCATATTCAATAATGGTTTGGTGAGGGCGTTATCCCACCTGGACGCCACAATAGATACCTAACAACTTTTATTTATCTACCTCTGGTGCTACTATCATTAACGCATAGCTCACCCTACATCTCTATCTCCTACAAGTGCCACATGTACATGGGGAGCGTTGTAAGTTTTATGTAGAAAATTCATTATTTCATATGCCTGATATTCTCACCTCTGAGTGCTTCATAAGGTGAAACTCACATTTGGTTTATTGACTGCCTTTGAGTAGTATTCCTCCCATGATGCATAGTGTGAAATCTCCTCCCATTGGTTGCCCAACCACGTTCCACTATCTCGTCCATTGGTCACCTGTCCACATGGTAGATCGTCACCTCCTTGCTTCACTATCACCTTGACTCATTTCTCCACTATTTCCTTAACTAGATGCTCCACTGTCGCCCCTATCCAAAATATTTTAGATGTTGGATCATTGAGGAATAAGAAGAAGTAAGGGACATTGAACAAAACAACCCTTTATCAAACCTAACATGAATACTAACATAAATGTAAACCTAACGAATAATATAAAAACAAACCATAACATAAAAATAAATAAACCAACTACAATAAAAGAAATTAAATCAAACCAAAAAATAAAAGAACCTAAAGACAACTATAAAGAACAATATATAAAAAAAGTAAAGGAACCCAGGTGTTGTAGGTGAGTTGGAGAGGAGAGGGCAATCCTCCAAGGGAGGTCCCAGGTTCGAATCTCTACCCTACCAAAAAGCTAAATTGGTTACCACAAATCCAATTGATAATGTTGGTGCGAGCAGGGTTGGGTGTGACTCCCGAGTGACTTTGATGGTTTAGAACCCCCTGTTCGTGGTATCTCAGACCAAGACGGCCCCACAAGGGATTTTTCGCTTAAAAAAAAAACAAAAACAAAAAACAAAGTAAAGAATCAAAAATAAAAATCCACACTAAATAAAATAAACAAAGCAACCACAAAATAAACAATAACCTTTAACCTAAAACATAACACCGACTAACACAAACCTTTTAAAACAAAGGAAGACTAATAACTAAAACCAATAATTAAAATCTAATGACTGAGCAATATTAAAGATTACCTTGCTAGCCATAACAACTCACAAACATCAAGCCATACCCTACTAGCAAAGTGGTCCCCATTAATACCATATTCAATAAAAATCAAGGGACATACAACAACCAAAAAGAAGCATCCAATCGCTCAATACTAGGGTTAAATACAACAACCTATAGTGAGACAAATATATTTATGTGTTATATTGTTGATGATTCAATGCATTAAAAAATACCTTTAGAAAATGTAATATTTGAAAAATTTTAATTTAGGAAATGAATACTTTGACTTATAATCTAGAAAAATGGAAAGATTGGATCTTAAACTTCTTTTTTTTCAATAGTTAATAACTATTAAAAAAGAATTCTTCTTTAAAATGATTTTTTCATCTATTTTTAACATGTTGGATGGATTTAGACTTTGGTTTTAGCATGAGATATATAGAATTAATATTTTTAGAACAATCTTAAACATCCATAGTGTTCAAACCTTGTAAATGAAAAATAATATATCTTTGAACATTAAGCAAATTCACCTTGATGATAGGCAACATTTACAATAATTAGTCCACAAAGCTAGCATAATTCATCATAAAACAAAATATAAAGATTTCCTTACTTCCAAGTCATCATATTTTAGAATCTTCTCTTCCACTAATATATAGCAAATATTGGTTGGGTAAAACCATGATACTTTGACATAGTTTTAGCCTACTGTATATTTTAGAACCTTCTCTTATAAAAATATAGTGTACTCATATTAATTAAAGCATAAGTGTTACTATGGTTGAGAATTAAATGAAGGCATAGATTCGAAAAACATTGTAAATTAAATAAAAATAGAAATATATTTTTGTTTTCAAAAAATTAAAATATAAATATATTAAGTTGTGTATTTTAATAAATACTTTCTTATTTTTAAATCTTTATTAGTATAGAATGAGCATGAATGATAGAAAAATCCATATAACATAAGCAATTTGAAAAAAATTCTATGAATAAGTCTTCTAAATAATTATATATAGGGCAAGATAAAATTGTCATAAAAGTGTTGTCAATATTTTAATTCGTATTTAATTTCAGCTCAAGTAGTATAATTTGTTTGAGCATATAAGTTGAGGAAACATCAATAAATGTTCACAAATTTTATCTAAAATTAAAGTAGATAAATAGATTTAGATAAATGTTATAGACGTCAAATTTGAAGATGAACTAGCAATCATTTAATTGTATGATAATCTAGTTGAATGGTAATCTTATCATATGACAACTCAGTTGTACAACACATTTGATTGTACATTGGCCCATGTGTATGATCCTAAGTCCCTCCTTGTATGACAAGTTGATCATACAATACTTTGGTCAAATAATTGTATGGTAATTTAAAATGATGCAATATCAAGGATTGTATTCCTTCTTTGAATGAGTGTAATATTGTGTACTTGAAAAAATCTTATCTCACTTCATACAACTTTATCTTGTTTTTTCAATTAAACAACCTAGGAATTTACTTGAACGATGAAGTTAGTTGCTATTGCCACCCACACTTGAATATCTAGGCCTTAAATTAGTGTCTCCTTTATATATTGCTATTAAAATATTTTAAATTATTATTGAACATGCATCTTTATGTGTATTTTCCACACCATAATACTTTCCAACACATCAAGCTGAATGGTCCTTGTATCAGAACATCATCATCCTTTGTTGTTGGATAATATAAACTTGAATATTTCAATCTTAGAATATTATAGTCTCTTGTTCCTTTGGTAGAAGTACATAGCACTCCTATGTACTTGCAACTTCCTCACATCCTTAGGCACTCCTATGTTCTTGCAATTTCTTCATAGATGATGGAAAATTATCAATTTTCCTTTGCTCAAACTGATTTTACCACATCCTACACACAAGTTAATAGCAACCATACAATTGCACAAATGGAATAAAAAAATCAACAATGTAGTTTAAGGATTATTAATAAAATTTATTTTAGAATAGTTTATCAGAATACAAAGTGACAATCTTGATTTCTCAAAACTTAGTTTCTTCTTCAACCATTACTCCTCTTCTTGGAGATAAATTCCCTACTTTATAAGTTAAAAATGGTTACCTAACAACCACGATTGTTGATCATCTAGTTTCTCAAATATTTAGTTGTTGAATAGCTAGTCTTTAGTATGCTCCTACATCATACTCAATAGGTAAGAGGAAATGTTCCATGAGATCCAACTCATGAATATGAATTGCTCTTCCAAGCTATTGTCATTTTAGCTTGGGTATCTCCATAAGGTTAAATTTTTTATCTTGCCCTTTCCTTCCTTTGACAATTGTAGCACGAGTGGAGTGCAATATTCTTGGGAGGGATGGGATGAGAGATATTTAATATAACTTCCAATTAATTACACATAATCTGGCCAATTTTGTACAGTGTACTATTTACCACTATACTATCTTCAAATCATACAACTGAGACTGTACAGTCCCAAATTGTACAGTTGTACGATCATAACTAATGATTGTATGATTTCTCCAAGAATATTGGAATCACTTAAATCTCACTCATTTTGTTAGGATTCACTTGGAAATCACTTGATTTACCTTCAACATGCTTCAAAGTACAATTTTAGGCCAAAAACTCAACAGTTGTACAAAATTGCAAACCCTTGTACGGTTTGGTCATGCCATTGTATGGTTTGGTAAAAACCCTCTTTTTGCTAGATCTCTTGACTTATAAAAATACCCATTTTCCTCTTATTTCCAAAAACATCATTTACCATAATGGATAACAACCATTAATCTGAGTTTCTAATTATTCTTCTATTTCTCATAATAGTACACTGGATGGTTGTACGGTTTTTGGGTATGCAACTCCACAATAGATCTGGACTCCACAGTACCTACAATATCAATAATAATTCCCCAACAATACATTTATTGAGATTGCTCTCAGATCCACACACATGCATAACCATATTTGATCTAAATGAGAGTTTATATTATTCTGACATTGTACACAGGAAGTGTACAATAGTAAATAAATTACAACACTAAATCCTTCTCATTCCATGGATAACAATGACAATCCCATCTAATCCTAGCCATAATGGCTGAACTACAATCCACCATAAACCCATCCAACAACCAACAACCCAAAAATTTGAATGGGGGGCTTATAATGGTTGTCCAGGCCGTTCCAAAGCGGTTCCTGAGATAGTTCATTATTTACAATTGCCCGTACATTAATAAATTTAATTAATATTGACTAAGGTTTAATTTTATTTTCATCAAATTACATTTCATTTCATTTCACATGCCTTTTAATAATTTATTTCATAATTGTACAATTTATACCAAATCGTACAATGTACATTTTAACTTGTCAATTGTACTATCTCACTAGATAGTACATTCCTTTTGCCCATTGTACTATCTCACTAGATAGTACAGTCTTCTTGTCAATTGTACTATCTCACTAGATAGTATAGTCTTCTTGTCCATTTTACTATCTCACTAGATAGTACAATCTTCTTGTCAATTGTACTATCTCACTAGATAGTACAATCTTCTTGTCAATTATACTATCTCACTATATAGTACAATCTTCTTATCAATTGTACTATCTCACTAGATAGTACAATCTTCTTTAAGACTATGCAAATCCTAATTTTATTATTGCTTCTTATATGGATTTTCCTGCCTACATCATACTCAATAGGTAAGAGGAAATGTTCCATGATATCCAACTCATGAATATGAATTGCTCTTCCAAGCTATTGTCATTTTAGCTTGGTTGTCTCCATAAGGTCAACTTTGTTGTCTTGTGCTTTCCTTCCTTTGACAATAAAATCTCCTCTTCTATAATGCACTCAATATTCATTTTACCTTATCTCATTCCATAATTTCATCCAAATATAATCAATACATATCATGTTAACTACCCTCTATTGGTTCCAAAATATTCCTTTGGAGTCATTATGTCCTCCACAACTCTCATAGGAATGTAGGTTTCAACACCTAGTTGCAACATGTTCAAATATTCCACGCCAACTATAATAACCTATTCTAGATCCTTCATCCCTTGTACTACTATTTATTTTCATGAATTTGGTCTTACCACTTTCTGCTTGACCTGTATATCCAAGGATTTCATTCCCTTGCTTTATTTTTGGCATTATGGATATTTTTACACCTTGCCCATATCTTCCAAATCCCTTACCATTGTACCCCATTCTTATCATCAACTTGGAGCTAATGCTTTGGTGTACCTTTAAAAACACCCAAACTCTTTATCACCAATCTAATATATATCATTGCTATCAAAATGTCCTTCACCACACTTTGAAGTACCATTGTCACTATCAATTCTAAAAATATAGCCTTTTTCACATCCATCAATAACCTAATTAAGTTCATCTTCCTCCACCATATCTTTACCCTTTTTTTTCTTTCTCTTTCTCCTTATTTGCAATAGGAATCACTATACCATTGTCTTCATCATCACTACTATTGGTGTCCTGGGCTATCTACCTCTTCCTTGTATTTATTCTCTTGCATGTATCCAAATTTTTATTATCATTCTCCATTGGTATAACCCTATAAGTTGGTTTATCATGTAAGATCAATATAAGTCTAAAATCTATGTGATGACCAATGCTTATCTTGGGTGGAAACCCATATTTTGAAATAATATTAGTACATTCTTACAACAAACCCCTCACTTCATGTGAAATTTCATTAGTGATGAAAGAAAAACATGCTTCATTGTCCATTTCCTTCAAGGATTTTTTTTCTATACCCAAGAATCCTATAGGACTATTGTCCAAATTTTCTCATTTATCCTTCAATGGACTTAGTATGTATCTCTTTCAATCCTTCTCAATAGTGTAGATGTTCACCTTATGATCATGCAATACATTTTTTTTTATCAAACTTCCATATTCTATCTAAGAAGACATGACAAGCATCCATAGGCATAACACTACATAGTATCTCATTTGTATAAGAACCAATTTGAAAGTTTACAATACATTGTTTGGTTACCAAAATTTGATGTCCGTTTTGCAACCATAATACTTTTTATGGATTTGAGTGTTCAATTATCTTCAACCCAAGCTTTTCTACTATCTTTGTAGATACTAAATTATTCATACCCTGCCATCCATAATGCCTTTGCAATATTTACCACTTGATTTGTAAATCATTTTGAACAGGCTTCTTCTCTGCTCAGGCTCATACACCTCCTTGATTGGTTTCAATAATACTCTTTCTATCATAAGGGATTGTCCTTGTTCTAGTTATTCCATGTGCTTTGGTGAAGTAATATTGTCTTCATCTGCTTGTACAATTTTATTATGGGATTCCTTTCCATGCCCACTAATTTATTTTTCTTGAGGATACTCAAATGCCCTCTGTCCTTCGTCCAAGCATCTATAATACTTTCCAGTAAAACCACATCCTATTCTTCTACCAAATCCACCTTGTTCTCTTAACGATTCACCCTTTTCTTAGGTACTTTGACTAAAATTACTTTTAGAAGTACTAGCTTATCCTTCTTGCATATGCTTTTGTCTATCACTATTTTATTATTATTTTCCTTTGGAGAACTATCCTCTTCCTCTAAAATTATTTTGTTGATTTTGGCCCAACTTCTCTTTCACCTTGATTGCATATTAATATACCTCCTTGACTATTCTAAATTGAAGCATGTCAATTTTGTCTTGTATGGAAAACCTTAGTCCATTTATATATCTTACCACCTTCTACTCATCATATTTAATATGAATTACTATTATGGTCAACTTATATAATTATTTAGTATATTAATTCACTCCCATATCCTTTTGCTTGAGGTTTTAGAGTCTTCTAAACAACTCGATATAATAATCGACAAGTAAAAATTTTAATTTAAATTATATTGCGAAATTATCTCTTGTTTAGATTTTATCCTTACATTTCCATTGTATTTCTATTTGGACATGATACCACAACAAGGATGCATACCCCTTCAGTTTCATACAGGTAAAATTTACCTTCTTAGGGTCTTCTATTGATTTAAAATTAAAATATTTCTCCATATTTGTGATCTAATCAATGATTTTTTTAGGACAACCTTCCATTATATGATGGGATTTCTAAATTTGGTTTCCCACCCATGTTATAAATTATCTAGACTAATATTTGTTTTGGATATACTTATCATCTATCATTGTAAGCTTCTAGTTGATCTTCTTTGTGAAGAACACAAGCTTATACTGAGAGGGGGGTGAACAGTATAAGACCAACTTTTACTTTTCTTTCTCAAACAATATTATCCAATATATCAATGGAAATATCAACAACAATAATAAAAGCAATGCACAAATCATCACACACAATAGAGACACCAATTTAACATGGTTCACCCAATGTGGGCTACTCCACGAAGAAAATATTTCACTAAAATTTTCTCAACAAATCTCTTGGGAATCCTTCCCTATTATAATGTTTATGGACCTATGTCCAAAGGAGACATCAATCTCCTAATCAAGTTCATGGACCTCTATCCACAGGAGAATTCCTCCTCTGCTAGTTAATAGAACTCTCTCCATTGAAAACCTCTATCTTCACTTAGAAGACCTCTATCCTCACTACCCTGGCTAATGGATCTCTATCCATTAGAGACTACTATCCTCTGCTCTGTCACCTCCAAATATTACTCTCAGCTCTTCTCAATATCTATCTCAAATCTGCACTAAACACTATCCTCGATCATGCACAAATCTTATCACAAGTCTATCTCTAGTCTGGCACAAATTTACCCTCAAATTTACACCAAAATCTGTCCTCAAATCTATCCTCAAGCCTTAACATAAATCTTGGTCCAATCAAAAATCAACTCTACTTAGATCTACCTCAAGCCTTAACTCAAAGCTTGAACAAATAAATCAATCAACTCTACTCTCAAATCTTCTCAAATACTTACCTCAAATATGTCCACAAGTCCTCTCAAGAACTTGCTCAATCTACTCTCAAGTCTTCACTAAGACTTACCTCAAATTTTTCCAACAAGTCCTCTCAAGAACTTGCTCAATCTGCTCTCAAGTCTTCACTAAGACTTACCTCAAATATGTTCAACAAGTCCTCCCTAGAACTTGTCCAATCTATTCAACAAGTCTTCACCAAGACTTACCTCAAATATGCTCAACAAGTCTTCACCAAGACTTACCTTAAACATTCCCAACAATTCCTCCCTAGAACTTGTCCAATATGCTCAACAAGTCTTCACCAAGACTTACCTCAAATATGCTCAACAATTCTTCACCAAGACTTACCTCAAATCTGCTCAACAAGTCTTCACCAAGACTTACCTCAAATCTGTCTCAACAAGTCTTCACCAAGACTTACCTCAAATCTTCTCAACAAGTCTTCACCAAGACTTACCTCAAATCTATCCAACAAGTCTTCACCAAGACTTACCTCAAATCTTCTCAACAAGCTTTTACAAAAGCTTGCTTAATTCTTTCCTTAAGCTTTCACAAAATCTTACTCAACTCTATCCTTAAGTCCCCTCTAGGACTTACTCAAATATGCTCACAAGCTTTCACAAAAGCTTACTCAAAAAACTACAATACTTGCTTACAAAACTCAACTTAATCTCTTTCAGAAAACCTCTTCAATCACACAAACAAGTTTCACTCAGAATCTTGTTTAACTATAGAAACATATAGAGAATGATCAAAGACTCAATATATTTCACACTCACAATATTTTGTACTAAAAAAAACACTCTATCACTTTCAAACTCTCTTTCAAATAAATTCAGAAATAAAGTATAATTTGTTTCACAAAACTTGAACTATCACTCCAATGCTTTCAATCAATAATGCTCAACCAACCTCACTCAAACATCCACTCAATGAAACACAACTTGCTTACAAACCCTAACCAAGTGTTTCACTATACTTCCAACAACTCACACTATGGAACTCAAACCTTGACTCAAGATGATTCCAATGTCACATAACAATGATACTCATGTTCTTTCACAAACCTTAGTTCAAGATAGTTCTCAATCTCACATAACAATGATACTCATGTTCTTTCACAAACCCTAGTTCAAGATAGTTCTCAATCTCACATAACAATGATACTCATGTTCTTTCACAAACCCTATTTCAAGATAGTTCTCAATTTCACATAATAATGATACTCATGTTCTTTCAACATCCATAAATCATGCACATGAAAACTCACTCAAACATTTCCAACAATGCTTATCAAACAATCCTTTTCACTCCACATTTTCATTTCACAACATTCAATCCAACAATATTTCACTCATAAGGATGATGTGCCCATACCTTTTGTTTTTATGGAGATATGTCTTCAAAACCTATCTTAATCACAATCAAATCTTCTTTGTCAATTTCAAGGTTAGATAGCAACAACCTATCTCAAAATCTCCACACAAATATTCTCCCCAATAATTATTTCACTATACAAAAATATCAAGTCTCAAGTACACCTTATAATCTCCAAAATCTCAAAATAATATTCAAAAATCAAGTTCCTTTACTAACACCTTATAAACTCCAACCTTTCAAAATAACATCCAACATATAAAAATCAAATTCTTTTATTAACCCTTATAACTCCAAACTTTCAAAATAACATCCAAACCTTTATTTATTTTTCTAAGCAACAAAAATATAAAATAATTTTTAATTAACCTTATAAATCCCTATGCATTCCACTATGCAAAAATATCATGTGGCCTTTATAAAACTTGCGCCTCCCAAAATTTGGTGAAATTAAATAATAATCAAAAATTGCTTACCTTAGTCTTTGGCCCACGTCTCAAAAATATTGCGCACATCTTGGCTATACCCAAACTCAAACCAGCGACCAACTTCCATCGAGCGCCTTAGCCCAAGGCTAGGCTACCATTGGGCTACATGCCCACATGTGAACCTTAGTTCACGCACACCCCCTTATGCCTCCACAAGATTCAACGAACAAACAAAATGACTTCCTCCTTCACAAAATGAGTTGCATGGGGATTCGAAACCACAACCTCTATTGTGTGAGTGCCTTAGCAAGTCTTTGGCCACCGAATGTGCTACCCAATGCTATGGAACCTTTTGATCGCGTCACTTGCACTTCAACCAATTCTTCCTCTTAAAACTTAAAACCATGAATCCTCTCTTCTCACTTAGCAAAGAAGTGCACATAAAATCACATATAACATTAGCATAGCATGGCATTCGATAGCATAGGTGAGGGGGTAAAATGAAAAATTGTTTTCCCTTTTTATACATGTTTTCCTTTGCACTTAACTCATCGGCCCAAATTCAAATTTCAAATTTTGAATTTAAATTTAAATTTTAAAACCTTTGAAAACTTTGGTGCCTTTGGTTTATTTAAATTAAAATTTTAACCATAGGTTAAAATATTTTAATTTAAATAAATTAAATTAAATCCTTTAAAAATTGCTCAATGGGTTTTTTCAAGGAAATATTATTTTAATGATTCCTTGGACCTCGTTTTCTTCACCTCATCCTTTTGCCCGAAATATTATAATATTATTATTTCTTTTTAAACTTGCTCCTCCTTCCTTGGGTCTTCAATATTTTAGGCCTCTTTTAGGCATATAATATTTAAAATAAATATTATATCCTATTTCTTTTAATCACTTCCTTGCCTTTTGGAAAAACAACTTGATGACATTAATGATGATGAAACTTGGACATCAACCTCTTGACATAAATGACAAAAAAACTTGCTCAAATTTCCAACAATATTCCCCTTTGTCATTGATGGCAACCCTTTTTCCTTTAACCATTTCTTTTACCTTTTTTAGTTCTACTCCCCCTAAGAAACTACTCCCCATGACTGAATGCTCTCCCCTAACTCAAATATCTCCCCTTTGACATCAATGGCAAAGGGCCTCCTTTGGGGCTAAATATAAGACTCTTAGCTCAACCCCCTCCCCACCTCCTCTCCTTGAGGTGGTTAATTTTGGGGTGGGAGTATCTCCACTCCCAGCATACACTGCTCTCTTTCTTTGTCCACCTTATTCCTCAACTGATCCCTCTGATTTCTCTAAATATTCATGTTCTTGCTTGTCTCTGGAAATTTTGTTCTACACCATTTAGCCATATGCCCAACATTATTGCACTTAAAATACTTAATGTTGTGATTCCTTGAAGGTGCAAATATCTTGTAGTTCCTCCTGGTGAAGCCATATCCATTCCTATCATGAACCCTACAATTAACTGCCTTATGACCAAACTGATTACAAGAGTAGCAATACCCTTGAAAGAGATGCCCATTTCTGAAATTTCTATTGGTGAAACCATGTCCCTATATTTCATGTGTCCTGCACTGCATAGCCTTGTGACCAAACTTGTGACATGAGAAGCAATATCCATTGAAGAAACCTTGCCTTGACCCCATTGGTCTCTTAGTCTCTTCTTCCCTGTGATGTTTCCTATTCCATCTATTCCTTATTTGTGCATTGTTCCTTTCCTTATTGAACCTTCTATTTTCCAACTTATCCCAAAAAGTTTCAATCTCTCTTACACTCTCTTCTTCTGAAGCTTCTTCTTCTTTGGAGCTTGAGATTGACTCCTCTCTTTGTTCTCTATGTCCCTCTTCAAAACCAAGTCCTGATTTGTTTGATGAAGATCTTTGTACCTTGATAATCTTATCCAAGGTCTTTGAGCTTCTCCAAAACCTGTGTAGCTTGTCTTTAGACTCTTTTACTTCCTTCCTTAGTGAAGATACCTCATGCTCTAATCTTTCACATTCTAAGAACTTTACCTCTAACTTTTTTTTAAGTTTCCTTGTCTTAGGTATTGAGTTGGTTAGATCTTCTATAAGCTTTCCTTTCTCTTCATCACATTCTTGAAATTGAAGCTTGAGTTTTGAGTTCTACTTTCTTACCTTTCTTAATTCCTTAAGAGCAGAAATAAGCTCACCTTCAAGATCAACTTCTCCTTCCTCTAAATTTTTTTATTATTACTCTACTATTTTGTCTTCAAAATCATATTCATTATTTCCTGATTCATTTCCACTAGGAGCACTTCCTTATTCTTCTATTGCCATAAGAAGACTTTCTTCTTCTAGACCTTCAAGAGCATCTTCATATTCATCTTCATTGAAATTGAACCCATTCCTTGTACAATGATCTTCAAGATGACCAAAGTTACCACACCTAAAACACTTGAGAATTATTGGTTCCCTTTTTACCTTTTTCTTAACATCTTCTTTTTCTATTGTTTTTAATTCCTTTTTTGGTTTTTTTCTATTTTTAGAAATAGAATTTCTTCTTCTTCATTATCTTAGGATCTTTCATCACTATCACTTGAACTCTTGCCTGTATTATCTACATAAAAACTCTTCTTATGATTTTGGAAAAACTTCTTTCCTTGCTTGCCTTGTCCATACTTGTTCTTCTTTTGATACATGTATTTTCATGCTTCTATGTTCTTATGATCATATTTCTCTTCACCACTGCTATTTCCAGCTTCTAGAAAATCATATGCATAGTGACCATATTTACCATAATTGAAACACTTAACTATTTTTGTACCTTTATACTTTATTGTGTCCTTGTTCCTTCTGCCATAGTTTGCTTCTTCATCACTAGATAACTCATTACTTGAATCTGACTTCTTATCCTTTGTCTTCTTTGTAACTTTGAAAGCTTCTTATTTTTGGGGATAGGATCCTTTCCTATTCTCATATCAAAAGCTATGAGAGTTCCATGTAACTCATCCCTTGTCAAAGTTTCAATATATTTTGTTTCTTCTATGGTTGAAACCTTTTCACTATACCTCTTAGGAAGTGACCTTAAAATATTTTGGCAAACATCTGTTTCTTCAAATTTAAACCCAAGTCCTTGCATGGAGTTAACAACCTCATCCACATGAAGTAAGTATGTAGCAATGTCTTCCTCATCCTTCATCTTCAGATCTTCAAATATTTTCTTGTGATTTTGCAATTTTGCCATTTTGACCTTTTTGTCTCCCTCATATTTTTTGTAACTTTTCCCAAATATCTTTTGCTGATGTGCAATGCATAACTTTTACAAATTTTGATTCACGTAAACCACTTAATATTCCATTAATTTCCTTTGAATTATTTAGTTGTAGGAGCTTACCATATTTATCTGTAGGTGGAGTAGTTGGCGGTGTGTACCCATCCTCAATTGCTTACCATATATCATTTCCTTGTACCATTAGGTAAATATTCATTCTTACACTCCAAAATGCATAATTGTTCCCATAAAACAATGGTGCCTTATTTCCTAAAGATCCACTCTAAGAATCCATATGTGTTCCTGTAAGCTTTTCCTTCAAGTTGTTAAACTCTTCTAAAGGAACCCGCTCTGATACCAATTGAAGAACACAAGCTTATACTGAGAGGGGGGTGAACAATATAAGATAAAATTTTACTTTTCTTTCTCAAATAATATTATCCAATATATCAATGATAATATCAACAATAATAATAAAATTAATGCACAAATCATCACACACAATAGAGACACCAATTTAACATGGTTCACCCAATGTGGGCTACTCCACAAAGAAAATATTTCACTAAAATTTTCTCAACAAATATCTTTGGAATCCTTCCCTATTACAATGTTTATGGACCTCTATCCAAATGAGACACCAATCCCCTAATCAAGTTTGTGGACCTCTAGCCATAGGAGAACTCCTACTCTAGTGGTTCATGGAACTCTATCCACAAGAGAACTCCTTCTCCTCTGCTCTGGTTGGTGATCTTCTAGAAGAATACTACCTCCACTACACTAGCTTGTGGATCTCTCTCCAGTGAAGATCTCTATCCTCACTCAGCATACTCTATCCTCACTACCCTGGCTAATGGATCTCTATCCACTAGAGACTACTACCCTCTGATCTATCACCTCCAAATATTACTCTCAGCTCTACTCAATATCTATCTCAAATCTACACTAAACACTGTCCTTAGTCTAGCACAAATCTTCTCACAAGTCTATCTCTAGTCTGACATGAATCTACCCTCAAATATGCACCAAAATCTATCCTCAAATTTATCCTCAAGCCTTAACACAAAGCTTGGTCCAATCACAAATCAACTCTGCTTAGATCTACCTCAAGCCTTAACTCAAATATTGAACAAATCAATCAATCAACTATGCTCTCAAGTATTCTCAAAGACTTGCCTCAAATCTATCCACAAGTCCTCTCAAGAACTTGCTCAATATGCTCTCAAGTCTTCACTAAGACTTACCTCAAATATTTCCAACAAGTCCTCTCAAGAACTTGCTCAATTTTCTCTCAAGTCTTCACTAAGACTTACCTCAAATCTATCCAACAAGTCCTCCCTAGAACTTATCCAATATGCTCAACAAGTCTTCACCAAGACTTACCTCAAATCTTCTCAACAAGTCTTCACCAAGACTTACCTCAAATCTGCCCAACAAGTCCTCCCTAGAACTTGTCCAATCTGCTCAAAAAGTCTTCACCAAGACTTACCTCAAATTTTCTCAACAAGTCTTCACCAAGACTTACCTCAAATATGTCCAACAAGTCTTCACCAAGACTTACCTCAAATCTGCTCAACAAGTCTTCACAAAGACTTACGTCAAATTTGTCCAACAAGTCTTCACTAAGACTTACCTCAAATCTTCTCAACAAGATTTTATAAATCTTTCTTAATACTGTCCTTAAGGTATCACAAAAGCTAACTCAACTCTATCCTTAAATCCCCTCCAAGACTTACTCAAATCTGCTCACAAGCTTTCACAAAAGCTTACTCAAACAACTGCAATACTTTCTTACAAAACTCAACTTAATCTCTTTCAGAAAACCTCTTCAATCACACAAACAAGTTTCACTCAGAATCTTGTTTAACCACATAAACATATAGAGAATGATCAAAGACTCAATATGTTTCACACTCACAATATTTTATACTCAAAAAAATACTCTATCACTTTCAAACTCTCTTTCAAATCAATTCAGAAATAAAGTATAATTTGTTTCACAAAACTTGAACTATCACTCCAATGCTTTCAATCAATAATGCTCAACCAACCTCACTCAAACATCCACTCAATGAAACACAACTTGCTTACAAACCCTAACCAAGTGTTTCACTATACTTCCAACAACTCACACTATGGAACTCAAACCTTGACTCAAGATGATTCTAATGTCACATAACAATGATACTCATGTTCTTTCACAAACCCTAGTTCAATATAGTTCTCAATTTCACATAACAATGATACTCATGTTCTTTCAACATCCACAAATCATGCACATGAAAACTCACTCAAATATTTCCAACAATGCTTATCAAACAATCCTTTTCACTCCACCTTTGCATTTCACAACATTCAATCCAACAATATTTCACTCATAAGGATGATGTGCCCATACCTTTTATTTTGATGGAGATATGTCTTCAAAACCTGTCTTAATCACAATCAAATCCTCTTTACCAATTTCAAGGTTAGATAGCAACAACCTATCTCAAAATCTCCACACAAATATTCTCCCCAATAATTATTTCACTATACAAAAATATCAAGTCTCAAGTACACCTTATAATATCCAAACTCTCAAAATAATATTCAAAAATAAAGTTCCTTTACTAACACCTTATAAACTCCAACCTTTAAAAATAGCATCCAATATATAAAATTCAAATTATTTTATTAACCCTTATAACTCCAAACTTTCAAAATAACATTCAAACCTTTATTTATTTTTCTAAGCAACAAAAATATAAAATAATTTTTAATTAACCTTATAACTCCCTATGCATTCCACTATGCAAAAATATCATGTGGCCTTTATAAAAATTGTGCCTCCAAAACTTCGACAAAATTAAATAATAATAAAAAATTGGTTACCTTAGTCTTTGGCCTACGTCTCAAAATATTACGCATGTCTTTCTGTGCATAAACGCGAACCAGCGACCAACTACAATTGAGTGCCTTATCCCAAGGCTAGGCTACCATTGGGCTATATGCCCACACGTGAACCTTAGTTCACGCACACCCCATTATACCTCCGTAGGATTAGACGAACAAATAAAACGACTTCCTCCTTCACAAAATGAGTCGCATGGGATTTGAAACCACAACTTCTGTTGTGCGAGCGCCTTAGCAAATATTTGACCACCGACTGTGCCACCCAGTGCTATAGAATATTTTTATTGCATCACTTGCACTTCAACCAATGACTGCCTCTTAGAAATTTAAAATCCATGAATCCTCCCTTCTCACTTAGAAAAGCAACACATAAAAAAACACATATAACATTAGCATAACATGACATTGATAGCATCGGTGAGGGAGTAAAATGAAAAGTTATTTTTCCCTTTTTGTACATGTTTTCCTTTGCACTTAACTTGTCGGCCGAAATTTAAATTTTGAATTTCGAATTTAAATTTAAACTTAAAACCTCATTTTGGCGCCTTTGGTTTATTTAAATCAAAATTTTAAACATAGGTTAAAATATATTAATTTAAATAAATTAAATTAAATCCTTTAAAAATTGCTTAATGGGTTTTTTCAAGGAAATATTATTTTAATGATTCATTGGACCTCGTTTTCTTCACCTCATCCTTTTGCCCATATTATAATATTATTATTTCTTTTAAAACCTGCTCCTCCTTCCTTGGGTGTTCAATATTTTAGGCCTGTTTTAGGCATATAATATTTAAAATAAATATTATATCCTATTTCTTTTAATCACTTCATTGCCTTTTGTAAAAACATCCCGATGACATTAATGATGACGAAACTTGGACATCAACCTCTTGACATCAATGACAACAAAACTTGCTCAAATTTTCAACACCTTGTCCTCTTCATTGTCACATACATCTTCTATGTTGGCAATTTTGGGTACTATGGGTACATTGCATTTGCTCAAGTGTATAAGTTGTCATTGATGTCAAGAAGCTCTTGAAGGAATTTGATTTGATGTCAAATAATTTGTTTTGATGAAGGTTTGGCATGACAGCTTCAAAGGTCTTTTGTAAACCCCAAGTTGGCAGGTTTAAATATTACAGGTGGATGCATTAGTTTAATGCAATTGGGTCTAGGAGGAAATATTTATTTAATAATTAAAAACCTTGTTAAGGTTCCCTTTAATTATTTTTAAATAAATATTAATTATTTGCAATGGGTTCTCTTAATCCATGGCGCAAATGTTTTAACCTGTTGGGCGCTAGCCAAGACCTCCACCGACGTGTTATTCTCCTCGTTGATGTCAAAGAGCTTATGGCAAGGATTCATATTAATACCCCTCGGTGAAAACAAATATGAATCCCATCCGATTTTCAAAAGGAGTTGCTCGCTGAAAATTTGACTGTGTGTCTTCGTCAATTTTTGTAATCCGCTGATCGTGTGTTTGTCTTTGGTTTTCGTATCCACTGTCCGTTCGTTTGTCTCACCGTTTATCAAATCCGCCATAGAGCTTATCGTCTACAAATTCGCGTTAGAAGGAAGGGAGGACAATGTTTTATTTTCATGGCACAGAAGGGACAAGAATAACAGCGTGAGGTTTTAACCTCATCAAGTGCCTTTGGCAAACCGGTAGCGGCTAGGCTGTTGGCACGCTATCTGAACAGGAGGTTTTGTGTTCGAATCACGCAAAGGGGTTTTTCGTCGTGGATGCAGCGGGTGGTGTTAGATTTCGGGCGCAAATTTCTCCAAAGCGATTTTTGATGTTGGCTAAGGTATTTTCGAATTTAATCTTTTGCTAAGTGTATGTTGCGGATGGACGAAGTTTGTTAAAACAAAAACAACTTAGGAGTAATAAGGGTTTTAAAGCTTGTTGTTATTTTGATAAAATATTAGTTTGAAGGTGTTTTTGAAATATCTTATTGCATTCTTATAAGAGATAAAATTTATTTTTGATGAGACAATAAGGGAGAAATAAGGTGTATAATGGATAAATCTTTCTTGTAATGTTGAGAGTGCTTTTGGTTGATTATGGAAATGAAAGCATGATGTTTTAAGGTTAAAATTGCTTCTTGTGTGAAGTTGTGAAACCTTAAGTGGGCAGCTTTGAGATTGACATTTGCTTTCATTAAGTTGGTTATAATCAAGCTATTCTTTACTTGGTTAAAGTTTTGGGCTTACTCCTTTGTTGATGAATTGAAAAGTTGTTTTATGCTATTAAGAGTTGAGTTGGTGGATGCTTTTTGTTCAAACAATATTGGAGAGAAAAGGAGTTCTACTTGTTTCATTTTCTGATGTTGATTATGAAAATGCTTCAAGGTTGTGTTTTGAGCTGAATGGTGTTGATTGAACCTTGTTTGATGAGCATTGTTGTTGAAGCCCTTATTGATGGTGAAAAGAACATGAGTATCATTGTTATGTGATTCTTTGCATAGTTGGCAATTGTTGGGGTTTCATGTTCTTGAAAGAAAGCATTCTATCCTATCCATTTCAGATTTTGAGTTGATTTTTCAGATTTGAGATTGAGTTTGAGCTGAGTTGATTTGAGTTGAGTTTTGAGATTGGGAGTTGAGTATAGAACATATTGAGTCTCTAACAATTCTCTTTATGCTTCTATGAGTTTGAAAAATCACATTGGGTCTCTAACAATTCACCTTGTGATTTCCTACTAAGAAAGTTTTTCTTGGTGAGCTTGTTGAGGTTTTGGACAGGTTTCGGTGCGGACTTATGAGCAGGTTTTGGATAGGTTCCGGTGGGGACTTGTGAGCAGGTTTTGGACAGGTTTCGATGGGGAATTGTGAGAAGGTTTTGGACAGGTTCTAGTGGGGACTTGTGAGCAAATTTGGACAGGTCCTAGCATAGGATTTATGATTTGAGTTTGTTAGTTCTATCAGAGAACTTGAGGATAGAGGTTCATTGGTTCTTTGAGAAGAAACTGAGGATAGATTTGGCAAATCTTTGAGAAGGCTTATGTGCAGAGGATTGATTTGTTCAAGTGTTGAACAGATCTGACAGACAGAGGAAGACTTGTACTAGACCGACTGACTGTGTTCGGTACAGGTTGTTGAGCTGCTGTGGACGTGATCATAGAAGACAGAGGTCTCTTAGGCTAAGCATTGAGGACAAGAGGTCTTCGGTGGAAAGGAGTTCCATGTGCTGGAAAGAAGTAGAGGCAGTTGATCTTCTGAGGGATCATTTCCAGAGTAGAGGGGAAGGTATCTCCTTTGAGTAGAGGCTCATAAATTTAGATTGGGGGAAGGTATCTCCTTTGAGCAGAGGCTCATAAATTCTGATTGGGGGAAGGTATCTCCTTTGGGCCAAGGCTCATAAACATTGTAATTGGGAAGGATTCCCAAAGAACTTTGAGATAACTTTTAGAGAAAAGTTTTGTGGACGTAGCCCAACCATTTTGGGTGAACCACGTTAAAATTGGTGTCACTTTGTGGATGATATTGTGCATTGTTTTGATATTGCTTTGGGTATATTTCTTTACTATTTTTAAGTATAAAGGAAAAAGTAAAAAGAGGTCTTATACTGTTCACCCCCCCTCTTAGTATAAGCTTGTGTTCTTCAATTGGTATCAGAGTAGGTGCCTTCAAAAAGTTTAACAGTTTGAAGGAAAAGCTAGTAAAGAACACAATGGATCATTCAAGTAGCAATGCAACACCTATTCTTGATGGATTAGATTTTGGTCTTTGGAGTGCAAGGATGAAGGTTCATCTAATGGCACTTGGTAATGAGGTATGGGAAGTGATTGAAGATGAGTACACTATTCCTATACATGGTCCTAATACTAAATAAGAAAGGCTCCTACATCACAACAATTCAAAAGCAATGAATGCAATCCTGAAAGGCTTACAGAAAGAAGATCTCACCAAAGTGATTCACTGCAAGACAGCTAGTGAAATGTGGAAACAGTTGAAGGTGGTTCATACAGGTGATACAAATTTCAGAAAGGCCAAGTTGAGACACTTCAAAGGTATGTTTGAACAACTCAAGATGAATGATGATGAAAATATTAGTGACTACATGCTTCGTATGGATGAGGTTGTTAACTCCATGAAAGACTTAGTTTTTGAGCTTGCTGAAAATGATGTTTGTGATAATATTTTAAGATCTCTTCCTAATAGATTTAGTGAAAATATTTCTGCTATTGAGGAAGCTAAAGATTTGGATAAGTTGAAAAAGGATGAGCTCCATAGTATACTTGCAGCATTTGAGTTGAGAACTCAAGTGAAGGTTGATGTCAAGAAAGAGGCAGCTTTCAAGGCTACTAAGGAATCCAAGGGTAAACAACTTCAAGATAGTGATGAAGAGGCATATTACAACAAGAAAGGCAAGTTCTATAGAAAACACAAAAGTATGAAAAATATAAGATGTTTCAATTGTGGAAAGTTTGGTCATTATGATACTAACTGTACTGTTCCCAAGAATGAAAGTGATGAAGATAAACAAGATTCTATGAGCAAGGTTTTTGAAAAGCATAAGCATCACAGAAAGAACAAAGATGAGCACAATAATCAAGAAAAGAGGTATTATCACAAGCAAAATAAGAGTTTCTATCTAGACAAAGAAAGTAAGTGTTCTAGTAATGATAGTGAAAGTTCTTCAAGTGATAATGAAAATGAGATGTTGTTCATATCAGAAAAAGACGAAGAACCGAAACATAGATTCATTATCATGAAATGTCTTAGATGTGGAAATTTTGGTCACCTTGAGGATGATTGTACAAATAATGATTTGGTTTCCAGTATGTATGAGGATGCTTTAGAAAACTATAAGGAAGATGCTTGTATGGTTTTTGAAAAAGGTAGCATCTCTAGTGATAAGAAATCTGAAAAAGGCTTTGATGATTCAAAAAGCAAACAAATAAAGGATCTTGAAAGTGAACTTATTAGTGCTCTTAGTGCTTTGAAAAAGGAAAGAAAGAAGAATGCTAGACTCAAGGATAAGTTAGATGAATGTTGTATGGAGAGAGATGATCTTATAGAAAATCTTGATTTCTCTATAGGTAAGACACAAGAACTCAAGGATGAGTTAGAGTCTAAGGTTCTTGAGTATCGTGAGTTAGAACAAAAAATGGCTTCTTTGAAAGAGGATACTAAAGAGTACAAGGATAAGATTTACAGGTTTCAAGATAGCTCCAAAAAGGTTAAGTCACTCATCAAAGGTCAAAGAAAAACAACAAATAAAAGAGGCCTTGGTTTTGTTAAGCCAGACAAGGAACAAGTTGGAGAGTCTAGTAAGAGACTCCAAAAGGAAGAGAGTTCTGATAAGGAAAGTATTTCATATCATGAGTCCTTGAATGATAGATGCATAGAAATAGTAAACAGAATTCAGAATGAGAAGAAGTTTTCAGGACCCAAGAGGTTAAATAAAGGAAAATTTCAAGGCAGATGTTTTGCTTGTCATAAGTTTTGTCACATGGCTTCACATTGCATGGCTCAAGTGAAGAAGGTAAATGACAATTTCAGAAGTGCTAGTTTCTTTCAAGGGTATTGCTACTCTTTTCAATAGTTTGGGCACAAGGTAGTCTATTGCAAGGTAAATAACGAGAACAGGTTTGATAAAAATAGGTTTGGCCAGAACATGTTTGGTCAGAACAGGTGGATTCAAAGATCAGGTTTATCTCAGAGAAACAACATCATCAAGGGTTTCAAGTGCAACAATGAAGGTCACATAATCATATAGTGTAGAGCTAAAATTCCATATTACAGGAACAGGAATAGTGGCATGATCAGGTCCAAGGATCAAGGCATGGACAAGAACAAGGATGAGAACAAGAACAAGAACAGTGACAAGAATAGGAATATGGACAAAGAGTTCAAGAGAAGGCCCAACAAGGAATTTATAGATGTTGATGATGATCAATGCCTAATGGGATTTTTACTCCCACCTCAAAATTAATCACCTCATCAAGATGTGGGGGAGGGACTAAGCTAAGAGGCTTCTTCTTAGTCCTGAGCCGCAAAGGTGGCCCTTTGCCATTAATGACAAAGGGGGAGAGATATGAGTAAGGGAGAGAGCTTCCAGTGAAGAGGAAGCTTCAAGTCAGGGGGAGAAAAACTTCAAAGGAAAATTCTCAGTTGTGGGCACAGTTGGTCAGTTGTTAGCATAGTTGGTTTTAGTTTTGCTCTTGAGAAGTGTTTTCAGTAAAGGTTTGCTATCAATGACAAAGGGGGAGAATGTTGGCAATTTTGGGTACTATGGGTACATTGCTTTTGCTCAAGTGTATAAGTTGTCATTGATGTCAAGAAGCTCTTGAAGGAATTTGATTTGATGTCAAATAATTTGTTTTGATGAAGGTTTGGCATGACAACTTCAAAGGTCTTTTGTAAACCCCAAGTTGGCAGGTTTAAAGATTACAGGTGGATGCATTAGTTTAATGCAACTGGGTCCAGGAGGAAATATTTATTTAATAATTAAAAACCTTGTTAATGTTCCCTTTAATTATTTTTAAATAAATATTAATTATTTGCAATGGGTTATCCTAATCCATGGCACAAATGTTTTAACCTGGTGGGTGCTAGCCAAGACCTCCGCTGACGTGTTATTCTCCTCATCGACGTCAAAGAGCTTATGGCAAGGATTCATATTAATACCCCTCGGTGAAAACAAAGATGAATCCCATTCGATTTTCAAAAGGAGTTGCTCGCTAAAAATTTGACTGTGTGTCTTCACCAATTTTTGTAATCTGCTGATCGTGTGTTTGTCTTCGGTTTTCGTATCCGCTATTTGTTCATTTGTCTCACCGTTTATCAAATCCACCATAGAGCTTGTCATCTGTGAATTCGTGTTAGAAGGAAGGGAGGACTGTGTTTTATTTTCCTGGTGCAGAAGGGACAAGCATAACAACGTGAGGTTTTAACCTCACCAGGTGCCTTTGGCGCACCGATAGTGGCTAGTCTATTGGTGCACTATCCGAATGGGAGGTTTCGCGTTCGAATCACGCGAAAGGGTTTTTTATCGTGGACGCAACAGGTGGTGTTAGATTTCTGATGCAAATTTCTCCAAAGCAATTTTCTTGATGTTGGCTAAGGTATTTTCGAATTTAATCTTTTGCTATGTGTATGTTGCGGATGGACGAAGTTTGTTAAAAGAAAAACAGCTTAGGAGTAATAAGGGTTTAAAAGCTTGATGTTATTTTGATAAAATATTAGTTTGAAGGTGTTGTTGAAATATATTATTGCATTCTTATAAGAGATAAAATTTATTTTTGATGAGACAATAAGGGAGAAATAAGGTGTATAATGGATAAATATTTCTTGTAATGTTGAGAGTGCTTTTGGTTGATTATGGAAATGAAAGCATGATGTTTTAAGGTTAAAATTGCTTCTTGTGTGAAGTTGTGAAACCTTAAGTGGGCAGCTTTGAGATTGACATTTGCTTTCATTAAGTTGGTTATAATCAAGCCATTCTTTACTTGGTTAAAGTTTTGGGCTTACTCCTTTGTTGATGAATTGAAAAGTTGTTTTATGCTATTAAGAGTTGAGTTGGTGGATGCTTTTTTTTCAAACAATATTGGAGAGAAAAGGAGTTCTACTTGTTTCCTTTTTTGATGTTGATTGTGAAAATGCTTCAAGGTTGTGTTTTGAGCTGAATGGTGTTGATTGAACCTTGTTTGATGAGCATTGTTGTTGAATCCCTTATTGATGGTGAAAAGAACATGAGTATCATTGTTATGTGATTCTTTGCATAGTTGGCAGTTGTTGGGGATTCATGTTCTTGAAAGAAAGCATTCTATCCTATCCATTTCAGATTTTGAGTTGAGTTTTCATATTTGAGATTGATTTTGAGCTGAGTTGATTTGAGTTGAGTTTTGAGATTGGGAGTTGAGTATAGAACATATTGAGTCTCCAACAATTCTCTTTATGCTTTTATGAGTTTGAAAAATCACATTGGGTCTCTAACAATTCACCTTGTGATTTCCTACTAAGAAAGTTTTTCTTGGTGAGCTTGCTGAGGTTTTGGACAGGTTTCGGTGGGGACTTGTGAGCAGGTTTTGGACAGGTTTCGATGGGGACTTGTGTGAAGGTTTTGGATAGGTTCCGGTGGGGACTTGTGAGTAGATTTGGACAGGTCCTAGCAGAGGACTTGTGAGCTGATTTTGTTAGTTCTATCAGAGAACTTGAGGATAGAGGTGCATTGGTTCTTTGAGAAGAACCTGAGGATAGATTTGGCAAATCTTTGAGAAGGCTTGTGTGTAGAGGATTGATTTTTTCAAGTGTTGGACAGATCTGATAGACAGAGGAAGACTTGTACTAGACTGACTGACTGTGTTGGGTATAGGTTGCTTGAGCTCGTGTGGACGTGATCATAGAAGGCAGAGGTCTCTTAGGCTAAGCATTGAGGACAGGAGGTCTTCGATGGAAAGGAGTTCGACGTGCTGGCAAGAGGTAGAGGCAGTTGATCTTCTGAGGGATCATTTCTAGAGCAAAGCGGAAGGTATCTCATTTGAGCAGAGGCTCATAAATTCAGATTGGGGGAAGGTATCTCCTTTGAGTAGAGGCTCATAAATTTTGATTGGGGGAAGGTATCTCCTTTGGGCCGAGGCTCATAAACATTGTAATTGGGAAGGATTCCCAAAGAAATTTGAGATAACTTTTAGAGAAAAGTTTTGTGGACATAGCCCAGCCATTCTGGGTAAACCACGTTAAAATTAGTGTCACTTTGTGGATGATATTGTGCATTGTTTTGATATTGCTTTGGGTATATTGCTTTACTATTTTTAAGTATAAAGGAAAAAGTAAAAAGAGGTCTTATACTGTTCACCCCCCCTCTCAATATAAGCTTGTGTTCTTCAATTGGTATCAGAGCAGGTGCCTTTAGAAAGTTTAACAACTTGAAGGAAAAGCTGGTAAGGAACACAATGGATCATTCAAGTAGCAATGCAACACCTATTCTTGATGGGTTAGATTTTGGTCTTTGGAGTGCAAGGATGAAGGTTCATCTAATGGAACTTGGTAATGAAGTATGGGAAGTGATTGAAGATGAGTACACTATTCCTGTACATGGTCCTAATACTAAAGAAGAAAGGCTCCTACATCACAACAATTCAAAAGCAATGAATGCAATCCTGAAAGGCTTATAGAAAGCATATATCACCAAAGTGATTCACTGCAAGACAACTAGTGAAATGTGGAAACAATTGAAGGTGGTTCATACAGGTGATAAAAATTTTAGAAATGCCAAGTTGAGACACTTCAAAGGTATGTTTGAACAACTCAAGATGAATGATGATGAAAATATTAGTGGCTACATGCTTCATATGGATGAGGTTGTTAACTACATGAAAGAATTAGGTCTTGAGCTTGCTGAAAATGATGTTTGTGATAAGATTTTAAGATCTCTTCCTAATAGATTTAGTGAAAAGATTTCTGCTATTGAGGAAGCTAAAGATTTGGATAAGTTGAAAAAGGATGAGCTCCATAGTATACTTGCAGCATTTGAGTTGAGAAATCAAGTGAAGGTTGATGTCAAGAAAGAGGCAACTTTCAAGGCTACCAAGGAATCCAAGGGTAAACAGCTTCAAGATAGTGATGAGTCTTCTAGTGATGAAGAGGCATATTACAACAAGAAATGCAAGTTCTCTAGAAAACACAAAAGTATGAAAAATATAAGATGTTTCAATTGTGGAAAGTTTTGTCATTATGCTACTAACTGTACTGTTCCCAAGAATGAAAGTGATGAAGATAAACAGGATTCTATGAGCAAGGTTTATGAAAAGCATAAGCATCACAGAAAGAACAAATATGAGCACAACAATCAAGAAAAGAGGTATTCTCACAAGCACAAGAAGATTTTCTATCTAGATAAAGCAAGTAAGTGTTCTAGTAGTGATAGTGAAAGTTCTTCAAGTGATAATGAAAATGAGATGTTGTTCATATCAGAAGAACCGAAACATAGATTCATTATCATGAAATGTCTTAGATGTGGAAATTTTGGTCACCTTGAGGATGATTGTACAAATAATGATTTGGTTTCCAGTTTGTATGAGGATGCTTCAGAAAACTATAAGGAATATGCTTGTATGGTTTTTGAAAAAGGTAGCACCTCTAGTGATAAGAAATCTGAAAAAGGCTTTGATGATTCAAAAAGCAAACAAATAAAGGATCTTAAAAGTGAACTTATTAGTGCTCTTAGTGCTTTGAAAAGGAAAGAAAGAAGAATTCTAGACTCAAGGATAAGTTAGATGAATGTTGTATGGAGAGAGATGATCTTATAGAAAATATTGATTTCTCTATAGCTAAGACACAAGAACTCAAGGATGAGTTAGAGTCTAAGGTTCTTTAGTATAGTGAGTTAGAACATAAAATGGCTTCTTTGAAAGAGGAAACTAAAGAGTACAAGGATAAGCTTTACAGGTTTCAAGAAAGCTCCAAAAAGGTTAAGTCACTCATCAAAGGTCAAAGAAAAACAACAAATAAAACAGGCCTTGGTTTTGTTAAGCCACACAAGGAACAAGTTGGAGAGTCTAGTAAGAGACTCCAAAAGGAAGAGAGTTCTGATAAGGAAAGTATTTCAGATCATGAGTCCTTGAATGATAGATGCACAGAAACAGAAAACAAAATTCAGAATGAGAAGTTTTCAGGACCCAAGAGGTCAAATGAAGGAAAATTTCAAGGTAGATGTTTTGCTTGTCATAAGTTTTGTCACATGGCTTCACATTGCATGGCTCAAGTGAAGAAGGTAAATGAAAATTTCAGAAGTGTTAGTTTCTTTCAAGGGTATTGCCACTCTTGCCAACAGTTTGGGCACAAGGCAGTCTATTGCAAGGTAAATAACAGGAACAGGTTTGATCAAAACAGGTTTGGCCAGAACATGTTTGGTCAGAACAGGTGGATTCAAAGATCAGGTTTATCTCAAAGAAACAACATTGTCAAGTGTTTCAAGTGCAACAATGAAGGTCACATAATCAGATAGTGTAGAGCTAAAATTCCAGATTATAGGAACAGGAACAGTGGCATGATCAGGTCCAAGGATCAAGGCATGGACAAGAACAGGGATGAGAACAAGAACAAGAACAATGACAAGAACATGAATATGGACAAAGAGTTCAAGAGAAGGCCCGACAAGGAAGTTATAGACGTTGATGATGATCAATGCCTAATGGGAGTTTTACTCCCACCCAGAATTAATCACCTCATCAGGAGGTGGGGGAGGGACTAAGCTAAGAGGCTCCTTCTTAGTCCCGAGCCCCAAAGGTGGCCCTTTGCCATTGATGACAAAGGGGGAGAGATATGAGTAAGGGAGAGAGCTTCAAGTGAAGAGGAAAGCTTCAAGTTAGGGGGAGCAAAAATTCAAAGAAATATTCTTAGTTGTGGGCACAGTTGGTCAGTTGTTAGCACAGTTGGTTTTAGTTTGGCTCTTGAGAAGTGTTTTTAGTAAAGGTTTGCTATCAATGACAAAGGGGGAGATTGTTGGCAATTTTGGGTACTATGGGTACATTGCCTTTGCTCAAGTGTATAAGTTGTCATTGATGTCAAGAAGCTTTTGAAGGAATTTGATTTGATGTCAAATAATTTGTTTTGATGAAGGTTTGGCATGACGGCTTCAAATGTCTTTTGTAAACCCCAAGTTGGCAGGTTTAAATATTACAGGTGGATGCATTAGTTTAATGCAATTGGGTCTAGGAGGAAATATTTATTTAATAATTAAAAACCTTTTTAAGGTTCCCTTTAATTATTTTTAAATAAATATTAATTATTTGCAATGGGTTCTCCTAATCCATGGCGCAAATGTTTTAACCTGGTGGGCGCTAGCCAAGACCTCCGTCGACGTGTTATTCTCCTCACCGACGTCAAAGAGCTTATGGCAAGGATTCATATTAATACCCCTCGGTGAAAACAAATATGAATCCCATCCGATTTTCAAAAGGAGTTGCTCGCTGAAAATTCGACTATGTGTCTTCGCTGGTTTTTGTAATCCGCTGATCGTGTGTTTGTCTTCGATTTTCGTATCCACTATTTGTTTGTTTGTCTCGCCGTTTATCGAATCCACCGTAGAGCTTGTCATCTGCGAATTCATTTCAGAAGAAAGGGAGGATGGTGTTTTATTTTCCTGGCGCAAAAGGGACAAGCATAACAGCGTGAGGTTTTAACCTCATCGGGTGCCTTTGGCGCATCGATAGCGACTAGGTTGTTGGCGCGCTATCCGAACAGGAGGTTCCGTGTTCGAATCACGCGAAAGGGTTTTTTGTTGTGGACGCAGCAGGTGGTGTTAGATTTCGGGCAAAAATTTCTCCAAAGTGATTTTTTTGATGTTGGCTAAGGTATTTTCAAATTTAATCTTTTGCTAAGTGTATGTTGCGGATGGACAAAGTTTGTTAAAAGAAAAACAGCTTAGGAGTAATAAGGGTTTTAAAGCTTGTTGTTATTTTGATAAAAGATTAGTTTGAAGGTGTTGTTGAAATATATTATTGCATTCTTATAAGAGATAAAATTTATTTTTGATGAGACAATAAGGGAGAAATAAGGTGTATAATGGATAAATCTTTCTTGTAATGTTGAGAGTGCTTTTGGCTGATTATGGAAATGAAAGCATGATGTTTTAAGGTTAAAATTGCTTCTTGTGTGAAGTTGTGAAACCTTAAGTGGGCAGCTTTGAGATTGACATTTGCTTTCATTAAGTTGGTTATAATCAAGCTATTCTTTACTTGGTTAAAGTTTTGGGCTTACTCCTTTGTTGATGAATTGAAAAGTTGTTTTATGCTATTAAGAGTTGAGTTGGTGGATGCTTTTTTTTCAAACAATATTGGAGAGAAAAGGAGTTCTACTTGTTTCCTTTTCTGATGTTGATTGTGAAAATGCTTCAAGGTTGTGTTTCGAGCTGAATGGTGTTGATTGAACCTTGTTTGATGAGCATTGTTGTTGAAGCCCTTATTGATGGTGAAAAGAACATGAGTATCATTGTTATGTGATTCTTTGCATAGTTGGTAATTGTTGGGGTTTCATGTTCTTGAAAGAAAGCATTCTATCCTATCCATTTCAGATTTTGAGTTGAGTTTTCAGATTTGAGATTGAGTTTGAGCTGAGTTGATTTGAGTTGAGTTTTGAGATTGGGAGTTGAGTATAGAACATAATTGAGTCTCTAAAAATTCTCTTTATGCTTCTATGAGTTTGAAAAATCACATTGGGTCTCTAACAATTCACCTTGTGATTTCCTACTAAGAAAGTTTTTCTTGGTGAGCTTGTTGAGGTTTTGGACAGGTTCCGGTGGGGACTTGTGAGCAGGTTTTGGACAGGTTCCGGTGGGGACTTGTGAGCAGGTTTTGGACAGGTTCCGGTGGGTACTTGTGAGAAGGTTTTGGACAGGTTCTGGTGGGGACTTGTGAGAAAATTTGGACAGGTCCTAGCAGAGGACTTGTGAGCTGAGTTTGTTAGTTCTATCAGAGAACTTGAGGATAGAGGTGCATTGGTTCTTTGAGAAGAACCTGAGGATATATTTGGCAAATATTTGAGAAGGATTGTGTGCAGAGGATTGATTTGTTCAAGTGTTGGACAGATCTGACAGACAGAGGAAGACTTGTACTAGACCGACTGACTGTGTTGGGTATAGGTTGCTAAGCTATTGTGGACGTGATCATAGAAGACAAAGGTCTCTTAGGCTAAGCATTGAGGACAGGAGGTCTTCAATGGAAAGGAGTTCCACGTGCTGGAAAGAGGTAAAGGTAGTTGATATTCTGAGGGATCATTTCCAGAGCAGAGGGGAAGGTATCTCCTTTGAGTAGAGGCTCATAAATTCAGATTAGGGGAAGGTATCTCCTTTGAGCAGAGGATCATAAATTCTGATTGGGGGAAGGTATCTCCTTTGGGCCGAGGCTCATAAACATTGTAATTGGGAAGGATTCCCAAAGAACTTTGAGATAAATTTTAGAGAAAAGTTTTGTGGACGTAGCCCAGCCATTCTGGGTGAACCACGTTAAAATTGGTGTCACTTTGTGGATGATATTGTGCATTGTTTTGATATTGCTTTGGGTATATTGCTTTACTATTTTGAAGTATAAAGGAAAAAGTAAAAAGAGGTCTTATACTGTTCACCCCCCCTCTTAGTATAAGCTTGTGTTCTTCATTCTACTTGAATGTCCCTCCTTTGGGTAGTTTCAAGTGCATCTAACTGAGCAATATTTTCTTTCATAATCGTAGCTATAAACTTGAATCAAGAACCTTGCAATATTTCTCTTCCTTGTTGTGCCATATTTACTTAAGGACGTATCAATACTTAGAGATCTATCGACTCTAATACTAAAATTATGTAGATATCAAATGCAAGATAAAATTGGTTTAAAGTTAATGTTATCATATGATGGCTCAATTGTATGATAAATATAATTATACATTGACCCATTTGTATGATATTATGTCCCTCCTTGTATGACAAGTTGATCATACAATACTTTGGTCAATTAGTTGTATAATTTTTTAAAATGATGCAGTAGAAAAAAAAAATTTCCATCTTTGAATGATTATAATATTGTTTGCTTGAATGGCTCTTATCTCACTTTGTATGACCCAATCTTATCCATTCAATTGAATAACCCGAGCATTTATTTGAATGACAAAGTCAATTGCTACTATTACTCTCTCTTGAGCATCTAGGCTTTGAAATATTGTCTCCTTTATGCATGAATGTTAAAATAATTTGAATGACTATTAAACACACAACTCTATATGATAAAGTCAATTGCTACTATCACTATCACTTGAGCATCTAGCCTTGAATGATTGTCTCATCTATGTATTCATGTTAAAATAAATTGAATGACTATTAAACACACAACTCTATGTGACAAAATTAATTGCTATTATCACTCCCACTTGAGCATCTAGGCCTTGAATGATTATCTCCTCTACGTATGCATGTTAAAATAATTTGAATGACTATTAAATATACAACTCTATGTGATACTTCCATACCACAATACTTTCTATCACATCAAGATAAATGGTCCTTGTGCTAAAACATCATCATCCTTCCTTGTTAGATGGGATAAACTTAAATATTTTAATCCTAGAATTGTATAATCTCTCATTCCTTTGGCAGAAGTATATAGCACTCCTTTGTGCCTACAAATTCCTCGTATCCTTAAGCATTCATATGCGCTTGTAATTTATTCATACACAATGACAAAATTGTTGAGTTCCATTCACTCAAACCTCTTGTCACACATCACACAAGTTAATAGCAACCATACAATTGCACAAATGAAATACAAAACATTCAACAATGGAGTTTTAGAATTAATAATAGAATTTTATTCTAGAATAGTTTATCATAATACAAAGTGATAATTTTGAGTTCTTAAAAATTCGGTTTCTCCAGTCATTCCTCTTCCTAGAGATAAATTCCTAGTTTTATAACTTTGAAAATTATTGCATAATGACCCAATATGGTTAGTATTCTAGTTTATCAATTGTTCAACTACTGAATATTTGGCCCTCAGAAGGCTTCCCCATCAGGAAAGGACTTAGTTTAAGTTTTTTCATGTTTTTAAAAATTTCATACTTGTCTAATATTAGAGTTTAATTTTGATTTTAGATAAATATGAAATTATCAATTACCCTAGATACGTCCATACAAAGTTATAATTTGAGGTTGATGTGCTTTCTTCTAGATATTGCTTGTAGTACATCCCAATGTAAAAGAAAGAGGAGGCTATAAATCTAAAACATAAATATTGGAGGTCATTTCTTGATTGGAGGTATACTTTTAATAATCAATAAATAAAAATGTATAGCAATAATAAAATAAAATAAAATTTATATGCTTAGAATTGGCATTCCAACACATATCTTTACATGAGTTTCATTGTAGAATGATATGATTTAACTCATATTATGACTCCAAAGTTGTACTAATGACCTTATTGGTACATAAGTATAGAATTTATATCTTAAAATTTACATTCTAATACCTACCCTTACACAAAATTTCATTATAAAAATTATATAATTTGACCTCATTTTTGGGCCTTCAAATCTACATTAATGACAACTAAAAAACTTGGTTGTACCATTGTGTGTACAAATACCATATTTTTACTTAATTATAATTCTATGTGATAGTTCAACCTTCGACAAAATTCAAAGTTAAATACCTATACAACTTTCATATTTTTTAGTTCTACATTAATATGATATCAAAAGTCATTAAAGCCAAGATTAATGTAACAAAAATTGCATGACAAAATAAAAGCACCTATAATTTTCTACAATTAACAAACCAATTTAATCTAGATATTATTTATTTTTTAAATATTTAATAAGTATTGACAGTATTTAAAAACAAGTATCAAAATTACAAAGTAAAATAAATAAAAACAATCATTCTATACTATCATATGTTTAAAATTCATGGGGATTGATTTGGATGTACTTACAAATCTTAAAAATAACCTAAATTTTGATCTATAATCTAAAATATAGATGTAATATTTTATATGAAGATTAATTTTTTGTATAATAAGAATCTAAAAGAAATTTTTTATAATGGAATAATAAATGTAAATTTTTATATATAAGCTAATATTTTGATTAACAAAATGAGACAAATAATGAAACCTTTTTAAAAACATTAAAATATAAGTCGAATTTTTTATCACGAAATGTAAGATATAATTTTAAACTTAATCTCTAATATTTTACGAACAAATTTAAATTTTTAGGTAGAAATGATCAAAATGTAGATTAATTATAATAAATTTTAAATTTTAAAAGACACGTGTATTCTTCAAATTCAATGTGTATAGAATTAATTTAACTATTTCAGGTATCGTCCTCATGTATAAGTATATAATACATCAATTATTTTATATGATTTTAAATTCAGCCTTACTTTTAAAATTTTCTAATTTGTTATTTAATTTAGATGACATAAAGGTAAAATCCATTTTTAAATGATGAATGTTGATACTATAATTATTTTTTTAAAAGACAATTAAGTATAATAAAGTATACTCCTCCATGATGTAATATTTTATATTTTCATCTTGTTTTCTTGGATAATCTTTTTTTTTTTTTGTAATAATTAGATATAATCATAAGTGCTTCTATATTTTTTTTACCTATTTCTTAATAATGGATGATATTGGTTCTTTTTATAAACTTAATAAAAGACATAAGATTCATATATGTTTTGTATTGGTAACAGGGGTTTTGAAAAGTGTGCGTAACCTTTTACAAAATGGATATTATTCGGATAAACCTTCCAAAGCAAAAAGAAACCAGAAGTATTGTCCTTCTATGGGTCACCAGAGAAACAAAAAAATACTTGAAAGTCCATATAGGGGCACAAAGAGGAAACCTGCAACTGGTACTGAAAAGACCCACACAGGGGCATCATGGAAATAGAAAAAAAAATAAAAACACTTACACCCATAACAATCAAACTAGTTGTTGGGATAACTAGAGCCCCAGAACTTGTAAAAAACTTCATCTACTATTTAAAACTCCAAAAAAAAAAAATCTACATTAACAGTGGATCTCTTACCCCTACCAAAGGGCTAAGGAGGAATTTCCAACACCCATATTCAATAAATACTGAGAGCTATTGGCAATCTTTGACTCTGTCTCCTTTTTCCTCAAATATTTAATTGATGGTCTCCCAACATTACGCTCTACCCCAACATCTGCAAATCCCTTTTTAAGACTTCTTGGATTAGGGTAAAGAAATCCCTTCTCCAAGAAGGGTTTTGAGGGACATTTATGACTTCTCATTTTAGGGCTCAGGGACTCGAGATTATCAGAAATAGGTATGAAAATATCATCAAATAGAGAAGAAAAATGGTTTGAAACAAGGATAGAGGGTAGACCTTAAGATAAGAATATAGGTTTGAGCACATCAAGGGATGTTCAAGGGAGCAACGGTGGCATCAGTGGAAGCTTGGGACTTTTAATGAGGTGCTCCTTGGGATTCGAGGTTGGGGGTACCTCCCTAGAAGTTGTTGGGAGGTTGGGGATCAAGGCGAGATGGGTATATCATCAGATAGATAAGAAAAATGGTATGAACCAAGGATAGGGGGTAGACCTTAAGAGAAGAATATAGGTCTGAGCACAACAAGGGATGTCCAAAGGGAGCAATAGTAGCATCACTTCTGATGATGAGGTGCTCCTTGATACCTCTCCAGGAGTTGTTGAGAGTTTGAGGATCACGAGATTAGGAACTACAACCAAAAAGGGTTAATTGGAACACCACTGGAAAATATGGTGTTGGCTATGCCCAAATTTGGTATAACTCTAAGAATATTTGGATTTAGGCCATTGTGAACGAAGATGACCTTGTTTGAAGCATTCGTCACAAAATGCAGGCTTATTTTCATATTCAATATCTTGAGAGAATGTACGTAACAGATTTATTTAAGAAGGGAGGACATAGTCAAGGTTTGTGTTGATGCACATACGGGCAGTTTTGCGTTGATGCACATATGGACCATGCTAGTCCCAACATTCATTGCTGAATCGAAAGTGATCATATCTCTAATGTTCCATGTAATTCCTCTAAGGATGTCTTCATGCTAGAACTAGACAAGGAGGTCTGGGAGGCATACCCAAATAGGTGTAAAGTTGATGTTGTGGATAGCTGGATCAAAATTAACACTCCATTTTCACAAAAATGGGATGCCAAGTGAATAGAACCCACATTCGGATCAATACAATGTTAGGTTGCGATCACAAAAATTTGCCCACTAGAGAATGGGAGTTTCGTACAATCACATAGGACATAAGCTCAGATGGGATTCTTAGATCTCCATCAGATGGAAGCAGATCAACCCTAGGTTTGAGTGGATTAGGGTTTGAGGGAGAGAAACTCTTCACCATATCTGCAAAAAAAATAGCTATTCTGAAACCACCTTCTCCTGGAGGGGTACTCTCCTCAAGAATCAATAAAGATTCTCTCCTAAAATCTGCTAGGACATTGACCATCGATTTAATTTTTCCCTGATCTGTTGATTTAGCCTATGGACCCGCGATAGAGTAACTCATCTTCCACAAAAGTGATGAGTCCGTTATCATCCAAAGTGTACTTAGAAAATATCTGTGTTTTCTACCGAAACTTCATTTGTGTCGTCTTCACCAAAACTACCGCCTTTGCCTATGTTTGTTGCTACTGCTACCATACCTATCATTTTACAATCCATAAGATTCATATATCATTGAAAATAAAATATATGGATCGATGACATATATCAATATATTCACAATCTATTTTTTTTTTAAACTATGATACCATAAGTTAAAATTGTTTTAGTATAAAAGCCTTCCATTTAGTTTGTTTAATTTAGATGACATAACAATAAAATCCGTCATCTAACTATCAACAATATTTTTATTAAAAAAAACCTAAACACCTATCAACCATAAAGTATTATTTTACATTTTTCAGCTTCTTGTCTTCTTTAACCTCTTCTTTTATATAATAGAATAATATTTCACAAGTGCTTATAATTTTCTTACTTATTTCTTAACAATGGATGACATTCCTTCTGTTGATAAATCTAACAATAAGCATAACATTCATATTTATGTTTGAAAATAAAATACATGGATTTATGACATATTTTAATATATTTATAATGTAATATTAAAGAAAAACTATAATTTAAGTTCGAAGGTTTAGTTCAACAGTCAAAACACTTCAGTATGAGTGCGGAGATCAAGGTTCAATCCTTCAGACCTGTAGTGCTGGTGGATGTAGATTTACCCAGTGCAACTAAAAGTTATAGTGGCGACAAGGAGAAAGATTCGAACCCACGAAAAGACGCAAAAATTATGAGTTACTGATTCCTCTAGTATAATAAAAAAAACTATAATATAAAAAATATTTATAATACATAAAAATAGTTTAACTATATAAATATTTTAATAAAAACTACAATATAATATGTTATAATCCACATATATTAATTTATTATTAACAACAATATTATCAGTACAGCTGGTAGGGTTATAATATTACCATATTATCGTGATGGTAACTATCATGATAATATGGTAATATGTTATAATTTATTATATATTTTTTTTGATATATAAAAGCAATGGTTACAATCACGATTTTTAGTAACTATCAGCACAGCGGGTAGGGTTCAAACTATCTGCGAAGGCTCCCAGGACTTCCATCATCTCGGTACATGGTAACTCGATGTGAGATGGGGACCGTTGGATGTACAGGGATTGCACTGTCATCATTAATCCAGCACACCACTCAAAGGAATCAGTTCTGGGCTACTGTCTGTGCATGGGCAAGCCCGTGGGATTGGAACCTAGGTCTCCTCCTGGTAAGCGCCCCAATTTTTTTTTTTAATTTAGCTGAGGTTGTTTTGGTCTCAGAAACCACAACCAAGAGGTTTTACACCTTCAAAATCACCTAGGAGTTGTGCTCGACCCTCATCGCACCAACATTATCAACTGGATTTTGGGTACCCAATGTACATTTGGTAGGATGGAGATTCGAACCAGATACCTCCCTTTGAGGATTGTCATACCATCTCCAACTCACCTATAACACATGGGTAATACTATTAACTAATTTGACCTTTAATTAAATATACTTATTTTTAAACTATTACAAATTTTTATTATAAAATATTTTAATAATTAAAAAAAATTAATATTTAGAGAGAGAATGTGCCTTAGTTAGAGCAGTATATATAAACATGAAAAAAATTAAAAAAAGAAGCAATAAAGTAGCTTATTAAATAAAGCAATTTAGTATTTAAATAAAAATGAGAGTTCTATAAAGTGGTTAAGGTGGCAATTGTAGAAAATACTCGATTGATAAGAATAGCACAGTGGAGTGTGTGTAAGGAGGTGTGAGAAAAGTGATTGGGGCCAAGATTGTAAATGTTGGTTGTTTTTGTAAGAATGAAATTCTGATGCTGATATTTAACATAAAACCATAATTGTTATTTTCTTATCTATGTTTGCAAGAGTGTAAGCTTTCATATAGGATGTGATTAAGGCTACTTGGATGTGCAATCTGAATTGGTTTCCATGTCCAATATTGCATCAAAGGATACTAGATTGTCCAGATAATTTCCATAGGGTCTTCCTAAGATCTCTAGAGGGTTTTTATGGCATCCAAGGAAGAAGAAGGCCAAGATGTGTTGAAACCTAAAAAGTGGATATAGATGAGGTATTATGGGGAATCATCACATGACTGGAGGCCCTTGAGATGATCCAACAGAGAGGATTTCACATTGAATATGTGAGTGAAACTAAGGATGAAAATACTTGTCACACAAAGGTAATAAGGGAAGAAGAAATTGAAGAACCTAGACCACAATGAATACAAGAAATATCTAATATTAGGAACAAAACCAAATTAGATACTCTAGATTTCAAAAGAATATTAAATCTAGAGCAGTTGATAGAATGAATAATGGAAGTGGAAAAGTTTTTTCATTATGAATCCATGGATGAACTAAAGCGGGTCAAATTTACATACACACAGTTGAAGGGGTATTTATCACTTTCGTAGGAGCATGTGCAAAGGTAAAGGCAACAAAAGAGTAATACAAAAATATAAACTTGGGATATATTTGTTACCAAGATAAAATAAAAGCTTTTACCTGTTGATTATCTTATTAATTTATTTAGAAAAGTACAAAATCTCAAGCAAAAGAAATTGGAGGTGAAGGAGTATACTAAATAATTCAACAAGTTAATCATGAGGGTTGGCCATGTTAAAAATGATGATAAAAAAGTGGTAAGGTATGCCAATGACATAAGAATTATCGTATAAGATGAAATATGTATGTTTCAAATAAAATCCATTGAAGAGGTATATCAATATGCACTCAAGATAGAAGAAAATTTGTCTTATGAACAAAGCAGTAATAGAGGGAGAGCAAAGTCATTTTGTGAGAGAAACCAACCTAACAATGGTAGAGGGAAGCAAGTTCATGGTGGAGAATAAAGTTCTATAAGAGAGTAATTTTAGCTAAAGCAACCATGAAAGAGGTGAATCATTAAAAAATTGAGGTGGTTTTGGTAGAGAAAGAGGTAAACATTTCACCAATGATTGTTACCCGTGTCGAGGAACTAGACATAGAGCCTTTGAATGACCTTAAGTACAACAAACTAACAACCGAGGAAATTAGTATCGAAACCATATGGTTCATGTAGATGAAAAAAGTGTTGCATTTTTAGATAAAATAAAAGAACTAGAATAGGAAGAATCATTGCTCATGAAGAGATTAATTCAAAAATCTACCAAAGAAGATAAGAAGCTATCCCAAAAAAGGATCTTATTTTGGATAACTATTGCAAGGTTATTGTTAATAGTGGAAGCATAGACAATCTAGTGTCCATAAAGATGATTAAAAAACTAGGTTTACAATGAAGGGAGCATCCAAATCCTTACAATGTATCTTGGATTCAGAAAGGGTATAACGTCTTAGTGAGTGAGCAATTTATTGTTGATTTTCAAATTGGTTCATACAAGGATTCAGTATTGTGTGACATCGTACCTATGGATGTATGCCATGTATTGCTTTATAGACCATGGTGGTTCGATTGAAAGGTCATGCATGAAGGAATATTGAACACCATAAGTATAATAAAGTATGGTAAAAAACATACACTTGATATTTTAAGGCAAAAAACGAAGATATTGACCTATTGGCAGTTTTACACCATGCCACATTAAAAATTTGATAATTTTTTATTGATTTTAAGAGCGGAAAAATATATTAATATGATGTTGCAGTATTTTGGCCAACATAACATGTTGTAGTAATAATTTTTGTATGTGTTATTCTTGATTTTAACTTTTAATAATTTCATGCTTGGTAACAATGGTGTGAAAAAACAACGCATATCACCTGATGGTGTCAAAGGAAACAATGCTTTGAAGTTCAAGATTAAAAGAAGGCATGGTAGTCTTTTCACCCGAAAGAAGAATGAAAACCCACCGCCCTTCCTCGGGGTGAAGACGCTTTTTTATTCAAAGATCTGGTTGTTAAATAAAGAAAAATGGTAAAAGTGTGTTCACCCTAAAAGTTGGGCGACAAACGCATTTGCCCAACTTTAGGATGAATGTGAATTTTTATAATAAAATAAAGTGTGTTAAATTTAGGCAGGATCACTTTCACTGCAAGCAAGGGGTAAAAGTCCCTTTCGCCCCTCACTTGGATGAAAATACATTTAGTTAGAGGTGTTCCCGAAGTTGAAGTACGGTGAAATTTTAAAGAAGTACGTTCACCCCAAAGTTGAGGTGAAAGCATCATTCATATCACTTTGGGATGAATGTCCTCAAAATTTTAAAAGTGACGTGCCTAGTCAACACGCTAAAAATTCAACATTGCGTTCACCCTAAAAGAGGGATGAACATACCATTCAATCTTCCTTTGGGTGAACATATATAGAATATGAGAATTTGGACCCCACCTCGATGCACATTGGGAGAAGTTAATATAAAAGCACTTTAACCCTAGGTGATGGGTGAAAGTCCTATTCGCCCTTCCTTTGGACGAAGCTACAAGAAAATGGCTTGACAATGCGTCAAAGGTTTTATTTTGTTTTGGGGCTAATATGAAAATATTGGGTGTTGGAAAGTCAAAACTGTGTTTGTCCAAGGTGGAGGGCGATAGTGCCTTTCGGCATTTTTGGGGGTGAATGCATATTTTAAGGGGAAAATATGTCTTATGTAAAGCACTTTCATTTTGGGAGGAAAGGTAAGGCTTTTAGTTGTCTCTTTTAAAGGTGAAACAACACAAGGATGGTTCAAAGCATCAAGCATAAAATTAAAGGAGTAATGAAATGTTTTCGCCCAGATTTTCTCAAGAGTAGATTGTTGTTGTGATAAGGAGATGAATGCAATGTCCCAAATTTCAATTTAAGTAAAGTTAGAGGTCGTCTGGTGAATGCAATAATGTAAGAACTATAAAAAATGGAATGAAATTGTGGATATTACCACTTTTTAGGTGCCCTCTCCATTAGGAAGCACAAATGAGGAAGAAATGATGCAGGTTGAAGAAGGCGCATTCGATCATTGCTTTGTTTTAGGTGAATTCTCTTTTTGACATCAACAATGTTTTTTTAAAGGCGCTTAGTTTGGGTGAATGAAGCGAATTTAATGATTGGGGCAAGAAGTAACCAAAATTATGGATTTCAAGCTAAAAGAACTATAACATTAAATTCACAAGGCAATTTTTATGAATTCCAAGATATTATAAATAGGGTTGAATTTCCGAAGCACAGTGAATGTGTCGTGTCATCGACCATATTTATATTTTTCCATGCATCGATGCTCGAATGTGCTGATTTCTTGGAGGTCTTTCCTTAAAAGATGGATCGCTATTTCAAAAGATGGATTTTCAAGATTTCCAAGGAGGAATTTCCTCACCATGGTTCCTAATCTATAAACATTTTGTCTTCATGTGAATTAAATGAAAGAGGTGAAATCCTCTATAAATACTACTCATTTTCCATTATAAGGGGGAGCATAGACATTATGCAGAAAAAATATTCAAGTTTTCTATGTAAATAGAAGAAGTTGTGGCTTCTGATTTTGCAAGCAGTCTCTTTATATGATTTCTTTTTGTTTAAGAATTTCTATTTTATATTCATGTTTGCTATTTTCTATTAAGTTCAAAATTTGCACCTGGATTTGGGTATTCTTGGTGTAAGTATGAGTACTAGAATGTGATTCTAGAAGTTATCTCCAGGGAACTATACGTAGATTATCTTGCTTCCTTTTCTATTTTATGCTGCTATAAATCTTGGTTGGAATTCCTGCTACTAGTTTGTCCCCAATCCTACATATTTACCTTGTGGCTATATTTCCTATTTATTTTTGTTATTTCCAATTTCTTTCATGCAACTATAGTCTTAAACCAGTGTAGGATTAGTAAGGGAGTCAACCCTCTTTGGATATTGGTACGGAGAACATTTCTTTCCTTTGGCATTTCAATGTTGGTTGTGTCTAGGGTGCATAAACGTATATTTGTATTTTAGGAAAATATTTGACCAAAAAATTTGGCATGCTTAGTGGGATAGACAATGTTTGTCCTAGTAATATCCATAGTTGATGGAACATTTGTATATCGAATTGACATTCCAAAGTTCCACTTTCAATGGTATTGAGGTTTGATGTTTACCTTTGTGTTGTACGGTTAGAATATCTGGCAACTCAACTATACCCAAAATCCTTTGAATGTGAAGGTAGTGAAAGTTGTTCTTCATGATAACAATATCAAAGGCCAAATTTTTTTAATATCCCATTGAGTTCTATGAACTTGACACCCAAGAATTAGAAGAACATCCTAGATTAGTCACTCATTCTCATACATCAATCATGACATTTTCATAGTTAGTTGGTGTATTTTTTGTTCCTTCAAGTCCAGATAGTACTGCTACTAGCATCCCACCTCCTCAACCTCATACACCAATCCCAATGGCTCATAAACCACCACCACATCAATCATAGCCACCAAGGTAGTTCCTAGCATGGAATAGCTTAGGAGCCTTGAATTTACAAGCATAGAATCTAGTACCTCAAGCAGCATTGAAGGCTTTGCCTACCTATGATGGTAATGGTAAAACTGGTTATGAGCATATTCAATATATGGCTTCTATAGAGATAATCCATGGCATTACATACAAAGATATTATGGTAAGATTATTGGTATTGTCACTCAGAGAGAAGTTGTTGTATTGGTGCTGATATTTACCACCTACCATAATTGCCACATGGGATCAGTTTGTGAAACTACTAGTTAAGAACTTTCATGAGCAAGATGATCATTTATCCTTGTATTAATTCACAAATATCTAGATATATCCATAGGAGGATATAGTGGACTTCAACATCAGGTTCACCCGAATCTGGTAGAGAGTTCTTGATGGCCTTCGGCCCATGCATGAGCAAGCTGCATTTTACTACCTTAGAGCCTTTAAATATGATATTGGTATGGATGTCAAACAGGAAAATGTCAACATATTTCTAGAGTTTTACATGCAAGAATAGAAGGTTGAAGGATATTTTATCACCATAGGTAAGCTTCCCCCAAAGGTAACTATGCCCATCCTTCCTGATCTTCCATAGAATTTGTATTCAAGTGTGTTTTCATGGCCTATGCCTTATATGTACCTAGTTACCTCATGGAGCTTGGATCCGCCTCAAATTAAACCAATATTGGTTCCACAAATCCTCGCTCCAAGTATTTTACAATTACCTACGCCACTTATTCCATATTTTCCAACATCAGTTCCTTTCCCAGTGCTATCAGTGCCACTTGTTCCACTACCATTGTATGATCCATAAATACCTCTACCTTTACCAAAACCTCCTACACCCTCAAATATTGATCCTTAAATGAAATTATTATGAGAAATATAATCTGTTAATTCAGCCATAAGGACGATGTCAAACGAAGTCATGATAATTAAGAAGAAATAAGCTGAAGCTGATTTTTGGTCAAGGAGGTTTCAAACACCACCAATTACTAGGGAGAAGCAAACCACTAGCAAGGGCCTTGAAAGAAATACAATGATGTTGGAAAATGAAGGAACTAGTACATCAAAGACAGTATACTGGTGCTTCACCTACAATGATCCTCATGGAGAAGACACATGTATGGTTCACATGAACTATGTATAGACATTACCAGAAAATTATGTCAATGGACAAGTTAATATGATAATGGAAGCTGATCATAACTCGATGGTCCCATCTTTGGAACAAGTTTTAGTCCTTACGAGGGCTAGAAAAAAGTTTGTGATTGTTGGTCTAGCATAAATGGAACCTCTAAAAGCTCCTATCGAAGAAACAATGCAAAATGAAAAGGTACCATCACAAGCGAAAGCACCTAGAATGACAACAAAGCAATAATACTCTATCTTACTAAAGGATATATTGCCCAAGCAAGCTCAAGAGAAATTGCAAACAAAGGTGTCAACTTCACAGACCATAGCCGCTCAAGCACAAACTAAGGTGAAAGAGCAAGCCAAAGAGCGCCTCAAGTACCCATCATTGACTAAGCATCAAAGGGTGGAAGCTACTCAACAATATCAAAATAAGTATGAATAGGATGTAGAAGAAAAGATCCCAATTACTTTCAATTGTAATATTATTGAGGAAATGAAGAATATTTTTGCAAAGGTGAGTTTATATGATGCATTACAGTTACCTAGGTAGGTTGACCTATTGAAAGAATCTATAAAATATGTGAAATATCAAAATAAAATCCTCTCCCAAACAATGTTATCATAGATGCTACCAAATTATGCCACTAGAAATAATAGGCCACCTCCATTCTATTTATCTCTCAGAATGAAAGGATGGATCGTGCATAGTTGTATGATTGACTCTGATGCTGCGACTACTATCATGTCAAAGGTAGTATGTGAAGAAATGAGAATGGAATATACAAGAAATAGTCTAGACATATTGCAGTTGGATGGGACTCCAGTCAAAATGGTGGGAGTAATCAAGGATATTCCCATTGTTCTGCATAGCATACCTCAAATCACTATCATTCAAGAAGTAGTGGTGGTTGACATAGAACCATAATTTAGTATGTGTATTTCAAGGGAGTTCACAAAAAAATTAGGAGGATATATTTCCTTGGATTATTCACATTTAGAGATCTCATTCAAGGGAAGAATAATCTACATCTATAATCAAAAGACATCCACTTTTCATATAGAAAAAAATAGAATAGAAATAAAAGCCCACTTGTGCAGTCAACATGATGACGGAGGAAGTGCAAGAAGTGAACTTGATGGAGGAAGCTCTTGATGAGCTCTACTTAGAGGATAAGTTCTTATTGATGGATTTCAACGTGATGGTTGAAACTAACATCGATTATTATATCATAATTAAACCTGAGCAGAATGAAGAAAAAGTTTTTGATTCCTCATAGCTTATTTTAGATCAGTTATAGAAGCTGTATTTCGATGGTGCAAGGTGTAAGAACAACACAGGGGCTGCTATTGTTTTTGTTTCTCCTACAGGATTGTAGAAAACCTATTCATACCAGTTAACTTGGATCTGCACAAATAATGCCACCGAATATGAAGCGTTGTGCCTTGGTTTGAAGAAAGCCGAAAAGTTGGGCATAAAACAACTGTAAATATTTGGAGATTTTTAACTCATCATCAACCAGACTACAAACAAATATATATCACAGTAGCATTACTTGAAGGCCTATCATAACAAGGTATGGTATTTTTTTGAGTCTTTTACAACATTAAACATTCAGGTGATTTCGCGAGAGCAGAATAAACATGCAAATATCTTAGCTTCCCTAGGTGTTAATTTCTCTCCTATGGAGAAAGTAGTTAGGAAACCCAAGACTGTGAGAGTGATTTATAGACCATCGATGCCTAATAAAAATATTATTGACAAGTGTTCGATAATGATGACCAAATAATAAATTTTTTGATTAAGGAAGTTGCAAGCGCAGAAGATAGGATACTTGCCAAGGAGGAAATGGAAGGAATGATTCAAATGAAGAACAATCATATTTCTAGGGGATTGATTTTTCTTGAGAGTCTATTTGATCAGAACGACCAAGAAGATAAACACAAAATTAAGGTGGATGCAAAGGAATACAAGGAAATGCAATTGGAGTTTGAGAATATTATCAAAGTCGAAACAGAATGTACTTAAGAGGAACTTGAAGCTATTAATGGTTGCACTAAAAAGTTATAGAAGGTCTGAAAAAGCTCCAAAGTTAAAAGGGTGCTTTACATGGCAAGTTTTCAAGAGAAGTGTTTTAGAGAAAGTGATTCAAAGACACAAAACAAAATTTTTGGAAGCACAAATAAAATACCTCAGTTAAAATCAAAGTTTAGGGTTTGATTTAAAAATTTTGGAGTGCAACAAACTAAAAGTGCTTTCGCCCCAAGGACAGGGTGAAAGTCCCATTCACCTCCAATTGAGGTGAATATATGTACGTCCCAAGGAAGATTGGGTTTCCAAACATAGTCACAAAGTCAAAGACAATCAACAATGTTTTTGTCCCATGTGAGGGGTGAAACTCCCATTCGCCTCTCATATTGGCAGAACAATATATAAGGATTGGTAAAACATGGAGGGCACACTTTTGTTTTTGTGCGACTACATGTACAAGGAATCCGTAAAATTTTTTTAGCTGGGGCAAAATTTTTTCAAAGCAAAATGATACAAAAATGTTCTAAGAATATGGAGGCACGGTCCGACTTTTAAACAAAGGCATATAAAAGTTTACAATGAAGTTTTGACAAAATTAGAAGTAGAATGGATTAAAAGGGAAGACGCAAGAGTTTTATTTCAAGCTTTTGGAAAAAGGCAACAATTAAATTTTAAAACAAAATTCGATCTTATTTTCTTAATATAGCATAAAAATCAAATAAAAAGAAAGAGAAAGAGAAAATAAAAAATCTCTAGTTTAAAAAAAAAACTTAAGAGGTACTTTTTCTAAATATGGGAAAGGAAAAGAAAAGCTTAAAATGGTTTTAAAAAGAGGATGTGTACCATGAAATTGAACCAATCAGGTTGACGACATTTTCGGAGCAAAGCGAGAAGGGACAAAGTGTGCCTTAGAAGTGTGATGATTTAAAAAATCTCTAGTTTTAAAATCTTTAGTTTTAAATTTTAAAACAAAATTCGATCTTCTTTTCTTAATATAGCATAAAAATAAAATAAAAAGAAAGAGAAAGAGAAAAGAAAAAATCTCTAGTTTTAAAATCTCTAGTTTTAAATCAGGTTGACGACATTTTCTTCTTTTTTATTTTTTTTTTCGGAGTGTGATGATTTTTCAAGTACAAATAAAAAATTTTAAAAACGCTCCTTCAAAGCAATTTCACCTCCGACACGTGTTGAATTTTGAAAATTGATTATGAAAGTTGAGATGTATTTTTGGGGCATTTAATTTAAAATGTGCACCTGGATCTGTGTTGGGAGGCGTTTTGACATTCCCAAGGAACGAAATCTCACACCGATGAAAGCAAGGGTGCTTATTTGATCACAAATGGTGGATTTATTTTCTTGAAGTAGTTTTAGCAGCCAGGGCATATTTTTTGAAGGTGTAACATGAAAAGAAGGGTTGATGCACTGAATAATTTTTGGAGCAGTCTCAAGGAAAAGGATGGAAGAACAACTCACCTTCCTCTGAACTAGGGTTTCTGGAACTTTGAAAAATCTAGGGCATCAGATGAATTGCATAAGTGCTTTCGGGGTACGGTGGATCTAAAGGCTAGATTGGTGCCCTAGGAGGGTCTAATGGGGACTTCTCCAGCTCATTTTCTAGGGAGTAAAAGCTCATACGCAGATTTTTTTAAAGAAAAATCTCCTCCAAAGAATGACGAAGCTCAAAAAATGGCATATAAAATGCTCTTCACGGCTGCTGGGAATAGGTCAACAACACATCGTGTGAATGGATGTTTGCCGCAGGCCGAAACCAGGCCAAAAATTGTCATCGAGCCAAGTATGGTTGAAGAATTAGTCATTTACAGAGCTAATCACGATTTAATCTACAAGTTCATAGGTATACGTCCTTCCCTAATTTTTTTGCACTCTTGGATCCGCAAAAACTGGGAGCCTCACGGTGAGTATTCATTGTGGTTTATTAGCAATGGATATTTTATTGTTAGCTTTTCGTCTTTGGTCGATAGAAATAGGGCTTTCAAGTCAGAGAAGAAAAATCATGGCTCGACAGGGCTATTTGTTCAACCATGGAGAGTGGGATTCGACCCCCGAGTTGAACCTACTGCGGTCCCAATATGGATCCGACTATATGCTCTTCCAATGGAATTCTGGAGTGAGCAGGTGTTGGCAAGGATTGGCAATTCTATTGGAAGACATCTAGGTGTTGCCAGAGACACAATTGAAGGGAGCATGGCGATGTATGCAAGAATATGTGTGGAGATGGATCTCAGCCAGCCTTTGTCGGCAGAGATGGAAATTGAATTGGCAGGACTCTCCTAGATTCAACAACTGGACTATGAGGCCCTACCCTTTAGATGTAGGGTTTGTCACAAACATGGACATTTGGATTGTTTTTGCCCTAATAATATGAATGCTAAAATGGAGGCCCCTTTAGGAATGCCAAACCTGCCTAAATAGGATAATGCAACACTTAATAAAGATTCTAATAGCACCATTTAGGGCCAAGAATCTCAGAGAGAGGGTTTTGAATAGCCCAGAAGAAAAAGACGGAAAAAGAAAAAAGAGGGAAAGGAGCAATCCCATCTCAGACCTGCCAATAGGTATGAGATATTTAAGTCACTGGTTGATGAAGAGGAACAATTTATGGAGGGCATGGAGGGTAATAAGGAAAATTCTAATATTCCCGTGCAACTCCCCCTCTCATATCCTCTCATCATACAGTAGGTAGTTGAAATCTGTGAGGTATCACAGCCAGTGTGTTCAGGGGCTTTAGTAGTGCATAACCAGGAGCAGATAGTATCTCAGGATGTTAGCATGGGAATAGTAGAGAAGAACAGGGAAAGGTCAACTTTGGGGATTACCCAGGTAGAAAAAAAATCAAAAAATAGCAATTCTCAGGGAGTAGGTAGAAGATCCAATAAGGAGTTGCTAGTAGTCCAAGGAGACAAATTGATCACGGGAGGATCGGTGAGGCCAATAGATTCTTATTTCTCTCAGGGTAACCAATGATTATACAATCATGGAATGTGGGGTTTAAACAGTAGAACCCATCAATCTGCTATTCTAATACTTTTAGAGAATTGTAATACTAATTTTTTGCTTTTACAGGAGACTAAGATGTCATTAGATCTTATGTCCAAAATAGTCAACAAAATTTGGAGGGGTGCTGGTCATATGGATGTGGCTGCCCAAGGTGCCTCAGGGGGGATTGTTACTCTGTGGAACTCTCTTGAATGGTCTGCAATAGAACATCTTGCCTGGAGGGGTGTTCTCACTTCTATTTTTAGGAATAATGTCACTGCGGAACATGTTCTAATCACAAACTTTTATGGGTCTCAAAACCTAGATGGTCAGAGGCGGTAGTGGAAGGCTATGCATAACATGCGAACCTCAAGGGAAGATCTAGACTGGATTATAACAAGGGATTTTAACACTAAATTATCTTCTAGAGATCAGGAAGGGGGAACACCATTTTTGGACCCAGGGGACCGTTTCATGATTGCCCAAGTCCAGGCTTTGCACTTAGTGGACATTAAATGTCCTGGCATTAACTATAGTTGGACTAATAAAATGCGGGAGCCACATAGCAGGAAGGTTAAGCTAGATCATTTTCTGGTTTCAGAGGAGGCATTTGTAAAATGGAATATAAATTTTTAGATTTTAGAAGGCCCAGTTTCAGATCACTGTCCCATTCTGTTGGAAGGCATGACTAGGATGGGGCAGCATCACAAACCTTTCAGATTTGAGAATTTTTGGCTTCAAAAAGAAGAACTTCGGGAGAAAATTCCAATGTGGTGGGAAGAAGGTCGCCCAGCTTATGGGAGAGCAATGTTCAAAATCCACAAACAACTACAATATGTCAAAACTCAGTTGAAGTATTGGAGGCATGCTAATAAAACAAACTTATAGGCACAAAGAGCTCCATTGGTGGCCAGATGGGATGAGGTCCAAAAATAGTTTAGAGAAGGAGTAATTACAGACCATATCAAAGCTGAGGATGATGCCCTACGTACAACGGTTGAGGACATTGACAACCAGGAGGAGACCTATTGGAAGTAGAGAGCAAGGACCACCTGGTTATTAGAAGGGGACAAAAATACAAAATTATTTCATCGGACTGCTTGTGCTCGAAGACAGATGAACAAGATGGAGGCCCTTCAAGATGAGAACGGTCATTCCTTTGATACACTTCCAGGTATGCATTCCCATGCTATGGATTATTTTTCTAAGCTTTTTAAGGAAAGTGTGGTTCAAGATGTAGAGGCCCAAAATGAAGTTATTTCTGTCATACCTGCTATTATTTCTGAGGATGAAAATCAAGCCCTCCTCAAACCCATTGATAGAGATGAATTGAAAACTGTGGTCTTTGGAATGAGCACTAGTAAAACTCCAGGTCCAGACGGCTTCCCAATTGAGTTTTTTTCAGGCTTTCTGGGACTACTTAGAGGAAGATGTAATGGTTGTTGTAGAAGAGTCCAAAGAAAATAAGAGAATGCTTAAAGCTATAAACCACACTTTCATTACCTTAATTCCAAAAGGGGAGGAGGGGGTTCATATTTCATATTATAGGCCTATTGCCTTATGTAATGTGCTGTACAAAATAATAACAAAGGTAATGGCTGAGTGCCTAAAAAATCTTCTTCACAACATTGTCTCCTCTGAGCAAGGGGGTTTTGTTGAGGGATGACAGATTTTGGATGGGGTGGTTGTGGCCCAAGAAGCAATCCATTCAATGCACACCTCTGGTAATAAAGGGATTTTCATAAAACTGGACATGTCAAAGGCTTATGACAGGGTTGAATGGAGTTTCCTAGCTAAAATGATGGTAGCCTTTGGTTTCTCTCAGGACTGGATAGAGTGGGTCATGAGCTATGTCTCTACCCCAACTTACTCTGTGCTTATCAAGGGCGTTCCTTCACAAAAATTTGGAGCTACTTGGGGACTGCACCAGGGGGATCCATGTTCTCCTTATTTGTTTCTCATTTTGGCTGAAGGTCTTGGCAGACTTTTCTTGAGGAGAAGACAACAAGGTAGATTATTGGGTATCAGGGTGGGTGATGAAGTTTTAACACATCTGTAGTTTGTGGATGACACTTGGTTTGGTGGGAGTGGCCAGCTTCAGGGAAGCAAGAATGATTAGGGATACTCTTAATGTCTATCTCAGGGCTACTCAATAGGTCATTAATGATAAGAAATCCAAAGTGGTTTTTTTTAATCTGGAGCAAAGGCTTCAGAACATAATTTTATAAATCCTGGGATTCACAAGGACTTCTCTCCCAGTGGTTTACTTGGGGGTCCCCTTGCACTTTAAGAAGCTAAAATTAGACACATGAAGGAATCTGCTAGAGTGTATCAAGGAAAAAATTAATCACTGGTCTCACAAGTGGTTAAGTTATGGTGGCAGATTAACGTTCTTACAGTCAGTCATTCAAGCCATGCCAATTTACAAATTCTCTATCCTGGCTGCCCCAATTACAATATGGAAAGAGTTGGATAGGATGGCTAGAAATTTTTTATGGGAAGGAGAAAAGGGAGAAAGTGGGCCTTAGCGGGCTGGGACAAAGTTACCCAACCCAAGGTTAAAGGAGGTCTGGCTTTGAGAAATTCTAAGCTGAATAATAAAGCTTTGGCTGGAAAGCTATACTAGAGATGGATCTCCCAACCCACCTCCCTTTTCAGTAGAATCCTAACTAGAAAATACCTGGGATAGGCCAACCCAAACGATGTAGCTCGCATCCCATTGGATGGTACTGGATCCCTAGTTTGGTAGGCTCTCAAGTTAGGGTCTCAGGTTGTTAAAGACCACTTATTTTGGAAAGTGGGAAGAGGGGAGAAGGCTCGTTTCTGGAAAGATTATTGGGATAAGTTCCCACCCATAATTGCTGAATTTATAGAATTACAACCAATAAAAGTAACCATTGAATCCAAGGTATGGATCCGTATTGAAAGTTATTTCACAACTACTCAGTTGGGGGAGTGTAAGTTTAAGCAGTTCAAGAAGTTGGATGAGTGGACCATTTCAATCCCTCCGGATTTGACTCCCATCATGACTAAAATTATGATAGAAAGATTTCTTATAGGGGGATATGTGGAGGATGAATTAGCTTGGGGCTTTGGGATTCTTTGCATCTATACAATAAATGACGGATATGACAACATTCTCCCAGAGCCCCACCTCATACTTTTTAGGTTGAGGACTGGAGGAAAATCTGGCACTCTAAAGGCTGGACGAAAGTTAACTTTTTTACCTGGTAGTGCATGCACAATGGAATCCTCACTTTTGATAATCTCAGATCAAAAGGTATCATCGGCCCTTATCAATGTGTACTATGCTACAAGAGTGAGGAAACTGCTGACCATTTGTTGTTTGGTTGCCCTTTCACTCGATAGATTTGGCTGCGTTGGTTTGCATACTTTAAAATTCAAGTGGTGACCTGAACCGGATGAATATCTGGGCAAAATGGAAAAAAGGTAGATTCAAATCTAAAGCTCTTCATATTTGTTGGGAGCTCGATTTAAGCTTTATCTGGTGGCATGTATGGCTGGAAAAAAATGCCAAAATTTTTAGAGAAACTTTTACTGCTCTAGATGGGGTTTGGCAAACCATTTGGAGCAAGGTTACCGAAACTGTGGTTTTTCATGTTGAGGAGGAAGATCAAATTGACATTGGAGCTATGGAAGAACGCGTTGAACTGCAAGAGGGATAGGACATAAATTTTTGGAAACCTCCCCCTGAAGGTTGGATTAAAATCAATACTAATGGAGCTGCAAAAGGCAATCCGGGTAGAGCCGAAATTGGAGTGGTGTGTCGGAACCATGCTGGGACTATGCTCTATTGGGAATTGCAAGGCCTGGGAAGAACCACTAACAATGAAGCCGAAGCCATTGCCATCAAGTCTGCTTCTATTTGGGCAGTGAAACATGGCCACCGCAGGATTATTCTTGAATCAGACTCGCAAATAATGGTTGGAGCTCTAGACTGCATGAGGAACTTTGATCTGAAAGCTTGGAGTTTGAGGGCTCTTGTTACCCAAATTAAATAATTATGGAAGGAATTGGAAGACGTGATCCCAGTTTATGCGAGTAGAGATTTGAACAAAGCGATTGACTTTCTGGCTAAGATGGGTGCGAAAAAGGAGGTTGGAGTTTAGTTGCACAGTGACATGGATATTGAGGATGAGGTGATTAGACAGGGTCTTGAAAGTTCCTTGAGCTAATGACCTTCAAAAAAATAGTGTACGATGGGGGACCCCATGGCAGCTAGTTTTTGGTTCACGAAAATTGGCTTCGGTGTAGTTCTTCCTTTACTATTGTATGACTGTGTCCTCTTGGATTCCATCTGGGAAGAGGCTCTTCCCAAATTGTAATTGATCTATGTCTTAATACAAGTTTTTTTCAAAATTGTCAAAAAAAAACATGAAAAGAAGGGTACACTTTTCAAAAGCAATTTTACTTCAAATAATATTCAATTATCATTAAGCATCAGGATTAGTACCAGTTGAGGGAAACGAGATACACACCCTCCCTAATTCGCTAGGAAAATTTATTGTATTTACTCTGATAGTTGGAGTGCATTCTATAAATAGATCATAGGTAAATTCTCTCAAAGATTATAATTTTAAATTTTTTTACCGATGCATTTTCAAGCTTTTGGTTGCAGAAGTTGCAGAACGTCTTTAGGATTATCGAATTACCAAAATTGACACAATGGGTAAGAAAAGAAAATAAATTAAAGAAACTATAAATCCCAAATAGTCGAAGAAGAGGGTAGAAGGCGGTATGAATTCCAACAAGGCTCGTATAAATGAAAATGTATATTTGGACCTATACTCTGATAGCATGGTAAAGGTTAGAGACTACATGATCACCAACAAGGTCATGGTGAAGCTTTGACAAGATGTGGAGTTTGCAATAAATGAAAGGTTGATGTTGGATATCCCTTTGACTGTGTCATTTTATCCACAGTTATTTTGGTATCTATGTACACCCGTACACCCTTTCCTGAAGTTGGTAAAGCTGATTGTCTGATTTTACAACCTGATTACCATGACTATTTGAAATGCAAATAATGAGGTATTTTTCTCTATCTTTATTGAATATGTAAGAGAAGCATTTTTTTGCGGGCTAAAACCCCCTTCTGACATGAATTTTAAGAATTTACATATCAATAAGCAGGAAGAGAGATATGTGTCTACGGTGATGATGCACCAGTTTATGGAAACACAATTGATTAAGGAGTTGTAGTTGGGGTAGTTGCCAAATATGTCTAAGCCTTTGTCAAAATTCAAGATCCCAAACTTATTTTTGATGCTAGCATGGGTTTTTGACCTTTCTTTAGATTCTACGGTTCACAAATGGCAAGAAACGCTTGTGCAATGTATATCCCAGGTGGATTTTTATGCTCCAACAACCATGAGAAAGAACATAAATCTGATTTATTTTGAATAGGCTGATTTTATATATCAAAAAATGTATATTCAACTAGAGAAGTTGAATACCAGAGAGGAGACTTCATTCAATCATACCTCTTTCCTTGTCTGGTATTTATTTTTTAGCTTACACCAACATTTTTTGTTTATAGTAGTAAAACAAGTTGATGAAAAGGATGAACTATTGCCTATTTATATGTGGACTCCTTCTCTATCAATGAGGGAGTCATACTATAGTTTTAACTACCTATTTTTAGGGCCCACAATTGAGTTGATTTGTGGTAAGAGTGAGAGAGTGCCACAGGCAATGAAGGAGGTGGTTGTCATAGCTGAAAAGGGTGACATATTTTTGTTAACTCAAGGAGTGGTTGTAAGAATTTATGGCTTCACGGGTAAGTCATTCCTACTCCCATACTTTGCCACTGAGCATGTTTTCACCATGGAGGTGGTGCACTAGACAGATTATACCAATGATGTGTATAGATCAGGGCATGTAAAAAGAATGACATGCACCATGCCATTCATGTTCAGAAGTATAGAGGTGAACCAGGTCAGGCATAATAGGCTACTCACAGAGGCACTTCAAGACCTAGGTCTGATAGAACTACTGCAATGATGGAGATACGATCCATTGGGATTTTTTTTGAAAATAATTAAGGCCAAGACTTTTCATTGTTGTCCATGACAACCGCAACAATTTGGATGAGTGTGATTTAAAGTGGCATGTTGAAGATATGATATCACTTCCTCCATGGTAGGACTTTTACAAGTAGGAGGTTGAATACAACCTGACAGTGCATAGAGATCACATTCATCCATAAGGGTTATTTGGCCAAATGAAAGAATAATTGCTCACATGGACTAAAGAGAAAATTATGAATTGGTGGATAATGCGGGTCCATAGAGGAAAAATTGCATCACCCTATGGGTTGAATATGGATGGGGCATTTTTAGAGGTGTATGATAAATTTTTCAATATCTATAAACCCATCACTTTTGCTAAGGTTGTCCTTCAAAGTTTTCAAAATTTTGACAACAGAGAGAGTATGGCAAATGAAAAGAACCCAATAGTCAAGGAATCAACACTTGAATAAGAAGAGCAACAATACATCTTTAAAATGCGATCGCAGTTCGTAAAGAAAAATATAGATGAGGAACCATTGTTGGAAAAACAAACTGTTGGAGAATCGCTTCCATTTCCAAAGGCTGCAAAGAGACCAAGAACTGACACTATTTTTTCATTTGTTGTTGTCTCATCCACTGCCACAATTTCTACCAGACTACGACTGTAGTTACAATTGTTGTTGTTGTAGTAAATTCTCCTCTGCCAATGTCAGTTGATCAGGTTGTAGTTACTCAACAATTTCCATTAATTTATAAGCAGTCGATGGACCAATAGGTGGAAATTATTAACCTTTAAGTGGAAGTGAAGGAGCAACATTAAGAACCTACTGCAAAATCACTTCCATCACCAAGATACACAATACACATGCTCGAAGGTACGTCTCCCTTTCCCTCTACTTTTACTCGAGAGCAAGTAGTTATTGTCAGTTTATTTCCATTAGTCCCCATGTCTTTCGCTCCTCCATTTGGTATGCCTTCCATGTCCATTTCTCTCCTTTATTCCCATATGCAAGTCACTACTGCTCCTTCTTCTTTCCCTCTCTTCAACCTCCCTTTATTTTAGTTCATTTTTATTAGGACCGAATCCATTTTTACGTCCTTCCCCTTCCATTTCTACCACTACTTCCACTTTAGATGTAAGTACATAAAATCCTCCAAGAGTGAGTGTAACTGTAGCCGAACCTGGTTCTTCCATCCATTATGCTATTTTGGTTCACCCTCTTATATCCATTTCCTCTTCTTACTTTGACCCAAACTATGCTCAGATCTTGGTTCCTTTCATGCAATTTTTGGAGATGCGAGTGCTACCCAAAATCAAGGTGATACCCAAGAAGCCTAATGTGGAAAATATTAATTGAGCATATCTTAGTTCATCACAGTGGTTGAAGAGCCATAGGAGAAAAGAGGTACTTGCTCCAGCTAGGCCACTCAAGAAAGTCATCTTCAACCAAGTTGCTATGGAGGTTCACACTACAAAGATAATTCTCTTGGTCCAAAACCATTAGAATAAATGATGTCAAGTGATTACACTTGTGAGACCGTGATGGAGGACCTGATGAGGATTGATCCAACTGAGAAAATGGGGAATATCCAGGTTGATATGAGCTCGGTCTATTTGCATGGCGAATATTATAAGCAAAGATATTATGACACCAAAACAAAAATTGTTAAACTAGAAGATGCCCTAGTAGCAAGAAGAGAGCAATAGGAGAATATGGTGGTAGAATTTGAGCAATGACACCAACAAGTAGGGGCCTATTAGACGGAGAAATATGTAGTAGAACAACAAGTGCAGTCATTGAAGGTGCAACTTGAGTCCATACAAAATAAAATAGCAGAGAAGGCCACACAATATGTAGGCTTCTCCCATAAAACAATTAAAGAGGTCCGCCTTCAGTTGGCTCAAAGTTGTGAAAATTTGGCAGTCAAAGCAGTTCAGGTTTTACAGTATTTCTATGAGGCTCAGATTCAGATTTAGTTGAGCCAGCAAATAGTAGATAGTATTAAGGAGATGGTGGATCCTCATCTGAATATGGCTATCAAAATCTAAGCCCTGGCTCAGTCCAATATACATATTCACTCGATGAGTGAGATGGACCAAGACTAGTCTATCGCTAAATTCATGTTGCATAGTTACTTCTAGAGGTTGGATCTGCTAAGATAAGGTAAGAAGATTCTCAACACAATGGAGTGGGAGCATACTCTTTCAATGTTTCATTTTGATGCTCTCGTTGACATGGGGTTTCTAAATTTTACTAATGAATGGGGTGAGCCTTTACCAAATAAATAGTTAGAAGTGACATGGAAGAATTTTGTGGAAGACACATCTAAAATTGATAAGTGGGAGGATCCCATAATAGAGGAGTAGGTGTTTTTGCTTATGAAGAAGTTCACCTGTATGGATTTATCTTTGTTTGAGTTGGTCCAACGAGTGAAGCACCTTAGCCTGGAGAATATCAAATATTTGTGGTATATCTACGAATCACTTAGTGTTCCCTCCTTGTTCACCATGCATTCTTGAGCAGAGGCAGTTATAGTTTATGAGATCACCTATGAAATTTTGAAGGAGCAGGAACATGCTACAGTAGAGCAGACAAAAGTGGAGCAAGTAGAAGCAGCACGAATAGTAGTAGAGGTAGAGGTGGCTAAAAAGGTAGTAGTTGAGCAAGTGCCAAAAAGGGGATCCAAGTCAGAAGCACCAACCAAGGTGGCTGGTAAGAAGGACCACTAAAGAGCCCAATGGATAAAGGATTGGGATTGTTTGCATTGATGCGAGATGGATACCCCAAGAGCCACCACAAATGTTGGCAGTTTTGCACCATGTCACATTAAAATTTTATTAAAATTTTATTGATTGTAAGAGTGGCAAAATATATTAATACTATGTTGCAGTATTTTGGCCAGCATAACATGTTGTAGTATTTTTTTGTATGTGTTATTCTTCCTTTTAATTTTTATGAATTTCATGCTTGGTAACAATGGTGTGAAAAATCAATGAATATCACCTGATGGCATCAAAGGAAGTAATGCTTTGAAGTTCAATATTAAAAGAAAGCAAGGCAGTCTTTTTGTTCGAACAAAGAATGAAAATCCGTCGTCCTTCCTCGGGGTGAAGACATTCTTTATTCAAATATCTAGTCGTTAAGCAAAGAAAATTGGCAAAAGTGCATTCACCCTAAAAGTGGGTAGACAGATGCATTCACCCCACTTTAGGGTGAAAGTGAAATTTTATAATAAAAGAAAGTGTTAAATTTTGGCAGGAGCACTTTCACCCCAAGCGAGGGGTGAAAGTCCCTTTTTCCCCTCACTTGGGTGAAAATACATTCAGTTAGAGGTGCGTCCGAAGTTTAAGCATGAAGACATTTTAAAGGAGTGTGTTCACCCCAAAGTTGGCATGAAAGCATCATTCATCCCACTTTGGGGTGAATGTCCTCAAAATTTCAAAAGCGTCACACCTAGTCAAAACCCTGAAAATTCAATATTGCGTTCACCCTGAAAGAGGGGTGAACGTACCATTCACTCTTCATTCGTGTGAATATATATAGAATATGATAATGTGAACCCCACCTTGATGCACATTGGGAGAAGTTAATATAAAATCACTTTTTCCCCAGGTGAGGGATGAAAGCCCATTCACCCCTCCTTGGGGCGAAGCTACAAGAAAATGGCCCGACAACGCGTGAAAGGTTTTATTTTGTTTTGGGGTGAATATGAAAAGATTGAGAATTGAAAATTCAAAATTGCGTTCACCCAAGGTGGAGGGCGAAAGTGTCTTTCACCCTTTTTGGGGGTGAACGCATATTTTAAGGGAAAAAGACGTATTATGTAAGGCACTTTCATTCTAGGAGGAAAGGTAAGGCTTTCAGTTGTCTCTTTTAGAGGTAAACTAACACAAGGATGGTTCGAAGCATCAGACATAAAACTGAAGGAGTAATGAGATATTTTTGTCCAGATTTTCACCAAAGTTAATTGTTGCTGTGACAAGGAGATGAATGAAATACGTTGAATTTCAATTTATGTGAAGTCAGAGGTCATCTAGTGAATGCAATAACATGAGAACTATAAGAAGTGGAATAAAATTTTGGATATTACCACTTTTTATGTGCCCTCTCCATCAGAAAGCAAAAATGAGGAAGAAATGATGCAGGTTGAAGAAGGCACGTTCGCTCATTTCTTGGTTTTGGGTGAGTTCTATTTTTGGCATCAATAGAGTTTTTTTAAAGGTGCTTAGTTTGGGTGAATGAAGCAAATTTAATGATTGGGGCGAGAAGTAACTGAAATTGTGGATTTCAAGATAAAAGCATTGCAGCTTAAAATTTACAAGGTGATTTTTATGAATTCCAAGATATTATGAACATGGTCTGAATGTGCATCGATGTCCGAATGTGCTGATTTCCTGGAGGTCTTTCCTTAAAAGTTGGATCATTGTTTCAAAAGATGGATTTTCAAGATTTTCGAGGAATTTCCTCACCATGGTTCCTAATATGTAAACATTTTGTCTTCATGTGAATTAAATAAAAGAGGTAAAATCCTCTATAAATACTACTCATTTTCCATTGTAAGAGGGAGGATAGACATTCTGCAGAAAAACTATTCAAGTTTTCTACGTAAATAGAAGAATTTATGGATTTTGATTTTGTAAGTAGTCTCTTTATGTGATTTATTTTTATTTGAGCATTTCTATTTTATATTCATGTTTGCTATCTATTTTTAAGTTCAAATTCTACACCTGGATTTGGGCATTGTTGGTGTAAGTGTGAGTACTGGAATGCAAAACTAGAAGTTGTCTCTAGGGAATTGTAAGTAGATTCTCTTGTTTCCTTTGCTATTTTATGCTGCTATAACTCTTGGTTGGAATTCCTACTACTAGTCTATCCCCAATCCTACATATTTGGCCTATGGCTATATTTCCCATTTCTTTTCATTATTTTCAATTTCTTTCCTGCAACTCTAGTCTTAAACTAATGTAGGATTAGTAAGGGAGTCAACCCTCTCTAGAGAATTGTACGATGGACATTTCTTTCCTTTGACCTTTCAATGTTGGTCGTGTCTAGGGCACAAAAACATATGTTTGTATTTTTGATATATATTTGACCAACATGACCATTGTCCTAGTGTATGTACTATTATAGGTAAGCAATTTTTAAGAGATACAATGAAAGGAGAATATTATGCATGCATAGCTAAGTCGATAGAAGTTGGGAAAGTAGAGGAGGAAGATAAAACACCATCATAAGTGAGATAAATACTTGTTGATTTTGAAGATATTTTTCCAAAAGAGTTACTAGAAGGATTACCACCAATGTAGAGCATAAGTTACCATGTCGACTTTATTTTGGGAGCTTGGTCACTAGATAAAAATGCCTATGTACATGACACCAATGGAGTAAGAAGATGTGTCAAAGCAAGTCCAAGAACTCTTAGAAAAAGGACTAATTTGTGAGAGTTTGATCCCATGCATAGCATCTGTAGTGCTAGCACCAAATAAGGAGGGACAAAGTGGTGTAGTAGAAGACTTCATGGAGTATATGCACAAGTTACATAAAGAGAAAAATATGGCTCTGCAACAAAGTGTTGCAAAGTATAAGAGTGTTATAGATGTCAACAAAAAATAAAAGTATTCCAAGGGAGAGATTTAGTTCTCACTCATTTGTGCAAGGAGAGAATTCTTAAAGTAACGTGCAACAAGTAGAAATGGAAAATATTAGATTGTGTCGAGTCATGAGAAAATTAAATTCAAGAAACGCATACGAATTCCATGCAAATATCATAAAAACATAGAAAAATATAAGTTCAAATTTAGATTTTGAACAGTAGGTACAACAATTGTCGAAGAAACAAATAAAGAAAGATGAGAAGATAATTGATGAGCAAATTATCAAAAAAATAAAAGACCATGAGTATAACGAATATCTCATCAAGTGGTTGAGAAAACCAATAGAAGAGGCAACTTGGATGTTAGAGTTTAACCTTACCAAACATGTGAACTCCATTGAGACCTCATGAAATGTTTTTGAGATTTCCAAACTTAAGAAACATTTCTGGTTACTCAGGATATTTGATGTAGCAGCATCTGATGAACGATTAACCTTGCATCACCAAGAAAAACAAAGAGGAAGGAAAAAAAAACGAGAAAAAAAAGAAAAAGAAAAAAAATAAGGCTACATGCCTTAGTTGGATGAGTGTGCAAACACGGGAAAATAAAAAGTGAAGTAATAAAGCAGTTTTCTATAGTTAGACTTTACTCTTTAAATAAAGTGAATGTTGTCTAAAGCTGACAAATATAAAAAATAATTGGTGGATGAGAATAACATAGTGAAGAGTGTGTAAGGAGGTGTGAGAAAGTGGCTGAGGCCATGTGTAAGGAGGTGTGAGAAAGTGGCTGAGGCCATGTGTAAGGAGGTGTGAGAAAGTGGCTGAAGGCAAGATTGTAACTGTTGGTTGCTTTTGTAAGAATGAAATTGTTATTCTGTACTTGTTGTTATTTTCTCATATGTGAGTGGGAGCTTCTGTGTTTGGAACCACATTCCTTTTCACGTTGTAGACTTCAGAGTTTTTGTGTCTTACACGGAACCACATTGGACATTTTAACATCCTACTTTAAGGCGCTGATTCTGCACCAAGACATGTTGTGGAAGTAGATGCACTTGTTTTTATAGTCTACACGTCTTCATCCAAAGTTTCAAATTGCAGTGGGATTCACACTGAGATACATTTGTTTTTATGGTAAACACCGCTTCATCCATAGATTCAAATTGCAGTGGGATTCACACTGAGATCTTCACATTCATGCATATTGTTTTAATCTGTATTATCCAACGAAAATCACAGATGATCATGAAGGAAGAGAGAGAGAGATTGAGACGTTTCTGTCACCTCAACTGTAATTCTTTCTCGCAAAGCAAACAAATTACTACTCAATTGTTCGCAACTGTGGAATCCTTCCAAGATTGACCTCTTCACACCATGTTTTTTTTTTGGCAGCAAGTCAGTCGTCTGTGCAAATTTCTTAGCCAATTCTTCAAATTTGATGGGTCTCGCCACTACCGTATTAGTGAATGGGTAATTTTTTTTTTTAAGAGAAAAACCCCTTGTGGGAGGCCTTGGTCTGGAAGGCCACGAACAGGGGTTCTACACCGTCAAAGTCACCCGGGAGTCACACCCAGCCCTGCCCGCACCAACATTATCAATTGGATTTTGGGTATCCAATTCAGCTTTTTGGTAAGATGGAGATTCGAACCTCGGACCTCCCTTGGAAGATTGCCCTCTCCTCTCCAACTCACCTACAAACCTACAACACCTGGTAGTCAATGGTAATTGAAATGCATAGTTGCAACTCAGTTTTACGGCGATTTCATAGAAATACCTGCTTTTTAGTAGAGTTTTAGGTCACTATAATGACCAACTTATAAGTGAAAAATATTTTAAACTGTGCGTCACTAGTAACGCCACGGTCACTATTCTTTGCCGTGTTTTACAAGTCATGATTGGGTAGAGTAAACTTATTAGTAACTTCCAGGCTGCCACCTTCAGCACGTCAACTGCTATTATCGCTCCCTCAACTCGTATAATTGTTGTCATTATATTCGTTTCTTCGTTTGGTCTCTGTGTGATTATATGTCTATTTTAGTGGTGAAAAAAATGACATTCATTGTCTACAAACTAACATCTTTATAAATAAATAAAGCTTTTCATTGACTATTCTATCGTTTTTGACAATTCAAAGAGGTTCAACTTTCACTAATTTTTCAAGTAACCGCTTCTGCTATTCCTTAAATTGAGTGAATTATATATGTGTTTACTGAACATAAACGGTAAGGAGCTAATGCTGAATGTTGAGTTTAAATAAAAGGATAGGCGCCAATGTAAGGGGATAAATACTATTATGGCAAATACAAAAACGAATTGAAAAACGAATTGAAATTGATTGACTTAAGAAGATTTTTTAATTAATTTTATTTGAAAAATAAAATGAAATCAATTTTCATTGCTGAAAAAAATTTGGAATATAATAAATGAAACAAAGGACATGCCAAAATATGAAAGTGGAAAACAAAAATTTAAGGATGATGGTGAAAATTCCTTATGCTAATCATATTTGACATAACAAACGAAATTTAACCATACATAAGGGAAGTACAAACTTCAAAAGCTACTTAGAGAAAACTATGCAAAATATTTGAAGAAAAGTATGGAGCAACTATTTTGCATTTGCAATCATAATTATAATCTTTAAATATTCAAAGTGGAGAAAGGAGAGAACATTTCCTTCAAAGGATAGCAGAATTAAAAGCTAAGCTACTAACTTTAAGAGAAAAACTGGAAGACAAATTTCATGTTTAAGTTACAATAAGAGTTCTAGAGACATTTAAAAATTTAGTCACTTCTCTTCAAGTGCTAAATAAGACCATATATTTTGATGAATTAGTTAATGTTCTTCAAGAATATGAAGTGGAAAATCTAGTCAAATATGAAATGACTAATAATGCTCTAATATCAAAGAAAAATGTATCAAATAATATTAAAACATCATTACAATCTCAACCTATGTGGAGATGAAAATATTATCACATGCAATATAGAAGGTCATACTACAAGTTATTGTAGATATAATTTTTTAAATTAAATAAATCAAATGAATAGATATTTTCAAAGGTTCTAGCTAAGGCAATATCAACATGTGCAACAACAATGACCAAAAAAAGAAAATAAAAAAGAAAAATTAGTTCAAGAAGTTCAAGAGATAGAAACTAAAGATGAAAATGAAATAAGAGCTCTTATGGGAAGGATTATAGATAATGAAGATGAAGACCAAATTGAGGATGAATGTGATAAGAATGAGAATACAAATCATTCAGAAATTTCTAAAAGGACTAATGTTTCAAATAACAAAATAAAAGTAGCTGAAAAAGAGAACAAAAAGGCATGGATTAAAATCAATATCATTTCATAATTGTAATATTTGTGAGAAGACCAAACCAAAAACATGTCACAAAGAAAAAATAAAATACATTATGGATGGATCAATAAATTAGAATGGAATAGGATTATGGATATGCAAATTTTTTGTGTGAAAATAAATAAAGTTTGACAAACATTGCAAGAAATAAATTAATAAATCAAGGTCAGAAATTCAAGTAGTGCAAGAGCCAGAGCCAAAGTATGAAGAACAAAATCAGAGATTGAAGACTAATAGTATTCACACCAAATAATGTAAGATATGGATGTTAGCATTATTACATTATTTGGTACCATGAAGTACCATTGAGCACTATTGTATATATTTAGTTTAGGAAGTGTGTTTAATATTTGTCTAAAGTATGTGATAAAGTGTGAAGAGTGTTTATATGTCTTGTAATTAAGTGTAAAAGGTGTCAAGTGTGTAAGTGTGCAAGTGTGACTGAAATATGTCAAGTGTGCAAGTTAATATTCATAAGTATTAGGTATCAAGCATGCAAGTGAAGATTCATAAGTGTTAGGTGTCAATTTTTGAAGTGAAGAGTCATATGAGATGTGTCAAGATATGAAGTAGGAGGTTATGTAATCATGAGAGGCTTTGTCATAATATGAGGCATGTGAAATGTTGCATCTTCCATGAGTTTGAGGAGAGCAATAGTTAAGAATATTGAAGAGTCATTTGTAAGGTTATATATTGGAGATAAAACTCCATGTAATGTAACAATTAATGTGATGACTTTTTTTATGGAAGAAATTCTTATTTATGAATGTAGCAAAAAGGTTTTACTGTGTAATATTTGTGAATGTGATTTTATATGAGCATTTTATATCATGAAGAAATTTACCTGTGAGATATTTAGGTATATTTGCAAACATATTGGATTGGTAATTTATTTATGCTTATAGTATTGATTTTGTTGCTAAGATGATATTAATACATCATTGAGGTTAGAAGTTAGAGTTAAAGCTAATGAGTTGTTATTTATGCATTTATTTCCTTTTCTTTAGTAGTATTCTAGAAAGAATCTTTCGGTTCTAGTTTTTTTTTTTTTCCTTTTTGCAAATATGATTTAGTTTCCTTTAAAAAAGCATAATATAGTTTTAATTATAGTCTAATTATTTTAGCAAGTGAAACTTAATTTTAATTCTAGTTTATTTATTTTAACAAATGCACCTTATTTTCCTTTATGTTGCAATAGATTTAGATATTTATTTACATTTACATCATGTAGAATTTAGAGGTAAATGTTGGTTTATTTCCATTTCTTTATTTAGTCATCTTTGGAAGAAAAATCAATCATCTTTGGATGTGTAAATATGTCCCTATATTTAACATTTAATTTAAAGTGAAACATCAATTTCCTTGCCTAGTTTATTATCTTGTCCCTTATCTATTAAACTATAGAAGAATTTAGAGCACTTCTAATAATAATAAAAAATGATGATATGCAAACTAGGATAGGGTTCTAATTATTTATACTATTTTATTAGAGAAGCCATGATTACTATAGCCTTAAATTTAGAGAATTTTTTGTCTCAATAAGGTATCCTTTTGAATAAGACAGGATACGGTCTACCATCACCTTATAACAATGGTTTTATTGAACATCTAAACATAAAAATATTTCAAGATAATATAGAGAAAAGTGTTTATCTCAAGAAATAGTTTGGACAATTTTTAGATTTTTTTCATCAATATGTACGACTTTCATATCTTTAAGTGATTAAAGTGGTATTTGAGGGGTAAATTGTAAACTATATAACTTGGGTGTAGGAGAAAGGATCAATCTACCCTCGGTCTAATTTTAAAATTTTGGAAATTAATCTAGATTTCACCTACCTCTCACATATATCTAACAAATATTATTTTTTAGAAATGATATAATCCATCACCAAGATCACTTGCATTTACTCATGGTAGGTGTAGTTGTTCAGATATTAGAGTGCCACTTGTCTGTTAATTAATGTATTAGGTAAATTATTCCCTCCTTAATAAACTATATATATGAGTGATGAACATGGTTTCATTTTAGATGTAAGTGGAGCAAATTGCTAGAGAATAAGAGTAGAGATTTCTTGAAGCAATAGTGCGGAGGAGAAGTAGACATGTTAGTGGGAAGAGAAGTGAGCCACTGAAGGAAGTGCAATTTGTAGCCTTCCAAAGGGTAAGAAATTATTTTGTGTGAATAAGGGAAACCTTCAATGTATGTTTCTATTTGTTAAGAAACATTTTGGTAGAAGTCTCAATTATTAGAAAAAGTTATTTTATTAGAATGGTTTGGAAGAAATTCTTTTGATTGTTGTGAAAGTGTATTAGGGTAAAAACTTCTAACTATCAGAGGTGACTTTATACAAAAACTTCTATTATATGAAAAGTTTTTATTGATTGTAAATATTTGATAAATATTATAAAAGTTTATTTTATCTTTCCTCTATGTGTATCGTTCAAATTGGTGTAAGATCCTAAGCCATTCGTGGAATTTAAAAGCCTCAAAAATAATGTATTCCAACAAAAATCCTCTATAATTATAGATCCCATGATTCAATGGCAAGAATTATTATTACTAGAGAATACAAATAAAGATATCATTTGGGTCTCAAGAGCTATGGAATATTGTGGAGAATGGGTCTATAGAACCCATAAATGTAACAACGTTGAATGTACTTTCTCAAGCTAAGAAATATTTGTTAAAGGAGAACCAAAATAATGACCAGAAATGCCTATTCTACATTATGAAGGCAGTGGATGAGACCATATTTTCTATAATTACAACAATAACCAAATCAAAATAGGCATGGGAGATTTTTTTTCAATTCTTTCCAAGGTATCAACAAAGTAAAGTTGGAAAGGTTGAAAATGTTGAGAAGAGAGTTTGAAAATATTCAAATGAGTGAATAAAAGTTTATGAACAACTTCTTTACCTAGACAATGATTGGTAAAAATATAAAGAACCAGAGGATTATGAAAAACATAGTAAGAAGCCTACTAGTAAGGTTTGACTCAGTAGTCATTTATATTGAAGAATAAATGGATTTAATAACCCTTTAAATGGATGAGTTGATAGTTTCTCTATAAAATGATGAACAAAAGCTAAATTAGATAGCACAATCCTTAGTGAATAGACATTTTGGACTAAATATTTCATTCAAATATAGTAGTAGAAGGGAATAATCCCAGTACGTAGCCTTAAGTTCTCAAGGAGAAAGAGGATATGATAATAGAGATAGAGGTGGTAGAGGCCAAGAAAGAGGAGGAATAAAAAATTACAACAAAGAAAAAATCAGTTGCAATTTCCATCAAGCAAGAGGAAGAGGCAGTAATAGAAATTAGAAAGAGGGTTCAAATAGAAGGTACGATAAATATAAAATACAATGCTATTTCTATAATAAATTTGGGCATTACACTTATGAGTGTAGAAAGAATATAGCTAAGGAAAACAATCAACAGGTCTACTATACTAATGAGAATGAGAATGAAGAACATAAATATGCATGTGGGTATGTGATGCTAACTTGTAGTGATTATGAAGAGAGTCAAAATAATGTTTGGTATCTTGATAGCGGCTACAATAACCACATGTTTGGGAATAAATAAATGTTCTCACAACTAGATGAAACCATCAAATATAAGGTATGAGAAACAACAAGGTACCTATGATAGGCAAAGAGATGATTATAATCTATACAAAACAAGGAAAAACCCTAATGTGTATGATGTACCTAGATAAGAACATAAAATGTTTAGTTTTGGGTAGCTTGTACAAAAAGAGCACACCCTATATTTTGAAAATGGATCTTGTATATTAGAGATAAATAAGATAGGCTCATAGCAAATGTAGCATTGAAAAGAACAAGATATTTCCTCTAAAAATTTAGAGTGAAATGTTGCTTTCATTTAGTGCAATTAAAAATAATGCTACATGGCTATGGCATCTTAGATATGGTCACTTGAGTTTCAATGGCTTGAATTTATTGTACAAAAGGTAGATAGTGAGGGGATTACCTCTCATAAAAAAACCCAATCAAGCATGTGAAAGTTGCCTTGTAGGTAAGTAGCATAGGGATGCATTCCCTATAGGACAATCATGGAGAGCTTCACAACCATTAGAGTTGGTGCATTTAGATATATGTGGGCCTATGCAAACTAGCTCATTTGCCAATAATAGATATTTTCTAACTTTTATAGATGATTTCAGTTGAAAGACATGGGTATACCTCCTTAAAAAAAATTAAAATATTTTGGTAAATTTAGGGAGTTCAAAGCTTTAGTTGAAAAGTAAAGTGGTTGTTATGTGAAGACTCTAAGAACATATTGAGGAGGTAGGTACATCTCAAATAAATTCTAATTTTTTTGTAAAGCTAATAGGATAAGAAGGTGGTTCATAGCTAAATATACACTAGAGCATAATGGTGTAGTAGAAAGAATGAACATGACCATAATGGAAATGGCAAGAAGCATGTTGAAGGAAAAAGTATTACCAAATAAATTTTAGGTAAACGTTGTAGGATGTGTAGTTTATTTGCTAAATATGTGTCACACAAAGAGTGTGAAGGACATTATCCCACAAGAAACATGGAGCAATAAAAATCTAAGTGTTCCTCACTTGAGAATATTTGGGTGTATGGCATATGCACATATTCTAGAAGAGAAGAGAGGAAAACTAGATGATAGGGTAAAAAAACGCATCTTCATTGGGTATAGTGAAGAGTCAAAGACCTATAGATTGTATAAACCTATTACAAAGAAGTTGAAAATAAACAGAGATGTGAAGTTCATGGAATATGAAGCTTGAAATTAGAATTCCAAGATTGGTTAGTAAGGGCCAAAAAGTATTGAGTGAAAACACTTTAATGGAGAAAGCATGGACCAACATGTATATTCAAGTAGTAGTACCAATGGGTGTAGCAACCCTTCTTCATAAAACTCACCACCACTTTAAAGAATAAAATCCAACATGAGGACACACGCAAAGTGATGCAGGAGCATCCGGCGGCAACAAAGCAATCTTGCATCAACCAAAACTTTTCTAAGTGTTTTGCAAATCAAGAAAGCAGGACAAAAGTTGTAGTAGGCAGAGGGGTCATGAAATCGCGACGTCAAAATATCATGACGTAGGAAGGGCAAGTGGAGCAATGGTAGGAAGGGTCACGATATCATGATGTAAAGCAAAGAGGGCAAGTAGTGGTCGAAAGGGTCGCGATGTCACGATATCGTGACATCGTGATATCATGACGTAAAACAGAGCAAAGGGCTCGAAGGCGGAGTGGTCGCGATATCACGACGTTGCGATATCGTGACAAACAAAAAGAAACCAAGACGGAGGGCAAAATGGTCGCGATATCACGACAAACAGAAAGAAACCAAGGTGAAGGCAGAAGTTGTCACGATATCGTGACCAGTAGAAAGCAAAGCAGAAATGAACACGTGGACGGCTATGCGCATGAAAAAATAGATAACAGTCTAGAAGAATAGTATAACAAAATGGCGGTTGCAGGTCAAGGGCCTATTAAATGTGTGCTTTCATGGCAGATCAGGGAGTTGGCCAATTACGGAAGGAAAATTGAAGACTCGACAGGGGAAGCCGATTTTGCAAGTTTTGATTAATATTTTCGTGTAGGTGGGTCATTAATGGCCTAGAGGGTCGAGACCTCGATAAAAACTTAGGATTGTAAGAGAAGCGGGGGTGGTGGATTAGAGATCGCACGCAGAAGTGTGAGTTGAAAGCTAAGCCGAGTGCTAGCTATTGTAAAGCCTGTGAGCTGTGTTTGTAACTATGATTTGCAGATAAATGAAAGAAGGATTGGGCTGAATCTACGTGTGATTTTTCGGTCTAAAATCAAATGGTATCAAAGCCGAAAGTTCCTGAGTGTGTAACAGATCGTCGGACGTGAGGCAGTTACACCAGGATCTATGGAAGGGCTTGTGAGGGAGTGAGCAGAATGCCTCCAAGAAGAAACCCTGTTGGTGGGAGAGGCATGGCGATAGCGAAAGATGTCCATGTTTTGCAAAGGCAAATACAAGCCCTGCAAGAAGAGATGCGTAGAGGATCGGAGCCAAGAAGAGATGAAGGCAGTGAAGACAAAGTGGATGAAGAAGAAAATCATTTTGAAGAAGAAGAAGAGGCTGTAGATCCGGCATAAGCTAGGTTGTACAAAGCCATCTCTCAGATTGGAAAGAAGCTAAAGATGGAGATTTACACATATTTCGAGAACCTAGATCCAGAGGAATTGATCGACTGGATCAACGATCTGGAAGAGTACTTTGAGTATGAAGAAGTTGAAGATCCTGAGAGGGTCAGATTTGCCAAGACCAAGCTGAAGGGTCATGCCAGCATATGGTGGAAGGGAGTGTACTGGAGCAGAACAGAAGAGGAAAAGAATGGATAACAAAATGGGCATGAATGGTGGAGAAGCTAAAAAGACAGTTTATTCCTACAGATTATGAACTAGATCTGCTGAGGAAAATGTAGAGTTTGAGGCAGATGAACAAAACTGTCCAAGAATACATAGAGGAGTTTTATAAGATCTCCATCAGAACTGGCCATTTAGAGGCAAGCAAGGAGAAGGTGGCCCATTATATCAATGGGTTGAGACCCAGTATCTAGGAATATTTGAGCCTAGTTCGGGTGAGCACCATTGAATATGCTTACCATTTTGCTCTGAAGGTTGAAGAGAAACTGAACAGAAGATTTGAGAGCAAGCAAAGAGGAAGAGGGCATGAAGGAAATACTGGTGGAAGAAAAGATGAGGGAAAAGAGGAAAATAAAGAAGAGGCTAGCAGTAGCCAAGAGCAGAAGGCAGGTGATGATTACAAACCCCAAGTTCAGAACAATGGCTACCCAAGAGGAAGAGGTAGATCTGGATGTGGGTATGGAAGAGAAGTGTTTTGTGGAACCTGTTTCCACTATGGAGAAGAGGGACATTGGGCATATGAGTGTCCCCAGCACCGCGAGAGGGTGAACAAGAGACCTATAGGTCCTGCTAGAGCTACGATAGCAGAGGAAGATGCTGAATCAGAACATTCTGAGGAGGCAGAGAGAGGAGAAGTCATGGTCGCAAGGAGAGCCATGCTGATTGATGAAGACAAACCAGAGCAGATGAGAATCCTGATTCGCACGAGGTGCAAAAGCACAGGTAAAGTCTGTAATGTTATTATAGACAATGGAAGTACTAATAACTTGGTCTCTGAAGAGATGGTTGCTAAGTTACAGCTAAAAAGGAGGAGACACCCGCATCCATACCGAATTGCATGGTTGCGAAAGGACCACAGAGCATGGGTCCGTGAACAGTGCTTAGTCACGTTCAATATTGGGAACTACCAGGACGAGGTCCTGTGTGATGTTTTCCCCATGGATGCTTGCCATTTGCTGTTAGGAAGGCCATGGCAGTTTGATCGAAGTGCAGTGCATGATGGTCGTGCAAATACATACTCATTGACAAAATATGGAGTGCGCCACAAGTTAAAGCCATTACAGGCAGTGGACGAGAAGGTGTGCAGTAGTGCCAGAATTTGTCTGGTAGAAGGCAAAAAAATTTTTTTCCAGGAGACGGGGTTTAAGCGGGTTGCAGAAGCGGGTGTACGTTTGGAGCTGTTACAAAATATGGTGACCAACCAGCACGAAGTGAAGGTCACTTCTCTATTTACCCCGGGTGTCTGATGCAGGAGCATCCGACGGCAACAGAGCAATCTTGCATCAACCAAAACTTTTCTAAGTGTTTTGCAAATCGAGAAAGCAGGACAGAAGTTGCAGTAGGTGGAGGGGTCACGAAATCGTGACATGTCACGATTTCATGACATGTCACAAAATCATGATGTCGTGATTTCGTGACGTCGTGATATCACGACGTAGGAAGGGCAAGCGAAGCAATGGTAGGAAGGGTCACGATATCACGATGTCGCGATATCGCAACATCGCGATATCGTGACGTAAAGCAAATACGGCAAGCAACAGTCGAAAGGGTTGTGATATCGTGACATAAAACAGAGCAAAGGGCTCAGAGGTGGAGTGGTCACGATATCGCGACGTCATGATATCGCGACGTCGCGATATCATGACAAACAGAAAGAAACCAAGATAGAGGGTGAAATGGTCACGATATCGTGACGTCACGATATCGCAATGTCGTGATATCACAACAAATAGAAAGAAACCAAGGTGAAGGCAGAAGTCGTCGTGATATCACGACATGTCGCGATATCACGACCAGTAGAAAGCAAAGTAGAAATGAACATGCGGATGGCTACGCGCATGAAAAAAGAGATAGCAGTCCAAAAGAACAGTCTGACAAAATGGCGGTTGCAGGTCAAGGGCCTATTAAATGCGTGCTTTCATGGCGGATCAGGGAGTTGGCCAATTACGAAAGGAAAATTGAAGACTCGACGGGGGAAGCCAATTTTGCAGGTTTTGATTAATATTTTCGTGTAGGTGGGTCATTAATGGCCTAGAGGGTCGAGACCTCGATAAAAACTTAGGATTGTAAGAGAAGCGGGGGTGGTGGATTAGAGATCGCATGCAGAAGTGTGAGTTGAAAGCTAAGCTGAGCGCTAGCTGTTGTAAAGCCTGCGGGCTGTGTCTGTAACTACGATTTGCAGATAAATGAAAGAAGGATTGGGCCGAATCTATGTGTGATTTTCTGGTCCGCCATCACAAAGACAAGAAGCTTACAAGAAATATATGAGATAACAAAAAATGAAATAGAATATGAAGAAATTTTTTATTTTGCTTTATTTTTTTACTGTGATCCTATTTCATTTGAAGAAAAAATTAAATAAATAAAATGGGTGAAATCCATGGATGATGAAATTGAAGCCATAGAGAAAAACCAAACTTGGGAGCTAATGGATCTTCTAGCAAGAAATAAAACCATTGGTGTAAAATGGGTGTATAAAACCAAATTTAATGCCAAGGGTGATGTTGAAAGGCATAAAGCAAGGTTGGTTACAAAAGGATATAAAAAAAAATTAGGTATTGATTATCATGAAGTGTATGCACCTATAGCAAGGCTTGACATAGTCAAAATTATTATAGCATTGGCAGCTCAAAAGGGGTGAAAATTTTACCAAATGTCTATCAAGTCAGCCTTTCTAAATGGTGTGTTAGAAGAAGAGGTCTACATAGACCAATCACCTAACTATGAGCTATAATTACAAGAAGACAAGGTATATAGACTAAATAAAGTCTTGTATGAGTTAAAGAAAGCACCCAAGACTTGGTATAGTTGTATTAACACATACTTCTAGGATAATTCTAAAGGAGAGTTGATAATAGTTTGCTTACATGTAGATGATTTGATTTATACATGCAACAACAATATGGTGTTTGATTAGTTTAGAAATGCCATGAAGCATGAGTTTGAGATGATATACTTGGGCTTGATGAAGTATTTTCTTGAAATTAAAGTTATCCAATCAACAAAAGGTATCTTCATTTCTTAAGTCAAATATGCCAAAGATGTTTTAAAGAGATTTATAATGGATAATAGTAAACTAGCCATCACTTCATTTGTAACAAGTTTAAAATTGAGTAAGAAGGATTGCAACAACAATGTGGATTCAACATTCTATGATAGGTTAGTTGAAAATCTCATGTATTTTATAGCCATCAAAATGTTACATTATGTATGTAGTGTGTTTAATCAAAATATTCGTGGAGGCACCAAAGAAAACTCACTTCTAGGAAGGAAAAATAATACTATGGTATGTCAATGGGACAAAATAGCATGAGATATTTTATGCAAGATTAGATAAGCTTGAGATTGTTGGTTTCACATATATTGATTTATCTAGCAATATTGATGATCAAAATAGCACTTTCAGCTACACATTCCATCTTGGATCAGGTGCAATCTCATGGCCATCCAAGAAATAGCCCATTTTTGCACTATCTACTACTAAAGTAGAGTATTTTGTTGCCACTTTAGTCGTATATCAAGCAATTTATCTAGGATGAAAATTAGGCAAGTTGAATCATTAATAGGAAGGGGTAACTACAGTATTTTACAATAATAACTCTACCATAGCACTGTCCAAGGATTTGATGTTTCATGAAAAAAGCAAGCACATTGATATCTGATATCATTTCACTAAAGAGCTAGTGAAAAATAATGAAATTGAATTATTTTTTTGCAGGTCCAAAGAGAAGGTTACAAAAATCTTCACAAAATCTTTGAAGGATGAATATTTTTAAATGTTAGAGGAATTTTTAGGTGTCAAAGTTTTTTGTGAAATATAGATTAAGGGAGGATGTTGAAAAATAATCTAGATTTCACCTACCTTTGATAGATATCCAACAAATATTTTTTGTAATTATAGAATCCATCACCAGGAGAACTTGCATTTACTTGTGGTAGTTGTAGTTGTTTGGTTATTAGAGTATCACATGTCTATTAATTAATACATTAGGTGAAATTTTCCCTCCTTCCTCAGCTATTTATGAGTGCAGTATGATTTAATTTTATATGGAAGTGGAGTAAATTGCTAGATAAGAAGAGTAGATCGTTGCTAAAGCAATAGCATGAAGAAGAAGAAAAAGTCTTAGTGGGAATATGAGTGAGCTACTCTAGAAGTGCAAGTTGCAGCCTTACAAAGGATAAGAAATACTTCCATGTGAAGAAAGAAAACCTTCCATGTATTTTTTGGTTTGTTAAGAAGCATTCTAGTATAAGTTCCAATTATGAAGAAAAGTCGCTTTATTAGAAATAGTTTGGAAGAAATACTTATGATTGTTGTGCAAGTGTCTTAGGGTAAAAACTTATGACTATCGTAAGTTTTTTTTTATAGGAAGTGACTTTCTACAAAAAATTTGGTTGCATGATAAGTTCTAATTGATTGTAACATTGTAGCAACTTATTATAATAGTGAATATTTACATTTGCATCTCATTAAGTGTTTTTGTTTGAGTGGTATATTGTGTCATGCTAAATTTTTTACTAGTGTAAAGGTCCAATAAATAGTATAAAATTTTGTTTTATCTTTCCACTGTGTGTGTCCTTCATAGAACACATGTTATTATAAATATTATTTACTTTAAAAAACCAATAAGTATTGTTTGTATTTGAAAATAAGTTATATTCAAATTAGAAACTAATTTAAATAAAAACAATCATTCAATGCTAAAGTAATTGATTTTTATGTACTTACATCTCTTTAAAAATAATTTAAATTTTGATCTATGTTGCAAAGTAGATTACTTTTTTTATAATAATAAATTTTGTTCACTATGGTCATTGGATGATTTTGGAAAAATACTAAAAATATTATTTCATGAATTTTGAGAAATTTGTTTAGGGTTCTAGATTTCCTGGCTAAACAACCACAAGAGGCAATATAGAAACCACAAACTACTATGACAATAGTGGTAACAATGAAGCAACCACAAACTATTGTGGCATTAGCAATGGAGCAACCACAAACTATGGCAATGATGAAGCAACCACAAACTGTGAAAATAGCAAAGCAACCACAAAATGTTACAATGGTGATGGAACAACCAGGTGCCTTAGCTATTGGTAATATCATTGTAGTGAAAAACTATTCAATCACAAGAAACTATTTAGGGTTTTAGATTCTTTGGTTAAACAACCATAACAAGTGATGGTGCAACCACAAAATACTACATCAATAATGATGATGATTGAGCAACCATGAACTATTGTGGTGGTGGCAACGGTGGTGAAGCAACTATAAACTATTGTGGCAATGGCAATGGTGGTGGAATAACCATATTTTTTAAATTAAATCCTATGTATCTATGAGATGGAAGAAGGTTACAAAGATTTTGAAATAGGTGTTTAGGTAGAAACTTCTACTATAGGGACTCAACAAGGGTTTAAATCCAAAAATGGTGGGTGGATTGGAATTCGTACAAGACCATTTGACCCTAGAGATTCATGGATTTAGATTGTAAGAGGTAAGCAAAAGGATATAGTAGGTAATTTTATTCTTTTTCCTATATGGAGATAGAATTATGGTATCATATGACCTAACACAAATGGCCTTCCCAAGAAGACCATTGCTTGGTAGAAAACATTATGGGTGTTTTTTGAGCTCAATGCAATATAGAGGTGGGTAACATAAAAATGGTGACCTATGAAACATATGGAAATAGTAGTATTATCCTAAAATATTTTTCTTGATTCGGTTGAACTATAAGGAGAATTTGAAAAGGGATATACAATGAGGTCCTTGGTTATTTGGGTGTTGAGGGTTGCTTCTCAAGAGGTGGTTCATGAACTTTAACCCTTTCACTTAAACCATAAACCAAACCCTTGTTTGGATCAGATTACTAGGCCCCTCCCTAAATTTTTGACATTAAGATATATTGATAGGTATTACCTATCAGTTGGGACACCTAGTGGCAATCAAATATGTAATGATAACTAGATCAAAATTTCTTTACACATGAGTGTGCATGAATATGGACATGGAGAAACCACCTATTAAGTCAATTGAATTGGTATCTATGTATGGACCATGAAATCATATTATCAAGTATGAAATACCTTTGGTCAAGTGTAACTCTTACCATCATGTGAGGTACCCTAATTGAGATTATCCTCAAAAGAAAAATCAAGATCCATGATGAAAAAAAAAGGATGGTGGAAATAAGGAAGGTTTGATAGGGAAATCATATAGAGAATTAGAATACTCTAGTATGGATAAAATAACCTCATCCAATATGGAGGAGAAAGGGTAGGAGGAAGGAGAAATTATAACAAAATACCAATAGATAAGTAACCTATATCCCCTGATATTATTCTTATTCTTTCAAATTATTTAGTTATTCACAATCCTTTTGGATGCCTCCAAATCATATTAGAATACTTAGATCAAAATGCTTCAATTTTTTATCATGAACAAGAGCAAAACACCCCTAAAGCTGAAACCCAAATAAAAAATGATTTCCCTCTTACCCTAGAGGAGAACATTAAGATTTAGGATAGATCACCTAGGCTTAAGGAATCTAGAAAGAAATAGGGGATTCATAATATTGTCACCAGGAGCAGAAAAATTGGGGTAGATGTTAGGCATGAGGCAAAACAAGGAAGACCTTCTTCGTAAATAATTAAGGAAAATAAAACTATGAAAGATATTATGAATGGAACATAGATGAACCTCAAATTAGGAGATTAGGAGAGATCATCTAGGGTTAAAGAACCTAGGAAGAAATAAGGGAGCTCTAGAAAAACCAAGGTAGATGTTGGGCATGATATAAAATAGGGAATACCTTCTAAGTCAACAATTAGAGAAAGGAAAACTACAAAAGAGGTTGTAAATGGAACACAAATGACCCTCAAATTGGGTGGGAAGAAACACCCAACCAAAATTAAAAAATGAGAATTATATCCTGGAATGTCAAGGGTCTCAATGCCCTAGTTAGTAGTTGTTCTATATGTATGTTCTCTAGATATGAAGTAGAATGTGAAAGGATTTTTTGTATTACAACCTTCTATGTTTAGCATATATGTTCTATGAAGAAGCTATATTTCCAAGCATATTGTTAAATATATGATGTAAAAGGTTCAACGACCTTTAAACATCCCTTCTCAAACCTTAATCCATTTTTTTTCTTTTGTATAATAAGAACCTAAAGAAAACAAAGAATACGAAATATGAATTTGTATATATAAAAAAAGCATATTGATTAAGAAATTATAGAAAAAGGAAAAACTTTTTAAAATGTAGAAAAATTAATCATGAAAATTAAGATATTATTTTAAACTTAATCTATAATATTTTATTAACTATTTTAAAATTTTAGATAGAAATGATAAAAATGTAGATTAATTATCATAAACTTTAAATTTTAAAACATACATGAATATTCTTTAGTTTGAATATGTAGAGAATCAATTTAACTATTTCATGTATCATCATCATCTGTAAGTATAGTATACATTTATTGCTTTTATGTTTTTAAATCTAACTTTACTTTTTACTCTTTTGATTCATTACTTAATTTTGATGTCATAAAGATAAAACTCATCCTCCAATTATGAATCGTGAGACTATAAATTTTTTTTAAATACAATAAAGTCTACTCATCCATGATGTAATATTTTACACTTTCATCTCTTTTCCTTCCTTAATCTCTTTTTTTATATAATTCGATATAATTAAATGACTTTAACAGTTCTAATTTCTTTTACCTATTTCTTAACAATGGATGATATTCATACTTTTGATAAAATTAGTAAAAGATATAAGATTCTCAACCTATGGTTTAGTTTAATCAGACCCTCCTTATTGGTTTCTACCTGAGAAAGTCTTGTTAAAAAATTGAACCCCGAAAGTGAATATCTACTTTTGGCTGACCATTCAGAATAAATGTTTAACCATTGAAAATATTTGTAAAAGGGGTATGGTTTTAATCAACAGGTGCTACCTCTATGAAGCCTTTGAGAAATCGTGTCAACATATGTTCTTCCATTGTCCCTTCTTAGCTTCAGTGGCCTCTCATGCATTCTCCATTATTGGTATTAATTGGGTGTTATCGCATGCTATTCCTGACATCTTTTTGGAATGAACTTCATTGTTCAAGTCTCCTTGTTTGGCAAAATTTTGGTCTTTCTTGCTCCCTCACCTTTTCTAGGGTATTTTGTGGGAACACAATCAGAGAGCTTTAAAAAATTCTATGCATGATCATGTGTTTGTCTCATCCAGGGCTCTAAGTGTGACTATAGAGAATGTGACCACTACTTCCAAGATTTAAATACTGGCCTTATGGATGAGTTTATTTTGGAGATTAGGATTTTTGTTTATGCTCATTGTTAGATGGATGGTCCTCCTCCTCCATATCTATGCTCTTCCATAACCTAGTACCATCCCTATGAGGTATGGGTTAAGCTAAATTTTGATGGTGCTTCCAAAGACAACCTGAGATCTACTACTACTGGTGGTGTGACTCATAACTCCAAAGGAGAGCTTATTGGTGTGTATGCAAAAAATATCTCCACCTAGACATCACATTTTATTGAAGCAAGAGGTCTTCTTTAGGGGTTGCTATTGGTGGAATCCCTTGAATTTCATAAGATCATTGTGGAGGGGGACTCTTTGAATATTATGAATATTGTCAAATCCTCTAGAAAACCCCATTGGAGCATCACTAATGTCATAGTTGAAGCCAAAAAAAAATTAAGGTCAAGAAGAGAGGTTCAAATTCAACACATCTTCTAGGAAGGCAACAAAGTGGTGGATTTGATGGTAAATTTGGGACTTTCTCAACATGGTCTTCAGGTTTGGATGGATAATTTTTCCCAAAACCTTCAAAATTTGATAATTGATGATCATGTATAGCTATGATTTTTTATTTTGGACCTAGAATCTTCTATGCCCCCTCCCTTGGGTTCTCAGTTGCTATCGCATGACTATGTTGCTACACTATGGGTGTCTCCTCCCTCGGGTTCTCAGTTGCTTTCACATGACTATGTTTCTACACTATTGGTGTACCCCTCTTGTTGGTATCCTAAAGTGTAATTCCTTCTGACAATCCCCTTATTTTCCTGTCAATCTCCTCCTTATGGTCAATGTCATACTATTGGTCAACTTTCGGTGGATCTTAATCAGATTCAATGGATGGGCTTATAACTAAAAAGGTGTTTAAAGGTGTTTCTTCAATTTCATTGGTGATTTAGATGGTGTTTCTACAACCTATCCTTTGATGACCCTTGCTTCCTCAGACATGCCTTCTCTTTTGTAAATTATATATGAGAAGCATTTTGCACTCCTGGGCTCACTTCAGGTGGTGTTTTCCTTCGTCATTGAAATTTAGAAACTGGTCAATCAGCTGATGGACATGACAACTCCAATTTATCTCTATAAGGGAATGCCCTTTTGGTTTTTTGTTTCATTCATATAATAGTCCTTTGTGTCATTTGTGCCTTCTTGACTCTCTCCTTTTTGTTCTCTTGGAGTTGAGTCTTTGGTTCATCTTGTTAGGCATTTTGTTCTGATGTGTGTTTTTGAGTATGGTGCATTCTCATGATTTATCTCAGTTTTTTGTAATAGGTTTGGGGACCCTTAAAACCCCTTTGTTTACCTAATTAGAAATATATGATTGAAAATAACATATATATGAATTTGTGAAATATATCAATATATTCACAATAAAATTTTAAAAAATTAAATTTAAAAACTATGATATCATAAGTTAAAATTGTTTATATATATATATATAATTGATGAGATAAAAATAAAATACATCATCCAATTATCAATGTTGAGATTATTATACTTATTTTTCAAAACAAATAAAAGCCTACTCATCTATAAAGTATTATTTTACTCTTTTTTTTAGCTTGTCTTCTTTTATATAATAGAATGCTTCTAAAAAATTTACATATTTCTTAACAACGGATGATATTCATTAATTTTATAAATTTAACAACAAGCATATGATTCATATTGTTTGAAAATAAAATACATGGATTTGTGTATATCTATACATTTTCAATGTAATATTAGAAAAAAATAATTCAAAATAATATTTATAATACATAAAAATAGTTTTAATATAAAAATGTTTCAATATAAAAATTAAATTTAACTACAATAAAATATTTTATATTCCACATTTATTAATTTTTTATTAGATAACAATATACAATATTTCGAGAGAGGGAGGGTCCCGATCCCTTCCCTGCTCCCCTTCCCCTGGTTCCTGCTCAATCCCTGGCTCTTCCCAAGTCATCCCTTCCTGGGATTTTTTGTTGCAGACGATCTCCTTGAGGGAGATCCTTCTCCTCTTTCTTCACCTCTCCCAGTCGGGGTTCCCTTGTTTGAGTTTTTGGCCTGGTGCTTCCCAGGGTTCCTTGCTGTTTTCGAGATCCCTTCCATTTTTTTCCCTCAGGCTTTCCCCTAGGGTTTTCTACAGGTTTTTGGCGTGGATCTGGTTCCCTGCAGTTCTCTGGGTGGTGGGGGTGATTGGTTGGGTTTTTGATGGCTTCCTTGGGTTTCCTTTGAGGTCCTTACTGCTTTGGGGGTGGTCTAGGGGGCCTCTTTCCCATTTTTTCTAGTGAATCCTCTCTGGGATCCTGTGGCTGTTGTTGGTCCCATCCCTGTGGGGAGGGCCTTCTTTGATTTCTCGCTTGGAGGATTCTTCGTGCTGGTTCTACTCCTTTGTGGACACCCTGGACATTTGTTTGGCCTTGGAGGGGGAATTTTCTCTACCTGGGCTGCTCCCAGCCTCAGTCTCAGTTCCCTGAAGTTTCTCCTATGCAAGGATGAGATTCTTGGCCCCTGCTATTGGGGTTCTCTGGGTTATGCTGCATTTTTCAAATCTTGGGGGGATCTGATCTATGCATGCAGACCCTGGATCCCCCAGGCTAGGCTCTCAGGGATCCCATATTTATGGCTATTACCTCTTCCTGCCTGGGATCCCTAGTCCCTGTATCCCTGGTCCCTTAACCTGTTGTCTTTTCCTGCTGGTTGTCCTGGGGGTGGGATTCTCTTGGTGGTGCTTTCTGGATGCTTCCCGATGGGCGGGATCTCCTCTTTGCTGGTTTTCAGCTACTTCCTACTAGGTGGGATTCCCTCTTTTTTTGGGCAATATGGTTTCCCGCTGGGCGGGATGGTTTCCCGCGGGGCGGGATTCTCCAAAACCGCTGGGTTTCTCGCTGGGCGGGTTTTTCTCATTTCCTGCTGGTTTTCTCAGGAGGTGGGATTCACTTGGTAGATGTTTTTGCTGCTTTCCACTGGACGAGATCTACACTGGGATGGATTTATGTTGCTTCCCGTTGGGCGAGATTCACTCTTTGGTGGTTTTTCGACTGCTTCCCGCTAGGTGGGATTTATATTATAATGGTTTTTTCTTGCTTCCTGTTGGGCGGGATTTACATGATGGTGGTTTTCAACTACTCCCCACTGGGTGGGATCTTCAAACTTACCTTCCTTCAAAATTGGTGGTTTCCCGCTGAGCAGGATTGTTCAAATTTACCTGTTCTCGCAAGGCAGTATTTTTATTTATTTTTCATTTTCAGGGTATTGGTGCCTTGGGCCCAAAATTTTGTTGTAATGGCTTATTCTCGGAATGTTATTACCAACTCTTATGTAATCAGGTTTTGGGATCCTAGTTAAAACTCGCTGTAAATACAAACGCTACTTAACAAAAATATATATACAATATTTCATTTTGATAATATTACAAAAAGATAAATTTTAAACAATAAATCAATCATTAATAGGTTTGTATATTTGGCTTAGTGAATTTAAACTAACTAACCTAAAATTAAGAATAATTCATCTTAGTTATTTTTTAAAATATTCTTGTATATAGATTTTGAAGACTCTTTTGAAGTACCATGCACTATTTAGGAGAAAATAATTGGTAAATAAAATGCAATTTTAGAAGTTAATACCTCTGCCAATAATAAGGAAATACAAGAAAATGAGCAAGATAAATCAAAATATTCTATAATAGATCTAGGAGAGGATATATATGTTGAAGAATAAAATTGTGAAATAATATTGAGGAAGAGAATAATAAGACCTATTCTTGATATAGGCAAGGTAATAAGAGGAAAACCCTCAAATTATCAAGCAATATCTAGGGAAGCAAGAGCTAACATAGAGGAAGGAACACAACTAAGTTGGTTGAAATTATCTTTACCAAACGACAAAATGATATTGGTAATACACAAGAGGGATAAAAATCCCTAATGAGACATGATTATCATCTCATGGAATATAAGGGGTGCTAATGCCCCCTCAAAGCATAGGTGTATTAGGGACCTATGTTTAAGTAATAAAATTGATATTATCTATATCCAGGAAACTACAATGACAAAAGAAGATGTTTCAAATACTATAAAAGTAATCCGGAAAATATGTGAATGGGATGCTAAGGATTCTAAAGGAGCAGCAGAGGGGATTCTAACTTGTTGGAATTATTCTAGAACCTCTTGTGTAACCATTCATAAAACTAGGCATTAGATAGCCTCTTTAGTCACTTGCTACTTTACAAATATTCACTTCATCCTTATCAATGACTATGGACCTACAACTCAACCAGGTAGATTAGAAGTTTGGAGTGGAATTGAAGCCTTTATGACAAGTAAAGACCAAGAAATCTGATTCATGATCATTGGATATTTTAATGTCATAACCAAGTTGAATGAAAATTTTTGGGGAATTAGGAAATTGACCCACAGTATGAAATATTTCTTAGCTTTTATTCAAAACAAAAATCTATGGTAAGTTGAGTTTGAAGAAGATAACTATACTTGGACGAACAATAGGAGAGGCCATAACCTAATTGTAAAAAAAATAGATATATGTACTCTCTCAGATCATTGGCTAGATGAAGGAATTTATGCTAAAATTAATATCTTAACAAGGATTGGTTCATATCACTAACCAATAAGAGTTAAAATGGTGGTAAGTGAATTCAAAAAATGTCATATTTTAAATATGAGCATATTTGGGAAGACCATCCTCAATTTATTAATATAATAGCACAAAATGGAATTTTTTAGGTAATGGTGGGTTGTATGCTCTTCAAAACCAAATTAAATCTATGACATCTAGATTAAGAGAATGGAACAAGAACACCTTTGGAAAAAAAAATTAGAAGAAAGAAGAACTAAAATATAAATTTTCAAAATTCTAAAAAGGTGATGAAAATAATACAAGATCAGAGGAAAGAGAGTTGCTTAGTGAGTATTATAATATTTTGAGTAAGGAAGAGAAATTTTGGAGATTAAAATCAAGATAGACTTGGTTAAAAGGAGATAAAAATACAAAGTTTTTCATAGAATCGGTATAGCACAGAGATGCAAGGTTTTTATCAAAATATTCTAGTTTTAGAGGAGAGCGAAGTTCTTAATGATAAACTTCTTCAAGATGTTCCTTCAGTTATAACAAATGAAGTCAATAGGAAACTTATGGAGCCTATTACTATAGAAGAAGTTAACTTAGCTCTTTTATCTTTTAATAAGGATAAATCCCCAAGTCCATATGGGCTCTCTGCAGGTTTTTACCGATATAATTGGGATATAGTGAAGGATTTTTTATTGGTGGCAGTGGAACAGTCTAGTGTAAAACAATACATTTCTTATAAAATAAATGCAATTTATCTTACCCTAATTTCAAAAAAGAAGGATGCTGAATTATTTGATTCTTTTAGACCCATAAGCCTATGTAATATGGATTATAATATTATTTCCAAAGTGATGGTGAATAGATTAAGGCCATTGTTAGAAAAAATAATTTTAGAAGAGCAAGGAGGATTTGTGAAAGGGAGACAAAATTTGTATGGGATCATAGCAGGTTAGGAAGTTATACATTCAACAACTTCAATAAAAGAGAAAGCTATGGTCTTAAAACTTGATATGAGTAAAGCCTATGATAGGGTTAAATAGAATTTTTATTTTTTGTTTTAGATAAGTTTAGTTTTATGAAGAAATGGGTTAGATAGATTAAAGCTTGTGTCTCTACAGTTTCTTATTCAGTGTTGGTCAATGGGTTAGTGACTGAATCTAATAAAGCCAAGAGAGGCCTTAGACAAGGATATCCTCTACCTTCTTATTTATTCATTATTATGGCAGAAGTTTTGAGTATGAACTTAAATAAGGCTTACAAATATGGGTTTATAAGTGGACTCCAGGTTAGTAATAACATCGATAACATCACCCATCAATAATTTATATGATACAACCCTTTTTAGAAGGTCAAGGATAAATAAGGCCAAATATTTGAATAAATTTTTAAAAGAGTACGAAAGATCTTCAGGGAAAAAATTAATAGGAATAAATCCAAAATTTACTTCCTTAACACTCGCAATATAAAAGCAAGAATTTTTAGGTTGCTCCAAATGGAGGAGGGAAATTTACCAACAACTTATCTAGGGATTCCTTTATTTGAGGGGATAATGAGGATAGATTTATGGAATTTAGTTATTAGTAAATTTTAAAATAAACTTCCAGCTTGGAAAGGTAGATGGTTATCATTAGCAGGAAGAGTGTAATTAATTAAGTCAATCTTACAAGCCATTCCAACATATTATATGTCATTGTATTCTATACCAAAAATTGTTGAAAAAAGTTTAATATTTATTATGTGATCCTTTTTATGGTCAAGTTTACATGATAAAATGAAATTTCCTTTGGTGAAATAGACCAAGTTTTGTGATGACAAAACTAGGGGAGGTATTGGTTTAAGAGTTCTTACATATGCAAACTTAGCTCTTAGGGGAAAAGTTATCTGGAAATTGTACAAAGAGAGTCAAATACAATGCGTAAGAATTCTTCTAAGTTGATCCCAATGACTCAAGTTTAATATTTATTGCATTCTCTCTTCCAAATGGTTCTTCTCTTTGGAATGGTTTAAAAAAATTATTGTTCTTATGATTAAAGTTTTAAGATGGGCGGTAGGAATTGGATAATTTTTTTTTATTTGGATGGATACTTGGTGTGATAAAAAAACCACTCAATTTAGATCTAGTTTTGAAACCTTGGATGAGATTTCTTCAAGACAAATACAGTGATAGGGTTTCAAACATTTTGTACAAGGATTGAGAAGGAAGATACAAATGGAAAGAATATTTTTTACAAGTATACAAGACATTGATGCTAGGAGGTAATTGAGTAGAAATATAACAACTGTGATTATTTCAAGGGGTGCTAAGGATAAATTGATTTGGGAGTTGAATAGCTCATGAGAATACACAACAATAAGTTGATATAATGTTCAACACCAACATAATAATGTCACTATAATATGGATATATATTTGGGATAGACCAAGCATTCTTAAAGTTAAAATATTTGTTGGGCTAGTAGGTCATATAAGAAGTTCATCCTAGGATAACCTTATGAAAATGAGTTCTCATAGCCCCTCTCAATGATTTTTCTGTAATAAGGAGGAGGAGAGCATTGACCATCTCTTGTGATATTTATCAATAGTCTAGAATCTATGGCAATGTATTCTTAATATGTTTGGTAAATTCATGGTGATGAATAGAACAATTGAATATTGGTTAAAGCAATGGTAAAGCACTTATAAAAGTGAGGTTTTACAGATAATATGGGATATATCAAAAGATACAATACTTTGGACTATATGGTTAGAAAGAAATAGGAGAATATTTAAAGGAAAGGAAAGCAATTTAGAGGTAATGAAAAAGAAGGTTATGTTTAGCCATTGAGGATTCTGAACCAACCCTATCAACTCACCCAATTCCTAATTTGGAAGCAAAGAGTCTTGATAGATGGAGTCAATTCAATAAATGGAATCATGATGTTGGGTACAAGAGAAGCAAAAATAAGGTAAATAATATAAAGTGGAAACCACCAGATGTGGAGTGGTTTAAATTGAATTTTGATGAAGCATCTAAAGGAAATCTAGGACTAGGATGAGGAGGAATAATTAGAAACAAATGAGGAGATATTTTGTCTCATTATGCTTTCAATAGTGGATTTAAGACAAATAATGAAGCTGAATCTTGGGCAACTTTAGAAGAGTTAAAAATATGTAAAAAAATTAATGATTAATATTTAATGATTAATATTGCCTAAATAAATTAATGATTAATATTTACTTTAATGTTTTCCATTGGTAATATCTATTTTTTTGTAACAATAATGTGTTTTCATTTAGACTATTTATTATAATTTTTGTGGTTGCACTTGTGTTTCAGGAAGGAAACTAGCAATCCACATTTGATAAAGAAAACCATGATAGTGCAATGTTTTGGAATTATTACTCTACTAAGATGCAATACATAGATAATGGGGGTGAATTTTTGGCATTGTGAAGGATGCTATAGGAAAATATCAAGAAAGATGCTAAATTATGGAGTAATTGTATTCATACAAAGATTTGAAAAGATCCAGAACATGAAAATCAAGAATTTAGACATTCTATGTAAAATGATATAGGTTTCTAATTATAGCATCTCAATTGAGATGGGAAGTGTATCTATAAACTCTCTAGACTCTCAAGCTCTAAAAAAGAAAGATGTAATTTGTCAAAGGGTGAGGGACCTGAGTACAACTCCTTGCAAAAAAAAATCTTCTTGTATATTATTTTATACGTTTAAATATAAAATTTAAGCCTTGAATTTATTTTCAATCTAAAAAAATGTTCATCACGTTAAAATTTAATCGAAAACTTTACAACTATGTGATCTTCTATAGTTTTATATAATTATTTGATTCTTGAATGTCTTTAAGAGCAATTACGATGAACAGTTATGGTCCATTGAATGTTCATCGCAATTATCATACGGTATATTTGTTTATATGTTGGCTGAACTGAGACATGCTGTCATGTAAGATTTATCGTTGAATTTGAGGCGGTAGTGCATGCATGGTAACCATTGACGTTGAATTTGGGGCGGCAGTGCATGCATGGTAACCATTTTCTCAATGCTAGATTCATAGACTTTATTTTTAGCTACAGCGAGATAGGATGCAACTTAATCTTTATGGATAAAATATAATAATATTTTGGCCTAAAACATATTGAGAATTAAACATATTGAAACCACAATAAAAAAACGTAAAAAGTGGCAGTGGATAAACCTTCAATTCTACCTCAACGACATATTGTCACAATATCTCATTCCTTTTCACGTTGTAGACTCCAGAGTTTTTATGTCTTACACGGAACCACATTGGACATTTTAACATCCTACTTTACGGCGCTGATTCTGCACCAAGACATCTTGTGGAAGAAGATACATTTGTTTTTATTGTATACACGGCTTCATCCATAGATTCAAATTGCAGTGGGATTCACACTGAGATCTTCACATTCATGCATATTGTTTTAATCTGTATTATCCAACGAAAACCACACATGATCATGATGAAGGTCGAGAGACATGCTGTCACCTCAACTGTAATCCTGTCTCGCAAAGCAAAAACATTTTTTTTCAATTGTTTACGGCTATGGAATCCTTCCAAGATAGAATTCTTCACACCTTGTTTTTTTTTTTTGGGCAGCAAGTCAGTCGTCTGTCCAAATTGCTTAGCCAATTTGTCACATTTTTTGGGTAATTAAAATGCATAGTTGCAACTCAGTTTTATGGTGACTTAATATAATGATCCGATTTTTAGTAGATTTTTAGGTCACTATAATGACCTATCTTATAAGGAACAAATATTTCAAACTGTGTGCCACAAGTCATCTCCATGACTGGATATGGGTTATCGTGAGGGTTTTTGCACCTAATACGTCGCCGTCACAGTTCCCTGAAGTATTTTACAAGTCATGATTTGCGTAGAGCATGCGTATTATTAATTTCAGGCTGCCAACGTCAACTGCTATTATGGCTCCCTCGTCTCGTATAACAGTTGTCCTATTGGTCGGCACATTTTCGTTTCTTGGTTTTGGCCTCTTTGTGATTATAAGTCTTTTTCAGTTGGGAAAAAAATCACATTTATTGTCTATAAACTATCATCTTTATGAATAAATTAATCTTTTCATTGAAAATTCTATTGTTTTTTTTTTAAACAATTCAAAGATGTTCAACTTACACTAATTTTTCAAGTTGCCGCTTGTTCTTTTCAGTAACCATGGTTTTCTTGTTGAATTAAGTGAATTATATGTGTTTTCTGAACGCTGGTTAGAAGCTTGAACGGTAGGGAGCTATGCTGAATGCTGAGTTTAAATAAAAGGTTAGGCACGAATGTAAGGGTATAGGTACGTCGTCCTTTAAATTTTGGGGTGTGAAGAGGATAAAGGATTACATGGGTACAAAAAATACGATCAAATAGAGACAATTTTTAAGGTATATGTTAGTGGAAACAATTTGGACACAATTGATTAGGTTCCTTGCTCAAATACACTTTTTTTTCTTTCCACACCCTATTTCCTTTAACTTCTTCTTCTTCTCTTTCTCAGTGTTTTTCTTGTTCTTTTGTACTTTTCTCTCCGATCTTTTCTCTCAAGCTTCAATCCATCTGAGAAGGAAGCTACATTCCAACTTTTAGATGTTTCATCTTCTAGCTAGTTGACCTTCTAGTTCTAACACAATGATCAATTTACATGTGGATGCTCCTTCATAGTAGTAAAAATGTTCCATGAACATTGTTGAAATCCTTAATGGACACCTTGTATTTGGAAAACTCAAAAGCTCTCATCCATGTTGCATTAACTTCTTGGTTCTTCCACTTAAGCAAATATTTTGAATATGCTTTGCCTCTTGTCTTTCTTGATACTTTGGAATCTATGATTGTCTCAATTTCATCTTGTTCCTTCTTTGGCAGTTGTGTTATCCATTTCTCTACTAAAACATCAACTGTATGATCTTCATTTACATTTCTAGATGGACCATATTATGGATATAAGTCAGTGACATTGAAGATTGGAAAAATATTGATTCCCTTTAAAAGCTTAATTGTATATGCATTGATTGTAAAATTCTTCTATACCTTTCAAGGTCCAATCTTCTTCTAGTTGAGCTTGTTATAAGTACCTTTGGGAAAATTTTCCTTCCACAAATGTGCCAAAACCAAATCTCCAACCTAGAATTTCTATGTTCAATAATTGATGTTAGCATGTTGCTTGTATTTCATGACATTCTTTTTCAAATTAGCCTTCACTTCACAATGTAAGTCTTACATATATTCAACAAAATCCTTCATCAAAGCACTAGGTTTTTGCAAATCAGTTGTACTTTACAACTTATCTACTCTTCTAGGATGAATTTTATACATAATTTAAAATTAAATTTTGGTTGTACTTCTATTCATGGAATCATTAACTGTAAATTCTTTCTATGCTAGTACAATATCCCACAATATTAGTTTCTTACCAACTAGACACCACATAAAATTCCTAAGGCTTATGTTCACTACTTAAATATATCAATTAGTTTGTGGCTGATAAGCTAAACTACAGCTCAATTTGTATCAAAATTCTTCCACAAGGTACAAAAAAACTAACCAATAAACTTTACATCTCTATCTAACATAATACTCTTCAGTAAACCATGTAATGTTAAAACTTCTCAAAAGAATAAATCAACAATATGGGTAGTATCATTTGTTTTCTTACAAGGTATGAAATATGCCTTCTTTGAGAATCTGATAACAACAACAAAATAAAACCATTACCCTTTTTTTTTTCTCAGTAACCCAAGAAAAAAATTCATTCTTATGTTCTCCCATGGTCTCTCTGTTATTGATAATGGTTGATACAACCTAGAATTTTAACTTCTTCCCTTTGCATGTTGACACACACAATAATATGGTACAAACATTCAAACATCTGCATTAATTCTTGGCTAATAATAACTTGTACAAAGTTGTCCCATTGTTTTGTCTACTCTAAAATATCTAGCTAGTCCTCCATTGTGTTTCTCTCTTATCAAGTTCTCCCTCATTGAACTTCATGGTATGCACAAATGTTATCCCTTGAAAAATAGTCCCTCTTATATTAAAAATTCTAGTCATGGCATTCTATCTCCTATAGGAGGCTTATTGCAAGCTATCCAAGCTTTCTTGAAGTCTAAATAATCAATATAAAGTTCCTTCATAACATCAAAACCAATAATTTTGATTTACATCATGTTCACCAATGGACTTTTTTGGCCTAATGCATCGACTACCCAATTTGAACAACCACTTCTATGCTTCAATAAGAATGAATATCCTTGCAAAAATTCCACCCGCTTCATATATATTTAATTCAACTTACTTTGGTTGTTAATAAATTACAAATCATGACTATCTATGAAAAAAACAAACTCTTTTGGTAGAAAATAATGCCTCCACTTCTTTAGGGTTTGAATAATAACATAAAACTCTTGGTCATAGACCAAGTATTTTTGCTTTGACTCATTTATCTTCTAATTAAAATAGACAATGGGCTTGCATTTTTGGCTCAAGACTCCTATCGTTGTTCCATTTGTATCACAATCCACCTGAAAGACCTTGTTGTTATCTATAAAAGCTAGAACTAGCTATTTCATTAACTTTTCCTTTAGGATTTAAAAACTCCTTTCTATTGCATTTGTTGACCTAAACTCTTGCTTTCCTCCTTCCATAATTTCTATTATACAAATTCCACTAAACGTTTTTATAAAATTCATATAAAAACTTGCTAGACCATGGAAACTCCTAGCCTTAAACTTACTTCTTGGTGATAACAACTTTATAATGGCCTTGACCTTCTTAGGGTCCATGCATAACCCTTCTTGGAAAATTAAAAAAAAAAAAGTATATTGATTCTTCCTTCACAAAAATACATTTATTCAAGTTAACTAGAAACTTTTACTCTTTGCAATACCAATTTTAGATGTACCAAATGGTATTCCTTGCTCTTACTAAATATCAATATGTCATCCAAATAGACAACCATAAAATTGCCAAGAAATGGATTCAATACTATGTTCATCAAATGCATAAAAGTACTAGGTTCATTTGTCAACCCAAATGGCATAAGTAGCCACTCATACAATATATCCTTTATCTTGAGTATGGTTTTCAACTCATCTCCTTCCCTAATCTAGATTTGATGATAACCACTCTTCAAATCAATTTTTATGAGGTACTTTTCTCCACTTAATCAATCCATCAAATCATCCATGTGATGCAATGTAAATCTATACTTTATGGCTATCTTATTAATAGCCCTTGAATTTGTACACATCACCATTCACCACCATTTTTTGAGGTAAGCATAACTGGGATTACATACAACTCAAGACTTTCTTAATCAAACCTTTGTCTAATAGCTCCTGAACTTGCCTCTATTTCATTATTCTCTATTGATATAAATCTTTATGTTGCCTTATTGGGTAAACTTGATCTAGGAATTAAATTGATGTGATGGCTAATACTCTTTATCGACATCAATCCATTTGGTAATTATTTTGCAAAATTCCTACATACTTCTCTATCAATCCTTTACCTCACTTGGAATATCCTTCTTGTTTGCCATTCCATGCTTTGTGGGTTTAACAATCAAGGCAAAACATACCTTCACCTTTGTTATATTTTTTAAAAGTTATTTTCCTAAAATAAAACATACTTTAGGACCATTGTCCTCTCTTTTATCTTTTTTCGTCAATGAACTTAGTGTAAACTTCTTACCATCTTTCATAATGGAGTAGGTGTTTTCCCTACCACCATGTACTTACCTCTTGTCAATTTGCCAAGGTTTTTCTAACAACACATGGAAAATTTTCATAGGTATAATATCACATAGGACCTCATCTGTAAGATCCAATTTAAAAATTTGCCTTGCACTACTTGCTTACTAAGATTTGGTGTCCCTTTTGTATCCAAGAGACTTTGTATGTATTGGGGTGTTATGACATCTTCAACCCCAATTTCTCTACCATCTTGGTAGATACTAGATTATATGTACTAACATTTTCTGTAATGACCTTACAATAATTTCCTTCAAATTTATATTTTTGTTCTAAAAAAATTCTCCTTTGAATAGGTTCACATTTCCTCTTCTCTAGCTTCAACAACACTCTTTTCATCATGATATATTCTCTTTGCTCAGGTTCTTCTACATGCTTTAGGGAAGCAACACTTTCTTCTTTTTCTTGTATAATATGGTTCTTAATATCCTTTCTCTTATTATACTATATTGTGTGGTTAGACATTCAAAAGAACAATTACCATCCTCTCTATATCTATAACACATTTCAAAGAATCCTCTATCCCTTCCTTGACCAAATTAACTTGTTTTTCATGAGGATTCTCCACCTCCTCTAGTATTTTGATTAAAACCACTAGTATAAATACTAGCTTCTCCTTTCTATTTTTGTTGTCCTCTTCCACTACTTGTTTATCCACATCTTTACAAGAATCATCCTCTTCCTCTTTTATTATTTTTTGCCTTTGTGACAGCTTCTCCTTTACCTTCAAGCCATATTGGTAGGCTTCTTCTATCATCCTTATCCTTATCATATTGACTTATTCCTATATGGACAATCATAGTCATTAATGTACTTTGAATATTTCTCTTCATCATATTCCATATGATTGGACCAAATTATGAGCCTATAGAATTCCTATGAGTAATCCTTCACACTCATATCATTTTGTCTTGGATTCTATAATTTCTTAAAAAGATGCAATAGGTAGTTTGATGGCAAGAATTTGATCTTTAGCTTGGTAAATATTTTCTCCCATGTCTTGATGCCTTCGTTTTATTTTATTTGTTTCTTAATTTGAACATGGTCTCAACACAAGGAAGAATGTCCTTTTAGCTTTGTGTAGGTAAATTTCACCTTTCTGGGGTCTTCTATTCATTCAAAATCAAAATACTTCTCCATTACGATAATCCAGTCTATGAGATCCTTTGGATTCAAACTTATATTGTATGACACATTTTCTATCTTCAAATTTTGATTCATGTTATAAATTGCCTCGATCAATCACTCTTTTGGGTCTTCCCCTCACTCATATCAATCTTCTATGTGACCATCATCCTCTTCTTTATTATCTCTAATCTCCTCAAGATGAATGCCTCTCCTTTGGGATATTTTGATCACATCAAGTTGGGCAGTAATTCCTCTTAGAATATTAGCTATGTATAAAGGTCACAGTCCTCGTTGTATTCCTCTTCTACATTGTGCCATCATTTATTTGATATGTAACAATCCTTTGAGATATTCTTGCTCTAATACCAAATTGATGCAGTGAATGAGGTTGGGTAAGCTCATTTTCAAAACAAGGGTAAGTGGTAAACAACTTAGATAATAATTCCCTCCATTAGACTATAATGACTCAAGATAAATTCTCTTGATAATGCTCTATAGTCAACCACTTATTGTTGGTAACAATAATTATAGAAAACAACACATACAAAAATCTCCCATAGACAACATCTTCCCATCAACTTCTCCAATGATACTTTTAAGATAATATTATCCTTGATAGTTAGCTCATTGATAATAGTGTCTCATTAATAACTTTAAGGTGGTGAATTTAGGTTTGTAAACAATAGTTGGATGACAATCCCTTTTTGTGATAATTATTAAATTGATATGATAAGGACAATGTTGGCATCGACTGAATCATATGAGTTTAGGTTTTAGATGGTGATTATTGTCTCTATGATGTCATTCTAGTTTTTGATGGATCCCTCTCCAACTTCCTACCAGGTGATACCAATTATTGATAGTACTCTAACTATTGTGCTCTAGATAGAGGATTCTTGACTAGAACTTGATGGAGAGCAATACTCTAAAATAGTTTTCCTATGATGATAAATTTTTGCAATAATGCTTTGTGTCATACAACAAAAATATATTGACTATGGGAGAATATAAATAGCTATATAGGGTACGCAACATATGAAAAAAAAAATATATATATATATATATATATATATATATATATTATTTACTTCAATTTTCAATGTACAGCTTAGCGGAAATAATTTTGACACAATTGATTGAGTTCCTAGCTCAGTTATGTTGTTATTTCTTTCCACACCCTATTTCTTTTTATAGATACAAAATCCTAACCACTCGCATACTCCCCTAAACATTTCCTAAGGTTTTCCTAGGATTTATTATTCCATTTTAATAAATTGCTAAAATCCCCTAATCTCCTAAGATGCTCTCTCTTTGTCATATGTCCTAAATACCACTATCCCTCCTTTGTTCACATCTCCTAGCCCTCATCAGTACACTAATTGCCACCTCTCACCCATAATTGAGACACCTCAAGTGTCCCATTCTAACTATCCTTGCTAAATAGCTACCGTAGCTTACCATCTATCCTCACACCCCTCACCTCTAATAATACTTTTAGTACCCCCACATTTCATCCATCAAGAGGAGAATATTGCATATTTTTACACTATCATATTTATGCCAAGAAGATCTCATCCTATTTGAAATTCAAGCTATAGAACCTGAGGAGCAATCTTGTGAGAACTAATTGAGTTTTTCCATTGTGGAGCTACCAATTTAGCCTACTACATTTACATCATAAGAAATATATCCCACTACATTTGGACCTATAAAAACATAGCCTACTATGTTTGCACCTACATAAATGCATCCCACTACATTTGCACCTACATAAACACATCCTGCTACGTTTTCACAACCACAAAAAAAATAACACCCCAAAAATAGATAAGCACAGGTAGAAACACTTGGTAAGGCACATTTTATTTATGATTTAAATTCTACAAATACTTTTATGCTTTCTATGATTTATGTGCTCAATAGCATTAGGGTTTTGCATATATTTCATAATTTTGGACCTCATCCTGAGAGGCTCTACCCATGCTATTAAATATATTCTTGTTGAGCTTTGATGTAGGTTGTGGGTTGAAGGTTTTTGAAGCTAGGGTGATCGGCAAGGATACACAAGCCCACCCACAATATTTTGATTGTAGCACAAATATATTGGCACCCAAATCCATGGTTTTATAAAAGGATATTTTTTCCCTTTCATTGTATTCAATGCAAGCTTTATTTTAATCTTACCCCTACACATTGGGGCATATTATTATAAAAGGAGAACATGGTTCACATATCTTAATATAAAATACATCTCATTTGTTGCATTTAGGCTTGTTTTGTTATCTCCATTTTTTGGAGTATTGCTTTTGTTGCTCTAAGATTGGTGATCATAGTGGGATACCCAAAGGGTTTTGTTTTCCATTGTTGATCTATGTCTGTTATTTATTACAAGTTTCAAAAGTTACATTGTGAAAGACTCCTAAGGATTTTGAAAGATCAAATGGGTTGTGTCCTCCATTTGTGCAAACAAAACCTATGTTTTCTCAAAATCCTAATGCATCTAGTTGTGTTTATTATGTGTCAAATACACCTGGTTGCATTTGAAAAAATACCAATGTACTATACTACTTTTTGAAGATCCAAATGTAATAAACTATGTTTCCACAAGTAGAAGTAGAAGTTAAGGCTTAATGTACTATACTAATTTTTGATGAGTTTATTCATGTTTTAAATTTCTCTTAAAAGAAAATACCTATTTTTTTTCATTCAAGAAGATAGCATATCTTGTCTTCATAGTATAGGTTAAAATATTAGTTTTCAGACATAAAAATTTTAAGTGCATGCTAAAATAGGTTTGTATTTGTTAGATATTTGAACCCCATCATAGATTATTGCCTTCTATTTTTTTTTGTGTCATTCTATGTTTTTATTTTTCTTGATTGCACAATTAGGCAAATTATGTAAAATTGCATCCTAGACACATTTTGATAGGATTAGATTGCATTCATTTTATTTTTAGATTCACAAAAACATAAAATAAGAAAACCCAAAACCTCACACACATGCACTACAATAATTCCACACTTCAATACATATGTATATCATATAAGTGTGAGGAAAACCAATTAGTGAGTTGGATTTCATCACCAACCATTGATTGCCCTAGTTAAATCCATAGTTAGTTTGATAGTCTCTTGGACTTCATCACCAAGAGGTTGATTACTATTGAGATTAGCTTTGGGTGATCATTAGGTTAGATGCCCTTTAACCACAGGGCTAAATTATTAGTGGAGCATAGTTGTTATTATTCAAGCCCAGTCGAGGGTGAAGTGAAAGTATCTAAATTGAACAACTAATCATTTAATTTATCAATCCAGGTCTTAATCTATTTAAAGAATAGATATCCAATATAGATATTCCATGACATTAACCAGCTTACTTAATTTAATTTCTTAAGATCAGGTTATAGAAAAGATAAAATATTTTAAATGTAATTCTTTTTAATATGAAATTAATCCTAATGAATGTGGATCCACGTGCAACTAATGATATTATGACTATTTTACTTTTGAGATAAATAATACAATTTAATTTATATTAATTATATTTTATACTAACTAATCCTATTTTATTGCAGGAGCTAGAGAGTAGGGACTGGTCTTGTAGAAATGGGCCCTACTTTCAAAAAGGATACCTCTATGCTAATTTATCTTAGTAACTACTATTTCATTTAAACTATTCTAATATCTTAACTATTCATTGATGCGGGAAAAATAAAGATTCTACAAAAGAAAATAAATCATTGCGAAAGACAAAATAACATTACAAAAGATATGGAAATAAAATGTTATTTTATTTTTGAGCTTCAATCATGTACACTGCTAGAAATTGTAATCTATCTCAGAATATTACGAGAGACATTTCTATGAGCAAATTATTCAACTTCCTTTTTTGAGGACCTTTTCAAAGGCCTCTTCACTATAATTTTTACAACTATTCTCAATGAAGTCTTACGTAATGTTTATTATCTTTTTATAACTAACAAATCTAAATCCTAACCTATGTACTAACAACTTTTATAAACAAATACAATTTCATAAAAAATAGGACTTTGGACTAATCAACACAACCCCAAGTAGCAACCACTTTAACAACTATTTAATTTAAAGAATAGAAATAATAACCTATTTGTCTTATTCTCAAGGAATGAAAAAATAAGTTGGCAGAATAATTTAACAACTTTGAACCTCTCCAAATTTACTAATTACTTTACAAATTTTTAATTAATAATAATCGAAATGCAAAATATGTTTCCAATGTTGATAGACAAATGGTTGATTCTGCATAATATGATCCTGTTGGATGTGACCTGACAACATGGTTCAGTCAATTCTGACTATGCTATTTCTATAGCGCCTTTATGTAGCACCTATCCATAGATATCGCAAGTGCACCATATTTTCAACAAATCTACGTATACCTACTTCTTGGTTCATCAACCATGGCCTTTTCTCAGTCTCATACACATATATTCCTAACAATACAACATCTTGCACACAATTTGTGTAAAATATATGCATAAATAACTTTTATAATAGTTATTCATTTTGATGCATAAATAATGATATTAAGATAAAACAATAATGAAAAACCATTCATATCCATTGATTTGTAAAGAATATATAAGTAAACTAGATCTACATACTATAATACTTTGACACTCATCATTCCCCCAAAATGAAGGTGATGCATTTACAAAAATAAATACAACATTTCATGATTTACTCAATTTTACAATCATAAATAAATCTAAAATTGTAATAGTCCATCTGAATGGATAATCCATATATAACTGATTTCACAAGATACAATTTTTTCTTCCTGAATGCTAAAGTTAAAACATCTCTACAATAATATTTAAACAACTATGCAATTAGACATCTATTCCTAAAAGTTTCACAATTTTTTTTTTACTTATAATAGTTGCTATGAAAATAAGTAATGATACTCCAATTTTTTTTAGAAATGATCAGTATCCTCTTTAAAATAATAAACATTTTTTGCAAAATCAGAATACTAATAATAATATACAAAACTATGTTATTCGTTTCATCATGTGCATTTTAGAAAAAACAAAAATTTATATAGTTATCAGAACATATTAAATAAATCATGTCTACAAAATATCTAAAAGAAACTTACAACATACATACATATACATACATGCATTATGAAAGTCATAATAATAAATAAATTTTGTGAACCAAATAAAAGAAAAATTATGTTTTTGTCATCTCTCTACAATGTTGTTGATGTCCAAACTAGTTTTAGCCTTTAAACGATATGAAGCTCATGTAGGCTTTGGTCTAGCTAGGATATTTCTCTATTTCTTTACCTTTTGTACCTATGTCCTTCCTACTTCTGTATTGACCGGTAGCTATATTACTATGGTTTTTATATGCTCTACATCCATGGATCCGCTCTCATGAGACTCACTCTGTATTCCCTGCATGTTTGGAGCATTTGACCAATAATTATATCTTTGTTGGTTGGAATAGTTAGAGTTTGACCAATTGGGTGGACCATTAAATGGACCATTCCTTATTTGAGCTATGAAATAAACATCTTCTACTTCTTCGGCCTCAAGCTCATTTATAGAAAATTTGATAGCCAAAATATATTTACAATTTTTGGTATTATGGTTCTTGTCATAGATATTACAGCGGGTAGAGATGTTAGCAATGTTTGTAATGTTGAGAGGACATTCTATCAAGTTGTATCTCTTTCTGCACCTGTGACAATATATCTCTTCAATATTTTGATCCTTCGGTTTCTTATCCATGAGGTTGAGGGATGATGTTAATGTGCTCAATAAATCGGTTTTGATATTTTCTAGCATGTTTTCAATTTTAGCTCTCATTAATTCTCCTAATTATGGGTACTTATTACTTCTTAATGGCTTATTTCTTGAATAATTTTTGTAGAGATTTACAATTTCTCCTAATCCCATCTAATGGATATCCCCCTTTACCATAAGTTTTAGTATGTCTAGGACGTCTTCCTTTAGCCCTTTAAGAAAAAGTTCTTTTTTGACTTCCTCATCCAACTCAATGTTTATCCTTGATCCCAAAAACTGAAATCTCTCGAGATAATCCTCAAGGAATTCATCATATTTTTTATTCATGCAAAAAAACTTGGCTTTCTTATCTCAAACTCTACAATAATCTTGTTACCTCTTGTAGACACCAAAACAGCACCAATCCGATTATGTGACTGCAAACATTGATCGCATTGACACACACAGCCCCAAGGGCAGCCCCTAGAGGTTAAACAAGTGGTCCTAACCACTCTCACAATAGTTTTGGAAGGTCAGAGATCAATTTGGCACCTTCAGGCACTTTGCTCAATATCCGTTCCACCCAGGGACGAATGTCAAATTCGCTCCAGGGTGGGGCGAATTACAGGTTTGACGGGAAAAAAGTCAAATCTTGACAAATGGCAGCTCAGATCCACCACTTAACGCTTCCTTCATCGCATGGGAGTGTGGGTGAGCATTTTTGAGCATTAGAGGCAATTACAAGGGCAGTCATGAAGTCCCTAATCAGGGAGGAATCTCCTCCCCCCTAGGAAGGCATGATTGCCAAGTGGCGCCTCTGCATGCCCAATTCAAGAGACCTCTAGGTCTATAAATTGGTGAGTTTCCTCACCCCAAGAGATACAGAGAGGGAGCATTTTGGAGCAACGAAGTGCTATCATTTTACTTTCACACCCACACCCTTTTGAGTTGTGTCTTTCACATCCTTGATCTCTTTTGGAGAGGAGGTCATAGGGTGGTTATTGGAAGCACAAATCCGGAACCAAAACCTGACATTTGGCCACAATATCCCACCAAATTTGCTGAAAATACCCCACAAGAGGTTTTGGACCCATCCCAAGTGGATTGGTGCCGAAATCGGGCCCCAAACGATGGGCGGCCTGCCCCCGGGCGCCCCTCCCACACTGCTACAGTCCTAATCGCCCCTCTTCGGAGCGATGGGAAATCTATGGTAGATTTTCTTTCTTTCATTTCTTGCATTCAATTCTATGATGCTTAGATAGGTTGTCATTTAAATTTCATCTCGTTTTGAACAATTTTGATCATGTTTCTATCTTCGTTCGCCTTTACTAACTTGCAGGTAGCACCATAAAATTCCCATTGATGGAGGCCAAATTGGGAAAATATGACCATCTGGGTCTTCCCAAAATACCCCCAATTAGCTAACCCCAACTTTGCAGGTCTTTTGGAGCTTCCTAGGCAGGACATTTGGGACAGTACCTTTTCGGCGTTTTGTTGCAGGTATATTCGTCCCGCCCCGAGGGAATTCAAATCGGTGAGGAATTTCCTGACTGTTCTTTTTGTAGTGCCCTCCTGGTGATGTTCCCATGCCTCTGTGAAGTTTTTAGCTCATTTGGATTCATTTTAGTCATCGTTTTATTCATTTTCCTCATTCATTTATCGTAGGCTTGGGGATTGCATGCTTTATTTTATCTACAGGTGCTACTGACTGTTTCTTGTTCCTTTGAACGTAGGGTCTAGACATCGAAGGAGCAGAAAGGAGTCAAGATTCATCAACGCAAGTGGCAGCAATGTTTGGTCCACCCATTTTTACATGTGGGCACGCGAAAGAAGGAAGGGCATCCATGGATGTAACAAGAATGCATGCTTAAACGCTCCTAGCCCTTGGAAGGGGAGGAGGCGCATTGTAACCGAGTTTTGAAACATATCAATAAAAAGGGTTGTCTTCTTTATTTGCCTTCGTTTCATTTTGATTCGTTCATGCTTTACCTCTTTTCATGCACTTTCAATTCCTAGGATTTAGCGTTAAGTTTGGTTCAGTTTGCATCGCATCTTCGCTTTCCTTTTTGCTTCTGTATCCTCATGCTTTCAGTGGCGATCATGGTGGGACCTTGTCCTCTATTTTTAAGATCAGAGATCTGATCAAAACTTGGTTGTTTTTTCTTGCAGGTACCGAGTTTTCAGACGCTGGACTGTTGTTCGTTCCAGCCTGAGGCGGATACAGAGCTGGAATTCGTCTTACCCAGGGACGAATGGGAATCTGCCCCACCCTATGATGAATACAGTCCTATAATTCATTCCTCCCCGGGATGAATCTCTGTCTATGCAGTTTCAGGATAGGAACTCAGAACCAACAAATTTGGGCAGAGAAGAGGTAAGGGTCCTGAACTCATCCTGTCATTTTCTGTTTTTCTTTTTCTGTTTTTCTGGTTTCCTTTTGTGTGCTTAGGAAAATTTTGTTGCATGTTTATTTTCTTTCATGCAAAATAAAAAGAACCCCACACATCACGTGGCAACATAAACACCAAGGAGCTGGTCGTAAAACCCCAGCCCTTGATCAAGACCAACGGTGGATTTCATCACCACCTTGGCTTGAATTTTGCATTCATAAAACCTCGATCGCTACTATTGCTAGACGTAAATCCTGATGAAAGCTGACCGAGTGTAGCTGGGGTGATTCCCAGCACATGAGGATAAGTCTTCTATGGTAGGTGTCATAAACAGGGTGATTCCCCTTTTGTACCGCCTACGTTCCACGTACCATCTCGCTCTCATGTACCTATAGTTTCCCTCACGTAAGGGCGGGTATATAGAGAGGTTGGTATATCGGCCTGGCAATGGTATATCGAAGGGGCGACCATTTTTGGGAGCCATAAGAGCCATCATATTGCATTTAAACGTTCTTTACAAAAGCTTTCAAAACAAAATCAAAACACACTAAACCAGATTTAAGGCACACCTTTAATATTTAAACGAGATAATCACTGCTTTGCGTGTGTGATCTTTTCTGTTTAGTGTAGCATAAAAATCATAAAAAAAAATAAAAAATCTATGCATCTTGTAGGAAAGCACCACCATGGTGTACACCCATAGCCAAGCCCAAGCAAGGGCGAAAGCTACGAAGAGTGTACAAGGGGGCACAAGTCACCTCCGCTATAGTCCCAAGGACTTGGTCATTCCACCTTGGCGATCGGGCCCACAAGAGAGTCCACATCGTGGCATTTCAGAATGGGACTATAGGGGCACCCCTTCGAGGGGCACTCCCATCTAGCATAGACCCTTTCAAGAGGAGTCCTTACATGTGGCACTCAACATAAATGGGAAAGCTCCCTTAGAAGCTCGATACGAGTGGCCACCGCATGATGAAGCGCTAGAACATAGGGTCCATGAGGAGAGGCCACAGGATTATGTCATCCCTCCATTGCCCCCTCTCATTGTCAAAAACAATAGAACAAATCCGGAGCACAAGGCTCCTCTGGCAGGGCGAGCCAACTCGCCCGCCCCTTTCACACTTATGAAAGGGAAAATGAGGAAGACCACTACATTCCTCAAGAGCAATATACAGCATGGGAGCAATGCGCCTCCACACCTACTATTTACCAAAATCATCTTTCGAGGCCAGAGCCTCGAGTGAATGCCGCCAACCTCGATAGAGGGAAGTGACCTATAGAGATCTCGGATCACCATGACCGAGATAAATGCGTAGGAGAGGCATCTAGGCCTCCTAGACTCAAGATGGTGAAATAGATCGACCTGGAAGTCACCAGACATGCCACCCACCAAGCGTAGATTACGCAGCTTGAGCAAGACCAACAGCAGCTAGAGCATCTATATCACCTTAGCAAAGAGCGCATTCAGCGCCAAACAGATGAGCTGCTCCATAACACTGTTCCTGAGAGGGTCCCAACCCCTCGCACCCAAAGGGTAGAACCATATGAGAGGCGCAACCCCTTGGTACGAGACAGGTCCCCATGACCTTACCAAGTGCTACCTCCAAGACCTCCTAGACCTGAATGGGAGGCCACTCCCTAGAACAACGATGGGCTCCCTCCACGGGGACCCACCCATGGTCATAGGTCTCACCCAAAAACTCCTCGAGAAGCCTATGAGGAGTATGAACAAGAAGAGGAGTAGGCCAAAATGCCCTATCAAGGTGGAGGGGCTGCTATCCGGCCACCCCTCCATAGGCCTCAAGTTTCCCTTAACCCACAATGGGAGCAAACTAAAGAGGAAGAGATTAAATCTTCCGATGCATATAAAGCGCTGCTAGAGCATTTGGAGTCTATGGAAACCAAAGCTTCTGGGCCCCAAAAGCCCATGTTACGCCAACTCCGTAGTCATCCTATGCATCCGTCAGTGCCTGCACCCCCTTACCCTGAACACTTTAAGCTGCCTCAGTTGGCAATCTTCAAGGGTGAGGAGGATGCCCAAGAGCATGTGACCAGATTCTTGAGCCAATGCTTTGGCATTCAGGACAATGATGCATTGTTGCTAAGAACATTTATAACCACATTCATGGGCCCTGCCTCGGATTGGTTCACTCAATTACCGAAGCACAACATCAGTAACTTGGATCAGTTAGTGGATGCATTCCTTGAATGCTTCACCTTCAACACCAAGAAGAAGGCGTCACTAAGTGACCTGGCCAGCCTCAGGTAGTATGAGGAAGAAACCATGGTGGCCTACGAGAATCGATGGAGGACTCTGCTTTCCAAGCTACCCTACCTCCCTCCCATGTCCGACCTTACACAAATGTTCTCAAGAAGTTGTTTGAGATCGATCTCTGTGCTATTATAGCTGCAACAATATGCCACCTTAGAGGAAGCTCTGGCGCAAGCCCGAATCATCGAAGAGATCAAGATACAGGATGGCGAGATTGCCAAGCCTAAGAAGAAAGAATGGAACAAGAACACTAAAATAGGGACTACGCAATAGAAACCCGTTGCGGTCAATCAAGTTGCTATAAATGCCCCTAAGCCTGCACAAGAAGTACAGCCTCAAAAGGCTAACTATCAGGCGGTGCCTCCTAAAAATTATGAAAGAGAAAACCAGAAGTAGGGACAAAATCAGCAACGTCGCCCTAGGTGACAACTTACACCCTACATAGAGTCTAGAGACTCCCTATTTGACCGCTTGTCAGCGACGAACTTGATCAACCTTCTAGAGATTCAAACCATAGATCCCAATGCATCGAAGCCTAAAGGGTACCGGGAGGACTTGTATTGTAGGTTCCACAGGCGGAGGGGACATGACCTTAATGCATGTTGGAAGTTCAAAGGTTTAATACAAGACCTAATTGACAACAAGACATTGGTAGTGGACAACCCCATAGCACCAAACAACCAGTAGATGGGAGTCTTCAGAGACCCCTTGCCTACCCATGAGGCACAAGCAAAACCCCTTCAAGTCAATGAGGTGCAATAGAATTGCCCCATGCAAGGGTATGTAGGAATGATAAGCATAGTGACTAGGAACAAGAGGTACCCGAGCACAAATGCTCCTATGGCAGCTGCAGGAGAGGTGCCAACAATGTCACAACCTCAACAACACCCTACGCAACTTCCTCCACCTAGACCCACGGCCACGATTCGGACCAAACTCACGCAGAGTTTGAGGACCACGTCGGCTAGGCTCTCCATATACGAGCTTATACAACAATCAACGCCCCATCGGGAGGCTCTAATGGAGATATTGAAAGCCATCGAGTTGCAGCCCCATGAAGCGAATTCCTTCAACAACTTCGTGGGACATGTCAAGCGATGCATGGAGCTAGTCATCACCTTTCGAGAAGATGAGGTGAAATCAGTATCTGATGACATGGCAGATCCACCCCTACACGTTATCGTGTGGGTCAACGGGATCCCGTATAAGAGGGTGTTGGTAGACACTGGCTCATCCAGCAACATCATTACCACAACGGCATTGAAACATCTAAAGTTGCCGACCTCTCACATCATGGCTTCCACCTATACACTGCGAGCATTCAATGATGCGATATGCTCGATAGTTGGCACAATTGTCCTACCCATTCAAGTAGGACAAAAGATGATACCTACATTGTGCCATATTTTGGAGGGTGAGATGGCCTATAACATCTTGCTAGGGCGGCCATGGATCAGGGACATGAAGTGTGTCCCTTCGATAGCTCATCAGTGTTTGAAGTATACATTTGAAGGGGAGGTACATGTAGTCCCGACGGACTTAGAACCCTTCAAATATTGCAATGCGGTGTAGCTGATGCCGCAATCGACCCTTCCATCGATGCATTTGGATTTTTAGTTAAATCCATCTAGACAGGGTCCGATTCTGCAAGCATCCCCGGTGATAAATCCATCAAAACCCCAGCCAGGTACATCTTCATCGTCTGGTCCTTCACCAATGATGCCACCTATCATGGCCAAATAGAAGGACAAAGGGAAGAAACCCCTAGAGGAGGCGCAACCTCTGGAAGAGGCGCTGCCAATAGTATCAACCATCTCTACTGAAGAGATGTCTAGTAGAATGGAAGTTGAGGCTCCTAGTTCACCCAACATGGAGTGGATTCAGGAAGAGCTTCCATTCCCTCCCCCTCAATCACCAACAATCACTATTGAAATGGCCAACACGGGCCTGGGGGAGTATCTAGTATGGAATGTTGTAGCAATGCCCGCACTAGAGTCCATGCAAGACATGGGGAGACCTCACCTCCCCATCGGTACAATTGTTCCTTTAGGCTACCCACCAAACCAGACAAACTTTGTGTATGGGGGCCTTGATCATGGTACTGAGCCATGCATGCAAGAGGACGAAGATGAAGAGCCCTTTGCAGAAGATGTCAACTATTTGTCCAACCCGAACTTCACTCTGAAATATCTTGGCCAATGCAATTGGCATGGATATGGGTTAGGCAGGTATGAGCAAGGAGTGCGTGTCCTTTGCCAACCAAGATACCAAATGCCTTACGACAAGTCGGGCATGGGGTTCAACCACCCCCTGCCCTTAGACATCTTGGTAGAGAACATGCAAGGCCTAGGGATAGGCAACAAGGGTGGATTGGCATTAGATCCCTATGCCAACCCTAACACAACGTATACATTGGGGGATTATCTCCCATGGTCGACAACCACCCTTGTTAACCTCAATAACCCTTTCCCTTCGCTAGAGAGAGGAGAAATTTTGGGGACTCACTTTCAAGGAGGGTATAGACAGTGTCAAGAGGGATCTTCGGAGGATGAGTCAGAGTATGAACCAACATCATATGACCCCTTCGAATCAGATAGTGATCACTCACAAGTGATCCCCATGAATGACTATCAAGAGAGCCTCTTGACAATGTTCCCTCTAGAGGCTCCAATCGAGCCAGTGCCACGTCAAGAGAATCAGGTCCCCCCATGGAGAGTGGAACAACCACAATGGGGCCAGATCAATTTGCTCGAGTAGGATGAGCCATTAATGCCTCAAATAGTTATCGGAGCCAACGAGGGCCTTTGGATCTCCGATAGTGATTACGAAGATGAAACAAAAATGACATATCTTAATCACATGCGATAGATGCAACAACCATACCCCTTGGAGATTAACGACATATTTGAATAGTTAAACATAGTGCCAGGGCATGAGTGGTACGTAGACCCAGCGCGGTGGGACCAAGTGTTGGATCCGCCACTCCAGGTATACGAAGAGCACCTTCCACCCCGAGACCCTAGAGTGATATCAGTGTCGAGGGTAGACCCTGTCCTCCTATCAGCACATAGGGCCGATCCATTCATGCCAATACCTCCAGAGCCAGATCTGGAGCACAAGAATCATCTAGAATGTTCAAATCACCACACCCACGGTAATGGAGACCAAAATCATTTCATCAACATGATCTCCATTGACTTAACCGCCCCCATCCATAACCCGACCGATCCAGCATGGTCATTGCATCTAGACATAGATGCCATAGACTGGGATCACGTCAATTCACCTCCATCCCCATCAGAGTACTGGCCTTTCGGTAAAATGCTTCATTTTACCCTAGGGTCAACTCAGGATATCTTCCATGCTGAAGAGGAACCCGAGGTTCCCAACGCAGATTTAAACTCAGCAAATGATATCCATTTGATCCCAACTCCACACCAGTTGGAGGACGGATCCCACATGTCGATCGAGGAGACGACTGACGTAGACATCGGCTCAGATCCAATGAATCCATAGATTATCAAGTTGGGGGTAAGTTTATCCCCCGAAGAGCAAGCCGACTACATTACCCTTCTCAAAGAGAAGAAGGAGGTTTTTGCATGGTCCTACAGAGATATGTCGGGACTAGATCCATAGCTAGTCACGCATAACCTAACGCTTGATCCGACAGTCAAGCCAGTTAAGCAAAAACTATGTAAGATGCACCCAACAGTGGCCTTAATGGTCAAAGATGAATTGCAAAAGCTGTTGGATGCACAGTTTGTCATCTACGTGGATTATCCACCATGGCTGTCCAACATGGTGCCCATCAAGAAGCCCGATGGGAGGATTCACATATGCACTGATTTTTGAGATCTAAACAAAGCGAGTCCTAAGGATGATTTTCCCTTGCCTAGCATCGACGCATTGGTAGACGCTACAATGGGCCATGAAATGCTATCCCTCATGGATGGTTTCTCGGGATACAATCAGATTCGTATCAATCCCGAGGACCAACTAAAAATGGCGTTCACCATGCCTTGGGGGACATTTTGCTATAAGGTCATGCCTTTTGGCCTTAAAAATGTTGGTGCCACCTACCAACGTGCCATGACGTACATCTTCCATGATTACATGCATAAAACTTTGGAAGATTACATGGATGATTTGTTGGCCAAATCTCTTTTGCGCCCAGATCATATCGATGACTTAAGCAAGATCCTCGATCGCCTCATGGAACATAAAGTCAAACTGAATCCCAAGAAGTGCGTATTTGGCATCACATCTAGAAAACTCTTGGGTTTCATAGTCTCAAAGCGAGGCATCGAGGTGGACCCAAACAAAGTCAAGGCAATCCTTGAAATGCTTCCCCCAACTACCATCAAGCAGCTCAAAAGCCTACAGGGAAAGGTCACGTCAATCAAGCGCTTCATAGCGCAGCTATCTGACAAGTGCCGACCCATGAACAAATTATTGCACAAGGGGGTAGCATTTCACTGGGATGATGAGTGCCAGTCAACCTTTGATGACATTAAATGATACTTGGCTTCACTGCCAATATTGGCACCACCTAGACTAGGAGTGTCATTCTACTTATACATCTCAGCTACTGAGGTGGCACTGGGCACCATGCTAGCCTAGAAGAATGAACTTCACAAAGAATAGGCTACTTACTATCTTAGCCGCACCCTGGTCAGTTATGAACTTAACTATGCATACGTTGAGAAACTCTGCTTGGCAGTGGTGTTTGCTACCAAAAAGCTATGCCACTACATGCTGAGCAACACGACGTATGTTGTGTCTAAGGAGAATCCATTACGGTACATGATGAGTCGTACTTATCATAGTAGCCGCACGGCGAAATGGATCATGTTGTTGACAGAATTTGACATAGAGTTTATTGGACAAAAATCCATCAAAGGACAAGTCATAGCCGATCAACTAGCAGAGGCTCCTCTCGAAGACGATCAGCCTCTGGTCATAGAACTACCCGATGATGGGGTCTTCCATGTCTCAGAATCGCCAGATTCTGATGAGCCTGAGTCACGGGCCGACATAACCCTATTTTTTGATGGTTCTAAATGTGAGCAAGGAGGTGGCATGGGAATTGTATTCTTCACACCACAAGGGGCTCCAATGCCTCTATCATTTAAATTAGACTTCCCATGCACCAACAATAATGCTGAATATGAAGCATTGCTCATAGGTCTTCAGACAACAATCACCATGAACATCAAACGATTGAACATCTTTGGTGATTCGCTGCTAATTGTCAACCAAGTCAAAGGGGTATTCCAATGTAAATGCCCAGTTCTGTAGGCCTACAAAGCCCTTGTGGACAAATTCCTGGCGAAGCTTGAATGGTACGACATCGAGGCACTCCCTCGGTCATCGAATCATTTTGCAGACACTATGGCCTCCTTGGGGTCACTAATCTCGCAAGACATTTCTGGTGATATGACAACCATTCAAGTCAAAACACTATCGCAATCCATGATGGAGCATGCAAGCTCTGACTTAACACCAGGAATCCACATGATCCAGATTGAACCACCTCAGGATAGGTTCTCTCGAATCCATGATCGTCTGAAACATGCCAACTGGGGGTCCTTGTTCTCCCCTACTCCCCTTAATAGCAACACAACACTATTCTTACAAGTTCTTTCCCGCTCAACTTTTGCTAGGGATGAACTTCAAGAGGGATTGGTTGTTCATACCGTCGAGGCTTCTGATCAGCAGGATTGGTATTCACCCATAAGGGACTACCTCAAGTTAGGTAACCTCCCACTTGGATTGACGCATGCCGCAAAATGAGCATTCAAGCAAAAAGCGGCAAAGCATGTCTTGTTAGGAGACATTTTGTACCGTCGTAGCTATGAAGGGATCCTCCTTCGATGCTTGGACCAGCAAGAGTCCACTTGGGCGATCGCCCAAGCGCACGATGGTACATGTGGTGGCCACTTCAGTGGTATGGCCATCGCAAAGCGCATTCTTTGCATGGGCTATTATTGGCCATCTTTAGAGCGAGATTGTTGTGCATATGTAAGGAAGTGCATGAAGTGTCAACATCATGCTAATTTGACACATGTACCTTCCCAGGCCTTGCAGCCGATCCAATCGGCTTGGCCATTTTTATAGTGGGGCTTAGATCTAATCGGAAAGATCTCCCCTGCATCGTCAGGTCATCACACGTTTATCATAATGGCCACAGAGTACTTCACCAAGTGGGTGGAAGCAGTCCCGCTTACCTCTACGACTGGAACCCGCATTGCGGAGTTCATTTTGCATAACATCATATGTCATTTTGGTATTCCATCCAAGATAATCTCGGATAATGGGACGTCATTCAAGAACAAAGATGTGCGTGCTTTGACCACAAAGTACAAAATTCAGCATAGTTTTTTGACACCCTATTATCCGTAGGCAAATGGGCAAGCAGAGGCATCAAACAAAATGCTAGTTGCCATCCTCAAAAAGATAGTCACAGATAGTCATAAGGATTGGCACATTCAGATCCCACTTGCCCTATGGGCTTATCGCACTAGCATTCGGACACCCACTGGGGCAACTCCATTTTTGCTCGTGTATGGCTCCGAGGCTGTCATGCCTCTCGAGTTGGAAATTCCTTCCCTGCGCATATCAATGCAAGAGTTCATCGATGATGACACTACATGGCAGGCCCGATTAGACCAGCTTACATTGCTCGATGAACGATGCGTTAATGCTCTCGAACATTTACGTATCTATCAAGAGCGACTGAAGAAGGCATACAACATGAAAGTTCACCTGAGGGACTTTCAGGTTGGTGACCTGGTCTTAAAAGAGAACCAGTAGAACTCTAGCTTGCCGCCCCATCTAAGGGACAAGTTCATGGCAAACTGGTTAGGCCCCTATGTAATTGATAGTAAAATAGGACCTGGAACATACCGGCTAGCCTCTCTTGATGGAATCAAGGAACTAGAACCCTTGAACATCAGCCATTTGCGGCCATTCCATATCTAGAAGAGCCACAGCCCAAAAAAAATGCTCCAAGGATTCCCCCAAATGCTCCAAGATTCCCATCTTGGTCAATCCCAAAATGCTCCAAGGATTCCCATAATCGCTTGGTCAACCCCAAAATGCTCCAAGGATTCCCACAATCGCTTGGTCAACCCCAAAATGCTCCAAGGATTCCCCTAATCGCTTGGTCAACCCCAAAATGCTCCAAGGATTCCCACAATCGCTTGGTCAACCCAAATGCTCCAAGGATTCCCTAATCGCTTGGTCAACCCCAAAATGCTCCAAGGATTCCCTAATGGTCATAAATGCTCAAGGATTAATCTGTCAATCCCAAAATGTCCCAAAGGTGCCCATTACCCCTTTGGTCAAACCAAATGCTCCAAGGATTCCTACAATCGCTTGGTCAAAAACAAGAAAATTCAAAAACAATAAAATCATCAAAAGTAACAAAAATGTGCATCTCATTTCTATGCATGCTCAAAATCACCACAAAAATCAAGAGCTCTTTTTGCATCTCATCTTCATACTCATAAATATCAATCCATCAAAAACACAAACATATAGTTGCATTAGGCATCACACACATACATTGCATATTTGTGGTCATACAAGTCAGGGCACCATAGACTGGAATTACTTGGCAAATCCATCTTGTTCCATATTTTTTCACTTTATAAAATAGTCCATCACAAATAAACGCCATTCACATCTTTTCGCCATATTATAGTCAGTTGACTTTTAATGTATCAAGAGTTTTCGTCATTCAGTTGTCAATAGCTTTTTAGCCAAGTACTGTACAAAGTCAGACAGATTTTACGAAGGTAGAGTTTTACTTGGATTACACCTTGTTACGTAGCATCCCAACACAAATTAAAACACATAAAAATTCCCAAGTTGTGTGAATGAAAGATGAAACCTGCAACGCAATCCAGGTCACCATAAGCGAAATGGTTATCTTGCTCATCCCCCTATGCGAATGACCCCAAGAATGCTGAGAGTTGGCAAAAGGACAAGAATCTTCCCTACCCAATTCCCCAAGAATCCCAAGTTCTCAAATAGTTGCAAACATCTAGAAATTTGCAAAAGTCAAAACTCCAAAAATTTGACATCACAACCAAAGTGCATACATCAAAAGGCACAAACAATAGTGATTCTCATCACTCATTATTCAAATCCCTTGCTCAAAAAAATAAAAAATAAAAATAACAAAAATAAATAGTGATTTTTATCACTATAAACGAGCAAGTATCCCAATACAATTGAAGAAAAGAAGGGAGTCGAACTTGAATCCCTGGAACTCTCAGCATTCAGAAGGTCATGAGATAAACCTCAGTACCGGTTTGGTTAATAGCCTATCGGTCACTTGTGGCAAACCTCCCGCATGATGATATATCTATCGCATTAATTTGTGTGCAGATCAATGTTTGCATGTGGATGAGCTAGCTTATGGTATCCTAGATCGCACTACAGATTAATCTGACTAAATACAACAAAGGAGTTAGTGGGGCTAATTAGGTGATCCTCAGTATAGGTTTGGTTGATAGCCTATCTGGCACTGGCGGTATCCTGACAAACACCACACAAACGAACTCAATTGCACACACAGGGATGTGACATAACTTGGTCAAAGACAAGTCGGATTCATACCTTGTTCAAAAGTCTTGTAAGATAAAATATAGTTTTGGATAGTTAGTTAAAACATCTGAGTCTCAAAAAACCTAACTACATTCTAAACCAACTGTGCTATCCTCCATCCTCGCATTGCCATCAAAAAATACAAAAAATAACATGTATACATAAATAGTCATTTACCACAGCAATCGCCTAAGACAAAAAGCCATCAGTTCTGAATAGTCTATGGTGCCATCACCAAAAATCACAAATTCAATTCATTCATTTCCATTTGCATATCATATAAATTAGAAACATTTGCATTCATCATAACACATGCATCCATCAATGTAAATTAACATGCATACATACACATTCATCAATCATTAGGCATAACATCAAATCAATACACATGTGTAACAAAAATACAATCATCTGTATATATATCATCAAAAATGCACCGCAGACTACGGGGGGGGAAAGGGGAAAAAAAAAAAATAGCAATAACATTGCCGAACGAAGGTGCCTTGGCGCCTGACATTCTTGGCATCCAAAATAGACGTTAGGGCCACAAATTGTCACTATCCTACTCCCTAAGAAGGCTACCATAGCCGGACCGCTCCACGGGAGAACAGATTTTTGCCAATTTCAGCTCCAAAATGCGTCACCAAAAGGGTTAACACCCACCAAAAATAGGTCTAAATGTCAAAAAACTGCACACACATGTAACGCTAAACATCTGAAGGCACCCTTGCACAAGTCATCTTGGGTCAAGTGACTCGTCACTTTTCTCATGAAGGTCATTCCCTCATCGATTCGTCGCTTGAGGGGGTAGTCACACTTAGTCACCAATCAACAAGTACACACCCAATTAAGGATATGACATGCATTCAAAGAATCATTGACAAAGACAATCACGCTCCTGCTTGGGGTAGTAAACAAGCAATAATCACAAACTGATCAAATCACTTGGCATTTCGTGAATCATGAACTCAAGGTTCCCACAGACAAAAGGTTGCGCCCTTTGCCTATTCATGACTGATCAATGTCCAAGATCAAGTAACACCTCACCGAAAAAGGTTAACACTTGAATTAAGTTCCTTCGCTCGTCGAAGCAAGGATTCAAGAATGCATGCCCTTTCCATACTTGGGGCATCAAAATTTGGTTAGGTTACTGAGAAACCCTAATCATTAGTGCTTTGGTTATCTATTTTTGCTCGACGCTGTGCCTTGCACAATGCATCCCAAAAAGGGGCATCTATAGACACCAAAACAGCACCAATCCGATTATGTGACTGCAAACACCGATCGCATTGACACACACAGCCCCAAGGGCAGCCCCCAGAGGTTAAACAGTGGTCCTAACCACTCTCACAATAGTTTTGGAAGGTCAGAGATCAATTTGGCACCTTCAGGAACTTTGCTCAATATCCGTTCCACCCAGGGACGATTTCAAACTAGGATTCGCCCCACCCAGGGATGAATGTCAAATTCGCTCCAGGGTGGGGCGAATTGCAGGTTTGATGGGCAAAAAGTCAAATCTTGACAAATGGCAGCTCAGATCCGCCACTTAACGCTTCCTTCATCGCATGGGAGTGTGGGTGAGCGTTTTCGAGCGTTAGAGGCAATTACAAGGGCAGTCATGAAGTCCCTAATCAGGGAGGAATCTCCTCCCCCCTGGGAAGGCATGATTGCCAAGTGGCGCCTCTGCATGCCCAATTCAAGAGACCTCCAGGTCTATAAATTGGTGAGTTTCCTCACCCCAAAAGATACATAGAGAGGGAGCATTTTGGAGCAACGAAGTGCTGTCATTTTACTTTCACACCCACACCCTTTTGAGTTGTGTCTTTCACATCCTTGATCTCTTTTGGAGAGGAGGTCATAGGGTGGTTATTGGAAGCACAAATCTGGAACCAAAACCCGACATTTGGCCACAATATCCCACCAAATTTTTCGACAATACCCCACAAGAGGTTTTGGACCCATCCCAAGTGGATTGGTGCCGAAATCGGGCCCCAAACGATGGGCGGCCTGCCCCCGGGCGCCCCTCCCACACTGCTACAGTCCTAATCGCCCCTCTTCGGAGCGATGGGAAATCTATGGTAGATTTTCTTTCTTTCATTTTTGCATTCAATTCTATGATGCTTAGATAGGTTGTCATTTAAATTTCATCTCATTTTGAACAATTTTGATCATGTTTCTATCTTCGTTCGCCTTTACTAACTTGTAGGTAGCACCATCAAATTCCCATTGACGGAGGCCAAATTGGGAAAATCTGACCATCTGGGTCTTCCCAAAATACCCCCAATTAGCTAACCCCAACTTTGCAGGTCTTTTGGAGCTTCCTAGGCAGGACATTTGGGACAGTACCTTTTCGGCATTTTGTTGCAGGTATATTCGTCCCGCCCCGGAGCGAATTCAAATCGGTGAGGAATTTCTTGACTGTTCTTTTTGCAGTGCCCTCCTGGTGATGTTCCCATGCCTCTATGAAGTTTTTAGCTCATTTGGATTCATTTTAGTCATCGTTTTATTCATTTTCCTCATTCATTTATCGTAGGCTTGGGGATTGCATGCTTTATTTTATCTACAGGTGCTACTGATTGTTTCTTGTTCCTTTGAACGTAGGTTCTGGACATCGGAGGAGCAGCAAGGAGTCAAGATTCATCAATGCAAGCGATAGTGACGTTTGGTCCACCCATTTTTACATGTGGGCACGCGAAAGAAGGAAGGGCATCCATGGATGTAACAAGAATGCATGCTTAAACGCTCCTAGCCCTTGGAAGGGGAGGAGGCGCATTGTAACCGAGTTTTGAAACATATCAATAAAAAGGGCTGTCTTCTTTATTTGCCTTCGTTTCATTTCGATTCGTTCATGCTTTACCTCTTTTCATGCACTTTCAATTCCTAGGATTTAGCGTTAAGTTTGGTTCGGTTTGCATCGCATCTTCGCTTTCCTTTTTGCTTCCGTATCCTCGTGCTTTCACCTCTCAAGGAATATGTATTTTAATCCATGTTCTCCATCCCATTGATTTTAAATGCTTTCTCCTAGACTCATGAACTATCTTAAGGTTGCATATTTAAGCGTAGAGGGAAATAGTCTTAATTTTTTCTCATTAGTGGTATAAAAGTAAGCTTGGCACACCACTTCAAATTAAAATAGAAATGCATCGGGATCCTCATGAGGTTTCCCATGAAAGGTAGGTAAAATAGTAATAGACAATAATTTTAGTTTTCTTGTTAACCTTTCTTTAGAAGAATTGGGAAGGCAAAATTCTTTCTCTATCCACCTCCCCTTTGGTTTTCTACTTCTCCTTGATCATTAGTCCTTTGCCTATGTTCCCTTTGGTTTCCATTTACTTCCCCATGTTCACTAGCCTGATCAGCCATGATTGAATATAATATTTCAAGAATTGGCTTAGGTATAGGTTTAGAAAAGAGTGTTGAGGGATCTATATGATCATCAAATTTTGGTTCAAGTAGTAGATATGTTTTGGGATCTTGTTCTAGAAATTCAATCTGATTTGATGATGTAGAATCTATAGATGTATGGATTGCAGTTTTAGTTCATTTTAACTCAGAATTTTTAGATTTCTTACTAAGCTCTCTTTGGAAATTTGCTTTTGGTTTACTAACTTTAATAAATCTTCCCTTCGATTATTTAGGTCTATTCATGAAATTTTTGAGTTCTTTGGTTCTTGCAACAATTTTTTACCTTTTTAATATTCCTTGAACAGCCTATGGATATCGTTAATTGGATCGAGCTTCTCAGGAGTCATATAATGCTATGGGTTAAATCCAAAATTTTTTGTTACCAGAGTAATCAATTGGAAATTAATTTGGCTATATTGATTCTTTATATTTTATTTAATTCTTCAGATCTATCTCTGATGATATCAATATGATTTATCAATTGGTTCCACTCTTTCCTAGATGTTTTATTTTTCTCAAAAATAAATTTGATTTGTTGTTCCAATATTAATTTCCTAAGGTCTATCATTGACTAATTAAGACAATTTTCCACCATCTAGCAACTTTTACTTCTCTTTTTTTTTATAAATATAAATTCTCTTATTTTATTTTGTATTTTTTCTAAAAAAGTTCTCCTTGTACTGAAACCAATATGGATTGGCCAGTTGATTTTAGCATTAAATATTTGTTGTTACCGTATTACTTCTAAGGGATGTTTTCACTATGGATGTGTCACTCAGTCACACTTACTTCCTATATTACCTTGTATTTCTATAGGCCAAAGAGTCTTAGATAAAAACTAGCAACAATCACACTATGCAAGAAAATAAATTGCTAAAAGAAAAATTGTTGAAAAGGAAAATTGCTGAAAAATAAATGACTGGAAAATAAAGGCTAACTCTAGAAAAGCAATAAATGTTGATTTAAGAAAATAGAAACTGGTCCACCTAAAGTGGGGGATGCTTGGTGTGTGTGTCTGTTTATCACTACTTGAGCCACCCTCCACATGTAACTCTATACGTGCGTTGATCACTACTTGTGTCACTCTCCACATGTAGGTAATATTCCTCACTTATGTGGTCCAACAGTATTTAGATCAATGCATTGGCATTATTCTCTACAGCAATGACACCAAAAATGTCTAGCTTGAACAACTAATCATTTAGTTTATCAATCCAGATCTTAGTCAATTTAAAGAACATATATCCAGTATAGATATTCCATGATATTAACCAGCTTACTTAATTCAATTTATTAAGACCAGGTTACAGAAAAGATAAAATGTTTTAAATGTAATTATTTTTAATATGAAATTAATTCGAATGAATTGTGACTAATTTACTTTTGATATAAATAATGCAATTTAATTTATATTAATTCTATTTTATACTAACTAATCTTATTATATTGCAAGAGCGAGAGAGTAGGGACTGGTCTTGTAGAAGTAGGCCCTACCTTCAAAATGGACAATATATTTCTCTTCTCCTCTATGATAATTTATCTCGGTAACTACTATTTCATTTAAACTATTCTAATATCTTAACTATTCATTAATGCAAGAAAAATAAAGATTCTACAGAAGAAAATAAATCATTGTGAAAGATAAAATAATATTGCAAAAGATATGGAAAGAAAATACTATTTTATTGTTGAACTTCAATCATGTACACTACTGGAAATTGTAATTTTTCTCATAATACTACGAGAGACTTTTTATAGGAGTGACTTCTTCAACTTCATTTTTCGAGGACCTTTTCAAAGGCCTCTTCACTATAATTTATACAATTATTCTTAATGAAGTCTACATAATGTTTTTTGTGTCTTTCTAACTAACAAATATAAATCCTAACCTATGTACTAACAACTTTTCTAAACAAACATAATTTCACAACAAATAGAACTTTGGACTAATCAATGCAAGCCCAAGTGGCAACCACTTTAACAACTATTTAATTTAAGGAATAACAATAATAACCTATTTGTTCTATTCTTAATGAAGGACAAAATAAGTTGGCAGAATAATTTAACAACTTTGATCCTCTCCATCTTAAATAACAACTTTACAAATTTGTATTTAATAATAATAAAAATACTAAATATGTTGCCAATGTTGATAGTCAAATGGTTGACTGTGTATAATATGCTCTTGCTGGAGGTGACATGGCAACATGGTTTGGTCAATTCTGACTCCGCTTTTTTGTAGCACCTTTATATAGCACATGTCCATAGGTCCTGCAAGTGCACCATACATTCAACCAATATATGTATACCTAATTTCTAGTTCATCAACCACAGCCTTTTCTTAGCCTCATAAATATATTTACCTAACAACACAGCATCTTGCACATAATTTATGTAAAATATATGCATAAATCAATTTTATAATATTTAATCATTTTTATGCATAAATAATGATAATAATATGAAACAGTAATTAAAAACCATTCATATCCATAAATAATATATAAGTAAACCATATCCACATATTGTAACACTTTTAAACTCATCAAAAATTTTGGGTAGAATGATAGTAGGACTTCGACAATGCAATTTCTCTTGGGAGGTAATCTTGGTCCTCTTAGGATACCCATTTCCAATCCTCCATCTAGGAAGTTGCTTAAGCCATTCATTTCTTATTCCTAGAAAGAGAGTTGGGTGCTGACACACCTAAATAGATTCCATTTCACCATTCACATTTCATAGAGAAATTAGTGCTTTTTCAAATAAGGACCAAAACTCCTTCAAAAAAACACAAAATTTCCAAAACCTTAAAAAAATAAAATAAAATAAAACAAAAATTATTTGTCTATGTGATTACTTGTTTCTTTATAGCACAAGTATTGTATTCACCATAGTCATTGCACACATAACCATTACCTACATCATCTCATCCCAAACCCCTAGTTTATGGTATTGACCCAACATCAAGCCAGAGTTCAAAGTGAAACCTGATTTAAAACCCTTTATCCATGATGCATCACACCCAAACATCCCATGATTTAACCACTCCTATGACTGAGCAAGGGAGTGCATCATAAAATATTTATGTGACCTATCCATTGGACCTTCCCATCACATGCCCTCTTCATTTGAATAACATCAAGCCATACCAAATATAGACATGATGTAGAGGGCCACCCATACTTGTATTATAGAGACCCCTCATAATGAACCACCAATGCCCATTGACTTGCATATCATGCACTTGGATACCAATGCCATCAAAGCTTAATTAAGAATGGTTTTTCCATCTATGCCCCCTCTCAATATTTTATCTTGCTCCATTCCTATACTCTAGTAGGAACCCACATATTCACATGCTCAACACACTAACAACCTTATCATTAATCCCCTTTTTGAATCCACATCGATGACCATGAACCAAAATCATCCATCTTCCTCCAATAAACATCTCTCCATACCATCTACCCATAGCATCACCCACTTCAACCCGCTTTATGATGCACATGCCAATGTTACTTCATAAACTCTGACATTGATTCTCCCCATATCATTACCTCCTACTAAAATTTTGTAGCATATAATCCCTCACTTGGTCATGATACCCTTCACTACATATCCTCCAACAACATCCATCAATGTTACCACCACACATGATCCTCAATTTTCTATATTTCATTCGACTATTCCACCTACATCCGTAATCTCCATCTAGTAAACCTTGCAAAACTTGTAGTAGATGCTTATTGGTAACATCAATCAATATATCCATCCCATTTTACAACCCCAATCATAGATAGTAGACTTCAATGAACTCCCAACATCAACACAAAATGCCTTCTTCACGTAGGATTCATCATGGGCATCATGCCCACCCACCATCACCATACATACACCACCACTCCAAAACACAAATATTGCTATATTGACATAATATACCACCATTAATCCATACCCTCATCAACAATTTCCACCTTATCAATAACTATCATTTCGTAATCAATACCAACAAAACATCATGAATTATCAAATTCCATTCAACATCTAGTCGCTTGTCAATCAAAACCTAATTTAATCCATCCAATTCATCACACCGTAAACACATCTGACCCACATGCATATCATAAATCTAGGTTTTCAACCATCATTGGATGACCTAAAATTTGAATTTTTACAAAATCATATTGTCAATTTGGCAATGCAAACACCTAGAGTGGTATATCAAAATCCTACTTGACAATAGCTAGTCAGTAATATTATTTATTATTTAGTACTCTTGCTACTGTATCTTGTTAGTTTTTAAGTACTAAAGCTTGACAAATTCAAAGGGGAAGAGGATCCCTGAGAGCATGTAAGCGCATTCATCAATGTGTGCTTCAAAATTCAAGATAATGATCCATTGATGCTTTGAACATTCCCTCAAGATTTTGGAGGTGACACTCTAGAGTGGTATAACCATTTGCCACATCATAGCATATACACATTTGAACAATTGGTAGACCAATTTCTAGAGTATTTTTCTATTAATGTAAATAAAAAAACTACCTTGACTGACCTTTTTAACCTACAAAAGTTTGAATATGGGTCGGTCTATGATTATGGAAACCGTTGGAGGGTAATTATCATAAAAATTTTGTTCACCCTTCCCAGGGCATAATTCACATGAATATTCACAAGTATTTCCTCTAAACCAATCTCCTTGCTATTACAACTTCAAAAATATCAAACATTTGAAGAGGCCCTCACTCAATCTAGAGTTATCAAAGAAATCAAAATTTAGGAGGGTAAAATTAAACTTAAAAATAAATAATGGCAAGGTAAAAACTTTAGGGGGAACAACCATGGCCAATCCAAACTTGGCCAAGTAAATCAAGTGGTCTTGAGTACACCTCAACATCCAAACCAACAAATTCAAGTCCAATATCAACAACCCTCAACTCAACAACTATCACAATAGCAAGTATACCAAGCCATACCACCCCTACCATAACTACAAAATCTTACTACCACATCAAATAATCAAACATATCAATAGTACAATAGACGACCTTGCAACTACACTCCACTTATTGAACTGCTCTCCACCATATTCCAAAGCTTGTATAAGGCACAACAAATTTCCCTACCATAAATCAAACCCAAATATCCTAATAAACCTCATGGCAGGTCTTACAAGGAATACCAATATTGCACATGCCATAGTTAGAAGGACCATAATATTAATGATTTCTACCACTTCAAGAACATTGTACAAGATCTCATTGATAAGAAAACTATTAAGGTCAATAATCCTTTAGCACCACTAAACCAAAACCTTAGGATCTATCAAACACCTCTTTCAATGTAAGGTAACACAACTAGAAACTGGGGCATCAACTTCTATAGTTCCCCCTAACTAAGTCAATCATATTAATAATTCTTTACTATACCAAGGTTTTGTAGGTGATATTCACATAGATACCTAGGTTAGAGAGATACAAATCAATCATAGCAATCTAACGATCCAAACATACCAACACATACTATACACACTCATATTGCATCAATTCCTATTATGCCTCCTCAACCCATTCAATCCAACCTAACCCCTCAAATCAATATTTCAAATCCCCCATAAATACCAACCATCATCTTGAGGAAATGGTCAAAACATAGCTTAAAATTAGCCTTTGTCAAATTATTAATCTATGAGCTAATATAACAATACCCTCCACATTGTGAGGTAATAATGGAGATTATTAAATCCATTGATGTTTAGATTCAATATCCTAATACATTTGCAAAACTAGTGGGGAATATTCAAACATGCATGGAACCCTCTATCATGTTCTATGACTTCAAAATAAAAACCATGACAATGGATTTACCTAATCCTCCATTACATTTATTAGCTCATATTTATCAAAAGGACTTTAAATGAGTTCTAGTTGATATTGGATCCTAAATCAATATCATCACATCCAATGTATTTCAACATCTTAACCTACCACCTTCTAATATCACTTCCTCCATGTTCACCTTGTAGGCATTTAATGATGCCTTATGCTCCACCTTAGGAATTGTTGTCCTACTTGTGTGAGTGGGGGTTAAAATAATCCATACACTATTTTATATCCTTAAGCATGCAATGCAATATAAAGTACTTCTTGGGCACCCTTGGATTAGATACATGAGATGTGTCCTCTCAATGTTACATCGCTATCTTAAATATATACATGAGGACCAAGTTCATTGTATATTTATGGATGAAGAACCATTCAAATATTGCAACCTGATTTCAAAACCATATGAGTTGTCTTTGCCATCCACCCATATATCCATTACTCCAGTATATTTTCCATCAACTTCATGCTAAAATACCTTTTCCAAAGCACCCATCCAAGAGACCCTTCCTAGTTCTAATCATGCTTCCACATCTCAAATTGTCAATCCAGACCATATTTCTTCCTTGGAATCCTATAATATTCCTCTCACACCTCATCATTCATCACATCCTTCTTCATATTCATCATATTACATCCCATCATACCATCTAAATAATCCACTTTCCACTCATCCAACCTTCATGCAGGGGCGACAAGCTCATAGAAGGTTCACTTCCTAATTATCAGCCTTTGTTTATCGAGCTATAAAATGATTCTATCTTCAATATCATTGAACAAGAGGAATATATCACCCCTAAATATGATGTTGACATCACCCTATTCTTTTATGGCTCTAAGTATGATAAATAACAAGGTGCAAGAGTGGTGTTTTACACACCACAAGGGATGCCCATCCCTTCATCAATTTAAACTCAACTTCCCATGCACAAATAATAATGCAATATATGAGGCCTTAATTCTAGGACTTCAAGAAACTGTGGCCATGGGCATAAAATGCATTCGAATATTTGGTGTTTTCCAACTCATTTTTTATCAAATAAACATGACTTACCAATGTAAATATCCAATTTTGAAATCCTATAGAGACATAGCAATAAATTTGCTCACAAATTTTGATTGGTACAATATTGATAAGCTACCCCACTTGACTAATCATTTTGTAGATAAAATGGCCTCTCTTGGTTCCCTAATACCATAAATATCCATTGAAAAATGTCACACTGGTCATTTTCACAACATTGTCCATATCTACAATTTCATAGGCATATTCTAAAAATGAAAGAGAAATTAATCTCCTTCAAGTGCAACCATACGAACCATAGATCAATAAGGTTAAGGATTTTCTCAAGTTTGACATCCTCCCTGTAGATTTTTCATGGGCTACCAAATGCACTTTCAAATAGAAGGTAGCTTGTTACACTCTTTTGTAGGATGTGCTATATCAATGTGGCTATGATGGAATTCTACTTCATTGTCTAGAGCCCGCAGAGGCATAGTGGGCCATATCCAAGGCTCATGATGGTACTTGTGGTGGTCATTTTAGTGGGGTGGTCATTTCAAAGCATATTTTGTGCATGGGTTACTATTGGCCCACCATGGAAAGTTATTGTTGTGCATATGTCAAGAAGTGTCAAAAATTTAAACAAAATACCAATTTAACCCAAGTGCCATCATAGGCCTTACAACCAATTCAGGCCCTTTGGCCTTTTTCACAATGAGACCTTAATTTTATTGGCAAAATATTACCTCCTTCCTCAATACAACATACATTCATCATCATTGTCACTAATTACTTTAAAAAATGAGTCAAGGTAATTCCTATTACCAATATGACGAGACCTTGAATTACATATTTCATAATCTAGCACATTATCTTTCATTTTGGTATCTCCTTGAAAAATCATTTTTGATAATGGTATGTCTTTCAAGGAACAAAAATGTTTGAGTGCTTTACAAAAAATATCACATTCAACATAGTTTCTTGACTCCTTACTACCCACAAACCAATGGATAAGTTGAGGCCACCAATAAGACATTGATAGTCATTCTAAAGAAACTCATTAAAGACAACCACAAATATTGGTATCTTTAAATCCCCTTGGCATTATGAGCTTATTGAATGAGCATTCGTGCGCGTATAAGAGAAACACATTTTTCTCTTGTCTATGGGGTCAAGGTGATTATACCTCTTGAGCTCAAGATCCTCTTGCTATGCATTTCTTTACAAAACTTCATGGATGATAATACTACCCAAAAATCACATCATGATCAGCTTGCGTTCCTTAATGAAATATAAATAAATGCCTTGGATTTTCTAGTGTGTATACCAAAACTGTATCAAGCATGTTTATAATGCAAAATTTCATCCACATGAATTCTAAGTAAGAGATATTATCCTTAAAGAGAATCAATAAAATGCCAATCTCTTGTTGCCCCTTCTAGATAAATTCATGGCTAATTGGCTTAGCTCATTAATTGTTATATAGAAGTTGGGATCTAGAATGTACAAGCTCACTACATTTGATGGAATAGAAGAGCCTAAACAATTAAACATCATTCACTTGAGATATTTATACACCTGATGTAAAATATGTATATTTATACATGGAAAAAGAAAAAATAAAGAAAAATTAATCATTCATATTGCATTTTGTGAATCCATTCATTTAAACTAGTTGTATTCATAATCAATATGCATTCCACTTTCATCTCCATTTACATAGCATCTCATGCATTCCTATCATCCACATTCATACACTTCATAAGTCGCATTTGTTATCATTTAATTATTTTGGATGATTGTTAGTCCGTTGAGTCTTGTTGCCTTAATTAGGGACACCTTCATTTTAGTATTGGCCTCATTCCATCATTCATAACCAAAATATAATAATAATAATAATAATATATCCCATCCTTATTATTTTTACATTTGCCATTTATATGGCATCTTATTTCTTTGATAGTCTCTATTTTGAGGAATCTATAGGTGCTTTCAGTCACAACCACTCCTAGTGTTTTAGATAATATGCATTGAGTATTAAATAGCCCTTAGGTGCTACAAGTTGTTCTTGGTTAAATCAAGTTTTATTTTGGACCACACACATCTATCACACATTAATCACATTGTTATGTCTTGAAATGATGAACTCATGTGTACCTAATACCATAAATAAAAAGGTTTTCCCTGCTCATCCTATTATACACATGGTCTAGACATAAGAATTGGCAAAAAAATAAGTGCAAAGAAAAATATAAGTCTTAAAAAACAATAAAATCTTGAATCACTATAATTCTTAGGTCCTTAGATCATGGTATTAACCTCCATCAGGGCTATAGATGCCTTACTGGCAATGGAGTACACCTTATGCATTGACACATTCATCATATTAGTGACCTTATTTTATATAGACCTATATACACTTATGGATGAGCTAACTTATTGGTATATGTTACAATTGATTAGTCTACCCTTGCTCATGATTGGAAATGAACATTCATTGCACACACAGTTTGCCATTGAGAGACAACCCCACTAGGATACCATTAGTATCTTATGGATTTTTGGGATTAATATATGGGTTTGTTTGAGGTCACGAGGATGTTTGAGTCTTTATAAAACAACTCTAGACTTTTTATCCCTAAGAAAAACAAATCAATAAGTGAGATCAAATTTCATACCACCATTGCATTGCTTCACACATGTCTTATATTTCATTTTATTTTCCATCATATAATCAAACCAGTATTACCATGTTGGTGTCCTTGATTAAGAAATAAAGACAAAGTATGCTAAATAGTGGTCTATAGATTATTTGAATGATAATTAATGCAACAACACAATTTATTCATTTACATACATTGTTACCATATTATATGTATTCATTCATAGTGCATTCATTTCATCGGATACATATACCATTATCCCATATACTCATTATAGTAAAATTAACACATATACATGCAATAAATTCAACAAATAAACCATGTATATATAAATATAATATCATAAAATACATCATTCACCCTTAGGTTGTGTACAAAAAATAAGCTCATCCTCAATAAAATAAAAAACATCAAAATAGGTACAATGAGTAGTGTGACCCCAACCTCACTCATGTTGGGGTTGCTAACTTACACCCTCAAGATCTAAAAGTAATCCAAAGAATATCCAAAGCTATATCTTTGTGATGTTAACAGTTCTTAGAATTGTCGGACCCTCGATTATGAAGCACTATTCCTTGAGTCACTATGTTGGCTAGATCTATATCTCATAGACACATACCATACTAGTATCACGATGTCTCACTCCATCAATAGATCTCACCACTGCCTTGGCCTAGAGGGTAGTTATTATAGCTACATCACCACCTCCACCCTATGTACCCCATAGCCTCTCCACCTACCCCCATAGCTCCATGATCTTAGCCTCTAGAGACTTCCTATTAGCAACAACCACATCCTTCTCCCATTGGAGATGGTCTAGTCTTCTCCGCATACCCTCCTACTTGGTCTCTATGCTAGTCATACACTTTCTTAGAATATCTCTCTCAATGGTTTCTATATACAACCACTGACATAGCTCATCACACTCAGTCACCACCTGCTCCATGACTCATAAAAGTCAATCCTATTCCATTTTCAAACTATCACCCCTACTTGAAGTATCATCCACTCCTCCTTACTCTATCCTAGATATCTCTATGGATCCTCACCCATATCCCCTAAGTCTCCAACTACATATGTACCATCTGCATCCATGTCCTCCCTTCTACCACTAAAATTCATGACTCTCTCCTCAGTGGTCTTTGAGGTCTTGAACCTAGTGCTTGATTGATGATGTATCCATCATTGTAAGGTATCCTCTACTACCACATTTGTATCCCCATCATCCTTTCTCACATCCTCAATCACTTGACTAGTTACCCAAGGCTACTACATGATCCACCAATTATCATACTCAATGGTTATCCCAAATTCATCCATGTTTGGGATGTCTATCACCTCATCAGACTCCTCCTCCATAGACCAATCCTAAGGATACACTAAGCTAAGCTCATCACCTCAATGCTTATATATAAAAATATCATTAATAACCTTCTATCATAGCCTAAACTACCTTATAACATGAGATAACTAAATCAACTCCCTCTCACTACCATGGTGCCTAGCTACCCATCAAGCCCATATCACTTGTCGTAGTTGCTCTCTATCCTCATCCCACCTATTAGTCTCCATCCATGATCACCATATCACATCATCAGTTACCAGTCCCAATAATATATCTTAGAACTTTTTTCTACTATGGTAAGAATGGCTATGCCACTTCTCCTCGTTCACATTCCACTGAGTGCATAAGGATGCAAGACATCCATCTCATAGGGTAGTCCTAAATGGTGACCCACCCTAAAGTGATCCCAACCCTAGAACTATAGTAGAAGGATGCAACCCAAACCCTTCTACTCCCACCTCTTAAACCAATATAGCTTGATGTATGTCTAAGCTAGTAGTGTTGGTGCCCAATCATGGACTTGAGGATCCTCAATAAAATCAAACACTAGCTTAATCTATTTTCAAAGGAACCTGACTCTTATGTTGTTCAACAACTTTTTTGATAACAAGAACATAACATAAGTTGGTAGTGCCCCATATCTCCATTCTAGTACAACTCTAGGTACTAGATGCCTCCCTTGCTGACATCCACATCATACCATCAATCTCTAAAAAATGATACATCATACTTCCTATTCCATCCTACTTGAATAGACAACCCCTCCATTAGCACTTAGAAGATGTGGTAAATATCCTCCAAAGTGATAGTCATCTCCTATGTTAGGAGCTATAAAGTTCCCCTATCAAGATCCCACCTCTTTGGCAATGTTGACATATATACCTTATCCTCCCTTACCACCTCCAGCTATGTAGCCCATGCCAGTCCAACCCTCTCCAACCATTCTCAATCATCATCAATCAATGCCTTCCTAATTTGGGGTAAGATTAGAATGAAGCGGTGTTGTGATTTCAGCATCTTCAATTGCATCAAAAATAAAAAATGAAAAATAAAACCACATCCATCAGTCATACATTCCATTTCACATTTTATTTTACATTACCAAAAAAATAAAAATGTTGCCCCCCTCTTTTATTTTCATTTCAAAAAAATAAAAAAATTAAAAAATAAAATTGCCTATCCACTTTGCTTTCCATTTCAAAAAATTTAAATAAATAAACAAACAAAATAAAATAAGCATAAATAAATAGAATATCCTACAAAAATACACCTAAACTATGAGAAGGCTACATGAACACTTACCTCTCCTACACGCTCTTCTGCTCCAATTGTGGTGCCAACTCTTGCCATTGCAACAAAATCATCCACTCTCCTTCCCTCTCAAATGCAAACAAGCAAATGAACAAAGTAGAAATAGATAAAATGAGCCTCTTGCTCATTTATAAGTGAAAAACATGCCTTAAAAAAATAGGATGCATTTGTAAAATGGCAAATACATGTTCCATTTGGAATTTAGCCTCAAAAAGCCATAAAATCACCAAGTCAAATAATTTCAAGTCTCATACCACTTTATTCCACCTTGTCCTTAGTCAGATCAATTTAATACCCCATTTTTTGATGTTGACAATGTGCTCGAGAAAATTTTCCCAAGTACATCAACAAATTCTTTTTTTGGGTTGCAAAAGTGGAACCTTTACTTGTTTAAAATTAGTATACACCATGCTAATTCCTATACGAGTTTCAGTATGGTGACTACAATCAAGGTGGTAAACTTGACCTCCACATCCATATAATTCTAGTATCACATGCATATCCTTATTAGTGGGACCATCTACCAGATCACAAGTGCTCATCATTCTACCAAAGGAAAAGTTTTGTAAGACACATGCCTACTCTACACTTGGGATAGTAAACATTGATCTTGATTTGTGATATTTACATCCAAAAAATTCCTCTCCACCATCCACATTGGTCAATTGACTCATGAATCTCATCTATTTCATCTTCCACCCATTCACCACTTGAGGGGGTAAGCTAAAACCAAAATTTTCTTTGGTTATTCAATCCTTGCATTGGGACAACAAAATCAACTCCTCTACCCAATAAATTAGATGTCTCTTGTTTTTGCACTGCATTGTGTTTTACACAATGCAATACAAAAATGAGCATCTATAGACACAAAATTCTAACCACTCGCATACTCATCTAAATAGCTTCTCCAGTTTTCCTAGGACTTATTATCCCATTTAATTAAATGGCTAAATTCATCTAAATATCTCCTAGGATGCTCTTCCTTCACCACATGTCCTAACTACCACTACCTCTCCTTTTACCACATCTCCTAGACGTCATCAATACACTAATTTCCACTTCTCCATCCTAAAAGAGACACCTCAAGTGTCCCACTCTAACTACCCTCACCACTTGGATTCCCTAGCCTACCACCTATCCTCACACCCCTCACCTCCCATAATCCTACAAGTACCCCCATCATTTCATCCATCAAGAGGAGAAGATTGTATATTGTTACATCATTGGATTCATGACAAGAAGATTCTATCCCATCCAAAATCTGAGCTATAGGACCTAACGAGTGATCTCATGAGAACCAGTCATGTTTTCCTATAGAGGAACCCCAAATATAGCCTACTACATTTACATCATAAGAAACACATCCTACCACATTTGCACTTGTAAAAATGTAGCCTACTATATTTGCACCTACAAAAATTCATCCCATTGTGTTTGCACCCACATAAATACACCCTTTTGTATTTGCACATCCATAGAAAAACTAGCAGCTCGACATTGGATCAGCACAGGTAAAAACACTCGATAAGGCATATTTTGTTTATGATTCAAGTTTTGCAAATGCTTTTATTCTTTCTACAATTTTTGTGTTCAATAGGATTAGGGTTTTGTATATATTTTATAATTTTTGACCTCATGCAAAGAGGATATACTCATATTATTAACTTTATTCTTGTTGATATTTGATGTATGTTGTAGGTTGAATGTTTTTGAAGCTAGGGTAGTCCACAAGGATACACAAGCCCACCCACAATATTTTAATTGTAGCATGAAGACATTGGTACCCAGATCCATGGTTTTTTAAAAGGGGATTTTCTCCTTTTAATTGTATTCAAAGTAATCTCACCCCTAAACATTGGGTCATCTTATTATAAAAGGAGAACATGTCTCACACATATCAATACAAAATACATCTCATTTGTTGCATTTAGGTTTGTTTTGTTATCTTTATTTTCTAGAGTGTTGTTTTTTTTGCTCACATTTAGCTTTCTCTCTTTCTCAATTCTACCCCATGATTTCACTGCTCTTCTATACCTTTTCCTCCAATACTTTATCCTCTTAAAATTCAACTCATTTAAAGGTTTGTGAAAGTAACTACATTCCAAATTTTAAACATTTCATATTCTAGCTAGTTGGCCTTCCAATTTTGATGTAGTGACCAATTTACCCACAAATACTCTTGCATTAAAGTAGTACATCATCTTACCTCAAAATATACACATTAGGATCTAAATGGCATCTCACAAATACATTAGAGAGAATAAAAGTTCCCATCTTGTCATACCAAGTCTGAGAGCCTATTTGAGGTCAAAAATAAACTTCCACAATTTACACATCAATGATGAATCTTGAATGCACCCCTATGGGTGATCCATGTATATTTCCTCTTGAATATCATCATGAAGAAATTTGTTTTTCACATACATTTTATTTATAGCCCAACCATGAGTTACACCAATAGCAAGAGTTAAGTGAACATAGTTCATTTTTGCAACTGGAGAAAATTTCTCAATGTAGTTGATGCCACGTACCTAGGAAAAATAAATTTGCCATAAGTTGTACTTTGAACTTATCAGTAGTTCCATTTGCAACATATTTTGTTTGATAGATCCACTTGCATCATAGAAATGGGGGTCAAACCACATGTATGATTTTTTATCAACAAATTATATTCTTCATCCATGGTTGAATCCCACACAACAACACCAAATGCTTCTCAAAATAATTATGGATTGAAAGTAGAGGTAGCATAGACATGAGGAAGATGTTGATGTTGTGATTTATTCCATATATAATTAGTAGGATCTCCAACAGAAGTACCTATAGCATGAAGAGACTTGTAGGTCCAAAGAGGCATTAAAGTGGAATAGAATGGAGCCTATGAATGCTTACTCAAATATGAAAGTTGTGAAGCTTAAGAAGCTTTGTCTAAATCATTATAATTGAAATACTATGTGAAGAAATGTGGAGAAGTGTCAAAGTCCAATTTGGGATATCTTTCCTTAAACCATACACTCCTCTCAATAACGATTTGATGAGTCTCTAGATGTAGTACTTGATACCCTTTGACATTATCAAGATAGTCGATGAAGATACAAGTTTGGATTTGAGATTCCATTACCTTATGTTTCTTCAAAGAAATATGTGCACATGCAAGGGAGCCAAAAACTATGTGACAGGGACCGGGAAATCAACACATTCAAAAATTTTGAATTCTCATTAAAATCTGCAGAAAAATATTTACATGCATCTAAAGGAAACAGCCCGCAGGCTTACAATCACCGAGCTCGGCTTCGGTCTCTCTCTGTAACTACTTCCCCTCTTCTCCGGTCCACCCTCCTCCCCAATTACAAAATTTTCCATTTTTAACGAGGTCCCGGTCCTCTAGGCAATTAATGCCCCGCCTAACAAAAAATTCAAATTTCATTTTCCCCCTCTCCAAGATTTCAAATATTTCTGTCATAAATGGGCAACTGCCCGATCTGCACTACTGCTTGCATTCATGGTCTCCCTCGACCTGCAACCGCCGTTTCACCCATACTGTCCCCGGCCTGCAACTGACGCTTTGTCAGAATATTTTAATGCGATGGTTATTCCCCGTTGAATACACGCGGCCGTCCTCTCTAATCTGAAATACGTGTCCTTCATCTTTGATTTCATACACGTAACCGACCGCGTGTAAACCTGTCCATGCCTTCTCCTTGTCGCACTAAATTTGACACACGTGCCCTTCACAACTGATAAGATACACGTGGCTGTCCACGTGTCAAAACTTGGCCTTGCCCGGCCGTCCGCTTTCAAAATTCTGCCTGTCTTCTTATTGGTCGCGATACCGCGACAGGTCACAAAATCGTGACATGTCACGATATCGTGACCAAAATGCCTCCTCCTGTCGATGCCCTTTTTGGGGTCACGATTTCGCGACCCCCTTCCCCAACCTTTGTCTCCGCCTTCGCCTTTGTTCTCTACCATTCTCTGACTTTCGAAGCTGTTGGATAACATGCCACGTGTCAGCCTTCAACACGCTGTGATATCGTGACAGGTCGCAATATCGTGACTTGTCACGATATCGCAACTTGTCGCGATATTGCGACGTCGCATTCACCTTCGGATTTACTCTTAACAATCATCGTGATATCATGACAGCACTTCCCCCTTCGCCTTTGCTTTCATTATCGTCATGATATCGCAATGTCACGATATCACGACGTCGTGATATCGCGATGTCGCCTTCACCTCCGAATTTGCTCTGAACAATCATCATGATATCGTGACAGGTCATGATATCATGACCTATCGCGATATCGCGATAGGACTCCCACCTTTGCCACGCTTCAGAATAATGTCATGATATCGCACGTCATGATATCACGACGCGACTTGCCCTGCGCCTTAACCTCCCATTCCTGTCGTGATATCACGACGCGCGATATCACGACATGTGGCGATATCGTGCGTAGCGATATCATGATGCAACTTGACTAAGTCTTGTCATGGATGTTGAGGTCGTGATTTCACGACATGTCGTGAAATCGCAACATGTCATGATTTCGTGACCCCCTGCCGAACTTTGCCTTAGAGAAAAAAAATGCAATTTTTTTTGAAAATCCGGTTGATGCCCGATTGTCCTGCTGTCACCGGATGCTCCTGCATCAGACACCCCGGGTAAAAAGGAGAAGTGACCTTCACTTCTATGTTGTTCGGTCCACGTCCTTTGTAATATCTCCGAACATTCATCAACCTTTACAACCTGTCCCAATCTCGTTTCCTGGCAAGAAAATTTTTTGCCCTCTACCAGAAAAATTCTGGCATTACTGCACACCTTCTCATCTACTGTCTGTAATGGCTTCAACTTGTGCCGCACTCCATCTTTCATCAAGGTGTAAGTATTTGCACGACCATCATGCACTGCACTTCGATCAAACTACCATGGACTTCATAACAGCAAATGGCAAGCATCCATGGGGAAAACATCACACAGGACTTCATCCTGGTATCTCCCAATATTGAAAGTAACTAAACACTGTTCATGGACCCATGCTCTGTGGTCCTTCCGCAACCATGCAATCCGGTATGGATGCGGGTGCCTCCTTCTCTCCAGCTGCAACTTAGTAACCATCTCCTCGGAAACTAAATTATTTGTACTCCCATTGTCTATAATAACATTACAGACCTTGCCCGTACTTTTGCACCGTGTGTGGAACAGGCTTCTCCTTTGTTCTGACTTGTCTTCCTCAATCAACATGGTCCTCCTTACAATCATTGCTTCTCCCTTTTTAGCTTCTTCAGAATGTTCTGAGTCAGCATCTTCAACTGCCACAACAGCCCTGGTAGGACCCACTGGTTTCTTGTTCACTCTCTCAGGGTGCTGGGGACACTCATATGCCCGATGTCCCTCTTCTCCGCAGTGGAAACATGTTCCTCGGAAAACTCCTCCCCCATACCCGTGTCCAGATCTACCTCTTCCTCTCGGGTAGCCATTATTCTGAACTTGCGGTTTGGGTTCTTCATCTTCTTTCTGATTTCGGCTGCTGCTCTCCTCTTCTTTCTTCTCTTCCTTTCCTTCCTCTTTTCTTCCACCGGTCTTTCCTCCGGGCCCTCTTCCTTTTTGCTTGCTCTCAAACTTCCTGTTCAGCTTTTCTTCAACCTTCAGAGCAAACTGGTAAGCATCTTCAATGGTGCTCACCCGAACCAAGCTCAACTCTTCCTGGACACTAGGTCTCAACCCATTAATATAATGGGCCACCTTTTCCTTACTTGCTTCTAAATGCCCGGTTCTGATGGATATTTTGTAAAATTCCTCCGTATATTCCTGGATAGTTTTGTTCATCTATCTCAAACTCTGCATTTTTCTTAGCAGATCCAGTTCATAATCTATGAGAATAAACTACCTCTTTAATTTCTCTACCATTCTGTCCCATCTTGTTATCCGCTATTTTCCTCTTCGATTTCGTTCCAGCTGTACTCCTTTCCACCATATGCTGGCATGACCTTTTAATTTAGTTTTGGCAAATCTGACCCGCTCGGGATCTTCAACCTCTTCGTATTCAAAATATTCCTCTAAGTCATTTATCCAATCTATTAATTCCTTCGGATTCAAGTTCCCGAAATATGTAGAAACTTCCATCTTCGGCCTCTTCCCGATCTGGGATATGGCCTTGTACAGCCTGGCTTGTGCCGGATCTACAGCTTCTTCTTCTTCTTCTTCAAACTGATTTTCTTCTTCATCCGCTTCATCCTCACTGTCTGCATCTCTTCTCGGTTCATGTCCTCTATCTAGTTCTTGCAGGGCCTGAACTTGCCGCTGTAAAGCCTAGAAATCCTCTGCTGCCATGCCTCTGCCACCCACAGGGTTTCTTCTCGGAGGCATCTTCGCCTGATATTAAACCCTCCCACAAGTCCTGGTACAACTGCCTCTCCTTCGATGGTCTACTGTATGCTCAAGAACCACTGGCTCTGATACTGACGAGGAACCGAGAAAACAGTCACAGACCCACACTCACGAATTCCAAATTTTGTCTTTTGCATTAATCTGGAAAATTACATTACAAACGGCCCGCAGGCTTACAATCACCGGCCCTCGGCTCGGTTCTCCGCTACTACACTTCTGCATCTATTTCCCGATCCACCGTCCCGACAAATACAATAAAATGGGTTTTTATAGAGGCCCCGACCCTCTCAAACAACTTTCAAAAATGGGTTCACCAACCCAAATTAAATTTCCCTCCAATACATTCTTCACGTAAATCGGGACACCAACCCGATTAAATTCCCGCACTCCGCACGGTCCCTGCCATTGCTGACTTGGTCAGTAAACCCTGTGTGCCCATTGCTTCTCATCTTTCGTGCTCCTGGAATTCTTCGCTTTTGCCTCAGCTTCTGCCATGTGTCATTCTGAACGGTTCCCGAAAAATACCGTTCCTGCCATCTCTTTCTCTTCCTCCCGTGCCATTTTCTCTCTCCGTCGTGATATCGTGACATGTCGCGATATCACGACGATTTGGCTCTTCTACGCCCTCTGCCCCTTTTGGTCACGATATTGTGACCAATTCTTGTTGCTGCTTCGTTTTTACATTCTTGTCGCGATATCGTGACATTGCGATATCATGACGTCTCCGCTGCTTCGTCCGTCTGCCTCGTTTCGATCACGATTTCGTGACAGTCACGATTTCATGATGTGTCGCGAAATCATGACACTCCTGCTGCATCCACTTTGCCTTCACTTTGAGGTCACGATTTTGTGACATGTCACGAAATCGTGACATCCCACCTACTTCCTTCGTCCGTTGCACTTCTCCGTCACGATTTCGTGACATGTCGCAAAATCGCGACCTTCCAGATCCTCCGCCTCCGCTTTCAAAATCTGTCATGATTTCATGACATGTCACGAAATCACGGGTCACGATTTCGTGACATGTCACGAAATTGCGCCCCATTATGCTGCATCTTCTTCCTCCTTGCCTTGACGTCACGATTTCGCGATGTCGCAATTTCGCTACACCTTTCCGCTTCTTCACCCGCTTTCGAAATCTGTCGTGATTTCGTGACATGTCGTGAAATCGTGGGTCATGATTTTGTGACATGTCGCGAAATCGTGCCCCCTTCTGCTGCACTTTCTCTCTCCTCCAAACTGTCACGAAATCATGGCCCCTTCTGCTCGACTTCCTCTTTGCCAATTTCTGTCTCACGAAATCGTGACAAGTATCTTCCTTAGCCGCTTTTTCTTCCTGAGCTGACTCTTCAGCATAGTTTTTCCCGCAACTCGATGCTTCTGCTACTGGTGTTATTGGATGCTCCTGCATCAGACACCCAGGGTACATGAAGAAGTGATCTTCACTTCTGATTGGTCCGGTTGCTGCCTCCTGCAGCACTTCCAAACCATCCTCTGCCTCTGCAGACTGCTCTAACCCCGGTTCTCGGTCCATACTTTTGTCTTCTACTGGACAGATTTCCTTATTGCTACAAATTTCTTCTACAGCCTGCTTCAACTCCTGTTCTTGCACAGAAAAATCTGTGCCTTCTTCCGGGTAGGTATCGGTACCGTTGTACTCTTCCTCACATGCGGTCTTCTTCAACTTCTCTTCTTTCTTCCTCTTTATTTCTTCCCGCCTCCTTTGCCGCTCTTCTTGTTCCCATAATTTTATCCCGAGCCATTCTTTTTGCAATGCTTTTAATTGTCGTTGCAATGCTTTTACTTCTTCCTCCGACACCATATCCTCCTTGCTATCCCGTCTTCTTCGGGAATGCATTCTTCTCTCTTCCTTTTTCTTTCTTTTTTTTTTTTTTACCGGGTCTTGGCGTAAACTGCCTCCCGCTCGGCGAATCTGCTTACGCACTTGAAGACCGAACTCACTCTCTCTTAGAACCCTCCCGCAGGTCCTGGTGCAACTGTCTCACCTTCGACGGATCTGCTGCACACTCAGGAACTACCGCTCTGATACCACTGACGAGGCACCAGGAAAACAGACACAAACCCACACTCACGAATTCCAAATTTTCTCTTTGCATTAATCTAGAAAATTACATTACAAACGGCCCGTAGGCTTACAATCACCGGCCCTCGGCTCGGTTCTCCACTACTACACTTTTGCATCTATTTCCCGATCCACCGTCCCGACAAATACAATAAAATGGGTTTTTATAGAGGCCTCGACCCTCTCAAACAACTTTTGAAAATGGGTTCACCAACCCAAATTAAATTTCCCTCCAATACATTCTTCACGTAAATCGAGACACCAACCCGATTAAATTCTTGCACTCCGCACGGTCCCTGCCACTGCTGACTTGGTCAGTAAACCCTGCGCGCCCATTGCTTCTCATCTTTCGTGCTCCTAAAATTCCCCGCTTTTGCCTCAGCTTCTGCCATGTGTCATTCTGAACAGTTCCCGAAAAATACCGTTCCTGCCATCTCTTTCTTTTTCTCTCGTGCCATTTTCTCTCTCCGTCATGATATCGCGACATGTCGCGAGATTGCGACGATTTGGCTCTTCTGTGTCCTCTGCCCCTTTTGGTCGTGATATCATGACCAATTCTTGCTGCTACTTCATTTTTACATTCTTGTCGTGATATCACGATGTCACGATATCGTGACGTCGCAATATCGTGACGTCTCCGCTGCTTCGTCCGTCTGCCTCATTTTGATCACGATTTCGCGACAGTCATGATTTCACGACAGTCACAATTTCACGACAGTCATAATTTCACGACAGTCACGATTTCACGACAGTCACGATTTCACGATGTGTCATGAAATCATGACACTCCTGTTGCATCCACTCTGCCTTCGCTCCGAGGTCACGAATGTAGCGAAATCACGACATCCCACCTACTTCCTTCGTCTGTTGCACTTCTCAGTCACGATTTTGCGATAGTCGCGATTTCGCAACATGTCACGAAATCGTGACCTTCTAGCTCCTCCGCCTTCGCTTTCAAAATCTGTCATGATTGTCGCGAAATTGTGCCCCCTTCTGCTACATCTTCTTTCTCCTTGCCTTGACGTCGTGATTTCGTGACATCGCGATTTCGCTACACCTTTTTGCTTCTTCGCCCGCTTCCGAAATCTATCACGATTTTGCAACATGTCATGAAATCGTGCCCCCTTCTGCTACACTTTCTCTCTCCTCCAAACTATCACGATTTCACAACCTGTCGTGAAATCGTGGGTCATGATTTCACGACATGTCGCGAAATCGCAGCCCCTTTTGCTCGACTTCCTCTTTGCCAATTTTTGTCACGATTTCACGACACGTCACGAAATCACGACAGGTATCTTCCTTAGCCGCTTTTTCTTCCTGAGCTGACTCTTCAGCACAGTTTTTCCCGTAACTCGATGCTTCTGCTGCTGGTACTGTTGGATGCTCCTGCATCACTATGAAATATTGCACTATGGGATTATAATCATGCCAAGCCTCAAAAGGAGTTATCCATTTCAAAAATTTATGAGGGTTATAGTTCTAAATGTGAGTGGCATAGTTTATGGCTTTGGCCCAATATTACGGTGCAAGAGACCATGAGTGAATTGTACAACTTGTCACTTCTTTCAAGGACTAGTTCTTCGATTTAATAACTTACTTATATTATGGACTATATGGAACTTAATATTGAATATCTAATTCCTAAAGGCAACTAAATTTCTCAAATCTATGGTTTAGATATTATTTGCCATTGTCTGTGTAGAGAATCTTGATTTATTTTCTTGATTTTTATTCAACAAAGGCCTTAATGTCTTGAAAGTTTTCAAAGACTTCATCTTTCTGATAAAGCAAATAGATATAACTGTAGTAAGTATATCATCAATGAAGGTGAATACATAATGATTTTTTTTAAATACAAGGTTGGAAATGGACTAGCTAAGTCACTATGAATAAGTTCCAACACTTGTGAAGCTCACCAAGACTTCCCTTTGTCAAATTTCTCTATAGGATGTTTGCCCATGGCACATCTCGGACATACCTCATTTGAAAAATGATGTAAGGGAGTCCTATAACCATATCCTATTATACAAGTTATTATAAATATTGGTAGTTGATATGGCCAAACCACTCATGCCATAACTTACGCTTTATAGAACCTATAGAATGTCGATATATGTGGAAAGAAAAAATAAAGACAAAATTCTTAGGACCTGGTTTAGACAACATGTTCAAAACTAATTGAGTATCATTTTTATCTATGCCACATTATTTTAGTTGTATTTTGAATTTATTAATTTTGGTGATATAGTATTGTATATTATCGAAAGTATTTAGATCAAAATTCATCAACTCATTGTATATTTGGTAACCCCTAATTTCATTGATTTGAGAATACAACTTAACATGTATATCCTAGATCTCTTTAGGTGTTATACAATTTTAAACATAAAAGAGAAGATTGAAATAAATAAATATACAAATTACACCAAGTGCTTGCTCAATATTATCAGTACGCTCTTCCATTGCATTGGTGGTTTTAGATTCTATGTCTAATACATGCTTTGTATAGTTCTTAAATTTCAAGTTAATTGTTTCCACATAGTGTAATTGTGAGTAAGAAACGCAATATCTAGTTTACCCATACCAAAAAGAAGGAATTAACGAAATATTATAGAAAGAACAAGGAATAGAATAGAACCCCCCCTAATTACTCAATAAAGAAACCCCCAAAAAAATATTTGGTAATTTATAAATTGGATGATTATAATTTTTGATCAAATTTTCATCAAATAATTGTACCAAAAAAATTATCCCAATACAATAAATGCAACAAGAAAATTTCAAATGTAATCATAGTTGTTCTAAAAAAACACTAAAAAAAAATATAAAATGTTTTTTTTAAAGTGTTTTTGGGTGGCATTAATGGCCAATTTGGTTTGCAAAAATGGAGGTCATAAGGCTTGTAAGCTAGGTAGGGTGGTTTGCGAGGACCAGGGAGAAAATATTACCATGAGGTCTAAGATGGTTGTGGGTTTGAGATGGTCATGGGAGTCTATAGTTGGGAGGTTTCCAAGTCTACAATGTAGGGATGCACAAGTCTATAACATAGGTTACCTCTAAATCTGCAAAAAGAAAATTTATTTTCAAAAAAATAGACTCCAAAAATTTGAATGAAGTTTTCAAAAAAAAAAAACCCTTGAAGCCTATGATGACTCAACTAGAAATGAACAAGCTCCTTCTCTCCCTCAAGATCTAATACCATGTGAGATTTTCCTATGGATTGAGACAAATATATAAGACCCAAGATCTAGGTGAAGTAAGCAAGTTACATAAGAAAATGATTAGCTATTCTAGTTAAGAAGGCAAACACAAATATGTAGAATAATGATAATATTCCACAAGTGTAGAATTACAAATGAAAACTACATACATTCTCCTATTCTTTCATTGCTCAAGTGTAAGCATGAGATGGGTATTTAAGGAAATACACAACAAGAAATCTTGTCAACAATGTAACATGACATTAGAGAATGATGAATAATTCAACATAGTGAATGATATTGTAACATATATATGGAAGACAAATAAGTCAACACAAGAGAGATCATGACACATATGTGTGATAGATGAATAAGTCAACACCTGCCTAAGCAAGATTATCCTAAGTGCTAGGATAACTAATGTATAAAATAATAATATGCACTAAAACTCTACATAGAATTGGTTAGATTTATTTCCAACTAATTTAGATTAGTGATTTTCTATATTAATAGGTTGTTATTGGTTTAATTTGTATGGCCTCTTTATAAAAGGAGGTTTAATGCATTATAAAATATTAAAATGGAATAAAATTCCCACTTCCATTTTTGGGATATGGTGATCTCCTCATACTACAACCACCCAATGTGTATATGTTTTTCTTTGTATGGTTTATTTTTCTTGTTTAATAAATAGGCTAAATCTAGATTTTTTTTATATGGGTGTATACTACACATGCCTTGGCATAAAATACATGATATTGGATTGATAATTTATTGATTCTTATAATATTGGTTTTACTGTTGGGATGATCTTAATACATCATTGAGGTTAGAAGTTGGATTTAAAGCTTATGAGTTTTTATTTTTCATTTTATTTCCTTTTATCTTGTTTTTCCGTTTTGCAAACATGACTCATTTTTCTTTTGACAAGCATAATTTTATTGTAGTATAATTATTTTAACAAGTGTAAATTAATTCTAGTTTATCTATTTTAACAAATGTAGCTTATTTTCCTTTATATTGCAAAATATTGAGATGTTTATTTGCATTTCCACTAAGTAGCATTTAGTTTTCTTTTCATCACAAATAGAGATATATGTTGGTTTAATTATATTTCTTTGTTTTAGTCATATTTGAAAGATAACTTTATCATCTTTGAATGTGTGAATATGTCCCTATATTTAATGCTTAATTATAGTGACCCATCAATTTCCTTGCTTGTTTCATCATCTTGCCCCTTATCTTTTGAACTAGAGATGGATTTAATGTTTTCCTAATACTAGTGAAAAACAAGGATATTTGAGCTAGAAAAAGGCTCTAATTGTTTGTACTATTTCATTAGAGAAGCCAACCTTCTTTACCCTTAAAAGCTAGAGAAAAGTTTACCTCAATAATTTGTAGTTTTGGATAATAAGGGATATGGTCTATCTAACCTTATAATAGTGGTTTATTCAAACATCTAAAAATATAAAAAATAAGACAATGTAGAGAAAATTGTTTAGATCAAGAAATATTTTGTACAAGTCTAGGTTCTTTTCATCAATGTGTACCATTATCATATCTTTAAGTGATTATAGTGATATATGATGGGTAAATTGTGAATTATGTAACTTGCGAGTAGGAGAAAGGATCAATCTATCCTTGGTCTAATTTTACAACACATGTTAATCTATCTATCTATCTATCTATCTATCTATCTATCTATATATATATATATATATATATATATATATATATATATATATATATATATATATATATATATATATATATATATATATATATATATATATATGTGAATTATTTGCTAGTATTTGAAAATAAGTTAAAATTACAAATCAAATTACATATCTTTAAAAATAATATATATTTTCATCTATGTCACAAAATAGATGTAAGATTTTATAAGTAGACTATTTTTTTATAATAAGAACCTAAGAAAAAAGAAATATTAGTTTATATATAAACATAAACTTTTGATTAAGAAATGATAAAAATAAGAAAACTTTTTTTAAAATATATATATATATATATATATATATATATATATATATATATATATATATATATATATATCATGCTTTTGGTTGGCAGCTCAAGGGAAGTTCCTCACATTTGATAATTTATAAAAAAGAGGATTGGTTATCCTGAAGAATTGCTACCTATGTGGTAGTTCTGAAGAATCACCTGTGCACCTGTTGTTAGACTATTCCTTCTCTTAGTTTGTCTTCTCAGTTCCTAAGGACCGTTAGTGTGGCTTGGGTTTTCCCGAAGTTGATGTTTGACTTGATCGTTCAATGAATGTCTCCCTTTATGTCTTCGCATCTTCAGGATTTTTGATCCTTTAGTTTACCTCATGTTTGGTGGTGTATTTGGAAGGAGAGTATTTCTAGAGCCTTTAAAAATATCTCTCATTTGACTAAGTTTGTGGTACTTCATATTGTTGCTGCCATTGTTGAGAATGTGCAAGCAATTTCTTTAGATAAGGTCACTTCCATTAGGGAGTTGGTGGTGGATTCAACTCTTGGTTTTAGATATTATTCTCCCTAACATTACCTTGAAGCTCTTGTTAGACATATGACTATTTGGAAATCTCCTCCTCCTGGCTAGTTGAAGCTAAATTTCAATGGAGCTTCTAAAGGGAATCTAGGACCAACCAACGTGAGGGGATTGGTTAGAGACTCTGATGGGAGGATTTTTTTGGCTTTCACTAAAAATGACTAGTCATTTTGCAGAGGCACGAGCTCTCTTTCAAGGGGTTTGTCAACTAGAAATTTTGAATGGCAGAAAGGTAATTATTGAAGGGGATTCTCTCAATATCATTAATATGCTCAAAGGTGTTTAAGTCCCTTCTTGGATGATCACAAAAAAAAATTTTGAAACCCAAAGATAAATTTTAACCCTTGAAGCGGTTGAGATTAAGCATGTTTATAGGAAGGGAAATAGATCAATAGATTTTTTTAGCAAACTTGGGACTTTTGGAGGAAAGATGCACAATTTGGTAGAAGGATTTCGTAGATGGATTAAATCAAATAAATAGTGAAATATTGAGGAGATAATTTGTGTTTTAAAATATCTCTAAGACAGTAGGGATCTATTTTGTGGATCCTTCTTGGTTTGCTATGTTGATATATTTATTCATTGTTTCCATCTAGTTGGTTGATCCACTCTTGTAAAAGGTTTGGGACACCTTTCAAAACCCCTTCATCCATCTTATCAACAAAATTAAGATATCATTTTAAACTTAATCTATAATATTTTATTAATTATTTTAAAATTTTAGATAGAAATGATAAAAAAAAATAGATTAATTATCATTACTTTAAATTTTAAAAGATACATGAATATTCCTCAAATTCAATGTGTTTAGTATTTCACATATCAAGAATTAATTTTAGTATTTCACATATCATCATTATATACAAGTATTGAATATGACACAATTATGAATGGTATTGTTAAAATTAATATTTTAAAATATAATAATATTTACTCCTCTAATATTTTAAATTTTTATTTTGTTTCTTTTTAATCTATTTTTTAATATAATTGAATTATTTTAGAAGTGCTTCTAAATTTTCTTACCTATTTATTAGAAATTAATGATATTTATACTTTTCATAAACTTAATAAAATAAATAAAATATATGGATTTGTGACATATATCACTATATTTACAATGTAATTTAAAAGTAATAATATCATAAGTTAAAATCCTTAAATATAAAAGCATTTTATGGTTTTTTTTTTTCATCTAAATGAAAATCATCATCCAATTATCAATGTTTAGCTTATTTTTTCATTTGTAAATAAAATAAAATCCTTCTCGTTATTTGAATTTTTTTAGGTTATTGTATTCTTTAGTCTCTTATTTTTTATAATAAGCAATTTCAGAAGTGCTTTTAATTTTTTTATCTATTTCTTAACGGATGATATTATTTTTGTAATGTTGATAATATGTATATGATTCAGGTTTATGTTTGAAAAAATATTTTGGGGTTTGGTTTTTCTTTGTGAGGTACATGGGTTAGTTTATGGTTTGATTCTTCTTCAAAAGATTAAAGATTCAAACTTCAACGTAGATCATAGGAGTTTCCCACACTACTCAATAAATAAATATATATATATATATATATATATATATATATATATATATATATATATATATTTGTATTTATATTTATCTATGTATATGTATATGTATTTATATTTATATGTATATGTATATGTATTTGTATTTATATTTGAAAAGAAAATAAATAGATCTGTGACTTATATCCATATATTCACAATGTAACGTGGAAAAAATCATAAAAAAATATTTATAATGTATAAAAATAGTTTTATATAAAAATAAATCAATATAAAATTTAAATCTAACTAAAATATAATATTTCATATTCCACATCTATTAGTTTATTGTTAATAACAATATACATAATTTCATTTTCATAATATTACAAAAAAAATTTAAAAAAAAAAATTTAAACAATAGATCCTTCTTTACCAAATTTTTATAATTAATTTATTATATTTAAGCTAACCAACCTAAAATTAAGTATAATGCATCTTATTTATTTGTTGTATATTATTTCATTTCTTTTAGATCTAATACTTAAACCTTAAATTTATTATCATTCTGAAAAATAATTTTATTTTTTATTTTTATCAATATTTCTTATATACGCCAAATCATAGGGTTGAATCCAAAATTTTTATCTTTTTAATAAATTTAATAATATCTATATATTTTACTTATAATTTTATAATCTATTTAAAATTACTACACATTTTTATTATTTTTTATTTTAAAAAATATTAATTAATTTTTAAATATAAAACATTTACATATTTTTTTGGTTTGTGGAAAACATGACAGAAGATATGCCACTTTTGGGTAATATCCAAAGAGGTAGGGGTATATTTACCACCAAAAATGTTGAGGGCTCACACCTAGCCTACCACATTTGACACATGCAAGGAGCATGCTTGAAACAACACAAAACAAGAACACACAAACACAAAAAACTAAAAAATAAATAAATAAAAAACATGAACCACACAGAACAAACACACAAACAACATAAAAAAACAAATTTTAAAAAACACACAAAAAATAATGACAAAAAAATACCAAAACACAAAACACAGAGAAAAAAACACAAACACAACATAACAAAACACTACCAAAAAAAACAACAAAAAGAAATAAATACACCACAAACCGAAAAACATAGAACACGAACACAAAAAAAAAACACAAAAACAACAAAACAAAACAAATCCAAAACAAAAACAACAAAATGAATCAAAAACACCACAAACGAAATCAGGAAAAATAAATACAACAAAAACTAAGCAAAAAGAGCTATAGACAAATGAAACAAAAAACAGTAACACGAAAAATAAACCAAAGCTTGGCAAATTACCAAAAATATCAAAAATTGTTTAGCAAAATAGCCAAAGCTTCCAAAATTGTCATAAAGAGACTAACTATAAACCTTAGGATTATTGTATCCTTATCCTTTTATTCGTATCTTACTTCATTCCAATTGGGACTATAGGTTGGTTACTTGGAACCACACCACTACTATTAGAATTTGTATGGTCTTTTTGAGGATCCATTTTGTTTGTAGTTTGAATCTGTCCTTTTTTTTTGCACTTGGGTTGGTTTTCTACATTGTATTTTTTTTCCTTTATTGTTATTTATTAGCATCAAGGCAAGCTCTTTTAGTGATTTGTCATCATGCAATCCTTCTTACTCCATATCTTCATCAATTTGTGTTTCCATAATAACTTTTTCCATTTGACCATCCTCATCATCTGCTTGCTCATCCGTGGAGAGAATTTCAAAGGTGTTAGGTGAAATTAATGTTTTCTCTTTTATTGCTATTTTTTCCTTTGTGTCTTTTTGTTTAGGGATTTGAAACCCTATCAAGTCCCCATCCTCTTTCTCTAGTCCCCATCCTCTTTCTCTTTGTTAGGGGCCTTATATGGACAATCCTTAGCTATATGGTCATATTCATGACAAATTTTGCATCTAAATGAAATATTTTCATAATCTACTACTTGCTCCCATATTTCTTCCCCATATTGTAAAGTAATCTTCTTTGGAAGTGGTTTGTTAAAGTCAATCAAAACATAAATTCTTTCATAAATCATATGATGTGTTGGGTTCTATCAAAAGTCATCACGTAAACTCCTAAAAAAAATTCCATTATGGTGAATATCTTTGGATGTCAGTATTCTATCGGAAGACCAAATAAACGGACCCAAACATTGATGGCATTTCTTCCTCAGCTTTGAACTTGGTATACCAGGGCTTCATGAATAGCCCTGCCCTACCAAAAAACATGGCCCCCTTGAAAATTGTTCTCCCTATCTTCTTCATTAACAAAACAAATAATAAAATAGCCATTAGGGTAAGTAAAAAATTGGAACTTACCTTTAGTGCTCTAGTTTTTGGCAGCCCATTACTTGAATTGCTTGAATTGCTTGAAGGTAGCAAGAGTCGATCGAAATCCCATGAATCGAAAAACTAGGCCTTTCCTCTCTATCGCATATATTCCTTCTTGTACATCTATTATTTTCAACTTCACTACTGGGATCCATTAGTTTCTTTCATGCAACCCATATTTGTTTTCCTTGAATCGACCTTTGGCATCCTCAATGGTTTCCTTGAAACACAATATATTAGATGGAAATTAGATTTGTTGGAATATAATTCCAATTGATTTGGTTAGAACCAAATTAGTTAGATTGAAATCAAATATATTGAGATTGATTTCTAGCTAATTTGGTTGGTTAGAAAGGATTTTTTATTTTTATTTTTACAATAAAAATGCACTTAATATATTAAATTAAGAAGAGATTATAATACTTACAATGCCTAACCACAAACAGAGGTAACTAGGACATCAATCAGCTCACCCATGGAGCCGACAATGTTTGCCCACCAATCTAGACAACAAAAACATACAACTCTAAAAGGCTTGAAAAAAAACAATGACAACAAAAGTGAGAAGCTGATAAAACACTTCCTCAACTCACAACATAGATAGGAACAAAAAGACTAGAAACTATGCAACCAATTCTTTTCTCCAAATAACTGCACTATGTCCCTGAACAACAAAGGACAACAAATAACCTAACTAGTTGAGCAAAGAAAGTTCTAGAGAGTGATTCTTTATTTTTCAACAATTAATTAGAGCTATAGACACAAAAATCTAGCCACTTGTCATCCATCACTTGTCCTCCAATCACAACCATTCATTATTTATATATATATATATATATATATATATATATATATATATATGTGTGTGTGTGTGTGTGTGTGTGTGTGTGTGTGTGTGTGTGTGTGTGTGTTTAAAATATATTTAAATATTAATATTTTATATATTATATTTATATATATTTAATAAGTATATGTGTATTTATATGAATTAATCCTAGCCTTCCACCATGTTTTAATCCCATCCATCCATCCACCTCAATCCATTCCACTTACCCAAACTTAATCTCCACCCTTTATGATGTTTTAATCTTGAATGCTTATTTTGTGTCGTCAAAACCCTAACATTTTCAAAGGGAAAATTATAAAAGAGGAGTCATTTTGACAAATCAAACCCTTAGTATTAGAAATACTTAGGCTTTTGAGAATCTTAATCTCTGAAGATCTTTTTAGATCCTAAGCACCCCAGTTCCTAAGAGTCCTTGAAGAAATACTTAAGATCCCATGAACTTCTACCCTATCCACTTCATCGTTGGTTTCACATCGCTCGCATACATCATTGTATAACCTATGTAGAACTAGATCTAGTTTTGTGATACTTTGATCTAGTTTTGTGATACTTTCCTCAACCCCAAAATGCCCCCCCGAACCACTAGAATGCCTTTGGGTATTTCTAGAACCTCTATGGTGCATCTACCACCATTACAAAATGCTCTAGTGCATTTATCACCATCATAGAACACCTATAGGTATTTCCTGTAGAATATTTGTAGTCCTACGACCCTTGAGCACTGTTCAAGCATCCTCACGACCATCATTGATTGAAGCAAAATCAAAAATCTCAAGTGGCAAGGTAGACAAATTTATTTGCATTTATTTTACATTCTAATGTTTTGTTTATAGTTTAATTCTACAACATCTAGGGTTTAGTAATTTTTGTTCTTCCAAGGGTCTCACACAGTGGAGCCCTCATAGGTATTACTGATCTCTATTGTTATTTACTATTTGCAGGTATAAGGATCATATTTTTATAAGTTGTTGAAGATAGGGTGGCCCTTTTAGGATTCACAAGCCCACCCACAACCTCATTTGGATAGAAGACAAGTGTGAAGACACCAGTAGCATATTGACCTAGGGTTTCAAATAACTCTAGCATTTGTAGAAATTACATCACAAAAGCATTGTAAAACCCCACATTGGGGCACATTGATTGTATAATTTTGATATCCACCTGTGTTAATAAAAGTTTATCCATATTGTGCAATCTTGTGTTATTTTTGTGCTTTTGATTATTTTATCTTGTGTATTGGTGTTTCTTGATTTTAGTTTACAAAATGGTGATCAATATGGGAATCCCAAAGGGTTATTCATTTTAATTTACTTTGTCATTAAATTTCTATTTATTTTTTCATTTTGTGGGTTCTAGAAATTTGATTGTATGATTTTCATGAAAAACTAGGGTTTTTGGAGGTTACAAAATCTGATCAGAGGTTGCGTGGATGCCTTGTAGTGATTGAGGGATGTCCTATAGCATTTAGGAGACACCTTGATGCATTTCAGTGGCTCTAGGGTTTCGTAGAGTGGGGAAGAATTATGTAGGCTTCCTGGTAAGCCTGCTTCAAACCCTAACCTATTTTTGTTTCATTTTTCTTGATTTTTACAATAAAATTAACAAAAGAAAAATCATTTAGTTTTTATTAAAAGCAATTACATTTGTTTGAATTTTAGGCATTTACATTCATCATACACATTGCATTTAGAGTAGAATTGCATTCATGCATTCATTATAGATCATATTTATTTTAGATTTATGTTGTTGTCTAATGTATTTATTCATTATTTTTACATACTATTTTCATGTGAAATTACAAAAGCATAGGATACTTGCATCATAGGGTTAAAACTTTCCATTTTTACTTGTCTAAGTTGGAACAAAATCAAAATACATAAGTATAATTCAATATTTTCTGATTCAAGGTGGAAGAACTAGGTGAACCCTCCACTGTTAGAATCACATGATGATTTAGAGCTGGTCTTAAGACGTGTGGCCTAAGTTATTTTTAGGAACTTGGTATTTTTTTTTTATTGCATCTAATTTAGACCTATGAAATAGGCTATTTTTAACAGTGTATGAACACAATAGATAACACAAATTTTTAAAATGAATCGCATACATTTCATGCATCACAATAAACAGCAATGAGTTGGATTTCATCACCAACCATTTTTTGATATTTGGTGACTGTGGGCTTCATATCCATCCATAAATCTCTGCCCTTAGCAACCATAGATACCCATGAACAAACTTTCTATATTTCATCACTAGGAAGAATCTCATTTGCTATTCAGCCATATATTTTACCTTGCATAATTTAGATTAGCACATTCATAACACACAAACCTCAAAAAAACAAAAAATATATATATAAGAGATAAAAAAGAGGTAAGAAAAATTTGTTGTAGAAACATAGGATTGATTTGCTTGTTTAATTTTATAAATTTTTTATTTGTATTTATTTACTGCACATTTCACATTTGATTCAAAAAATCTTGAGTCAAATTTCCATAAACCAAGTCGCTTCATCCATGGAGTGTTCAAAATATTTTCCTACCACTTCTATAGTTAATCCCATTAGTTGATATAGATAAGTTGTTCTAGTTTATCTTCGGGTCCCTCACACGTTATGCATACTTCAAATTCTGATGTTTTGCACATAGCCATCCATACATCCATTCCAAAAATTGAGCCTTCATCTCCCACCAAACATAACATTACCCACATATACATGGCCTAAGTGGAATATCTTAAGAGATATGCTAACTATATTATAGAACAAATCAGCAGTTCACCTGGGCATGATCCTTCTTCTCAGCAGGAAATTATCCATTCCCAACCTTTCAGGTTCACCTAGGTGTATACCAACCCTCTTTTTGAGGTGTTAGCTACACTTTCCCAGCATTGGTCTATTCTAAAATAGTCATGTGCTCAAAGCACCTCCATCCCATATTCATACACCACCACCTATGGAAATATATTGTATGAAGTACATGTCAATGTTGCTTTAAAAATATCAATTTCCACCCCATCCAATGTCTCTCATCCAGTTATAATTCCCATTACAACTTATCCTACACCTACCTCATCCATTTCCTCCATATTCACACAATATACCTTAGAGGTGGCCATACAAAAAGCATGGCAACATCTCAAGAAATTGCTTATGGCTCAACAAGGTGCTCAATCATATTCCTAAAAACAAGTATAGGTGGTAGATTTTAAGTCCCAACTTGTTTCCATCCAACCCACCTTTTGCACTCCAAATACATCATGAGTACCACAATATTTTGTGGTTTCCATTTCACACCGCCATTAACTCACACCCATGCCATTTCCACAAATCATCAAATTTATAGTCCTCATATATCATCTCCTTTTCAACATTCACAATCATTTCTTCATCAACCTCAACATCACCAAATTTAATTCACTCCACCAAATCATCACCATCTCATCACACCCCAGAATCTCACCACTCCACCTTCACAAAATCACAAAGTAATTTAGGGCTTCCATAAACCTGGGGAAGACCCTAGAATTCAAGCCATACAATAATAAATTGATAGCTTTATGCAATATACTCTTGGTATGATGAACCAAAAAAACAACTCTAAGCTAGATGATAAATCAAAAAATTCATTTTTTGATACCATCACCACCATATCCAGCAAATTTTCTAGTACCAAAATTTGACAAATTCAAAGGGATTGAGGATCCTAGAGAGCATGTGAGTACATTCATTCACTCATGTTTAAGAATCCATCATCATGATGCTCTAATGCTTCGAACATTCCCTTAGAAATTATAGGGAGATGTCATAGAGTGGTACAACCATTTATCTCATCATAGTATTTATACTTTTGAATAGTTGGTTGACTAATTTCTCGAAAGGTTTTCCCTAAATGTTATAAAGAAAGTATCATTGTCAGACTTATTTGTTTTTAAAAAAATATGGCAATAAGTCTATATATAATTTTGGAAACCGTTGGATGGTTTTTATAACAAAACTACCATTCACCCTACCAATGGAAGAGCTAACTCGATTGTTTACCAAGAGTTGCCTAAAACCCATTTCTTGGTTATTACAATTATAACAGTACAAATCATTTGAAGAATCTCTTACCCAGGATAGCATCATTGAGGAGATAGAAATACAATAAGGTGTGCTTAAGCCCAAAAATAAATAATGGCAAATTAAGGGCCAATACAAAGGTAATTATTTTGGCCAAATCAGACCAAATCAGGCCAATCATACCAATCATGACAACCAAGAAAATCAAGTCAATCAAGTGGTAATGAGCCAACCGATAATGGCTCAACAACAATAACCCATGCAATAAAAACCACAACAAATTACATATCATGTGGTTCCTAAGATAAACAATTTCACATTAGAAAAAATAACATAGGTTACAATGAATTATACAGTGCCAAAAAACAACTCCTAATTATGAAACGAAATAATAGCGAGGCAAAGAGGAAACCAAAACTAACTCTTTTTCTAACCTACCAACTAAAATTTTCTGTCAAACTACTGTCAACATCACAAATTTAAATGCTAGGTAAGGTTAAATGCTAACATTACCAAATTTAAATGCTAACGTTATCCCCCTTAAAGTTGAGAGGGCTGACAAGACAGTCTCTCAGCTTTATAAATTGAGCTTTAGCAAAGCCTTTGGTGAATATGTTTGCCATGTTGTCAAAAGTGTTGCAATGTTTAAGATCAACTACCTGATTCTCCACCATGTCTCAGATGAAGTGATACTTCATATCAAAGTGTTTTGATCTACTATGGTGGATAGGATTATATGTTAATTGAATGGCACTCATATTGTCACAGTAAAATATTGTAGGACCACTTTTTTTTTCTCCAATCTCTTCAAGGACTTTTCTCAACCATAGAGCTTGAGTACTAGCATGTGTGATTTCTATATACTCAGCCTCAATAGGTGATAATGCTACAACAGTCTAATTTTTGGAACTCCTTGTAATTAGTCCTGACCCAAGATTAAAAAAATTACTTGAAGTAGATTTTCTATCATCTATATTGTTGTCCCAATCACTATCACTAAAGCCAACTAATTTTATAGAATTAAATTTGTGGTAATGGATCCCAAAATCCAATGTATCCTTTACATATCTCAGAATTCTCTTAGTTGCTTGAAGGTGTAGTTCTGATGGATCAACCATAAACCTTGAAACAAGAGAAACATCATACTAAATATCATGTTTTGTGTTGGTGAGAAACATCAGACTCCCAACCATGCTCCTGTAAGTGGTCATGTCAACTTTTGGTTCTCCATCATCTTTGCTCAATTGGATCCCATGACTCATTGGAGTTGCAATAGATTTGCATTGCTCCATGGAAATTTTCTTAATCATATCTTGAGCATATTTGTGTTGACATATGAATATCCCTCTATCTTTTTGGTGAACTTCCATTCCTAGGAAGTAATGCATTAAGCCTAGATCTTTCATCTCAAATTGTTTCATCATGGAGTGTTTGAAATCCTTATTCATATTATAACTACTACCCATAAATATGAGATCATCCACATATAAACAAACTATGAGAATATATTTACCTTGCTTTAGGTAGTAGAGACTAGGTTCAATTTTGCTCCGAGTGAATCCATACTCCTTAAAGTAGCCATCAATGCGTGAGTACCATGCTCTTGGTGCTTGATTGAGGTCATATAGTGTTTTTTTTAGTTTGTAAACAATTTTATCCTTACCCTGTTCTTTAAAACCTTGAGGTTGTTGGACATAAACCTCTTCAGTCAGTTACCCATTGAGAAAGGCACTTTTTACATCCATGTGCTGAATTTTCCACCCTTTGTGGGCAGCCAAGGAAAGTACTGATCTGATAGTTTCCTATCTAGCAACAGGAGCAAAGGTCTCCTCACAATCAATGCCATATTTCTGAGTGAAGCCTTTTTCTACAAGTCTTGCCTTGTGTCTTTCAATGCTTCCATCAACATTGAATTTGGTCTTGTAGACCCATTTGCATCCAACACATTTTTTACCCTTAGGAAGCTTAACTAGCTCCCAAGTATCATTATTTTTTATAGAGGTTATTTCCTCTTCCATGGCTTGCTGCCATACATCATGAGTGCATACTTTCTCATAGCTATATGAATATAGTTGTGCACTATTCATTAAATCATAATTGACTACATCTCCCTTAGGCTCTTGGGAGTCATCATCACCATACATATGCAGATTTTCAAATCTTTTTAAAACTGCATTCATTTCACTAGCTTGACTTCTAGTGTATCTTTTCTAGAAATTCTTATCCAACATTTGAAAATATGGATGGTGTTGAAGTGTTCTTCTACCTCTTTATGGAGAATCAATGACCATTGGTGAAGAACTTACTGATCTTTGTGGAGAAGGACTTTGGTAGGAACCTAGGGTTCCTAGCACATAAATTGATAAATAAATAAATAATAACCTAAAACTAAAAGAATCGCTTTTGGATTGTCGGGAAGTCCCTTCAATGTTTTAATAAATTTTTTATATAATATTTCATGGATATCTCTTATGATATAATAGTATGGTGTTTTATACCACTTACGATTATAGGTGAAAGGTTGCAATGCTTCCTAACCCTAACCTTATAATAATTAATATAATTAATTATTATTTTATTTTATTATTATAACCATAGGATAAAATATATTATTATTATTATTATTATTAATTAATGTTAGGATAGTATCCTAACATGCCATCCCTCTTTTAAGAGCTTTGTCCTCAAAGCTAGAAAAATTTGGAAACATGCTTTTATGAAGTTCGCCAATACCAACATCATAGGCTTCTTGTAGTTAAGTTTGTGTTTAGGGAAAAACTCAATTGTCACACTATAATGCACATTAACATCGGTCACTTCTCGTCTATTCATAGCTTTTTTTGCTAGATAGTTGGTTAATTAAACCTTTGAAAATCCTTAATGAGGCAAATACCTTATTTCTCTAGGCTGTAAATTAAACGCTAATAACTTAGATGATGTTTTCACCACACAATTGTATAACTCATTGTCCAAATATATATTGCCTTTATTGCATGCTCCCCTTGCATACATTGCTCCTCTTGCTTATGTTTGTGTGAATGCACCAAAGTTCTTACATAACAATGATGTAACCGTGTTATGTTTCCCACATGTCATATTGCCATTGACAAAGAGTTTGATGTTATTTTGGCTTGTAATATATATATATATATATATATATATATATATATATATATATATATATATATATATATATATATATATATATATATATATATATATATATATATATTAACTGGATGATTATGTTTAAAGTTTGTATTTTCAGTATCGTCTATATGATATTAATAATCATAGCGTAGCCATGAATCTCGGTCTGCCAATGATGTTGCGGTGTTTCTGCAATGGATAGCAAAGTTGAGAGCTTGGCCAGAAGTATTGCAATGGAGTGTAAAGACCATCCCTTGTCTCTTAAAAAAGTTGCCAATATTGAACAAGCATAGTTGGAATACATTCTCAACCAGCTGAAGTCGTTCAATCTCAATTTTTATCGCATCCATGAAGAGCTTAATGAAGATCTGTTCATGCCCTTGAGATATAACTATGATGCTCTTGACAGCCAAATATCAGCCACCCAATGCCAAATTTCTTATGTCTATTTCGATATAATTTTGTTCTTCTACTCTTGGCAAATTCAAATACCACCCATACTCTTTATTATATTCTATTTCTCGTGAGATTCCGGAATTTTCCATTTTTCTACAGAGTTATTTCAATATCTGAAATAAATTACAGACCCCAATTGTCAAATTGAAAATTGTGTTTTTTGACTTTGTGATAAAAACGTCTCACCGCGATGATTTGTAGGGAATTTCTCTGAATATATTTTTAATGAAATAGCCATGGTTGCAAAAGATATGGGTTTAGGTTTTCAAAAACACAAATCCCTGAGTATTCCTAGCTAGATCATTTAATTGTGTTATATTATTCCCAAAATCAATTCCAACATGAAACTGTTTCATTTTTGAAGATAACGGATTTCTTGGACCAGATTGTTGAGTCCTCTTTGGGTGATGAAATCTGCAAAATGCACCCAATGTATGATATCCATTTTTCAAATAGTGTGGACATTCTTGGTGGCCAGGTCTTTCCAGAGATCCCTCTCTCTCCATAACAGTCACCGTAGGTTGAAATCCAAAGGTATTGATCCCAGAGCTGAGATGCTTGTTCACCATTTGAAGATGGACCATATTTTTGTGTATTCATTAGACTAATATCCAGGGGATACTATTTTCCTTCCAAATATGACAATGGATTTAAAAAACTTTGGCCATTGTTGCTCCAAGCTGACATTGGTGTCATAGCATGCATGTAAGTTCCATGTTCCTATGGAATGAATATTTGAATCATAGGGAGATCTTGATAAGACCATGATGGATGTACAGTAGAATATGAATTTTATGATGAAGATGGTAAATAATGTATTTCAGTAGCATGCACTAGAGAATTTAATATAGATATAGTTGTTCCTTCTGATGAAGGTTCTGGATGATGAAATTTATAGGTAACTCCATATTTGCAAGATCCTGTGTGTTTGTAATATGAACATTCATTTTCTCCCTGACGAATAAGAAGTCCCATGAATTTAAACTGTGTCTATCCACATTCTTCCTTCTGATTTGAATGTTCAAATTTGCACAGTGTACCATACCTACAAGTTCCCTTTAAGTAAAACTGGCATTCAGCTTTTCCAGCCTTCTGAGTTGGCTCTCCAGTTGGGGCAACCTGTTTCTGCTCCAAAAATGAATTTTTGTTTTGAATTTCTTTAATATCCATTGCATTTGGGAAGCTATTGCGAGTTTTCTCAGCATAGTATCTCAACTCAACCATTTCTAGTTGCATATGCTCCATAATTATTTTTTTTTTTGGAAGAACAAAGATATCAAAGGGTGTTCGAGGCAACCAACTGGAACAATGGTAAAATTGAGTTTTTGTTGATGATGATCATAATCAATCTAGGATTGAATGTTGTGTCCCTCATTGAGAAGTAATCTTTCAAACTGATGATCAATCCAGTAGTTGGTAGGCTCAAATATTATCGAGTGAAGGTCGTTGAGATCAGCACTAACGTGATTGTTGATCAATAATGATGTGATTGGGAGGAAACATGGTGAATATAAAAGTAGTGTTGAACGAGAAAGCTAGATTGCCATCTTTGATTTGATGAGCATTGGTTAGTAAAAAGTGTGACCAACAAGTAATTCGGATTGGGCAATGAGGTGGATGGCGTTGGTTTTTTTTTTTTTGTGGTCCTATTTTTTAACCAAAGAATTATTAGCTTTACACCAATTGAAATCCCTTCGGTGTGAGTTATATTCTCCTCCAGGAAGCCTAGACAATTTAATGCAAGTACTATCTCATTAAAAATAAAAGGACAGGAAACAAAGGACCCTATTACACACATGGCGTTGAACGCATCTAATGAATATGGGTGAGCATAAGAGGAGGTGGCCATGGTGGAGGGCGCATGTGAGGAGGAAATTGAAATTTTGTTCCAGTATTCACACTATTACTAGTCCAAGGATTTGAGAGCAAGATTTTATCTGATGCCAACAGTTTATGGTTTTTAAAAATTTGAGTGCAGTAATTGTTGTTTATTTTTATGCGAGGGAATATATTTTCTGTTAATTTTATATTTAATTCCATATTTTTCATGTCAAAGTGCATTGGGAGATAATAGAGAGGATCATCAAACTTCTCCACTGTTGGATAAACCCTGCAATTTGTTTCCTTGGAAATATTTGCCTCTTTTAAATTTAAATTTTTAAGGTTTTCATTTTCTTTCTTGGGGAGTGCAATGGGTACCACTCGTGATTCCATGGCTATGGGCTCCTCCTCCACCTCGGATTCCATGGCTATGGGCTCCTCCTCCACTTGGGATTCCATGGCTATGGTTTCTTCCTCCTCTACTTGAGATTCCATGGCTAGGGTCTCCTCTTGCATTTCCATTAAATATTGTATAATACGATCAGAACATTCCATTTGTTTTTTTTTTTTTTGTTCAATCATTCTTCTAATTTTTGCAATGTCATTTTTCATTTCCTTGACCAATATGGTTGGATCCATAAGGCTCTAATACCATATGGTAGGAACCTAGGGTTCCTAGCACATAAATTGATAAATAAATAAATAATAATCTAAAACTAAAAGAATCACTTTTGGATTGTCGGGAAGTCCTTTCAATGTTTTAATAAATGTTTTATATAATATTTCATGGATGATAGAATAGTATGATGTTTTATACCACTTACTGTTATAGGTGAAAGGTTGCAATGCTTCCTAACCCTAACCTTATAAAATATAATAATTAAATTATATTTAATTATTATATTATTTTCTATTATAACCATAGGATTAAATATATTATTATTATTATTATTAATTAATGTTAGGATAGTATCCTAACAGACTTGGAGTAGCATCTGGTGTACTCATACTTGGGCTTGAAGGACTTCCTTTGCTATTTTTGGTCTACACTTGCTGCACTTGATGCACTTGAGAGGTACTTGCATCATGAGATCCATCATCAACAAATTTTTTTTTATGACCCCACTCTCCCCCTTCATCCAAAATTACATCCCTGGAAAGAACGATTTTATGTGTTTTAGGATTGTAGAGCCTATATGCTTTGGTAGACTCACAATATCCAACAAAAATACAAGCTTGAATTTTGGGGTCAATTTTATTTCTTTTCTCATAAGGAATGTGGGCATATGCAAGAGAACCAAAAACCTTAAAGTGTTTTACATTTGGCTTTTCTTAATTCCATCCTTCATAAGGAGTGATCCCATTTATACTAGAAGTAGGACTCCTATTTAAAATGTAAACACTAGTTCTAACAACATTAGTCCAATACATGTTGTTGAGATGCTTAGTTTGCAGTATTGATCTTGCCATTTCTACTATGGTGCAGTTATTTTTTCTGCCACACCATTATGTTGTGGAGTATAGGCAGTGGTGAGTTGCCTTTTTATACCACATTCTTTACAATATTTTAGAAATGCATTTGAGGAATACTCTCCTCCTCTATCTATCCTTAGACATTTTACAATGAACTCACTTTGTTTCACTACATTATTTTTGAAATCTATGAAGCAATCAAAAGCTTCATAGTTTGTTTTCAAGAAATAGATCCAACACATCCTAGAGAAATCATCTATAAAAGTGAGAAAGTAAGAATTATTACCAATGCTTTTGGTTTACATTGGACCACAAATGTCTGAATGCACCAGTTGGAGTGGATAACTGGCTCTCCATGCTTTTCCTCTTGGAAAATTTGATCTAGAGTGCTTTCCCAAAGCACACCCTTCACAGACCTCCTTGTGTTCATCAACTCTTGGAAGTCCACACACCATAGCTTGAGAAGTTAACAATTTCAAGCTTGCAGAATTTAGGTGACCATACCTCAAGTGCCAAAGTACACTTGGATTTGCTATAGAAATACTAGCAAGTTGAGCACCCCTTGGTTCCCCAAAGTTAAGAGGAAATAACCTATTATTTGTCATAGGTACTTGTGTAATGACTCTTACAATTTTTTTTATCAAAAATTACACATTTGCCTTCATAAAAAACAATTCTATAATTTTTCTCCATCATATGTCCAACACTAAGCAAATTATGTTGGAGTTTGGGGGTGTAATAGATATCATGTACCTTTTTGGTGCCTTCTCTTATTGGAACCTCCATGGCCCCAATGCCTTCAACTTGCAAAGCTTTATCATCTCCCAACTTAATTCGAGATTTATAGGTGGAATCCATTGTAGCAAAGAGATCTTCTTTGACACTCATATGATTTGAACAACCAGTATCCAAAATCCAAGTGTCACTCATATTTTGATCTGATTTTCCATAAAAAAGAAATAGATTCAATGTTCCTTCTTATTCACCATAGTTACCATATTGACCGCTACATCCTTGAGAAGTCTTGGACCAACAGTCTCGAGTAAAATGATCGAGCTTGCCATAATTGAAACAAGCTTTCTTTATTTTGTCACCTCCTCTTCCTTGATTGCCCTTCCAACCTTGATTTCCACCTCCACCTTGATTGCTACCTCTAATTTTATTGCCACATCTACTTGGATTTCCACCTCTTGAGCTACTTCTTCCTCTGCCTCTTCTTTGTCCTCTGCCTTGGCCTCTTCCTGCCAAGGCAGAGGACAAGGCAGAATACAACAGTAATAAATCCATATATTTGAACTTTTTCATCAAAGGATTCAGGGGTTTCTCTTTCTAAAATAGAACAAAGGGCATGATAGCATCCAGTTGACCTTATCATTAATTATTACAAAAATATTCCCCTTTGATGCAAAAAATATCCCCCCTTAAAGCCTCTTAGGCTATTACAAAAATTTCCTCTTAGGAAATGTCCCTTTTTTTTTAATTATTGCAAAAATAAAAATAAAATTTTATCAATAATATTAATTAATAATAAAATTTAATATCAATTAAAAAACATTTAAAAAAAACTTTAAAAATGAATTTTAATTAACATTATTATTAAATTATTAATTAATTTCATAAAATTAATTTTTAAACTTTGAAAAAAATAAAAAATATATATAAAAAAAAAATAACTTTTTGGTAGGTCGAAGGGTTTAAAACCCTTGACCTTATGGCCCTGGGCCTTACTGCTCGGCCTTCATCCACCACGGTAGCTCACCTGTCATGAGCAAAGGTGAATGTGCTCACCCTTAAACTGATCCTGACCCCATAAAATAAAAAAAATTCAATTCTTGACACCACGGGGAGTTGAACCTGCCCATGCGGCTAACAGCCTTCGGCTGGCTCCTCGAGCCAATGGAGTTGCTTGGCCCAATGAGGAGGAAAAGTAGGCTTGACTCCTTTGTTTTGGTTGCAGCTCTACAACAATAAAAAAATTCAAAGTTTTTAATCCCACATTTTCCAGGTAGAGGGGTTTTTGATGCTTTAAAAACTACACCAAGCACTATTACATTCGATTACCTTAAGGAAATCAGAACCCTAATTTTTCTAAATGACCAACCAATTAAAATGTGCAACATCGCACAATTTCCAACTCTGCACTACCCACTCATAGCTCACCACGTGTCTATTGCTCAGTCTATACAGTTAGCTTCCTCAATATGCATGCCTCAACCTAGTCATATGCCACTTATCCTTTCCTTCATCTACCACATGTCTGCCTCTATTCTAGTGGCTCATCACCACATGTTCGCCAGGTCAAGTTCTATTTTCCACCACGTGTCTACCTTAGGAGTTGTGCTACTAGGTTAGCTCCTACTATCTGCCATGTTTCTACCTTGGGATCCTTGTCAGCTCACCACAAGGTCAGTTCCTACTTTCTACCACTTATCTGCCTTAGGATCTACATTAGCTCTTTTTTTCTAGTCCACTCCACTCCTTGGGATCTATGTCAGCTCCATGTGCATAGCTCCTATGTAGGTCACTCCTTGGTTCCTCGAGATGCGTACCTATGGGCCGATCCTCGAGATACGGGGCTACTCTTTGGGATGCATGACTTTAGGATTCTAAAACCCTAACCTCCTATCGTGCTCTGATACCAACTGAGATAAACGATTTCACATTAGAAAAAATAGCATAGGTTACAATGAATTATATAGTGCCAAAAACAACTCCTAACTATGAAACAAAATAATAGTGAGGCAAAGAGGAAACCAAAACAAACTCCTCTTCTAACCTGCCAAATAAAATTTATCGTCAAACTATTGTCGACATCACAAAGTAAATTCTAGGTAAGGTTAAATGCTAACATTACCAAATTTAAATGCTAATAGTTCCCTCACCATCACAATCAGTCCAAAATACAATTCCAACTGTGGAAAACCATTCACATCGACAATCTGTTTGACAAAACCGCCAATACACCCCCTTAGCCGAATCATATACCTTCATATTTCACAAGTTGTATGGCACAAACCAACTTGCCTTGCCTAATATTAAACCATATGACCCTACCAAGTGTAGTGAACACTATAGGGAATATTTATTTTTCCCTTGTCATAGGTAGAATGGGCATGATATAAATAGTTGCTATAACTTCAAAGACAGTGTAATATCTCATTGATTTAGGGGCCATCAAGCTTGATAGTCTCTTAGCTCAAAAAAACCAAAACCTTGGATTCTATAAAAAAACACTTCCTCATCATGAGGAGGTGCAACCAACAATAGGAAGGTCTCACACCAAGACTCCTCCAAATCAAGTTAACCACATATAATAGTACCAAGTTTTTGTGGGTGTTATCCATGCAGTTACCCTAGGTCAATAATGCACAAATCAACAAAGTGAACAACAACCTATTTAATATCCCATAGCACCACAAGCAAGTGTTTCTCAACCTACCACTTCATCATCTCCCATATAAATTTTTTCCAATCCTTTCCAACCCATTCGTATTCCATGTCATCCATATTCACCCATTCATCCTATCAGTCATCCATCAAGGCCAATTATCTCTCTGAGTAGCCAATTAACCACTAGACTTAAAATAGCTTCAGCTAAACTTTCTATCTATGATCTTATACAAAAATATCCCCCACATCTCAAGGTATTAATAGATATTTTAAAATCCATTGAAATTCAATATCAAGATACTAATGCCTTTAGTAATTTTGTGGGGAGCATCCAAACATTTATGGAGTCGTCCATTACATTCTACAATTTTGAAATTAAATTTTAAACCAATATCGTTATAATCGGTGGACCCTCCATTGCACATCATGGCTCAAATTAATATGAAGCCATTTAAATGATTATTTATTGATATTGGTTCCTCTATAAATATCATCACTACATATGATCTCCAACACCTCAATCTTACACCATTCCAAATTACCAAATCCACATTTACCTTGAGAGCATTCAATGATGCTCTCTGCTCCATAGTTGGCACTATCGTTTTACCCATCGAAGTGGGGGTAAAAATGTTGCACATAGTGTTTCATATCTTGGAAGGTTCCATGGCATACAATGTACTCCTCTGACGTCCTTGGATGAGGGAAATGAGATGTGTCCCTTCTATACTTCATCAATGTTTGAAATATGTACATGAGGGACAAGTTCATTGTATACTGACAGATGTTGAACTATTTAAGTATTGCAATTTCATTTCAAATTCTTATGAATCCATGCTTCCTTCCACTCATATATTATTAAGTGCATAAACCACCTCATCCACAATACTATCCACTTCTTCATAAAAATATCCTATTCTTGAGAAGTTTCCCATCACCACTTCATATCAAGCTTCCACTTCTATGCTCTCATATTCATCACCATTGACTACATGTACATGTGATCAAACCCAATCCACATCAGCCCCATAATCAACATAAGCATCCTCCACCATCATACCTTCCACATCATCATCCATTCAACAACCACCTTAGCCAATGTCTCACAAGTCACATTAACATATTGTGATATGTCATCCCAATCCACACCTCTCCCATTTTTGGAGCCATCAGCCAACCATGAGCTTTCTACATCCACTTCTACATAATCCCAAGTTGTGGTCCACCTCACCAATCCTAGAATTGGTGAATACGTGGTCCAAGACATCATTGTCACACCGCTTAGTATCCAAAATGCTAAGGATTACAGTTATCCATATGGCCCACCCTTATCTATAGGAGCGGTGTATAAAATTGGTTCAATGCATAATAGCATTAATTTTATGTATGGGGGGATTTATTCATCATGCAATCTATCTTCCCTAGATGATCCCAAACAACCAACTCCTACCGATATACAACACATGTCGGGTTTTCCATCCTGATATTTTTGTGTAGTTAATTGGCAAGGACATGGCCTAGGATGATATGAATAGGAAATGCATGAGATCATCTATGTTTCATATTTAGAATTGCATGACCATTCAATTTTAGTCTATCATCCACTTTCTTCCACTTCTTATTTTGAACAAGCTTTTAAAATTTTACATTTGAATTTAGAAGAAGATATCCATCACACCGATGAATTTGAATAAGAAATATATGAATAATATGATTTCATGTCAATAACTTCTAATGAATCTGATGAGGAATCGACACCCATCATTCCATTCACAAAATAATAGGAGTATTACCTCAAAATTTTCCTCATCCATCAACCCATCCTTCGCTTTCTTCTTCCACAATATCAAGACAAACCAACCGGTGAACCACCACCTCCATCTCATTAATCCATCTCACGAACCATTTTGCTTGTAATATATGTACATAATTAAAAATCAAAAACCAAAAACAAAAATTCATATAAAAATATAAAAAAATATTTGCATTGCATGTACATGGCTCTTTTCTTGTTATATTTATTTTTGTTGCTTGTTTTTTTCAGGTTCCCAATATTCTAGTATCGGTTCTAGAAAATAGGATCCATCCATTCTCCACTTTTCCAAACATCATTTTCCACTTTAAGTCAACATGAATCTTGTTGACTTATTCACCCTAGTTTGCAATCCATATGATTTGGTAAAGCCAAATCCAATTGATATGAGCCTTGTTGATATGGACCATATTTCCTCACCTTAATCCTTTTTTGAGTTTGTCCTTTTTGAGGAATTGTTAAGGTCTTAAGACAACTACATTTCTTAGTCACCTCCACCTTTGCCTTCACCTTCGCCTTTAGATCTTGGGGTTTTATAGGTAGGCATAGAATATATTGAGTCAAAAGAGTTTTATAATGTCATAAATGATATTCATCTGATCCCAATGCACCATCAACTTGAGGAAGGTTCTCACATGTATTTTGAAGATACCATCAATGTGAACCTTAGTTCATATGCAGACAATCCCTAAATTGTCAAACTAGGTAAAATTTTATCCACATATGAATGAGAGTAATTAATTACTCTCCTCAAGAAAAATAAGGGTATTTATGCATGGTCGTACAAAAACATGTCTGGTCTTAACACTAATTTGGTTGTCCACAATCTCACCTTGCACTTTGATGCTAAGTCGGTGAAACAAAAACTGATAAGGATGCATCTTACCATTGCCCTCATGGTCAAATAAGATCTTCAAAACCTATTAGATGTGGGTTTCATTTTACCCATTAACTATCCTATGTGGTTTTAAAAAATTGTACCTATTCATAAGCTTATGGGGTGATACACATTTACACTAACTTTTGAGACCTTAGCAAAGCTTGTCCTAAGTATGATTTTCCTCTACAAAACATAGATACTCTTGTCAAAACTTACGCTAGCCATAAAATTATTTCCCTAATGGATGGTTTTCTAAGATACAACCAGATTTGAATCAATCTTTATGACCAACACAAAACAATATTCACTACATATTGGGAGAATTTTTGTTACAAGGTGATGTTCTTTGGCCTCAAAAATATAGGTATCACTTATAAACGTGCCATGACATACATCTTCCATGATTACATGCATAAGATCATCGAATATTATTTGGATTATCTCTTGGAAAAATCTAAAACTTGACAAGAGCACATTGGTGTCTTGGAAAAAGTCTTTGATCAACTTCTAGAGCATAATGTAAGGTTGAATTCCAAAAGTGTGTCTTTGGTGTTACCTCGGGAAAACTACTAGGATTCATTATCTCCAAAAAATGAATTGAAGTAGACCCAAACAAATTCAATCCCATCATGGAGATGCCTCCCCCAACAAACTTTAAGGAATTGCATAGCTTACAAGGAAATATTCAATCAATCCATCATTTCATTACGCAACTTTCTGACAAATGCAGGTCATTCAATCACCTACTACAAAAGGGGGTGATATTTTCATGGATAGATGAATGTCAAAAAGCTTTTGATGACATCAAGCAATACTTGGCTTCTCCACAAGCATTAATTCCTCCTCATCTAAGGTCTCCTTCCATATTTATGTTTCAACAACATACTTTGCATTAGGGACAATGCTTGCACAAAATAATGAAAACAATTGAGAACAAGTTGTCTATTACATTAGTCGAACATTGGTAAGCTATGAAATCAGATATTACATGGAAAAATTATGCTTAGAAATGGTTTTTACCACTAAGAAACTCATACATTACATTCTTAGTCATACCACATATGTCATAGCTCGCAAAAACCCTCTACATTATATGATGTCTCACACTTACTATAACACCCACACCGCAAAATGGATAATGCTTCTCATTGAATTTGATATTGATTTAATGAGCCAAAAATCCATTAAATATCAGGTCATAGTTGATAATCTTGTGAAAGCTCCATTTCCTAGGAGAGGTACAACTACTCATTGTTACAACAATCTCTAAATCTACAATTGTTTGTACCAAATCTAAGGATAAAAATGATGTTTGCTTTATCCATTTGGAGCCATATGAGCCTTGGTCCAACCAAATAATAGCCTTCCTCAAGTTTAAATCACTCCCATAAGGTATTTCACAAACTATTAAACACACTTTCAAGCAAAAGGTGGTTAATTTTACTCTCTTGAGGGACATGTTGTATAGATGTGGTTATGATGGAGTCTTCCATTATCTTGAGTTTGAAGAGGTAAAAAAAACCATAGTTGAAGCTCATGATGGTACTTGTGGTGGTCATTTTAGTGTAATGGCCATTGCAAAGTGTATTTTATGCATGGGTTACTATTGGTTCATCATGGAACATGGTTGTTGCACTTATGTCAAGTATTTTCAACAATGTCAACAACATGCTAATTTAATTCATGTACCATCACAAGCTTTATAGCCTATTCAAAGCCTTTGGCCCTTTTGTCAATGGGGTCTTGACTTGATTGGAAAAATCTATCCTCCTTCCTTGGGACAACATACATTCATCATAACATCTATTGAATTATTCACAAAGTGGGTTAAGGTAATTTCTCTAACCAATATGATAGGACCTCAAATTGTAGAGTTTATACTTCATCATATCATTTGTAATTTTGGTATCCCCTCAAAAATCATCTCTGGCAATGGTATACCAATGCATTATTGCATCTTCATGATAAATTTATGTCTAATTGGTTAGGTCCATACATTGTCATTCAAAAAGTGGGTAAAGGAACTTATAGGCTTTTTAGTCTACAACGATTTGAAGAGCTCGAACCACTTAACATCATCCACTTGAGAAAATTATATGCTTAATGTGATTTATATATATGTATATATACATGGTGAAACACAAAAACAATATTGCATTTCAAAATTGAATTTCATATATTATATTTTACACATTGCATTTCATATATCGCATGGCACACGTTTCATTTCACAAATTATATATCACACATTGCATTCAACTTCACACATTCACCATGTTTTAGAGATCATTTATTTATTTTAGACAGTAATTGGTCCAATAAAGTTTTGTTGCCTTAATCAGGTGCACTTTCAAATTATAATTTATTCCATTGCACCATTTCATAAAATCAAATTATCATTTACAAAACACATTTCCATAATCCCTAGGTTTTTTTAGTCACTCAACCTCTCCTAGTGTTTCTATAAACCTCCAATACATGTCAAGTTTTCTTTAGGACCAAGACACATTTTCACTAAGAAAATTTTAAGTTTTGGGAATTGACTCTAATATTCTTGAACCAAACACAATTACACATCTTAAAAACATCTTGTGTCAAATAGATATAACACCATGATTGGGTTAAAACTCAAAGTGAAAAGGGTATTCCTTGCTTGCCCCATCATGCATATAGTCAAAAAATAAAAAACAATGATTACACCACTATCACAATGTTCAAAATAAAAAGACAGAGTAGTAAGGATAGGGTAAAATTATCATAAAACTTCGGTTGAGAATTTGATTCCCAAAAGCTCTAAATATTTTACACATCACACACCATAGATTCTCAAGTTGTAAGGATATAACTACATTTCCTGTCAAACGGTTAGGTAGTCTAAATTTCCAAATCTTAGAGATCATATTCTTGGACTATAGAGCTAATATCCATCAGAGCTATAGATGCTTGACTAGCAGTGGATTACGCTCATGCATAGTGACACATATCTCTTAAAGAAACATTTGATTGCACATAAGGACAAGCTAGCTTCTTGGTCTCCTCCATGATGGGTTTTCATCTCAATTTACTTAAGATGGGTTAATGAACTCACTTGCACACACATTGGTTCTTGATTACATTGAGTCATTACCATTCTCATGATTGGGTGCTAGAGAAATTAGGTAGTATTTAGTGATTTTGTTTGATATCACTAGTAGGTATAAGTGTCTGCAAAACATATCAAGTTTTCCATATAAACATCAATATCAACATCCATATCAACATCCATATTTTCCATATCAACATCCATATCATTACATGAGTCTTCCATTTCACATGCCACCAATTTTGTGCCCCTTATTAAACAACAATGCTATACATGGTCAAGAAACACATAAACTATGAATGATCATTAGATAATTGATTCATTTACATTCATAACATATTATCATTTCATTATCATCAATCACACATATACACATTCATTTACACAAAATCATTCACACAAAAGCATAACACAAAAGTAAAAGCCATGTATATATAAATATCACATGTACAATGATGCCAAAAGGTTATATACAATGGAGCACCAAGGCTCGTATAAAAAAAGTGCATCTTAGCACTAGCTAATGCCTATAAGAGGACCCTTGTGAACCTAAAGTATTCCTAGATCTAGAGCTATGCCTAGACTCACTATACCTAATAGACCTAAACATGGATGAGGAGGGTGGATCTGGTAGCCCAATATGGTGCTCCATCAATCAATCCTCCAACAATCAAATATATCCATCCTAAAATTGAATGTGTAGTACATCATATATCTGAGATAGTCCCTCTCAAGTAGCTTTGCTAAGAGCCTCACAATCCTATTCTCACCTCCATATACAGTAATTTTGTACCTCTAGCTTTGCTCATGGCTAAGTTATCTCTGCATCTTGAGCTACTACCTCTATAACTCAAGACACTATCACATCATCTCACTCCACCACTAGCTACTTGAGCCTCATCCAAATCCTTCTTGTTGTGACCTAGAGGTCCCTCTAGAATCTCCATATCATCCATGCCATCTCCATCACCTCCAAGATTTGGAGCCTTCTCTATTGCATCCTTTTATTACCTCTTTTTACTACTATACTGAAGGCATCTTCAACATATAAGATCCTTGTTTGCTTCCCCCATCTCAACCTCTACCTCATCCTCATCTCCATTCCCCTCATCCATTGTAGAACCTGGTACCCATGGTGGTTGTGCAATCAACCATACATCATAATTCATGGTATTCCCTGCATCATCCACATTAGGGAGATATATCTCCTCATCATCCTCATAGGTCACCCTCCATACCTCAATACAAGGTAGACTTGTATTATCTCAATGATGACGATACAACACTGGTGCCTCAAGAATCCCCTATTGTAGCCCAAACTGCCTCAACACTAATGAGAAATGGATGAGCTTCACCTCACTCATGTGCCTCCCAACCACCCACCTAGCCTATTTAATCCTCCATAGATATTCCCTATCACCAATCCAAGTGGCACCTCGACATGGCCTCCACAACACCTGAGTCAATGCTAGTCTAGCCCATAGATCCCTATACTCCTAGCTAGTCCTAACAAGATGACTCAGTTTTACCTCCTCTACCACCAATTATCTCATAGTATAGGGCTACTCCCTATTCCATGCCTCAACAGGTAATCCTACCATCCAAGCCACACTAAAGTGCTTCTAGTACCAACACTATAGTAACAAATTGTATCCTAACCCCTTCTACCCCTACCTTCTCACCTCATACAACTCTTGATATAACTGCACAAACAAAGTAGGTACCCATGCATACACCTAAGGCATATCAATAATTTCATACACTATACTGATTATGTTCCATGGGAATCGACAACCAGTACTATTTGTGGCCATTATGTTGGCCAACATGAACATGACTAACATGGCAAATGCATCCAACTTCTTATATAGGTATATCAGCAAGTACCTTATCCCTCCATCCTTCACACTCTCACCCTATCATCGATCTCCAAATATTTAGCCCATATCATACCCCTTATCATGTCCAACCTCGATACGTAATCCCTCCACTCATAACTTGAGGATGTAATATAAATCCTCAACTTTCACTATCACCTCTCTAGTAAGGAGCTAAATATTCTCCCTATATGTATCCCATATCTTTCCCAAGGCAGAGAGATACCCCTCATCTGCCCTCACCCCATTAATATGGGCTGCCCTAGTAAGCCCCAAATCCTTCAACCACTTCCACTAATCCTCCCGTAGAGCCTTTCTCACCTTTGTAATGTAGGATGAGAACCTATGTCTAGCCCCCAAAATCCTCAAATGCAACACAACAAATAAATATGGCAATAACATTAATATCACATGCATTACATAACTTAAAAAAAAACATAACAAATTTTTGCACAAATCCAAAAAAGAGTGCCAATGACACCTACCTTATCAACATGCACATCTACTCCTACCCTCGCATCCACACCCTCCATATCCATAGCTTTCATACCACCAAAATCCACCCCACATCACTTCCTCACTCACTCAGTTGCAACTTCTAGAATTTTTGAATACAAGAATGAATCTAATTTCACCTTTGTAAGTCATTTATAGTTGTTTTTGGCACACTGGAATGCCCATGGGTGTTCATAGGTTCATAGATATACTGCCCCATATTTGTAAAGCGGCAAATTGTAGTTGGCATCTATGCATGTTGTGGATGCCCATCGGTGTTTGGCGTTAAAAATAGTAGAAAGACCAAAATGATCCAAAAAGGTAGCTTACCTCCAAAAATTCACTTCACATTGCATCCATACATTTAATTCATCATCATATTATTTTTTGTGAAAACAAAAATTGATTTGGGCGCATAATTTTTGCTTGTGACAAAAAGGTGCAAAATCACTTTACAACTTTCAAAATGCACCAAAATGGTCTAAATTTTCACAAAACCATCATAGTAATCATTATCATCATCCATCACATAATTTAATCACTTTTTGTGATAATATGAATTTATTTGGGAGGTTAACTTTTGTTTACGATCAAAAAGTTACAAAATTGTACAACATTGCTTCAAAAATATTCCAAAACATTGCAAAATTTCACAAAATCATAAAATCCAATCATCATTGCATTTCTCATTATCAAATCATAATTTCAATAGAATTGTCATCCATCAATAATTACATTTGCACATTTGCCAATTTCAAATACAATTTCAAGTGAACCTTGTATCTAGTGGTCTATTCTATGATTGCTTGTCCATGTAATTCGATAAGATGAGTAAATCACCATAAGGACACTTGGTGATATTCATCATCCAATATCTTCTTGTTTAAAAACAAAATCACTTTTGGTCCCTGATTTTTAGAGTGAGACTATACCAAGAAAAAAATGCTAAACAACTATTATTGATACCCTTTTCCATGGGGTTCCCAACATGGATAACTTTCATCATTTCCTTTGCAATTACACCAGTATCTGAGGATACAAGCAAGGTAAAGTGATTTAGCAACCGTTTAGAAATATTGTGTGGAAATTAGCTGCAATCATGAGTCACCCCAAGGATAGACTATTTTTCTCTTTTATTTTCAATGATGTCAAAAGGTACTTTCTTCAAAGGCTAAAAGGCATTTGCATCTTTGCATTTCAATGACGCCACTTCAACAAAATGGAATCACCCCAAACTTGGGGTAAATAAATTTGATTTGATTTCCCATAATGAGATATATCTTACATGATTAGGGCATATACCTTGGCAAAAACCCCCTTTCTCCATTGGGGTAAAAACATAATCATTTTACATCATTCATATCATCTGCATTTACATCATACATTTGCACTTACACCATTCAACTATATTTTTCATCGCATAATTTTTTCAATTGGATTATGAGTCTCATTCTTCACTCATTTTCCAATTGACAGGGTAAGCTACACATTCAAATTATTTTATCTTCAATATTATCTTTGCATTCCAAGGAAAGAAAGTTGCTTCTTCATCATGCCAAACTAGGTGTTTCATATTTTGCACCACATTGTGTTTCACACAACACGATACAAAAAGGGGTATATGTACACACCAAAATCTAGCCACTTGTCATCCATTAGTGTTCTCCAATAACAACCATCCATTATATATGTGTGTGTGTGTGTATTTTTTAAAATATATTTAAATATTATTATTCTATATATTATATATAATAAAAATATATGTATTTATATGAATTAATCCTAGCCATCTACCATGTTTTAATCTCAGCCATCCATCCACCTCAATCCATGCCACTTACCCAAACTTAATGTATCGCCAAAATTTTTTGTACCCTTACCTTCAGGCTAAAGGATCCATGCTCGGAAGGGGGATGCAAAAAGGATGGAACAATACCTTGGACAGAGAGGCCCTTTGAAGGTCACGCCTCTTAAGGGAGGGGTATAAAGGTGAATTTTTGATGGATGGTGGGGTTCACCAAGAAACTTTGAGTGGCAGTTTCCATGCCTAGGTTGAGAATGGGTTTGATTTGTTCATTTTATGTTCAATCATTCAGATTCCTAGGTTGGCCAAAATGAAGCTAAGCTATTCTATATGAAAATTCTGATTTATATGAAGACAACAAACATAAATGAATCCTAATGCGATTAAATGCAGAGAATATTTTAAATGGAGAAGAGTACACCTGATTTCTGATGTCTGATGAAGATTCTGAAGCTTGTAGGAGTCCAGATCATCTTGGATATGATAGGATCATCTGTAATTGTACATAATCATCCCAAATCACATTCGATCGTCTGAGATCACCCATGATCGTCAGTGACCTGATGAATTCATCAGAAACTTGCAATCAAGAAAACAGACACCAAAAACCAAAAATACTATTGCAATAATGATGCAAAGTGATAGAAATGAGAGTGTAGATGTTTAAATAACAAATCCAGATATCAAATTAAATGAGATGCAATATTTTGGTAACTTATTTTGAATTTTATCATGCAATTATGCTAAATTAGGTGAACTCCAAGATGCAAAACAAAAGTAAATTAATCTAATGCACCAATAAATAAAGAAACGAGGTAGAAAATGCAAAATCGGGACTCTGATTGCCCCCAAGCTGAATTGCATTCAAGATCATCTGCAATCGTACGAGATCATCGTCGATCTTGACAGGATCACCTGAAATTGTGGTTGAATCACCTACGATGATCCGAGCTATCTCCGATTGAAACATAGTGAAATCCTACAACAAAAACTTGAAAACACAAATATAAAATCCTATAGGGAGTCAGGGAGAGCAAGCAGGGAGAGAGTCATGGGAGGCATGGGAAGAAGGCAGTCAGGGAATCAGGGGGATAAACTAGAAAAATCCCATTTTATATAGGATTAGGGGGAGGTTAGGAGGTTGGGGATCATCCCAATCTAGGAGATCCTCAACGTGGGAATCTCCAACCGTGTAGACACGCTTCTGTCCAAGTTGGAGAGGTCATTGGAACAAAATCTAATTATGAAAATTTGGTTTTGGGATGAAATCATCTAGACGTTCTGTTCCAAATGAATTCATCCGATTTGGGATGATATCATCAGATCAGCGATGATATCGTCCAATGGTCAAAACAACTTCTAAAAATGGTGTGAAAAATGAGGTGAGCGGTTAACGGGAAGTTTCGGGGTTAAAATTCAAATTTTTACTTTTTACTGATGGTTTAACTGCGCCAATTTTAGGGTGCTACATTTTTCCCCCTCTTTAGCAAATTTTCCAAAGAAAATGTGTTAAATATGAGTTCTTTACGCTTTACGAGAAAGAAAAAATTTATTCCATTTTTTAGACAACGATTCTAGGTCGAATCGTATGACTGTTTGCTATGGTGCCCCCTCCGAGTTTTTACCCAAATCGAACGTTTGAGGTAAAAGTGCGAAAAAGAAAAATTGAAAAATGTCATTTTAAAAAATAAAAATAAGAAAAATAGGGTAAATCTATAATTCATTTTTACTGTTCACTTTCGCTGTTTCAGAGCCCTACAGGTGAAATGGTGGAAACGACGCACAGATCAACAAAGTTCCAACGCAAGTTGCGGGTAAGGATCTAAACCTAGTGTACTATATTTTTAACTTGATTTACTTGATTTTTTTATTTGAATTTTAATTGTTTTTGGGCGTCTCAGCCGTTTTTAGGCCGTCAACGACATCGGGATGAAATCGTCTCAATTTCGTCGAAATTGTCCCTATATCTTCGATTTCGTCTAAGGATGAAATCAGAGAAATAGGGTCGATCTCGTACAATAAGGGGCGATCCCCAATTTTGAAGAATGGAGATGATTTCATCCTATTAAGGATGATTTTGATCGAGTTTTGAGGCAGTTCGGTCTACAGCAGGGGATCCCTTCTCTTAGGGATTATGAGTACTCTCGGACTATGCAGGATAACACCACACTAAGAGGGGCTCTAGACATGCAGCAGTTCTAGAGTCAGGATGTTAATGATGCCCCCATTCAGCTAGTGGATGGGGATGATGTAGGGGTAGCATACAGGTATGATGCCTGGTATGCAAGTATTTTCCCTCCTCGGATGACGAGGGCATAGGGCTTGATGCATGTTGTAGTGCAATGAATGGAGAGGCGACACCAGGCTACCATCGATGCAGTGAGGAGTCACGGAGGGAGGGATCAGCGACAACCTCCTCAGGAGAGACACCAAAGAATACCATAGGCTCCGAAGAGACAATAGCAGCCAGAGAGGAGGGAGGAGAGGAGAGAGAGACTCCCTTCTTAGCAGAGGGATAGGCCACCATCACCCGATAGGGGCAAGGGTGTCAAGGTGGGGGAGAGCAGCAAGATGGCAGCTCTCTGGGAAAAAATGCCCACCTACGAGCTCAGGTGCAGACTCTATAGGATGAGGCTACATGGCTCAGGTCTCAAAGCGAAGGGGCAAGCATTCTGGAGCTGGTATGGTTGGTTGCTTAGACCACGTTCTATTAGGGAGTGTATTACCAGCTGGTTCTAGAGGGCCAGAGGATACAGTTTCCAGTCGACATTGTGAAGCCAATCAGGATGGGGCCATCGATGACATCATCATGATCGACGTCGAGGACCCACAACATAGGATGGGCTTCGATGGGACCACCTCCTCCACCTCAGGGTGGGAGAGGAGATGAGGCTGAGAGCTCGAGGGCTTCTCAAGACTAGACACACATTGTACATAGACTATTTATTTTGAGATGATTGAGTATGCCAGGGTATAGATTGTGGCATACCAATCCGTTTTGATATGATGTATATACTTCTTGATATATATATATGATGTTCCTTTTGTGATATGACTTGTGCATATGTTTTATGATGCTTTAATATTTCAATTGTTGATTGACTATTCATGTAATTATGTCATTGAAAATATTATAATTTTATGTCATGCTATAAAATTAAATGAAATAATCTGATGTAAACAAACTGGTTGTTGTGGTGTGTTTTGATGAAAATAAAGTGACTTCTAACAATAATTTCAAAGGACATTATCATTGTTACATGACCATTTCATGGAGTCGCTACTCGCTAGGTCATCAAGCTAATCCCGGTATGAGAGAAATATTGCTAAAAGTAAAAGGGTGCTTAAGAGACTTTCTTAAGACTTTGTGTTGTGATGATGAAAAATGATGATAGTGATGATTTGTTTTCAGATTTCCATGAAAGTATTATGCATGAAAAAATATGATTTTTGCTAGGCATAAAATTCCTAAGTATGATAGAAATTTGAACAATTCCCTAGGAATTATACCATCATCGCAAAAAAATGAATGTTGACATAATGAAATGAAATAGGAAATTTTTCATTCTTTTTAAAGCATAATTGTGTAACATAATTATTTAAGCCATATTCTTTTATGGATTAAATAAATGGGAAATAAAATTAGAACGATGGTTTGCGCTAGGCATAGAATTTTAGGTATAGACTTATACCATCATCACGAAATCCAAAGAAGAAATTGATATAATAGTTTTATTGCATGATTGATTTTTGATTTTGAGATAAAAAAAAAATATAAAAATGAGGACTTGCACTAGGCATAAAATTCCAATTTAGGTTTAGGAACTATACCATCGTCGCGAAAGTCGAAAATATAAATGTGACTTTATTGCTAGCTTTTGAACATGTTTTGCAAGAAAATTTTGGATTTTTGAAAAAAATGTATTTAATTGATTTTATGCTAAACAGATATTCTCAAGTAAAAAAAATCAAATTATTCCAGAAGATTTGCATAAATATTTTAAATTATCTCAAAGACAAATTTGACATTTATAAGGAACCTAGTGTGCAATGTGAGTTCGTTGTCAATCTTGATCTATCATAATGATACAAAATCTCTCAAACACAAATGTGTGTGCAATTGTATTGTTCATTTACCGATTTTGAGCAAGATAATTTGATACAAGTAATTTGAATTAACCAAATGAGTGTTCGTTGACCATGATTTATATGCATGTAACCGTACCAGACTACTATGTAAGTCGGGTCATCAAGAGCTAGCTGATCCATAAGCGGACATAGGTCTCGTACAAAAGAAGGTCGCTAATGTGGCGAGACATGTCACCACGCAAAATGGAATTACCCAAGGCCAAGCAGGTTGGGCACAAACCACCTGTTATGGGGCTTACCTCATGGTTTTCGAATAATTGAGAATTCCATGGATTCAAGCTCATTCACCCTTCTTTTCTTTCAAAGTGGGGGAAGGATTTATTGCATTTTGCTTTTTCTTTTCTTTTCTTTTTCTATTTTTTTTTTTTTTTGTATTTTGCTTGCCACTGAGATAATGCTGAAATATTGCTGAGATGGTACAAAATGATAATGCTTCTGAATAATTTCTCTTTTTCTCATGATTTTTCTTGCTTTTCTTTTTCTTTTTTTCTTTTTCTTCCTAGACTAGGGATACTTGCTCGGATTGGTTGTAGAGCAAGGGATTTTTATTCTTGGCAGGGGTGAGCTTGTCCTTTTGTCAATTCTCAAAGATTCTAGACCATGTGCATGATAGGATAGCAGGGGAAACTTTTTGCTCAAGAGACCACTTCTACTATGTAGCATCGTTTTGAATTTGCAATGAAATCATTTTAATGTGAAAAGATGTACTTGGTTCAAGTAAATAACAAGATCAGTTCTCTATGCTCAAAACTTTATTTAATTCAACTGTGGACTTTGATATAAGAGAGATTAATAATCATACCAAATAAGATCAAGATATTTATTCATGTGAATGTGAAAGTGAGGGATTCCATATAAATGCTAATTTATCCAAAATAACTAAAAATATAAATGCAATACTTCAAGAATTGACAGGTGCAAAATAAAAGATGTTTTTGAGGATTTTGATGATTTTGATTTTTTTATACTTTGATTTTAATTTATGATTTGAGAGAATACATAATATTATTGTTTTTTGAAATTTTTATATGAATTACTAATATGAGAAAATATGTATAATATATACAGTGACGAAATTACCATATTTATGCATAATAGTGCTTAAGATGCATAATGTTCATAGGTTCTTTAAGATCTTTGCCATCTAAGGTAGCTAATATGTATGCTCCTGATCCAAATTTAGCAGTGATAATATATGGACCAAGCCAGTTAGGCTCGAATTTACCTTTAAGGTCTTTATTTGCATTAGTAATTTTTGGATTTTCTTTTAAGACGAGGTCGCCGATCTCAAAGGATCGATTATGAACCTTCTTGAGATATGCTCGTTTGAACTTGTTCTGGTAGGCACGAAGATGCTCAAAAGCATTAATGCACTTCTCATATAGGAGTTCTAGCTGACTAAATATTCCAGCATGATATTCATCTCCTACTTTGGTATCTTGAAGTAGCAGATCCAAAGAAGGAACTTCTAGTTCAAAGGGAAAAACAACTTCAACGTCATAAACCAAAACAAAAGGTGAAGTGCTCATGGGAGTACGAATGCTAGTTTGATAAGCCCACAAAGTAGGATATAATTGAATGTGCCAATCATGACCAAATTTATTGACCAGTCTCTTGAGGATTTTAATTAATGTTTTATTAGATGCTTCTACTTGGCCATTACCCTAAGGATAATAGGGAGTGGACCAACGATGTTGAATTTTATATTTTTGACATAGTTTCTTTACATATTTGTTTTTGAAACAAGTTCCATTATCCGAGATGAGATTTGTAGGAATTCTGAACCTACAAATAATTTGATTAAGAATAAACTTGTGTTCCAGTGCAAGAAGCTAAGGGCATAGCTTCGACCCACTTCATAAAATACTCGGTGGCAGTTATGATGAATTTATGTCCATCAGATGACATAGGATTGATTTTTTCGATGATGTCTAAGCCCCATTTTGAAAAGGGCCAAGGAGATGAAATAGCCTGTAGTTCTTATGCAGGTGCATGGACAAGGTCAGCATGTTTTTGGCACTTGTCGCAATGGCACACATAATCATGTGCATCATTCTCCATGGTAGGCAAAAAATATCCTATCCTAAGGAGCTTCTTAGCAATGGCGTTACCACTAAAGTATCCCCCACAAGATCCATCATGGGCTTCACTCAAAGATGATCTAGACTCTTCTAGATTCAAACATCTCAATAGGATACCTTCAAAAGATCTCCTATACAACGTATTGCCAATTATTACGAAGCGACTTGCTCGTCTACGTAATAACCAGTACTGGTTTCTATTAAAACCTTTAGGGAAGGTCCCATTTTGAAGAAAATTGAGGATGTTAGTGTACCAAAGTTCAGGAATAGTTTCGTTGATTAGAAACACATCCAAAGGTTTCAAGCATGATTTATTTGAAGTGGGTTCCTGGAGTCGACGAATAATTATGGTAGCATATTCGTCATCTAACTTCAAGGGTAAAAGAGATGCAGTTGCGGCCATAGCATTAGCCGCACGATTGCTAGTTCTAGGAATAGCTTCCAAGGTAACTTGATCAAATAAAGATATTAATTGTAATACATATGCTTTATATGGGCGCAATTTATCATCTTTGGTCTGATAAAAATCGTTAATTTGATTTATAACAAGTTGAGAATCATCGAAAACTAATAGATTTTTAATTTTTAGTGCCAGGGCAGCTCGTAATCCAAGGATTAGAGCCTCATATTCATAAGTGTTATTAGTACAGGCAAACATTAATTTAAAGGATAGAGGTATGAGATGTTTCTATGGAGATATTAAAATAATACCTACACCAGCCCCACTCATGCATCGGGCTCTGTCAAAGTATAGGGACCATTGCTCTGAATGATCCACCTCTAGTTTAAGGCATTCATCAGGAAACTCAATGACGAGGGGATGGGTGGACTCTAAGGGTGCAACAACTAATTGATCTGCTATGATTTGACCCTTAATAGATTTATATCCTATAAATGTGAGTTCAAACTCGCTTAGAGCAAGAACCCACTTTGTTGTGCGACCAGATAAATAAGGTCAACTCATGAGATATCGCAAGGGATCAGATTTAGCAATAACGTATGTTTTCTAACTGAGAATATAATGGCGTAGTTTCTGTGTAGAAAATACGATCGCTAGACATAACTTCTCTAATGTTGTGTAGTGGGTTTCATAACTAATTAATGTTCTACTAATGTAATAATTAGCACGCTCTCTTTTCTCATCATCAAGTTGAGCTAACATAGCTCCTAAAGCAAAATCTAAAGCAAAAATATACAATATAAATGGGCGATCAGGTTTAGGTGGTGAAAGTACAAGTGGGTTAAGAAGATATTGTTTGAGGAGTTCAAATGCTTCCTTACATTCATCGTCCCAATGAAAAGAGACATCCTTCTTAATAAGCTTAAGAAAGGGTCCAGTTTTATCCGCTAGCTTATCGATGAAGCGACGGATAGCTTGAAGCTTACCTTGTAGACTCTGTAATTCAGATATATTTGTAGGTGCGGGCATATCAGTGATAGCCATAATATTGAGAGGGTCAATTTCGATGCCACATAAAGAAACTATAACCCCCAATAATTTGCCTTACTTAACTTTGAATATACATTTGGCTGGATTCAATCGGATAAGATATTCCCTTAACAGATCAAATACTTTTCTCAAGTCATCTAAATGGTCATCTTCTTCAGTAGAACGCGCTATAATGTCATCTACATAATCATGTAGTATATCATGCATCATATCATGAAAGATATAAGTCATGGCTCGTTTATATGTTGCACATGCATTCTTCAAACCAAATGGTATCACTTTCCAACAAAAAGTCCCTCAAGGGGTAATAAAGGTTGTTTTAGCCTGATCTTCAGGAGCTATCCTGATCTGATTATAACCAAAAAATCCATCCATTAAGGATATCATTCCACTCCCAAAAGTAAAATCAATGATCTGATCCATATTGGGAAGGGGAAAATCATCTTTAGGACATGCGACATTAATATCTCTAAAGTCTGTACAAACCCTAATCTTAGTAGCTTCTTTCTTAGTTACTAGAACTACATTCGAGATCCATTTAGCATAATCAATGGCTTGTATAAAAATAACATTCAGGAGTTTTTCTAACTCCCCTTTGACTAGTAAGGCCACTTTAGGATGCATTTTTCTAACCTTCTGCTTAACAGGTTTAGCATCCGGATGCACTACTAGGTGATGCATAACTACAGAAGGGTCTAAACCTAGCATATCTTCATATGTCCAGGCAAAGACTGATGAGCACCAGAAATGCTCATATTTTGTACATATTTCTTTGATCAATATGCGGTTGTATAATAAGGATTGCGTACTTTTATGAATGATTATATAGATATTTGATATAATTATGCGTGTTATCTAATTTGTGTGCTTTTAGTATGTTTTGTGGAATTGCAGTTGATTTAGTTAGATTTGGAACAGTCGAGGTCCTTTTGATGGACCTGGCACTTTATTTCATTGGGGGTCAATGTAGAGAACATAGGCGCCTCCCTGCAACCGAAAGGCGCCAAGGGAACAAGCGCCTCCCTGCAATCGAAAGGTGCCAAACCAAATATGAGTGCCTCCCTATAGTCAGAAGGTGCCAACTGAATATCAGTGCCTCCTTACAGTTGGAAGGTGCCAAACCAAATATGAGTGCCTCCCTACAGTCAAAGGTGCCAACTGAATATCAGTGCCTCCCTGTAGTCGGAAGGTGCCAAACCAAATATGAGTGCCTCCCTACAGTCGAAAGGCACCAACTGAATATCAGTGCCTCCCTACAGTCGAAAGGTACCAAACCAAATATGAGCACCTCCCTGTAGTCGAAAGGTGCCAACTGAATATGAGTGCCTCCCTACAGTCGAAAGGTACCAACTAAATATGAGTGCCTCCCTATAGTCGAAGGTGCCAACTGAATGTGAGTGCCTCCCTATAGTCGGAAGGTGCCAACTGAATGTGAGCGCCTCCCTACAGTCGGAAGGTGCCACTGATTCTTTGCCCGTTGACCAGACTCGAAGGACGTGGATAGCAGCGGCTGGTGCAGTTCTAGCTCTGCGTCATGCAGAGCTAAATTGGAGATAGCACCAATGTATCAAAATGTCTTACGGATGCCAGGCAAAGCATGAACCGGAATGAACATGCCGCCATCAAAATAGAATGCCAGACGTCGATTGCATTCGCTAGACTGTTCTAATTTAGTCTGGGAAGAATCGACTGTTGTAACCACTTCTGTAATAGAAGTTCTATGGGTGTGTTATATAAACACACGTAGATCATTCTAAAGGAGATATATAGAAAATATATGTGGAGATATAGAGATATTTAATTAAGATCCATTTTAGAGTTACATTGTAATGCGTTGATAAATATATTACGGTTCTGAGAAGTTCTAAAGCGCGTGTTCGATCGGGAAGAAGCTGCTGGAGCCTGGGCCCACTCCAAGCCAGTATTTCTTCCCCATTTCCTTCTTGTTTATTTATTTTAATTAGTTTATTGCTTTCATAGGAATGTTCATTAGTTTGCTAGTTCTAGTATTTGCAGTAGATTCATTTTCAGGAATATGTACATGATTTATTTCTGTAGATTTAAATTATGTTCTTCTTACGTAATTTATTGAGGAGTGCGGGAATGATTGACAACCATCTCAAGAACACCCCCCAAATGTAGGATTAGCAGATTCACCTCCAGTGGTATTGTAGTAACCTAATTTTGACTCTTCGCAAGTTTATGAAGCTCCCTGGGTTGATAATTAAATGCACGGGCATGTGACAAAAATAGGAAACCATTCACCTTGTTTGGCCCGCAACATTTTGGCACCGTTGTCGAGGAAGCGTCTTAATTAGATTACTTACAATACCCTGAAACCTTCTATCTGACCTTGTATGAGTTCTTCGAGAAGAAGAGGACCTGACGGTCGCTTTATAAGAACTAATCCATCAGGACCTGAGTCAGCCGAGCATTTTGGATTTGAGTTAGACTCGCTCGACCTACCAACAGTCCATTGGAGTGAGGAACCACACTTTGTGCAAAGTGCCACCTCATCCCATCAACAAGGGGATGAACGAATCATCACAAATCCCCTATTTAATAGGACTCCTCTAGAGGAAGCCCTATTGTGGAAGGCTATGGAGGATCAGACGATCTCGCCAGACAACCTTAGAGCATTGACTCAAAAAGTTTTAAATGATCGAAAGGCCATAAACGCTGCATTAGAAACCACATTTCTTGAAAAAATGGTAGATAATGATGAAGTCTCATCTGGCTTTAGTTTCCCAATAGAGGAGGGAGTAGGAGATACCAAAATGAAAAACATATCCCCTGCTCACCTTCCGTCCTTCAAAGGACACCCGACTGAGGACCCTGACCTATTTTTATTCAAATTTGATGTTTTGTGCAGGTCTGTGGATTACAAATCAAACACGCAGAAGTTGAAATTATTTCCTTCTACATTAGATGATGCAGCTCTATGATGGTTCATCGGTCTGGGAGACAAACACATCACCACCTGGGACCAGATGAAGACGCTCTTTCTAGAGCAATATCAAGATTTTGGGAGAGCAAGAGACTCCAGGGAGGAGGTCCTGAGCATGACACAAAGAGAAGATGAGTCTCTCAAGGAGTATTGGGAGAGATTCACCTTTAATCTTCAATGGTCCCCTCACTCGAAGCTATCTGATAAGTCCCTCAAAAGCATCTTCTTGAGGGGACTTACCAATGAGTCACTGGAGGCTCTCAACATGATCTCTGGAGGTGATGTCTATCAGCATGCTATGGACGACATCCAGAAATTATGCCGGAACTACTCGAGAAGGCGAGGCAAAATCATCGCCGGGACCATGAAGGCGACTGCTTCGAGTCACCAAAAAAGAAATAGGCAACATGTTGGAGGATTTGAAGAGCGAAATGCTCTCATCTCTAGCACTACAGATGGATACGCTACTGTTAGAAAAGAAGAAACAAGAAAATGACGCAGCATTAGCCTATTTCTACCCAAAATGTAGAGGAAGGCATGCAAAGAATGCATGTCCAGAAAACAAGGTCAGAATATGCGTAGTTTGCAGGCTGAATCATAAAACTCGATTGTGCCCACAACTGCCCAGTAACCAGGAAGCGGCTGAGAGCACGGAAGCCTACTTCATAGGCAATAGGAAGAGTTGGCCATAGCCCCCCATGGGGAATATACCAACCGGAATGCCATCATATGGGGGAGGGTCATACATGCACCAAGGACCCCCTCAACCACCTAATATGGGGTGGTGGGGACCATCACCCTGGACTAACGCACCCCCAGCAGCATTTCCGAATCAGCAGCCATGGATGCCATATCCATATCTTGGGCAGCAGTGGAGAGGCCACAATGCATGGAATCAGACTCCACAGAATGCAGCTCCTGCTCACATCCAACAGAACTTACCAGCATTGCCAGCAGCGAGACCTGCGTAGCTACCAGCACAATCGACAGCAAACCCGAACAACAGAGTAAATCAGTCGGCATACAACGTAGAAGGTGAGATGTACCATATGTACAATATTCAGCTTAGATCAGGTAGGCAGCTAGGAGTAGAGACACCGCCTCTGGTAGAAGAGGAGGAAGAAATGGTAGAAACACCTCCACTGGTAGAAGAGGAGGAAGAAATAGAGGAGACACCTCTGGTAGAAGAGGGAAAAGCACTTGAGAGAGCGGAGGCTCCATTTCCTAGCCGGCTATGAGGAACAAAGAAAAACAACACAGCCAAAATTTGACATCTTGTCGAGCTTGAAGAATCTCACGGTGACAATCCCATTATTTCAAGCAATTCGAGATGTCCCCATTTACACCAAGGCAATTAGAGAAATGTGTCTAAGGAGACCGGGATGAAAAGCTACCCAGACTATCAACGTCATGGGTAAACTGGCAGATCTAATGATGGGTAGAACACGTCATCCGAAGTATGCAGATCCAGGCAGCCCAGTGCTGACCATAAAAATTGGAGGACATTTCCTGTCCAACACATTGGTTGACCTCGGGGCAGCTATCAACGTGATGCCTCAAGAGACCATGCAGAGGCTATGGCTCACGAACCTGAAGCCAACCATGACAGTGCTGCAGTTAGCCGATCGATCAACCGTGTCACCGAAAGGGATGCTGGAAGATGTGATCGTAACAGTCAGTGCATGGGAATATCCAGCCGATTTTTTAGTTTTGCAAACCAAGACCAGGCTGGGCGGTTACCCGCTCATTTTGGGGAGGCCATGGCTGGCAACAGATGACGCCTACATCAGCTATCGGGATGGGCTAATGACCATCTCCAATGGGCAAAATGTCAAAAGGCTGACCATTTCACCGCCAGCTCAGTCTATGGACTCGACAGAAGAACCTAGGATCACCGAGCATGGAACTACGGAGTTGTCCATAATCCAGTCGGTGATGACCTTGGAGGAGGTGGCAGAAGAGGACGAGGATGGTGCTATCATGGAGTTTCTCCATGGAGAATCGTCCACCCCCACACCTGGATCGTCGTTGACTGGCGCCCAAGATCAGCACATCCGACAAATACACGTTGGGCCAGGGAGGATATTAAACGTCAACAGCAGGTTGACGCCCACACAGCTAGAAAAATTGGAGGAGCTTCTGGTAAAACACCAGCAAGCATTTGCATGGGACTACGTAGATATGCACGGCATCAGCCCAAAAATATGTACCCATCGGATTTATTTAGATGACCAGGCAACTCCTAGTCGGCAGCCACAGAGAAGGATGAACCCAGCAATGAAAGACATTGTCAGAGAAGAACTGCACAAACTTCTGGCTGCCGAACTCATATATCCAATTTTTGACAGTGAATGGGTATCACCATTAGTGGTGGTCCCCAAGAAGAATGGGAAATGGTGGATCTACGTGGACTACCGGGCATTGAACAAGGCGACTAAGAAAGACCACTTCCCGCTCCCGTTCATCGATCAGGTCTTGGACACACTCTTAGGAAGAAAATACTTCTCCTTTCTGGATGGTTTCAGTGGTTACAACCAGATCCGAGATAGGGGAAGAAGATCAAGATAAAACAACGTTCACCTGTCCATGGGGAACGTTTGCCTATAAGGTATTGCCTTTTGGACTATGCAACGCACCGGCCACCTTTCAAAGGGTGGTGCTTAGCATATTCTCTGATATGATAGGAGACGGGGTGGAAGTATACATGGACGACTTCACCGCCTATGGAGAAACCTTCGAAGATGCAATGACAAATCTGGAAAGAGTGCTCGACAAGAGCAAGGAAAATCATTTGTCCCTAAGTAATGAAAAATGTTTTATGATGATGCAGGAAGGCATCGTGTTGGGACACCACCTCTCTATGGAAGGAATAAAAGTAGACAAGAGGAAGATTGAGGTCATCAGAGACCTACCTAGCCCCAGAATGCAGAAGGAGGTAAGAAGTTTCCTTGGATCAGTCGGGTACTACCGATGATTTATCATCGAATTTAGTAAGATTGCCAAACCACTGCACACCTTACTTTCTAAGGACGTAGAGTTCAATTGGATGGGAGACTGCGAAGAAGCATTCCAATTGCTGAAAGAAAAATTGATATCTGCATCGGTCTTGAGAGGACCGAATTGGGCCATACCATTCCATATTTACTGCGATGCATCTAACGGTGCGATCGGAGCAGTCCTCGGGCAGAAAGATGATGAAGAATTTTATGCCATCTATTATGTCAGTAAAAACTTGGCGAGAGCAGAGCTCAACTATACAGTGACAAAAAAAGAATTCCTCGTAGTTGTCCATGCAATAAACAAATTCCGCCACTATATAACGGGATACAAGGTCTTCGTCCATACGGACCATGCGGCTATCAGGTATCTGATGAGCAAGCCGGCCATTGGTGGCAGAATTATCAGATGGCTATTGCTATTGCAGGAATTCGACATCACTATAGTCGATAAACCAGGCAAGGACAATGTCGTGGTAGATTTTCTATCCAGATTGATACCAGTAGATCATCAAGTAGTGGAAGATCAGTTTTTGGATGAACATCTGTTCGCTATTAGTGAACAAACTCCGTGGTATGCGAGACATAGCCAATTACTTGGCCATCGGAAGGACCTCACCTGCTCTCTCCTACCGAGAAAAGTAGGCGGTCATAGAGAAGAGCGCATCATTCCTTTGGATGGATGGTCTCCTATTTAAAATAGGACGGGACCAAATAATAAGAAGATGCATAGCAGAACAGGAGTTTTCAGAAGTGCTCAAGGCATGTCACGATGAGCCATGCGGAGGACACTTTGTAGGGAAATGAACTACCTACAAAATCCTGTAGGCTAGGTATTTTTGGCCCACTCTGTTCAAGGACGCGGCAGCGTATACCAGCAAGTGTGACGAGTGCCAGAGGATGGGTAGACCAACCCACCGAGATGAAATGCCCCTACAGCCCCAGGTACACCTGGAACCTTTCGATAAATGGGGCATGGACTTCGTGGGACCATTCAATCCACCTTCGATGGGAAGGAGGTTTATTCTGGTCTGCACGGATTACGTCACCAAATGGGTGGAAGTGCAGGCATTAAGGGACTCAAAGGAAAGAACGGTCACCGATTTCTTATTTGCCCATATTTTCACATGATTTGGGGTTCCTCGGGAGATAACAATAGACCAAGGGCCCCAATTCACCTCCAAATTGATTGAGGAGCTGATGGAGCAGTATAGAGTTTGGCACAATAAAACCATGCCCTACCATCCATAGGAAAATGGGCAAGTAGAAGTGACAAACAGGGAGATAGAAAACATCCTGACCAAAACCGTGCAGCAACACAAGAAAGATTGGGCCACACGGTTGTCGGAGGTAGTTTGGGCATACAACACCACGTGGAAATCCACCACAGGATGCACACCTTTCCAATTGGTCTATGGGAAAAATGCGATGATGCCCATCGAGTTCGAAATCAAAACTCTAAGGACGACTTCAGAATTAAATTTGAGCTTGGACGAAGCTCAAAAATAGAGGATTCACCGGCTAGATCAGTTGGACAAAATCCGATTGGATGCTTTGCAGAGGACAGAGATTATACAAAAGCAGAGAAAGAAGTGGCATGATAACCACATCAAGTTGAAGAAGTTCCAGGTAGGGGAATGGGTACTGTTGTACGATTCCCGGTTCCAGGAAAGGAAGGGCAAACTTATGCAGAGGTGGATGGGGCCGTATGAGGTGGCAGAGCTCATTAGGAATGGGGCGGTGCACGTTAAGACAATTGACGATAGCAACACCATGTTCACAGTCAATGGCCACCGACTACGCCCCTATAATACGTCCGAAACGTTACAGGTGGAATCCAGAGTAGGCATGGGGGAGACCCCATCTTGCTAGATCTGGACCGAACTCTCACAGGTGAAATGGTGGGCATGAAAGTGCTCACCCAAATTTTTTAGTTAATATAGTTTTTTTTGTAATGTGTGTTTTTGTAGGGACGACGCCCGCATGCAAGCTGCAAGCATCCTAATCTAGGGCCTAACAGGCATGGAACGCGTCTAACTGCCTTTATTTTCCTTTCTTTTTTGGTTGCTTTTTGTAGGTGGAGGACTTGACAGCACGAGGGATAGGTATCTGGGAAACCAGGCCTGATTCGGCTCAGCATTCCGACACCGGCTCGTAGGTAGAATCTGGGCAGCGTGAAAAACTGGGAAGGCTTGATCACCCTTTTTTTAGTCAAATCGCCATCCAGAAGAAGGTGCCTTACGGTAGTCAGAAGGTGCCAAGTCTAGAAGAAGGTGCCTTACGGCAGTCAGAAGGTGCCAAGTCCAGAAGAAGGTGCCTTATGACATCCAGAAGGTGCCAAGTCTAGAAGAAGGCGCCTTACGAATAGAAGGTGCCAAGTTCAGAAGAAGGTGCTTATGGTGCTTACAGAGAAGGTGCCAAGTCTAGAAGAAGGCACCTTACTGCATCCAAAAGGTGCCAAGTCCACAAGAAGGTGCCTTACCGCACCTGAAAGGTGCCCATCTAGAAGAAGGCACCTTACTGCATCTGGAAGGCGCCAAATCGGAAGACAGCGCCTTCCACCTATGAAGTTCAAAAAATAAAAAAATTAAAAATATATATAAATAAAAATAAATATAAAAAATATAATATATATAGGCGCCTTCCGTGGCAGGAAGGCACCAAAAAAAAAAAAAGAGCCAACCGAATACGCCTTCCAACATCAGGAAGGCGCATTCATCAAGACGAACGCCTTCCAACATCGGGAAGGCACGAACCAGAAGGAGGTGCCTCCCACATTGGGAAGATGCATGCAGGAAAAAGTGCCTCCCAGCCAATACGAGCACCTCCCTGCAGCTGAAAGGTGCATTCGTTCGACGAAGAGCACCGACAACGTTGGAAAGGCGCTACAAGGGCACCATCCACATGGGGAAGGTACCGGATGCCTCGGGCAGAATGAAGCATCGCACGAATCAGCGACATCAAATGACCACACCCCTCCCTCGTGTCACAAGTCAACAAATCAGTGGCTACCACGACAACTGGAATGCCGAATCAGGTACGCGCATACTAAATCAAATCTTTTATATAATTATTTATAAATACGCAGTACCAAAAAATATCGTCGTCATAGAGATCGTATCCCCCCATAGCCAAAAATGCGTGCCAATGATAGGGCACCTTCCATAACTTCTAGGGTTAGGCATCTTTTCTATAAGAAGGCGCCTTCCTACAGAAGGAAGGACAAAAAATATACAGCACCAAAAGGCGCCATGGGAGGAAGGTCCAAGAACCACGCGATCAAGAAGAATGAACCCAGTGATACTGATGGAATCAGAGGGGTAGTGAAGACCCAATTCGAAGCCGAGGGGTGGCTCGAATACTGCACCCTGGTCAGTCAGGGCCAGGATGTGGAGGCAGCTAGAGAATTTGCCACCTCTTTGAGGGGCGATGCGGCCCAAGTACGAGGGGTGGAAATTCCAGTCACCCCTGAGTTCATCTCACAGGTGACTGGATTGCCTCTCACGGGGGAATGTGCATACAAGGGTAGAGTGCTAAAGCTATACACCGAAATACTGCTACCAGGAGGAAATGTGCAGATAGACAGGGAGGGGTTACTCAAAAATAGTCTCCCCATGAATATACGAAAGATGTTCGAGCAGATTGCTCGATTCTTCACATGCACAGGGAAGTATACCCATCTGAACATTAATCATGTGCACTTCCTCAATCACCTAGTGCATGGGAGGAAATTAAATATACCCTTCTACTCAGCGTCGCTCTGAAAGATGAAGCGGCTCGGTACCAGAAGGGGGCACCATTCGCCTTAGCCCACCATGGGCTGATATCGGCATTGGTCCACCATGCAGAAGCACAAAGATAGAACCACGACGTAGAGGGAGATGGCGGCCAAATAGAGCAACACAATGCGGTTGCCGAATTAGGGCAAGGTGAAGCATCCCCTATAGAGGAGATAGCAAACATCGAGCAATTGGCATCGCCCTATTTTCTAGGAAGGGCAAGCAGTCACCGGTGCCCGAAGACGTAGAGGACAGAGGGCATTCCCCAGTGCCCGAGTATGAGGAGGAAGGAGCGCCACTCGTTGGTGGTGAGGACGAACCAATCCCCAGGAGGAAATGTCTACGATGATTCCTCTCGATAGAGGAAGGATAGAGTGACCCAGAGATAGACGTTGCCACCCAAACCCTCCAAGAATTAATGAACCAGAGCCCATGGAATGAAGGAACTTTCAGGAGTAACGACCAGATCGATGCGGCCTTGGAGGAGGCGCTCGAATGGCAAACCGATTGTTGGATGGCACAACAGACTCTGGAAGATTGCCAGAACCAGCATAAAATGGAATTGGAGGAAAGGGATAGATGAATCGCTCAGCTCGAGCAGCTGGTCCAGCAATTGTAGGAGGAAAATCAAATGCTCCAGGATAGAGGAACAACAAGACAGGAGGCGGCCACTCAGACTGATTGGGCAGAAGAAGTGCCGACGAACTCTCCCACATCCATCGAATGAGTATTCTCTTCGGGGGAGATTCGATCGGATGCTCGACAGAGCAGCCCAGAGGCAGGGGAGGATTCCTCTATTTTTAGGGGTGAAAAGGAAAGAAGTCCTACGATGCCCCTTGTCATTGTCCTGAGTGACACAGAGCAGGACGAAGGTCTCCAATAGTAGATAAGACCAGAGGATATGGAGGACCTCCCCAGGCCTGAAGAAGGAGAAGAGCCTGAGGGGTCGACACCAGGTAGACAGGAGAATGAAGGATCACCCCTGGAGATAGTAGCATAGCCGATCCTTCGGAGTAAAGAGAAGTCCCCAAAGGAGAAAGAAGAGACCCCGGTCCGAGCCGCCACATTTTCTATAGAGGCCAAGGCAAAGAGGCCCAGGACGGCTCGACAGAAAGGTGAAAGTGACCTTCGTCGAGTCAGAGGAGGACGAATGGGACATGCAGTTCTTTGTCAAAAGGCAAAAATATTTTGAGCAGCTGCGCAATGAAATGAAAGCAGCCAAGGAGGCCAAGAAGGCATCCTCGAGGATAAAAGGAGATTCTGGCATCTACGTCAATCCGACAGAAGACAACCAATTTTGGGACATCTATGGTTCATCCCGAGGGTGGCCTTCCATGATGAGGAGGTACTTGGAATGGTGGGGAGTATATGGCCCACAATTGGAGGCCATTGCAATTGCAAAGGAGAATGCAGGGCTTACCCCTGAAGTGGTCGGATTATACAAGGCCCAAGTAGTGCCTTCCAGAGAGGATAACTCGGATATCCCTCTGGAAGTGGTCAAACCTCTAGACGCCGACCTCTGGCAAGGCTTCGAAGCTGCATTTCAATCGGTAGGAACAACGCTGGCTAGACCACCACCAATAGCGGCCAGAACAAGAAGGGGACAATTGACAGCCATAGTTTCCCATAGGCAAAGGCGAACCACACCTTCACATGCCGGCATGAAAAGATAGACTCGGGCCGTAGGGGCAGTCGAATCCTCCAAGAGATGGCGACGATGAAAAGTCAGAGGGCTACCTGTAGTTTGGATGCCACGAGGGCGTGGCATATGTTAGGCGTGGGGGGATGATGAGCACCAAAAATGCTCATATTTTGTACATATTTCTTTGATCAATATGCGACTGTATAATAAGGATTGCGTACTTTTATGAATGATTATATAGATATTTGATATAATTATGCATGTTATCTAATTTGTGTGCTTTTAGTATGTTTTGTGGAATTGCAGTTGATTTAGTTAGATTTGGAACAGTCGAGGTCCTTTTGATGGACCTGGCACTTTATTTCATTGGGGGTCAATGTAGAGAACATAGGCGCCTCCCTGCAACCGAAAGGCGCCAAGGGAACAAGCGCCTCCCTACAATCGGAAGGTGCCAAACCAAATATGAGCGCCTCCCTGCAGTCGAAAGGCGCCAACTGAATATCAGTGCCTCCCTACAGTCGAAAGGCGCCAAACCAAATACGAGTGCCTCCCTGCAGTTGAAGGTGCCAACTGAATATCAGTGCCTCCCTATAGTCGGAAGGCAAACCAAATATGAGTGCCTCCCTATAGTCGAAAGGCACCAACTGAATATCAGCGCCTCCCTGCAGTCGAAAGGTGCCAAACCAAATATGAGCGCCTCCCTGTAGTCGAAAGGTGCCAACTGAATATCAGCAAAAAGCCTCCCTACAGTCGAAAGGCACCAACTAAATATGAGCGCCTCCCTACAGTCGAAAGGCACCAACTGAATGCGAGCGCCTCCCTGTAGTCAGAAGGCGCCACTGATTCTTTGCCCATTGACCAGACTCGAAGGACGTGGACAGCAGCGACTGGTGCAGTTCCAGCTCTGCGTCATGCAGAGCTAAATTGGAGATAGCACCAATGTATCAAAACGTCTTACGGATGCCAGGCAAAGCACGAACCGGAATGAACATGCCGCCATCAAAATAGAATGCCAGACGTCGATTGCATTCGCCAAACTGTTCTAATTTAGTCTGGGAAGAATCGACTGTTGTAACCACTTCTATAACAGAAGTTCTATGGGTGTGTTATATAAACACACGCAGATCGTTCTGAAAGAGATATCTATAGAAGAGAGAGAGATATATATAGAAATAATTAATCCATTTAGAGTTACATTGTAATGCGTTGATAAATATATTACAGTTCAGAAGTTCTAAAGCGCGTGTTCGATCGGGAAGAAGTCGCTGGAGCCTGGGCCCACTCCAAGCCAGTATTTCTTCCCCATTTCCTTCTTGTTTATTTATTTTAATTAGTTTATTGCTTTCATAGGAATGTTCATTGGTTTGCTAGTTCCAGTATTTGCAGTAGATTCATTTTCAGGAATATGTACATGATTTATTTTTGTAGATTTAAATTATGTTCTTCTTACGTAATTTATTGAGGAGTGCGGGAATGATTGACAACCATCTCAAGAACACCCCCCAAATGTAGGATTAGCAGATTCACCTCCAGTGGTATTGTAGTAACCTAATTCTGACTCTTCGCAAGTTTACGAAGCTCCCTGGGTTGATAATTAAATGCACGGGCATGTGACAAAAATAGGAAACCATTCACCTTGTTTGGCCCGCAACAAAGACATCTTCATATTCTTTAAGAAATGCAATGTATTCATCCTATTTTTCTTGACTCAATTCTGATCCAATGTTTATTATGTGAGGGTTATCCTGGGTTCCAATGTTAATTTTTATGACATTTTCTACTTCCATGTGTAGATCTCTCTCAAATAGGTGGGGTGGGTGAAACACCCAATTCTTGTAATTCTTCCAAGGTTAGATTGGAAATCGTCTTGAGGAGTCATGGCCTCAAGCTGGTCTATACTAGGTATAGAGCCATCAAAAGAAAATCCATTATGTAATAAATACTTTATGGAGACATCATGGAAGATATCTCCCTCCAACTCAACGTCGAATTCAGCGATCATCTTAGGATAATCTATAGATAGCATATTACATGTGAATGTCTTATTTATTAAATGCAAAGCATCGCGTTCATCTAAATGATCTTGGTAACATATAAGATGGTCATCATCCTCAAATGGGAATGGTTGATATTTACTAGAAAATAGGCCCACACCACATTGAGTGGGCCATGCTTCTACCTCAAAAGGTTCTTTCATACCATTCTATAAAGGTACCAAACCTTTCCCTTTATATCCCAATTTAAGCATTATAGGTTTGGCTTTAATATAATAATTAGTAAAATAACATCGAGCATATCCATAATAATGAGTTTTGATGTTTCTAGGTATTCTACCCCAGTCATATCCCTTATAAATAAAGGCACAGCTCCCGAATTTGTAAATACTTCCCATAGGTTGTGGGAGGCCCAAGGTATGAGGAGATGGTGGCAAATTATTTAAAATAAGGGAATCTTGCATAGAAGCATTCGTTTCTTTTGATATAAGGATTTTAGATAGATCGGGTAATATCTCGTCAATAAGAGCATAAGAGGTAGAAGGAACATTCCCTAGGTCTTTCGATGCCGAAAATATGAATTTGGTGGATTTAGACAGTGTAGAGGTTTCAATAGATGGGTCTATTAAAGGTATGGAAGTTATAGGAGTAGAACAAAAGACATTGGTTGTGGGATTAGGATCTTTCTTGGGTCCTAATGCAGTTTGTTCAGAATATGGTTGAGCTATATGTGGAGGTGCAACTGATGGAGAACAAGTATATGACATTGTGGGTGTGATTTTCACACGTTTAGATGGATAATGAGAACTAGGATGTGTGGATGACAGAGCTGGGCAAAATTGAACTCCAATAGATTTTTCCAAAGCACACATATCAAAGGGTCTTGGATCACCATGAATGGTAACCAAATGATTCTTAAATTTGAACTTAACACATTGATGTAAAGTTGAGGGAACAACTCGCATCACGTTGATCCAAGGACGACCCAAGAGTATATTGTATGATGCAAGGCAATGTACAATAAACACGGTCGTATCTAAGGTTCTTGGACCAACTTGCAATGGAATGGTAATAAATCCACATGTTTCTTGTGTTTCATCATTGAAAGCTTTTATGATCATATCAGTTCTTTTCATTTCATCACTTATAAACCCAAATATTTGGTAGAAGTCAAAAGTGCAGATATTTAAAGATGACTCATTATCAATAAAAAATTGTTTGACTACTACATCTCCAATTAAGGCAGTAATATACAAGGGGTTATCTTTATGTAAACTATGTTGTGGTATGTCTCTATCCCGAAAGTCAATACAATCAACTTCATGAGTTATGATAGTATCGGCCATGGCTTCAGGTTGAATATCTTGTGGTACCATAATCTGGCTTAATGTGAGCATTAATTCATCCCTATGTGTAGGAGAAGATCTTAAAAGGTCCAAAAGGGAAATTCTAGCTGTAGTATTTGATAATTGTTCATTAATATTATAAGGAGGTTTAGGTTGAATATTAGGTGAATGATTCCCTTTATTACAAACCTTCAAAACAAATGGAGCTGATCCATCATTTTGAATTTGATCTTGTTGAGAATTTTGAGCTTGTTCTCTAGTAACAACTCCCATGGTACCCACAATATTATTCTATGGATGATGAATGGGTCTTGGTCTAGCATTTATAGCTAGCTCATTAGAAATTAATTGGTGAGACAATGGTCTAGCTTGGAAATGGCTCTTCTGGAACCATATAACTTGTGATAGGGTGAATAGGATCCGATTCATCTTTAGAACTATTCGATTGATTTGATGTGATTTCCATATCACTCTCAGTATCATATTCTGTATCACTAAGATCAGGTATCTGAATATTAAATAGAGGCCTTTTTGCAACCACAGATAAATTTGTGTCAAATATTTCTATATCATGAACAAGTAAATGCCCACTAATAGTTCCTACATATCGGACAAAAGGAGGGACATTATGATGTTCAACTTGATTAGCCACCTCCTTACCATGCTTTGGTAAGGGATGTTGAAAGATGTCCAATGACTGTTTTGCATTCTGATTACGGTTTTGTAGGGTGTTATTTTGAACATTATTAGGAGGATTTTGCTTAGGTTGAAAGGCTTGCACCTCCATCTCATTGTTATCAATAAAATCCTGTATTTTATGTTTTAATCTTTTACAAGAGTTGGTAGTGTGTCCAGGTCCTCTATGGAAGTCATAGTGTAAATCTGATCTATATCCGGGTATAGTTGGATCAGGTTCCCGAATATTTGGTAATTGAATCAAACCTCGTTCTAATAATTGTGGTAGAATAGTTGATAAAGTTTTATTTAACCTAGTAAATTCTCGAGGAGGTCTATCAGGAGGTTTCAGTACAAACTTCTCCGCTATCTTCGCAACATTAACATTAGCAATATTTTTGCTATCGGTGACTCCATCACCCACAACTTATTTATTCTTATATTGATTTTTGGATGTTTTCTCATCATCTCTCTTTTTAAGCTAGCCTCTCCTAATGAGAGCATCTTCCACTCTTCGGGCTAAGTCTATAGCCTGATCTAAGGTGGTCAAGGTAGCAGTTGATAATTTGTAAGATAGTTGATCTTGTAAATTATTAATAAATATGTCCAACATCTCCGTATAAGGTAACACAAAGTGCAATTTTCCTATCAACTGTCTCCACCTAGCTAGGAAATCAGCAAAGCATTCATCTTTGCCATGTTTTAAGTTATACAAATATTTAATGGTCACATCTCTTTTGATGTAGGCACTAAATTGATGAACAAAAGACTCGACAGTTTCTTCAAAATTCCTCAAATAATTAGTGGGCAATTGATAATACCACTCTAATGCCATTCCTTCTAAGCTTTTTGGGAACATTTTTAGTAATAACAAGTCATCATGTGATATATCATGACATGCTATCCTAAACATACAAAGATGCTCTATGGGATCTTCGGTTCCTTTATATATGGGAAGAACAGGTATAGGAAAATGTTTAGGATATGATTGTGCTACGACTATAGGATCTAAAGGTTGACTACACATCTCTCGATAATCGTACAAGGGACAGTAGGGATCTATATGGTCCATGCGAGAAACTAATTGTTTCACCATGGCTTCCAGATTGCTATTTTGTCCACCATATTGGTTCGGTGGCACATAGGTATGGTATCTATGAATTTATGATGGTGTGACACAAGGATTATATGTTATATTGCTATTATGCAAAGTGTTGGTAGGAAGAGTATTATGAAGGGGATTTTTAATAGTATTATGTTGTACCTTAGATTGTTGGTAATTGGTGTTCATTTTTTTTTTTGGGTTTTTTTTTATTTGAGGTATGTTGGTCAAGAGCTTGGTGAAATAGAGCAGTAAATGATGGTTTATTTTGTGTGGGAATGACCCTAGGCTTGTTAACAGGAACTTTAGATGGTTGGGTAACTTGTTGTTGTTGCATGTTCTGGATCATAGCTACCATATCCAAATTGGATGGTCCAGCTTGATCACTCTCTTGATCAATAAAGTACAAGGGATTAGTGCATGTGTGAAATACTTATTCTAGAGTTGCTTGAGTGTCACTAATTTGATCCTTGTCCATATGGGCTACTCTATTAAAAACACCAATATTAGTATTAATGAACTTCCAAATTTGTTCCATGTTCTCAAAAGTTATGGCTCCTCTCGGAGACATTTTAGGGGATGAGGATCCTTCCTCTTTAACAGTTTCTTCTTGTTTATTTCCTACAACAAGCTCTTCTTCTTGTTGGTCTAGGATTTCTTCTTCCTAAACTTGGTCCTCGGGAGGGACATTTTGGTCAATTAATGGTCTTCCTAACCAATCTTCATCTTCTTTGGTTTGTTTTCCATTTCTAATTCTAGGCATTGTGCTAAAATTAGGTTTTAGCAAATATATCTACTTATATATATATGCCATAGGGTTGAGAGGTATATATTTTAACTATATACCTACTATAATATTTTAAAAGGAAATGTTTTGTTTTTTGTATATTTTCTTTTTTTTTTTTTATTTTATTATATTTATTTATTTTGCTTGTTTTTTAGAATAAAAATGACAAAAACAACATGCTAGTTGTAAGAAACAATAGTAGAAAAGAATCACTTAGCTTTGTATGAATAGTTTATGGATATCATTGATAAGGTCAAGTTCATCAAGAGTCATGAAATGCTCCTCTTCAAATTGGAAGTTGTTTTTCAAGAACTTGACAAAGTGTGCTATGGTAATATGATCTATTTCAGACTTTGACATGTAAAAATAAAGTTCATGGCAATACTCTCGATACAACATAGCTCTAGGAACTCTATTCCATCTCTTTCTATCCGTAAGAATGACTTCTTGATCCTCTATACGAGATAGAAATTTATGTACTATAACTACGTTCTCAAGGTATTCCTCAAAGGTGTATAATTCAGAAGACACAAGTTCTCTTTTATCAACTAACCACCTATGGAAAGCTCTTTGAAGTTCATGGTACAAAGTCACCTGATCAGGATCTAGGATTCTATCTAAGACAAACCTCTTAATTTTCCTAAGTTTTGTAGATCTAGATTTAATAATACCCAATCTCCTATCAAGTTCATCCCACAAAGGTTGGGCTCTATATGTTTGAGGTACTCTAAGCACGAAGTAATCTCTATGGCTGTTAATTGATTTTCAAAATTTATGGGAAACTCGCTCGTCTTCTATTATAATCTACCATCTAGTTGATATGCAAATTTGAGTTTTCTAATGATTCTAGATGTTCTTAATAATGTGTTTTTTTTTTTGGATTGTTTTCAAAAGGTGTTTATAGTTTCACGTCGGGTTCACCAAAATGTATCACTCCAAATTTTTTGCACCCTTACCTTCATGCTAAAGGATTCGTGCCCATAAGGGGGATGAAAAAAATATGGAACAATACCTCGGATGGAGAGGCCCTTTGAAGGTCGTGCCTCTTGTGGGAGGGGTATAAAGGTGAATTTTTGATGGATGGTGGGGTTCACCAAGAAACTTTGAGTGGCAGTTTCCACGCCTAGGTTGAGAATGGGTTTGATTTTTTTATTTTATGTTCAATCATTCAGATTCCTAGGTTTGGCCAAAATTAAGCTAAGCTATTCTATATGAAAATTCTGATTTATATGAAGACAAAAAAAAAAAATGAATCCTAATGCGATTAAATGCAGATAATATGTTAAATGGAGAAGAGTACACCTAATTTTTTATGTCTGATGAAGATTCTGAAGCTTGTAGGAGTCCAGATCATCCTGGATATGACAGGATCATCTGTAATTATACATAATCATCCCAAATCATAGTCGATAGTCTGAGATCACCCAGGATCATCAGCGACCTCAGACAAATTCGTCAGAAACCTGCAATTAAGAAAATAGACACCAAAAACCAAAAATACTATTGCAATAATGATGCAAAGTGATAGAAATGAGAGTGTAGATGTTTAAATAACAAATCTAGATATCAAATTAAATGATATGCAATGTTTTGGTAACTTATTTTAAATTTTATCATGTAATTATGCTAAATGAGGTGAACTCCAAGATGCAAAATAGAAGTAAATTAATCTAATGCACCAATAAATAAAGAAACAAAGTAGAAAATGCAAACTCGGGACTGTGATTGCCCCCAAGCTGAATTGCAGTCAATATCATCTACAATCATACAAGATCATCGCTGATCTTGATAGGATCGCCAAAAATTGTGGTTGAATCGCCTGCGACAATCCGAGCTATCTTCGACTGAAACACAGTGAAATCCTACAACAAAAACTTGAAAACACAAATATAAAATCCTGTAGGGAGTCAGGGAGAGCAGGCAGGGAGAGAGTCAAGGGAGGTAGGGGAAGAAGGCAGTCAGGGAATCAGGGGGATAAACTGGAAAAATCCCAATTTATATAGGATTAGGGGGAGGTTAGGAGGTTGGGGATCATCCCAATATAGGAGATCCTCAATGTGGAAATCTCCAACCACACAGACATGCTTTTGCCCAAGTTGGAGAGGTCATTGGAACAAAAGCTAATTATGAAAATTTGGTTTTGGGACGAAATCGTCTGGATGTTCTGTTTCAAACGAATTTTTCTGATTTGGGACGATATCGTCAGATCGGCGACGATATCGTCCAACGGTAAAAACAACTTCTAAAAATGGTGTGAAAATGAGGTGAGCGATTAACGAGTGGTTTCGGGGTTAAAATTCAAATTTTTACTTTTTACTGATGGTTTAACTATGTCAATTTTAGGGTGCTACACTTAATCTCCACCCTTCCTCGTGTTTTAATCTCAACTACTAATTTTGTGTCATTTAAACCCTAACATGTTTAAGGGAATATTATAAAAGAGGAGCCATTTTGATGAATCAAACCCTTAGTTTTAGAAATCCTTAGGCTTTTGAGAATATTAATCCTTGAAGTTCTTTTTAAACCCTAAGAACCCTAGTTCCTAAGAGTCCTTGGAGAAATTCTTAAACTCCCATGAACTTTTTCCCTAGCCACTTCATCATCTCTTTCACATTGCCTGCATCTATCACCGCATAACCCGCACAAAACTAGATCTAGTTTTGTGACACTTCCCTCAGTCCTCGAACGCCCCCAGAACTACCAAAAAACCTCTAGGTATTTTTATAACCTTTCAAGTGCATTTCTCACCATCACAAAATACCTTTGTATATTTCCTATAATATATCTATATTCCTACAACCCTTAGGCTTCGTTCGAGCATCCTCACGACCATCATTAATCGAAGCAGAAGCAAAAATATCAAGTGACAAGGTAAACAATTTTATTTGCATTTATTTTACATTCTTATATTTTATTTATAATTTTATTCCATAGCATCTAGGGTTTACTAATTTTATTCTTCTTAGGATCTCACGTAGTGGAGCCCTCTTAGGTATTACTGATCTCTATTGTTGTTTGTTGTTTGCAGGTATAAGGATCATATTCTTGGAATGTTTTGAATCTAGAGTGGACCTTTTAGGATACACAAACCCACTCACAACCTCATTTGGATTAAATACAAGCGTTAAGACACCAATAATGTATTGACCTAGGGTTTCGAAGAACCCTAGCATTTGTAAAAAATTATATCACAAAAGCATTGTAAAACCCCACATTGGGGCACATTGGTTGTATAATTTTGAGATCCACCTACGGTAATAAAATTTTATCCATATTGTGCAATATTGTGTTATTTCTATTCTTTTGATTATTTTATCTTGTTTATTGGTGTTGCTCGATTTTGGTTTACAAGAGCAATGGTAAATTTGTAGATTTTTGATAGTTAAGTGTATGACTATATTTGCTAATTAATCTGCATCCAAATTAAAATCCCTAAAAACATGGTGAATTTAGAAGGAATTAAAGAATTTTATCAATTTCATTTCTTCCTCTTTCATGTCCTTAAGGAAAAAATAATCTATTTTCCAATTTTTCCCTAAAGATTTTATAATTAACTTGGAGTCACCATTGACAAAAATCTCTGTGACATTTTCTTGCAAAGCAATTTTCAATCCTCTCAATAGAGATGTCATTTATGTGTAGTTGTTTTTGTTCAACCCTAACCCTTTAGAGAAGCAAATGCTATTTTCCTATAAAGACCATACTAGTTTCCCCCTTGCCCCTGTTCTACCTAGATTTCTAAGGGAAGATCCATCAAAATAGAAGGTCATCACTTTTTCTTATTTTTATTAAGTAATGGTATGGTGATATCCTCATACTATAACCAAGGAACCCCCCATTTTTTTATATAGAGGAATCCACTATCCATTATAATATATGTGTTTTTCATTGTATCATTTACTTTCCTTTTTTTATTTATCAATAGGCTAGATGGGTGTAAACTACACATGCCTTAGCACAAATTAACATGATCTTGGATTGGTAATTTATAGATTCTTGTGATAAGAAAAATGGGTCTAGGGAGGAGGTCCCTCTTGTCTTCTCATCTCAATTCTTGTTCACACCCATGAGAGACAATAGGGTAGAACATTATGTGTTTTTGTTTTTTGGGTTTTGTTGGATTTTATTACATTATTTGGTACCTTGGAAGTACTTTGTAAATATGTGGTTTGAAGGAGTATTGTAAGTATTTTCATTTAGAAATCATTAAAGATTTTTTATTATTAGGAAGTCAATAAATATAATTTCTCCTATGATAAATATGAAGAGTCATGTCTCTCGTGACCTTGATGAGTTGAAGAGTTCATTGAAATTGGAATGTCAAGAGTCTTTGTAAAGGCTATTTATAGAGAGATCATATAATGTGTGTGTAACAATGTGAGAAGTCTCAATACTTTATTTTTATTGGAATACCTTATTTTTCATTCATGGTAATACAGTGAGTTTGTTTGAATACATGTGCATCTCATTTTTTATATATTATGTGATAAAATTTATCATAAAATATTATTAGAACTTGCTCATATGCCAATAGTGGTATCAAATACATCATAGACTAATTTGTGAGAGTTATTAGTTGAAATAATGTGAGAGATATTTATCTCTATTTTGAGAGTTTGTTTAGATAAATATAGAACAATAAATTAGAGTGGGTATGTGTTGCAGAATAAAATACAAGTTGAATTGTCTATTGGAGTGAACAACCAAAGCAATTTGAATATTGCTCGATGTGATAATTTGATAGTAAGATATGACTAAAGCAAGTCGAAGAGCTATCATTAGAGTGCCCTATAAAATAGTAGCATCACATGAAGATATATTGGTAGGCTAGAGTACCCTAGCAAAGAGAAATTCCAAATGAAGAGATATAAAGTGTGAAGAGAAAAAGAAGGTGGATATTAAAAGCTAAAAATGAGACAACATTGAAATGTGGATGAGGATGAGAAATTTGATGGATCTTGAAATAATCAAGGATAAAAAGAATCCATAGGGATAATGAGAGTGCAAATTAAATGGGATGAATAGGTGAGATAATATGGCTTGAAAGGCAATAAGCAGAGCATGGTAATGTAAGTATTCTAATAAATAATTAAGAAAATCCTATTAATGCTTTAAAAAAAAAGAGATATTATAGATTGGCATAGAAATAACACCCAAAAATGAGTTAGAAGAATTGTAGATTGGCATAGGATAAAATTTAAATTATTTCCATGAGCAAATGTTGGAGTATAAATTCTAACATCGGGTAAAATGCATGTTGAATTATTGATTGAGTTGGTGCATAAGTTAAAGTAATATACATTGAAGTTTTATTAAAGGAAAATCTCACATAATATCTTTGTGAGATATATTTTTGAAAAGGAGTATTTGAAAATATATTGCTATAAAAGAGTAGAAGGATTAATTCGAGGGAAGAAGAAGATAAATTAGTGAGCAAAATTTATAAGGTATGAAAATATTTTTTACCTCCAAACTTTATTATTAAAAGTAAAATAATTAGGGATATAAAAGGAATTCATACGAAACATGTTTAAATAAGAAATTTTTTAAGAAGAGACACAATTTTTTTGTGAATGATAATATTGGTCTATAAGAAATATTTGTTGAAACATTTTTAAAAATAAAAAGGGAAGGCAAAGACAATCAAAAGTGATAAAAAAATATCTTGAAAAATGATTTAGAGGAAATTTTTTGAATTAGGGAATTAAAATGTTTTCTACTTGATATTTAAAATAATTAATTTGATGTAAAGGAAACTAAGAAAGTTCACCACATTTTTAAGGACTCTACATTTTGAAGGATTAAAAAATAATTATGTCTACACAAAAAAATTCTTCTTATAAAGTATCACATATTTGAAGAACAAAATTTTATTGAAAAAGGAACTTGAAAAGAACAACATGGTCAAATGAGTAGAAACAACACATTATTTCAATAGAAAAATGAGAATAATTTTTTTGAAAAGGTACATGACATAGAAAAGTCAAAGGATTATTGTTGGTATATTGATTCAGAGGAAACCAAAGATAAGAGTGAAAATAAACAATGGTTTAATTTTCTCGAAGAAGGAAATAAAAAACCTATTACAATTGTATATGATAAAATTTATGAGGTCAAAGGGATGGTAAATATTTCAATTACTCTACCTAATAGAAAATACACAATTTAAAATGTACTATATGTACAAAATTTAGCTAGTAATATATTGTCAATATCTAAAATTTTAGACAAAAACATGATGGTTGAATTTAAAATCATTGATAAAAAAATGCTTCATTATCGAGCAAGGAAAATCTATAGCAATTGGATCTTTCAAAAAATATCTATTTGTTCTTTGATATTTCATCATCATGAAATAATGCTCTATGTATCAAAACATAAAAAAATAGAGATCTTTGGAATATATGTACACCATATTTAAACAAGATGAATAGGTATCAAATGGTGATAGGATTACCTAACCTAACATTGCATACTGCAATTTTTCTAGAATTCTTAGCAAGGAAACACCATAGAACACCTTTTGAGTTGAGCTCACTTAGAGCCAACAATTAGAAATGATGCATACATACTTATGTGGACCACTTTTAGTTAGCACTTTCGAACACAAATATTTTTAGCTACTTGATGATTATTCATGTAAAATGTGGGTATATTTACTGTAGTTGAAATAAAAATATTTTATATACTTACAATTTAAACAACTTGTATAAATATAAACTAAAAATTCAGTAATAATCCATTGTTTATATAGAGGTAGATAATATTTATCTAAATAATTTGAAATATTTCTAACACAAAACAAAATAAAAATATAACCTACTACAACTTATACACAACAATAAAATGATATTGTTAAAAGAATAAATTATTCTATTATATAAATGGCTCATTGTATGCTTAAATAAGAAAATATAGAACATCGATATTGGGAAAAGGTTGTTAGTACAATAATATATATTTAAAATAGATATCCCACAAGAATTTTTACAAACATTACCCTTGAGGAAGCTTGGTTAGGACTAAATTCATCAATAGAACACCTAAGATTATTGGATGTAAAGCTTATATGCATATTCTAAAATAAAAAAGGATAAAATTAGATGCAAAAACTTTATGTGGTATATTCCTTGGTTATGATGATGCTTCCAAAGTTTATAGAATAATTGATCCAATCCTGAATAGAAAAGAAAAAATGTAAGTAGAAATTTTGTATTTGATTAAATATGCAAATAAAATATAGAATGTGTTGAGATATATTAAATTATTTGGTACATGCTAATGTACCCCCATGGTACCTTCATGGTACATTTGTAAATATGTAATAGATTAGGGTTGCATCTATATTTTAGAGTGTGGTTTATATTTTTCCTTTTATGTAAGTGTCAATGTGTAGGAAATGCACAAGTGTCATGTAAGAGTGCAATGTGTAGGAAATGCACAAGTGTCATGTAAGTTAGAGTGCATGTGTATATTGAGAGAATATGTACAATATTCTTGTATGTAAGAGTGCAAATATTAAATTTGAGGATGTGCATAAGTTTCGTTGATTAAAATTACATGTAGAAGTCCAAGAGTCGTGTGTGCAAGTGTCTTAAAATCAAGTGTCCATATAGTATGCAAGTGGAAATTTGGTAATCCAAGAGTCATGAGACGACATATGGAGATCAATAATCAAGTACCTAAAGAGTCACATTTTTGTGGCTATATAATGGATACAATGATACATATAAAAACATTCAAGAAGGAAGAACAAGAATACAATTCATATCCCATTGTCTAATTGTAAGAGAAAGAGGAGTAATACAACTTGTATACATTTTGAGCAATTAATATTGTAAGTTTTCTTCATGCATAGTTCATGAATGATCCAGGATATTTACATTCATATTTTAGTATACAAATAAATACGTTTTATTTATATAAGCCTTTATATACATATTAATTTACTCATATATTATTATCTTGATCTTTAATATTGTGGCTATTTTATATTTAGGACTTGTGTGATATTGTGAGATTACCTATGATATTTTGTGGTAGTAAGGTTTATAAATATAATAATGGTATCAGACCTAGCACTAGAATCTTTCCATTTTGATAGAGTTATTTGTTAGCCATCATTATTAATTAGCTTTGTCCATTGTAATAAATTTAATTTAGAGTTTTTCCACTTTAAAGGCAGTAAAGAATTGGACTCTAATATTTAAAGGTCTTATTGATTAGAACTAGCTAGGGTATTTTCACTTGGTTGAAGAAAAACCAATAAATACTAGGACTCAACTATATTTATAAGCATAATCAACTTAGGAAAAACATTGATCATTTTAGGATATATCCACATTAACACTAATTTTAATATTTAAAGGATTTGCAGATAAGAATATTGAGGTAGAATCAACTTAGAAGATAGTTGATAATTCAGGGATATTCATTGCCATCCTGACATTGATATTGGGTTCTCTAGTAAGTAGGAGAATCATATTGAGTTCTTAGGTGTGACTTGAGATATTGAATAATTTTAGATAAAAGAAGAAGAGCAGAAAATATTAAGTCAAAAGTTTGAGAAGCTTCCTATAGAATATAGAGAAGAATTTGAACTTCTAGGTTATAGAAGAAAGAATAGAGATAAGAGAAAATAAAAAAGAATATAAGAAGCAGAAATAATAGAGAAGAGAAAAGAATAAAATAGATAAGAAGCATATAAAGAAAGGAGAAAAGAAGAGGAAAAGAGTGGATTCATCATCCACATAAAAAAATTGGCATAATAAGAAGAAAGCCATAGCAAAAGAGAAATAAAAACATAGATATAATAGTCTTAAAGAAGGATAAAGTAGTATACATAGATTGATTTATATATATTCAAGTATTATATTGAAAGCTACAAGCATAAGATTGAAAGAAGAACAATAATAAGATAGGAAGAAAATGTTAAGCAAGTGTTAAAGGGAAAAGACCAACAGTGGCCAGTATTTCTAGTAAAGGCCAACATTGGCCAAAATTAATAATAAAGGTCAAAAAAATGCTAGAATTGAAGCTAAATGTCAAGAGTGGAAAATATTGAAAGTAGTGGTCATTAAATGGCTAGAATTAAAATCAAGCTACTAGATATCACAACAATCAAACTACAAAATCAAAGTTTCCAAGCTATTGGATATCATAGTGACTGAGCTACTGAAGTAAAGTACCTAAGCTACTGGATATCATAGTGATTGAGCTATAGAAGCAAAGTTCTCAAGCTATAAAATATCATAGTGACCAAACAAAATAAGAAAATTGCCTGAGTTATTGGATACCAACGTACCTAAAGTGAAGGATCATAGCACTCAACCTAAAGAATCACAATGTACCTAAATCTAAGCATCTGAATCTGAATCCAAGGTGGAACTAAAAATTTGAGCCAAGGCCAAGAGAAGTTATAGTCAATGCCCAATGGTGCCATTACACCTAAACCAGAGGAAAATTGAAGCACCTAAAAGTAAATGAAATAAAGCAAATTTGTTTGAGTTTGAAGGGAGTAAAAATATTTCTCCCAAGATTTGAGGAACATTGTGCCATCATTTTGCACAAGCAATAGAAGGGAACACTAGTTCCATGTACTCAAATGAACTAGTGAAGTATTTTTAGAAAATTATTACCCTAGGTGTGCATGAGAACAATTCTATTTTTTTGATGTGATATAGGTAACATTATTTACATTACTTCATATTTGGAAGAGCAATTTATTTTTGAGGTTAAATTTTTTAATTAATTTTAGGAGTAATGAGGTTTATATAGATTAATTAGTTATTAAAGTTAATTCATAATACGTGGAGTGATAAGGAATGCAACTAAGTTAATTCCTTTTAATTTAATACTTTTGAAGTATTTAAGTTTTAAGATTTTTGAAAGTTTGGATTTAATTTTTTTTTAAAAGTTCTTTAATTTTTTTTGAAATTTTGAAGTTTAATATTTGAAATTGAGTTTTTTCTTTTTGAAATTTGAAATTATGCAAATTTAGTATTAGGGAGATAAAATATTTTCAACATCAAAGGATTAGGAAAAATGAACGTTTGCAAATTTTATATTTGAGTTATTTTTTTGAAATGGGGAGTTATAAGGTTTACTACTTCAAATAAAAGTAATCATAAAATTGATTTATTGAATTTAAAATTTTGATTATTATGGATGGAAATATGGAGTTCATAATTAAAAAGTAAAAACTAGAAGTTATAACATTTGGCATTAAGATCTTGATTGAAAAAGCTAAATATAAGCTAGATATGGCATTACAGTTCATCTATAGAGAAGTTATCGATGAATTTTCGAGACATTTAAATACTATTTACACTAAAAATTATTGAAGCAATTTATAATTAAAAATATTATAATATTATACCTCTTGATATATGTAGCATAATGTATATGGCATTGATTTCTCTTGAGCTTTATAAAGATGATAATTTGAAACAAAAAAAGTTGATTGAAACTCTAAAATGGAAAGTAGAGATTGTTGCAGTTAAATCAATTGAATCATATCTAAAAAAATGTTTCATTCTTCTTGTAATATTGATATTCCAAGTTCATCAAATTCAATAAATTATTATGATGCTCTAAGTGAATGTTCAGAAGAGACAAGACAATATCAAGATTGTAAGAAAACTAGATTGAATGAAGCACATGGTCTAGAAGTCAAAGACAAAGAAAAAGTTTGTGATCCAAAAGATACAAAAACTGAAGAACCAGAGAATATAAATAATGAATAACACAAAACTAAACACAAATAGACTAAATATAAATCTCAATCAAATATTCATGAACAATACAAGATCACTTGAAGAATGAAGGCCAATATTGAAGACTAAAGTCTTCAATAACCAAATAATGTAATATAGGGGGATGTTGAAATATATTACATTATTTAGTGCATGCTAATGTACCCTTATGGTACCTTCATGGTACATTTGCAAAAATGCAATAAATTAGGGTTGAGTCTATAGTTTCGAGTGTGATTTATATTTCCCTTTTTATGTAATTGTCAATGTGTATGAGCTACACAAGTGTCATGTAAGAGTGCAATGTGTAGGAAATGCACAAGTGTCACGTAATCTAGAGTGCAAGTGTATATTGATATAATGTGCACAAGTATCCTAGGTTAGGAGTTCATGTATAAGTTAAATATTCATGTGTGCAAGTGTCTTAGAGTCAATTGTCCATCTAGTATGCAAGTGGTAAGTTAGTAATCCAAGGGTCATGAGACATGGCATATGGAGAGAAATATTCAAGTACCTAAAGAGTCACATTAATATGGTTTTATTATGGAGACAATGCTCCATAGGAAAGCATTCAAGAAGGAATAATAAAATTACAACTCCTATCTCATTATTTGATTGTAAGAGGAAGAGGATTAATAAAGCTTGTATACATTTTGAGTAATTAATATCGTATGTTTTATTCATACATACTTCATATTTTAGTATATAAATTAATTTTATTCAATTTATATAAGCCTTGATATACATATTAATTTTATCATATATTATTCTACTCATATTATTATTATCTTGATATTTAATATTGTGGTTATTTTATATTTGGGACATATGTGATATGATGAGATTACCTATGATATGTTGTGGTAGTAAGGCTTATAAAACCAACAAAATATTCTAAGGATACTACATTTTCCATTCTAGATATTAATTCAAATAAAGAAATTCATGAATAATATTATGAATAAAAATTTAAAAATAGTAAATGAACCTATTGAAGAGAGTAACTACAACATCACATCAACAAAAAAATGAGGCAAAATGGTATACATACACTCAAATATTCAAAAATAAAAAACTACCAAATATTACCACTACAACACCTCAAAATCATAATATGACAAGAGAAGAAGCAAATATAGGACTAATGATTTCTATAATGGAAAATAAAGAACCAACCTCATTACAATATGCAATGAGTCAACCTAAATGGAAAGCAACAATGAAATAAAAATATAAGACATTAATAAAGAACAAAATATAGGACCTAATTGATCTACCCAATGGTAAGAAAACTATAGCATACAAATAGGTATATAGGATAAAATATAAAGAATATGGTTCAATTGACAAATATAAGTCATGAATGGTTGAAAAATGTTTTGCTCAAATAGAGGGTATTTATTATGAAGAAACATTTACACCCGCAACAAAAATGATAATTATTCATACAATTTGTATACTAGCAACTTAGTTTGGAAGGAGAATACATCAGATGGATGTTAAAAGTGCATTCCTTAATGGTGATATTGAAGAGGAAGTATACATGATTCAACTATAAGGATTTCTTTTTAAGGGATAAGAACAAATTATTTGTAAATTTAAAAAATTACTTTATGGATTAAAACAAGGCCCCAAAGCATGGTATATAAAAATCAATGACCATATTCTAATAAATGGCTTTAAAATAAGTTCCTCTAGTTCAAATATTTATTTTAAGAAAATTGGATTTGATATAGTTGTTGTTGTAGACTATGTTGATGATTTGGTAATTACAAGGAGCTCAAAAAAATTGATGGATAGTGTGAAAAATGATTTAACAAAGGAATTTGACATGAAAAACTTAGGAATTTTGCACTATTATCTTGGTTTAGAAGTTTGGAAAAATAAGAATCATATCACAATCACTCAAACTAAATATGCTAGAAAATTTCTCAAGAAATAAAAAATGATAGACTACAAACCTAAGGAGACACCCCTAGAACAAAGATTGTAATTATCAAGATATGATAAACCTCCTCAAGTATTTGTTGCCTTGTATTGTCAATTGATTGGAATCCTTTTATACTTAATAGATGCAAGACTAGATAATGTCTTTGTTTTAAATTGTCTCTCTATATTTATGCAAGATCCTAAATAAAATGATTGGAAATCTACAAAAAGGATCCTACATTATACCAACAACACTACAATATATGATCTAGAATATAAGAAACGTGATCATTTCTATTTATAGGGATATTTTGACTCAGATTATGCCATATCAGTAGATTATAGAAAGTCAAAATTAGGCTATGTGTTTCATATTGGATCAGGACTTATTTATGGCACAATAAAAATATCATGTAGTGGCACTTTCCTTAACATAAGTATAATATCATGTTGTAAGAGATATTGTGGTTATGGTACATTCAATTAGATATGAAAAAAAATAGACATCCTGCAATATTAAATTATGATAATCAGGGAGCTATGAAATAAATTAAAAATATAGTGTTTCATGAAAGAAATAAACATATAGAAGCACAATGTCACTTTATTTGATATCATGTTCAAGATAATCATATTCACTTAAATATATCCCTACTAAAGATCAACTTGCATATATTTTTACAAAGGCACTTGGTCGAAATAAGTTTGCATTCTTTCATAAATATCTATGCACAAATGTTACAAAAATATTAATTGATACATCTAAATAAAAATTAGGAATCGACCTACAAATAAATTCTAATATAGAATAAAAATATTAGAAAGACGATCCAAAGTCAATAGTAGAACCAAAACTTGAAATACAAGACCAAAATTAAAGATTGAAAGCATACCAAATAATGTAATATGAGAGTTTATTGGAGTTTTATTATATTATTTTGTACTTTGAAGTACTTTGTAAATATGTGGTGTGAAATAATTTTGTAAATATTTGTTATTTATCAATCATTAGAGGCTATTTTATTAGAGAGTCGATAAATATGTTTCTCCTATGAGAAATATGAAGAGTTATATCTCGTGTGAGTTTGAGGATATGAAGAGTTAGTTGAATTTGAAATGCCAAGATTATTTGTAATGGTTATTTGTAAATATATCATGTAATGTGTGTGTAACAATGTGAAAATGTTCAATACTTCATTTGTATTAGAATACCTTTATCATTTACAAGAATATAGTGATTTTGGCTGAATACATGTGTATATCAGTTTTTATATATTGTATGAGAGATTTGATCATCAAATATTATTGAAACTTGTTTATATGACAATAGGTTTTAAACAAACACGTAGGGATCTTATATAAAGAGAATTCTTGACCTTATAATATTTTTATCTCGAACTAAAATGCAAGAAAACAAGTAAAATGAAATCAAAAAATAGCTATCCTATATGACTTAATTTTTGTAAGAGTTACAAGAAACTATTGTTTTTATTTTCTTTAAGCAAGGATCCAAGAGATTTCACATACAAGCTAGCCTAGAATGCAAAACTAAGAACTCTTTAGATTCATTGCCTAAAATAAAAAATAAAAGGATGTCTTTTTTTTTTGGTAAATCAAGTCTATCATTAAACCAGGTTTTAACGGTTGACCCAAAACCAATTTACAAAAATCAGCCCATGGCTGAGGAACCCCACCAGGAACCAAACTGAGGAAACTATGTCCTCTAACCTTACGCTACTACCTAGCCAAAAACCATAATAACCAGACCATACTACCCACCATAGTCGAAAAACCCCTTAAAAAAAAGATACACAGGTCCTATCAGGACCCTAACTACCCCAAGCAACCACACTACGCACAGGGGATCATCCATAAGCCCGTAGGAAACAAAAATCCACTGCCACTGCCAATACAACAAAACAAAATGTAGAACATCCAGACACAAGATAGGCTAATTGGAGGAAGACCCTAGTCCTCATCCTTGACCTCCTATTCTTGATTTTCATCTGTGTCTTCTTCATTGTCATCAGTATCCAAGTTGTAGACCACTAGCTTGTTGCTCTGGTATCCTTCTTTGAAGAAAACCTTGGTCAAAATCTCTTGTAATTCTTGCATCTATTGATTTATGTTGGCCATCGTGTTTAGGACATACCTTTTCAATTCCATTATTGTAGGGTTAGGACCCTCATCTTCAGACGTAATCTCCATGATTTTGTTGCTCCCCTGAACTTGCTTGTTTTTTAGCCTCAAGGAAGACCTAATGGGCTAGTCATCAATTCTCAACATTTTCCTTGTCGGGCCTCCCTTAGCGCTTGACTCACCCTCACACTTCATGATAGGGGAGGGTTTTGGGAGACCAGGGCTCTCGTGCCCCCTCAAACTTTCACCACAAACCGCCGGGGGATCCTTAGGAGGAGGGGCAGGGACAAGTTAGGGAGCATGGAGAAGGATATATTTGTAAATAACCTTGAAAATGCCTTGATGCATGGGCGTGGAAAAGCCTTTTTTGCTATGGGATGAGGTTATGGTGTGGTTCAGGGAGTTCATCAAAAATTGGGGAATGCTTATGGGGTTAACATCCCGAAAAAGTTTGACAAAGGTGTAATGGAAGTTGAGTAAAGTTTTACCAAGGTCCTCCACCGTGATGAATTCTAGCACATTCTTCATAAATGCATTCCAGGGAGTCAATATGTCCATCCTTGTGAGACTATTATTTGCCTCCTTGTAGATTTTCAAGTTATCCTTAAAATATTTGAGCTCCACCTCCTAGTTGTGCTTTTGTCTCTGAATTGACCTACCCTTGACTGATTGGCCAGTAATTTCCACCAGAAGCTGAACATTAATGACAAATTCAGACCCTTGATATCCATGTGGCCATCCTCCCATGTTTCCATCATATCCAGCATAATTTCATCTTTCACGCCCAAAAATAGATCGAAAAACTGGGTAAATTACCTTTTGTTCAGGATAGCCTGAGCAACAGGCTCCATGACCACCATGTTGGGCTCAATGTAGATCATATTTGATAAGGTAATTATAAAATTCCTCTTTGAATTGTCTAAAAGATCACCACTCATGGTTTCATTCAAAAGACTCCAGTATTGAATGATTAAAATGTGGTGCTTTATTTTCTTGACATATCCACCCATTATTAAGTCCTTAAAACCTGTGCCAAAACTAGAAACAACTTGCGAAGCACATTTTCCTTGATAATCATGCCAAATCATCATGTGGATAATGTCATCATAAGCCTTGACCCTGCTAATAGGATCCATTTTATTGGTATTGATGTGGAGGTTAGGCCCAAGACACCTCGCAGGTAACCTACTCCTCTCGAAGAAGGTTGGCCCATGTCTCAATGCATTTGGAAACTTGCACCTCCCCCCACAATGTACCCTCCTTGCATAACTGTCATTTTTAGGAAATAACACCACCACCTTGTAGTCCCACCTCCTATGAGTATGATTTTCCAAGCTAGCCTTGGGTTGATCACAATAAGATTCCAACCTAACCGCAGCCAATAAGAAAAGCCTTCTACTTTGGGTATTTTGCCCCCTCACGATAGTGATCCCCGAGGTACACGTGACTTGCCAACATGATAGCCTCATTGTTCCACTCATAGTCTTTCTGATTGGATGATATTTTCCACATCACCTAGAACCTCATTCTTCCATGTGATCATCCCGTTAGCCTTGACCCTGATGTTCACCAGTTTATTCACCGCTTTATTGGCTTCATGGAACACGTGTTGGATAACAAAATCTTCCCTCATGTCAGCAAGGATCCTTGCTTCACTGATGATGGCCTCTATCCTCCAAGTAGGTTTCATTTTGTTGTTGAGGAGGTTAACAATATTTAGGGAATCCCCTTCCACATAGCATTTACCTTGAACATCGTGGAGCAGAAGCAACCCTCTCCATAGAGCTTTGGCTTCGGCCTCATTAGTTTTGATCCCTAAATTTTTAGAAAATGCCAGCACAACTTGTCCTTGGTGGTCTCTCACCATGCCTCCCGCTCCAGCTTTGCTAGGGTTGTCCTTGGAAGCCCCATAAAAATTGAATTTGATCCAATCCACAGGGGGGGCAATCCATCTAGACTCTACCCTTGGATGAGGTTTGCACACTCCTATGGACTCGTCTAAGGAAATATCAAGAGATTTAGCAAGGATTTTCTCATGTAGAGGGATGGATTGGGAAGAAGAAGAAAGGATGTTGAGATTTTATTTAAGAAAGGCCAAAATTTTGATAATGATAGAAAGCGGGTCAAGAATAGAGTCACTAAAGGCTCTAAAGGCTCTATGGTTTCTCTCCAGCCAAATCTACCATAGACAGTGATGGAGACAAATCTTCCATAGGAACCTCAACTGGTAACTGATGAAGGGAGACGACCATTGATGGAATAACTTAGGAACCATGGTAGGCATTTCCCACAAGATGTTAAAGGTTTGGAACACCCCATTTAGGATGGCCACCTACCAAGGGCAATCTAGAAAGATGTGATGAATCGATTCCCAACTTTTCTTGCACAAATAACATCTGTTAGGCAAAATCATACCTCTTCGTATCATGTTGTATATGGTGAGGATTTTTCCTTGAATGGTAGCTCAGGAAAAGTGATCCATCTTAGGGATCAACTTGTCAATCCACACCACTTTAGAAATAAATGTTAGATCCTCATAATCGAGAAGCAATATGTATGTCGATTTCACTGAGAATTCCCCACTTTTAGTCATCGCCCACCTCAGATGATCCTCATCCGTGCTCATAGAAATAAATTGTTGAGATAACACACATTCAAGTTACTTATATTCATATTGTAGTCCCTACACCTTTACATACTTCCACCTCATATTATTCCCCTCCTGTCTTAGGAATTCTGCAACCATGGGTCCAAAATTTTCATCAGTGAAATGCTTGATTCTTGCTAACTTGGGGTCTGTTATAAGGGCCTCCTCACTCACCCATTTATCCTCCTAGAATATTATCCTAGTGACATTCCCAAATATCCATCTCATGCCTTTCTTAATAATCTCCCTTCTTGCCAAAATTTCTTTCCAAAAAACTGATCCCCGTATCGAAATAGGAGTGTTCAAAAAATTGGAACCTTGCAGGTATTTTCTTTTAACAATGGCTATCCACTCATTATCTTGGCTTGATAGGACACGCCATGCTTGTTTGGCTAACAAGGATTCATTCAGGTGGGAAACTCTCCTCAGGCCAAGGCCTTCCTGATCCTTGGGAAGGCACACTTTGTCCCACCATACTAGGTGGATCTTGTGCTTTCCTTCTAATCCTGACTGCAAATTTTTTTTTTGAAGTTGTGTTGAGTGGTGTTTTCACCCAATTGTGAAAGCACACTCTCCGGTAGGATCTGAGTCCTAAAATCCTCTACTTGCAAAGAAGGTAACTTATCCAAGGTTCCTGTTATGCTGATTCTTTGTCTACCAATGATGTTATTCAAGTGAAATGCTAGGAATACCTTAGGGTTTTCAAGTGGATGTTAACAAGGGGCACTGGGGTTTATATAATTTGAATTTACAGTGGACTCAAAGTGAATAATTGTACTTTAATCTTGGATTTTGATGGATTTTTAGTTATTAATTTGGATACAGTAATTAAACTGCAGAGAATAAAGCAAGGTTTTGAACAATAAAGAAAAGTAAATGAAGAGAAACTAAACTACAGTCAGAATGCTGCCATCAATTCGATGAAACCGAAGATACTGAGGTTTTATGCATGCAACCTAATCTAATGAACCTGCAAACTTGCACAATCCAAATAAATTAGGTGCCGGTTTCTAGGGTTTCTACTGTAATTCCAGACTTAGGCATTCGCATGAAGCAACCAAGCACACTTGCATTAAACTTCACCTAAAAGCCTCAAAAATCTGGAATGAAAGATAAAACATTAAATCATGCATGCACAAAATGACTCCTTCTTTCTCATCAATGAGATGCCAATACTCTGTATTTTATATTAAATGATATGTCAATTACATTCAAAGAATGTTCCAGGCACAAATATTCCAGAACAAAAAAGAAGGAAATTGCCTAAGTGTAGGCCCAGAATGGCAAAAAGCCCTTGTCTCTGCAACTCTGCAATCGGCAATTTCCAACCCCTCCTTCAATCTGTGCTTTTGGATTTATCTTGTCTAGCGTGGCTCTTCGATTCTCCCTGGTCGCTTCGCTTCACCTTCCTGCATGTGACCTTTCGAATTCCCACCTTTTCCTTGTCTTTATTCCATGTTTAACGCCAAAACGCCTAAAATCCTTCGTTGCATGTAACGCTTCTGCAGACCTAACACCTGCGTGCCATGTGTCACATGCTCTCTGCACCTTCTGTAACGCCATTCTATGAAAATCCCGACAAAAACTGCATTCCGCCTTCTCACCTTCTTGGCTGCGAAAACGTGACATGTCACGAAATTACGACATGTCGCGATATCGCTACACTCTTCCCAGCCGTACGTCCTTGGCAGCATCTTGTCGCGATATGACGACCGTTTTTGCTTTTGAGCCTTCTTTCCACAAACTGTAGCGAGATCGCTACCATCTCTCCGTCGGGCTTCCTTCTCACAAAGCTGTAGCAAAATCGCTACCATCTCTCCGTCGGGCCTCTTTGGCAACTTTATGTCACAAAATCGCGACCATTACCACTCTCTTGCCTTCTTTCAACAAACCGTCGTGATATCGCTACGGCTTTTGTCCTCGAACCTGCTTGCCACAAACTGTCGTGATATCGCTACCGCTTTCTCTTTCCGTACGCCTCCCCGAAACACGTCGTGAAATCGTGACCATTTTTCTGTTTCGTATGCCTTGGCAAAACCTGTCGCGATTTCGCTATCGCTTCTCTACTTCGGGCATGGTCTTCATTTCTGTCGTGATATCACGACGTTTTTCACCTTCGGACCTTCATGCCGCTTTCTGTCGTGATATCGCTACCACTTTTGCCCTCCATACGTTTTGCCACAAACTGTCGCGATATCGCTACCATTTTCTCCTTCGGGCCACTTTGCCAAAACACGTCACAAAATCGCGACCATTTTCTCTGTTCGTACAGTTTTCCAAAACACGTCGTGAAATTGCGACCACTTTCCTCATTCGTACGCTTCGGAAAAACACGTCACGAAATCGTGACACTTTTCATCATCCGTACGCTTCGACAAAACACGTCGCAAAATCGCGACACTTTTCATCATCCGTATGCTTCGGCAAAACACGTCGTGAAATCGCGACACTTTTCATCATCCGTACACTTCGGAAAAACACATCACAAAATCGTGACCATTTTCATTCTTTTCCAGCGGCATGTCGTGATTTCGTGACACCTTTTCTTTTCTTCTCAGCAACATGTCGTGATTTCGCTACACCCTTTCACTCTTTCCAGCGATATGTCGCGATTTCGCGACAACTTTCAATTTTCCTTTTCTTTCTCCTTTTCGGCAGCGATGGAGCTACATGTCATGATTTCGCGACACTTTTCTATTTTCGACAGTGATGGCGCGACAAGTCATGATTTCGTGACATGTCACGATTTCACGACACTTTCAACACTTATGCATTTTTTTCTCTTTTCTTCAATTTTAGCATCTGGGTCACCGAGATTCTTCTCTGCAAGCCTACAAAAAGGTGGGTCCCCAATTTTGGGGTGTGTTGTGGATCAACCACAACAAGTTGTTAAATATTTTGGAGGACATGAGCCAGGGCTTTGAAAACCGATAGGAAGTAGATAGGAATGCTTTGCAATGAAGCCATAGACAGGGTAGCTTTGCCTGCTTGGGATAAAAAGTGACCTTTCCAGCCTACTAACCTCTTCTAGATTCTTTCCACCACATTGTCCCACATAACTCGCAAAGTAGCCCCAGTGAAGAGATGTAGGCCCAAATAGGATGTTGTCAAAGTAGTTATGGCACATCCCAAGATCCCTACAATCCTGATATGTATCTGAATGGGATTTTTGAGGAAGAATATTTTGCTTTTGGTGAAATTGACCTTCTGACTGGCCACCGCTTCATACAGGGTAAGGATGTGTTTTATTATTTTGGCTTCTACCACCAACACAAGAGAGAGCATCAATGTATCATCCAAAAATTGTTGGTGAGTGATAGGGGATGTTTGGTAAGTGGCTTTGATACCAGATATAAGACCATCTAAACATTCTACTTTGATGGTTCTACCCAGTGCTTAGGCCACAATGATGAATAGAATGGGGCAAATAGGATCCTCTTGTCTTAGACCCCTTCAACTTTGAAAGTATCCTATAGGGGATCCGTTAACTAACACATAGAACCAAGGCTTATGGATACATCCTCAAATGAGTTTTACCCATTGGTGATTAAATCCAAATTTAATCAACACTGCCTCGGGAAACTCCCAATTGATGCAGTCGAAAGCTTTGTTCATATCTAGTTTTAAAGCAAGGGATGCTTTCTTGGTTTGATTTGCATAATGAAGGGCTTAATGAACCATGATGACCCCATCAAGGATATATCTCCCTTGGATTGAGCTTCCTTGATATTGGTCAATGATAAGGGGTAGAATATCTTTCATCTTGTTTGCTATCAATTTGGTGAGAATTTTGTATGTTACATTGCACAGGCTCAGAGGTCTATAATCGACCATAGTTTTAGGAGCTACTCCTTTAGGGATCAAGGCTATAAATGTGGAGTTGTAGCTTCTAGGAATGTGTTTGGAAGACTTAAATTCCCTCATGGCCAAAAAAAAATCTGCCTCCATCGTGTCCCATTAGGTTTGGAAAAAGCGGGGAGAGAAACCATCAGGTCCAGGTTCTTTATCCGAATCCATGGTAAACAAAGATTTTTTGATTTCCTCATCTGAAAAAGGATCGATGAGTTTCCTATTTATGTCATTATAAATGGTTTGATGAATAGCACACAAAATATATTCTTTTGCATTGGCCTAACATTGCACTTATTCTCCCAGGAGATTGCTGAAGTAATGCACAAATTCATTTATGATTTCTTGGACATCTTGAGTTGTGGAGTCATCTTCCTTGATCAGATCACGAATTATGTTGTTGCTCCTATTTTTAAGAGTGGTCACATGGAAGAATTTAGAGTTAGAATCCCCATCCTTGAGCCATAATTCTCTAGATTTTTGCCTCCAGTACATTTCCTCATAGGCCAGGACATTGTGGAATTCATCCAAGAGATTTTTTTCTTCTAATTTGGTTACCTCATCATATTGACCATTTTCAATGCTCCTATTGATGACAGTCAGTCTATCACTGACCTCTTTCTTTTTTTCAAATAGAATCTTGAAAATTAACTTGTTCCAAATTCTGAGGTTATCTCTCACCATCCTTAGTTTCTGGGACAGATTGAAGGAAGGGCTTCCATGACCATTAATCTTCCACCATTGAATGATTCTTTCCTTGATGTCCTTATGCTTGGTCCACAATGCCTCGAATCAAAAGGGCTTTTTGAGGCATAATCTTTAGGGAACCTCAAGTAGGATAGGACTGTGGTTAGAAGCAATCTTGGGCAAAGATAATAGGGAAGAGTCTCCAAAGGCCATGAGAGCCTCTTTCAAGAGAAAAAAATTGTCTAGCCTCTCTTGAATAATATGTTTCCCTACTCATCGGTTGCTCCAAGTAAACTTGGCTCCTTATAACTTAACGTCCATTAGTCCATTTATGTTGACGAACGAATTGAACTCATCCATACTTCTGAAAGGTAGCCTAAATCCTCCTTTTTTATCATATGAGTATAGCAGAGTATTAAAGTATCCCCCTACCACCCAAGGAATATCCTGAAATGCTTCACCCAAATGAGCCAGGTAAACCCACATAGACTCTCTTTCCTGAGCAGTATTAGGGGCATAAACATTTGAGGTGATCCATGACCTATTATTATTTAGATCATGGAATAGAATGCTTAGGACCCTCTCCTCATCCTGGATCATATTTCCTTCCACTTTTTTGGGGTCCCACATCATCATCAATCCTCTAGAAGCACCTCTCTCTTGCTTGAAAGCCATCTTCCCGTGCTTCCATATTCTAGGGGCTGCAGAAATTGCTGGACCTTCATCCATTTTTGTCTCTTGAAGTAACATTATAGTCGGATTAATTGTTTTTCTTAATGAATTAACCATCCTTTTTTTTACCAAGAAATTAAGGCCTCTCACATTCCATGAGAGGGTCTTCATTTAGATTGCTTGTTGTTTTTGCCTCTCCCCTTCCTTAAGGTGGGGGAGATTTGTTATTTCAGCTATCATCCTGACTTGTGATAACTTGTTTTAGAAGTTTCCTCTATTTCCCATTTGCTATTTCATTGTCAATATTAAGTTTATAATGGTCTACCTCGAACATTATTCCTCTATTTTTCTCACTCCCAAGGTCAATCGAGTATTTCGCTAAAATTCTTGTCTATTTTGGGCTAAACTTAGGAGGAGCTATTTGTTGTAGGTTGGGACTGAATCCCCCATTGTAATTTTAGTTACTATCATGTCAGTGCTAGACTCACCTCCATCTAGGTTCCTTACCTATTGGAGCTTAGGGTTTTCAGACTTACCTTTTCTCCCTCGACGGTTTGTTGCTTTCCTTTCTCCTTTTCCCAATTTTAGACTTGATGCTCAAGGTCTATTCTAACTTTCTTGAAAGCTCCTTTCCCTTGAGGGGCCCTAGGTCCTTGGTTTTTGATGATCCCTCTACCTTTGGGCCCTCTCGGGTCCTGGTTCTTCGAGCCTTATTTCTTTTATACTGTTGGACATTGTCTTGGAAGGTGACCTTGGTTTATGCACTTCGTACAAAAGGTCGGTTTATTTTCATATTCAATCGGTTGCTTCCTTAAGTAATTTCCATATTCCAACTCAATGAAGGTTGGGAGCTCTATTTCTAGATTTGCATTAACACATATCCTCGCCTGAGTCAATCATGTCCTTGCCAAGGTGGCATGATCAATATCCACTAGTTTGCCAATAGTTTTTGTTATTCCTTGAAGCCAATACTCATTGAAAATTTGAGCCGGTAGGTTAGGCAAGCGAACCCAAATGGGAAAATAGGTTAGGCAAGCCAATAAAAGGATAATTATTAAGCTACCTTGAGTTCCTTTATTTCCATTTAAATATTTATTTAAAATAGAAAATAGAAATTTTTATTTCTTAAACAAAAAACAAACAACCTATACTATAAAATAGAAAATAAAAAATACAAGTTCAAAGTTACCAACTTCAATGACTAAGACAAAATTACTCCAAGAAATTATATCACTCCTTTACAAAATCACTCCTTTGAATCTTGCAACCAACTATTTTGTTCAACCTATAATAAAACCAAAACATTGAAGGCACAAATTAGTTTTTAGGGGCTTGCTAAGCTAAGAGAAGCAATAAGCTTTCTAGCTTGACTAGTCAAACCCCTTTATCCTTTAGAAAAAGTAAATATTACAAACTAATATGATATGGAAATATGAATGATGAAATTATTGTTTGCATATAAGCGATTTTGTTTTCTATAAATATTGACATTAGAACATAAAATAAAAAATTATAATTTAATAAAAGAGAAACTATGGATGAAAAAATTATTGTTGGATGTAGAACAATTTTCTGTGAGTTTTATATAATAGTATAAACATAGGAATATATGACAAAATCACTATTAATGCGATAACAATTTTGTTACTATATATTGTATAGGATGAAAGAATGCAAAAATTAATGTTATAGAGATTAGGTGACTTATTATGACAAAATTACTACTTGGATAGCAATGATCTTGTGAATATAAAATTGAACAAAAATATTAAATCTAAAAATTACTACAGGAAAAATCACAGAAATCTAATAATGATGATATCTCTACTTGGAGGACCAATGATTTTATATTTGTAATAGATACAAGTAGTTAGGAGGTCAAATTCAGGTTTTTATGATGTCATAGGCTTGTAGGATATCTCTATACGAAGCAAAACACCTAAAATTGCTACAAAACAAGGTAAAATAAAATTTGTATAGAATCAAGATTATACTTAAAAGAAAGCAACTATTGTTAAATCATGATATGAGAAAAAATAAAGGAGACAATAAAGTTCGTATAGAAAAATATAAGCAAGAGAAAAATAAAAATGGAGAAGGGGATATATCACCAAGTATTATGGCCTCTTCTCCTTACCCTCACATTGATTCACCAAGCAAGGAATTTCAAAAACTTCAATGAGAACTATGTCCATAAGAGAATGATTGAAAGAGTTAATTTTTAAAGAAAATTAACAAAATTTTGGTAGCACAAGATTATATTTTTTAAGGACCTCCCCAAGTCCCCAAGACCTCAAACTATAGATATTTATTTTCTTGGGGAGAAAATAAAATGCATTCATGGTCAAAATAAATTGAATGTAAGAATTTGAATCCATATCTTTGGATAACAAGAAGGTCGATCATAAAAATAGTAAGTTTTGAAGTTGGAGTTACCTTGGATATGGCACATATATGAGGAGGGATCAGGTAATGAATGGAATAATGTTCAAAAGGATGGATATTCTAAGATTCAAATATTATATCCTCAAGAAATGAAATCACTCCTTATTAAAATCATGCCTATAATAATATCGACCAACGATTTCATTATTTTTATTGTTATAGGGCAAGGATGAATTTATGTGGGAATGATGAAATCATTGCTTTACAAAAATGTGGAATCAATTTCCTCAAATTAGCAATATTACATTTGAAGGAAGGAAGCTCAAATTTTAGGGTAAGATAGCTAATTAATCAATTTGGTTCTTTAGTGGGTGTTTATAATTTTGAGTAGCAAAAATTGGTGTCTATATTTACCCTCTTTTGATGCATTTACTGCATAATAAATACATCAAATGGTAGTAGATGCCTCAATTTCAAAGGAAAATCACTTCTTTGTTAATGCTAATTTGGAGTGAAGGTATGGTGTGAAATTTTCTCTTATGAGTAACTTGAAAAATCACCAATTTAGGCAGCATTAACTACATTAATTACACCCATGCCACTAGCCCAGGGTGCCCCCTTGAGTTTTGGAGGGAAATTTGTGTTCTTGAGGAAATTTTAATAGTTTGAGGTGATAATGGGAGAAAAGGGGGAAATTCAAGAAGGGTCCCCCAAGGGGTTAAAAGGTTTGAAGGGTTAACTAGATAAATCAATTCCATGTGCATAGGTAGCAATAGTGAGCTCCAGGTGCAATTTTAGGTGTAAACTCTCATGGTTCAATAGGGAAAACCCACACATCATGTGGATGTGGTATAAGTGGCAATGGGACTAGAATGAGGAGGCCTACATGTATATCTTGAAACCTCGACCTAAAATCTATGTTTTATTGTTAAAATGTAGATTTTTAAGTTGTAATGGTGATAGCGTCATCCTCTAGGAATATCATATGTCATGATTTTTCTAAGGAGAATATATTTTATACATAAAAAAATCATTGGTTATTTTTTTAGCAATGGAAATTTAGTTCTTTGATGATTTTGTCACCTAGGAATTATTTCATTGAGGAGCAATTTTGCACAAAAATGAAGATTTTTTTAATGCATGATTTTGTCAATTAGAAGTAATTTTGAAAAGAAATAATTGGGTTTTTGGTAGGGTAGGTAAGATAATAGGTTGGTTTTGGATAGATTTGTAAGTTGATAGATAGTTTTTATTGGTTTTATGACATGGTGTGGTAGAGTAGAGGGAGCATGTTAGCTTTCTGAATAGGTTAATTCACAAAAAGCTTCAACTAGGATCTAAAGATAAATCAAACCAATGCTACTAACAATGAAACTTGATAACAATAATATCTTACAAATAATATCTCATGAAATATAACATAAATGAACATAATATATAGAGATTACATTAATGATACAACTTGGTTACAATGCATGGAGCTTTACCTCCAATATATCCTTTTTCATGACTTTTTAGTTCTCTAACTATTGCTCTCCTCTTCCATCTAGGAAATGCAACCTTTCATATTCCTCTAATAAAAATAAAGCTCTCAAATTATCGTATATCATGTGTCTCTTCATACACTTGTAGAGGGGGAAAACTACCCTACCACGTACGATTCTCGGTTGGATCTGTTAGGAGCCGAGGTGAACCATGGGGGTATGTTATAACTCTACACTCGGTGTAAAAAGGGGGAAAGGGTTCACCAGGAATGGTTTTAGGACTCACTCCAAGTCTAGGGTGGAATGTGTTTGAATGTGTCAATTAAGCATGCACCTATGTTTGGCCTTTCTAAAACTACACTATAAAAAGGGAAAGAACAATGCAAGATACAAGATGCAAGAAGACAAGAGCTAACCCTAGAATGATTCTTTTCTTGAATGATCACTAACCCTAGGATTGCAAAACAAAGCCTTTGAGCAAGGGTCCAAGAGAAATGCACAAACAAGGTTAAAACCCTAGATGCACACTATATGCTTTTATTCTTTCAAATGCCTAGAAATTTGATCAAATGCTTTTCTTCACCTGTGATCTATATTTTGAATAGAAATGAATAAAAGAAATCAACAAACAACCTAAATATCTACTAGGGCACTTATCTGATTCGATGGTTGTTCCAAGCTTTATCTTGCATCCAACAATGTCCCACAACTTCTATCCTACAAAATAACTTCACAAAACCCTCAAAAAATATGATCAACATTAGGGGGCTGCTTAGGCCACTATATGACTGTACTTGGAGGTGCAACAGTCAAGCCCCCTAGGTCCTTTTAGCTGACCTTTAGAATGCAAAAGTGAAAGTTGACCTTTTTAGAAGATGAACAAACAAAATACAATGCAATAGAATAATATGATAAACATAATGTAATTTGTGCAATTATGCTCTAAATGTAACATGAAATGTAGATCTAGGGTTTGGGGGTGAACTTCTACCCCCAAGCTTAGCTTCAATGAAATCATACCCTATATGGGGTAACCATAATTTTGATTCTAATGAAATTGTGCCCTATAATTATGGGGTACAATTTTACAATAGAAGAAAAATGCAATAGAATAATGCAAATAAACTAATAATAAATGTGAATTTAGCAATATGTAAAATGCAAGAGAATGAAAACAACCTAGTGGTAGTGAAAAAGTAGATAAAAGGATGAAGACCTCCAAGATAGTAGACTCCTCCTTAGGGCTCCAACACTTATCCACCAAGGGTAGCAACACACAATCAAATGTAGTAGAAGAGATCTCCATAAAATCTAAAAAGCTTCAATAGAATCTTGTTAGCACTTGTATCAACACTTGTTAGCATCTTGTTATATTTTTCACTTAGAATTTATGATTAGAAGAGATCTAGAAATCAAGAGAGGTAGGTATGAGAAAAGAAAGCTTCAAACCCTCTATTTATAAGAGATTTGAAACAAGAATGGGTAGGAAAACCAAGGAAAAGCTGATGCCAAAGAAGGTTAAGTTGAAATATTAGGTTTCTAAGAGAAAACCCTAGCTAGGTGAAATCATGCCTCATAAGGGCTGATCATGATTTCATCAAAGCTAGAAAAAAAGGAAAAAAAGGGGAGAGAGGCCCAAAATTGCTTTGGGCAAGTTGGAGGGTCTCTCTGAGGGTCTAGGGAAAATGACTCACTCAAGTGGGTCAATTTTCCATGTCTACATTTTCCCCCCTCTTTGATGCATTTATGGCCTAATAAATGCATCAAAGAAATATGTAGACACCTATGGGTGGAGGAAAACAACAATAAAAAGGAGTGGTTAGTTTAGAAGAAAGGAGTGGTGCAAAAATGGTGTCATTCTAGACACTTTCTTGTTTTGCATGTAAATCGAGGCATTAGGGATATTAATGCCTCTCAGGCTAGGGTGCCCCCTCGAGTTTTGGAAGGAATGTCAAATTCTTGATGAAACTTAAAATGGTAGATGTAGAAGAAAGAAGAGCGAAAAAGAGGAAAGAAGAGAGGAAAAGAAAAGCAAAAAACAAGAATAAGAAAGCATAAAAAACATGAGTGTGTGCTCATGTGTGATTGCTTATTATATATATATATATATATATATATATATATATAGGTGAACATAGACATAATGGATGCAATGAACCTATATGAATGATATGGAATGATATGAATCTAACTAAATGCAATGCATCTAAAATGCAAGCCTAAATGAAATGCATGGGTGGATGAAAATAATGCTCTAAAAGGCCAATGAAAATAAAAGAACCAAAACCCTATGAGGGTGTATGCTTTGCAAGATGGACAAGGTGGAGTTAAACCTTCTATGGGTGTAGTGCTCACTAAGATGGAAAAAAGAGAAAGAGATATACCTGTTAGGATGTATGCTCACAAATGGTCGAGATGGAGGCTACTCCTCATTTGTGACCATGAAGCTATCTTCTATGGGGTGTGTTGTGTGCAAGAAAGTGATGATCAAAGTGAGTACTACCTTATAGGGGTGTGGTGTGTGCAATAAAGTGTATGGACATGGCCAATGGAGAAAAATGAGAACCAAATCCCTTGACTTGGAGAGATATAAGCAATAAAAACTTTCAAGGTCAAGGAATAAGGAAAAGATGAGATGGGCGGATGAAATGATGGAAATGCATGAAGGTGGGCCCTAGGTTGGGGATTTTCTAGGCATCAGAGCCCTAGTGAGAGTGCAATGCATGTGAGCTATGACCTAACTAGGTGTCATCACTTGCCATTGTTATGAATCCCTAAAAATCTATATGAACAAGTAATCATGCAAATATGAGTAGGCAGAAGTGCAATTTATGACAAGCAAAAATGCAAATGGAATAGAATGTTAGGTAATCATGCAAAATATGACATGCAACCATGCAAAATGATCAAGCAAACAATGATGCTATATGAAACTATTCTAAATGCAATGTGCAATGTAGATGATGGATCATGCATAATATCTTTTTAGATGCATTATGTTCATTGGTTCTTTAAGTTCTTCACCATCTAAAGAAGCTAAATGATAGGCACCTGAGCCAAACTTAGCTATTATGACAAAGGGCCCTAACCAATTGGCCTAGAACTTACCTTTAAGATCAGAATGAGCATTGGTGTTCTTTTGGTTTTCCTTGAGGACAAGGTCCCCAACCTCAAAAGAATGATTGCAAACTTTCTTAGAGTAAGATCACTTGAGCCTATTCTGATAGGCTCACAAATGCTCTAAGGCATGAATGCACTTTTCATCCAATAACTCCAATTGGTGCAAATGATCTGAGTGATACTCATCATCGATCGAGGCATCTTGCAACAAGATGTGCAATGAGGGAACCTCAAGCTCAAAAGGAAACACCACCTCAGACCCATATACCAAGACATAGGGTGAGGCACCTATGGGAGTACACATGCTAGTATGATAGGCCCACAAGGTAGGATAAAGTTGGATATGCTAATCATGACTAGTCTTACAAACCAACTTCTTCAAGATCTTGATCAAAGACTTATTGGATGCTTCGACTTATCCATTACCCTGAGGGTAATATGGAGTTGACCACCTATGCTGAATCTTGTACTTAGCACAAAGTTTATGAACATCCTTGTTCTTGAAAGGAGTGTCATTGTCAAAAATAATCATCAAAGGAATCTCAAACCTACAAAGAATCTGGTTGAAGATGAACTTGGAAACTTGAGTTCTAGTCATCATGGCTAGGGGTATGGCTTCGACCCATTTAGTGAAGTACTCTATCATTGTTATGATAAATTTATGACCATCATATGACATTGGGTTAATCTTCCCTATAATTTCCAATCCCCACATAGAGAATGGCCAAGGGGAAGAAATAACTTGAAGGTTTTGAGAAGGAGCATGGACAAGATTATCATGGCATTGACACTTGTTGCAACATCGAACATGATCACATGCATATTTCTCCATGGAAGGCCAATAGTACCCCATCCAAAGGAGCTTCTTGGCAATAGCATTACCACTAAAATGGCCTCCACATGATCCTTCATGAGCCTCACTAAGAGCAAGTCAGGCTTCATCAAAGTTAAGGCATCATAAGAGGATACCTTCAAAAGAATATCGATACAAGGTATTGCCAATTATAATAAATCAACATACTCTTTTACACAAAATCTTATGTTGATTATGATCTAAACCATCAGGCATCAAACCATCCTTAAGAAAATTAAATATGTTGGTATACCATGGCTCATATGGGGCATCTTCGATGGTCAAAATATCTAATGGGATAAGATAAGAACCAAGTGATGTGGGCTCCTGAAGTTGTCTAATGATAATCAATGCTTGATCATCTTCTAACTCCAAAGGAAATAAGGATGCAATAGTGGCCATGGCATCCACATGGTGATTTAATCTAGGGTGGATAAACTCTATGGTTACTTGATCAAATGAGGATAATAACTTGGTGACAATATCCTTGTAAGGCTTTAGTTTATCATCTTGAGTTTGATAAACATCATTGATCTGATTGACCACAAGTTGAGAGTCACCAAAGATTGAAAGGACTCTAACCTACAAAGCTAAGGCTACTCTAAGGCCAAGGATCAAAGCTTCATATTCTATAGTATTGTTTATGTAAGAGAAATAAAGCTTGAAGGACAAAGAGGATGAGCTATTTTTATGGGGTAACTAGAATGAATCTAGCACCAACACCCTTCATGCATTGGGCTCCATCAAAAAATAAAGTCCAAGACTCTAGCTCTTCAACTTTAATATTGAAGCACTCATCGAGAAACTCAACAACCAAAGGATGGGTAGCTTCTAGGAGTGGAGGCTAACTGATCAATGATTACCTGACCCTTGATAGCCTTCTGACCTATGAATGTTAGGTCAAACTCACTAAGGGCTAAAACCCACTTAGACTCTAAAAGGTGAGGCTTAGACATTAAATAGTGCAAAGGATCAAAATTTACCACTACCAATATCTTATGGTTGAGCATGTAGTGTCTTAGCTTTTAGGAAGTGAACACTATGGTGAGGTAAAGCTTCTCTAAGGGGGTGTACCTAGTTTCATAGCTAACCAAAGTTCTACTGATATAGTAGATAGCTCACTCTTTGTTTTTATCATCATGTTGAGCCAATAAGGCTCCCAAAGCATGAGCTATGGTAGCTATGTAAAGCATCAAATGATTAGGAAAAAATGGGGGGAAGTGAGATATTGTTTGAGGTCATCAAAATATTTTTGACACTTATAATCCCATTAGAATATAACATCTTTCTTAAGAATCTTAAGAAAGGGTTGACACTTATCGGCTAACTAGGCTATGAATTGATGAATAGCTTAAAGCTTACCTTGCAGGCTATGCAACTTGGTTAGGGTGTGAGGAGGAGGTATGTTAGTGATAGTCACTATCTTAGTGGGATCTACTTCAATACCTCACCTAGAAATGATGAAACCTAACAACTTTCTAGATGTGACTCCAAACACACACTTAGCGGGCTTAAGGTAAACTTTGAAATGTCGAAGCCTTTCAAAAATCCACCTTAGATCATGAACATGATCTTGTCGATGTATGGAGTGACCTAAAAGATCATCCACATAATCCTAGAGAATATCATGCATCATGTCATGGAAAATATAATTCATAGCCCATTGATAGGTGGCACCAACATTTTTCAAGCCAAAAGGCATGACTTTCCAATAGAAGGTACCCCATGGAGTGATGAAAGTTGTCTTGGCCTGATCCTCAAGGGTAATCATAATCTGATTGTATCCTGAGAAACCATCCATGAGAGATAACATCCCATATTTGGTAGTGAAATCTATGATCTGATCTATGTTGGGTAGGGGAAAATCATCCTTGGGACATGCTAAGTTGATGTCCCTAAAGTCGATACATATTCTGATTGTTCCTTCCTTCTTAGCTATAGGAATGATGTTGGAGATCCAATCAGAATAGTCGATAGATTTTATAAAATTGATGTCAAGGAGTTGTTGGAGCTCCTCCTTGATCAAAAGGGTGACCTTAGGATGCATCTTCCTAAGTTTTTTCTTAACATGCTTAGCATTAGGGTTAACTACCAAATGATGCATAACAAGGGAGGGATCAAGCCCTGGCATGTTAGTATATGACCAAGCAAAAATATCATGAAATTCTCTTAATAAATTGGTCAACTGCTCCTGCTCATCCATGGATAAGGCTTTACCTAGCTTAAGGATTCTAGGGGTCTCCTCAGAACCTATGTTCACATCTATGGTCTCCTCAATGAGAATGGATGACTCATCCTCAAGAGGTAAGGTAGGGAATCACTCCTAGTTGCTCAAGGTCCTTGAGAGACATAGAACCAAAGTCCTCTTGAGAACTAGAAGACTCAACCTACACTGTGCAAGGGACTAACCCATCAAAGGATATGCCATTATGAAGAGACATCCTCATGAATCATATCATAAAGAGTGTCACCTTCAACATACTCCCTTGGGGTTACAACTAATAGAGAGGGAGAGGGTGGGCCCTCATCCTCAACACTCCACTCCAAACCTTGATGAGATATCCTCAGAAGAGGCTCTTGATGAGAAGGATTGACTTGATCCTATGATGAGATATTAATTAATGATTCCTCTCTCATGTTTAGATTTTCAAATTGCTTAGTTATGTGAGATGAGGGATCTGATGGATGAAAATCATATTGAGCTTGTTCAACTAGTGAACAATATTCAAATGGTTGAGGATCACCCAAAATGGTGATAAATTGATTCTTAAATTCAAACTTCAAACATTGGTGAAAGGTAGAAGGGACAACCCACATCGCATGGATCCAAGGACATTGAGAAGTAGATTAAAAGATGCAGGGCAAGATACCACATAGAACACAGTATCTAAGATCTTGGGTCCAACCTTAAGGGGAGGGATATAATGCCACAAGCTTCTTGGGACTCATTGTTGAAGGTTTTGATGATGTCATCAGATTTAGTTAAATCTTCCTCTTTTAATCCAAACTTTTGGAAAAATTGATAAGTGCATAAATTGAGGGAAGAACCATTATCAATCAGAACCCTCTTGATAAAAGTTTTCCCAATAAATGTAGTAATGTAGAGAGAAGAATCCCTATAAGGGTTTGAGGAAGAAATATCATCATCCAAGAATGTGATATGATGTATCCCAAGAGAGCTTACAACATTAGCCATAGCACTAGGGGAAATATCTTGAGGAATAGATTGTTGTCTTAGAAGTTTCAACAAGGCTTCCCCATGAGTAGGAGAAGTTTGCAAAAGTTCTAAGAGAGAAATATTGGTTGAAGAACTCATCTCCTATTGAGAATGTTGGATCTAGTGATTCTGCACTTGTTGCCTTGTAGTTGCTGCTATCATACCAACCATATTATCATAGGGAGGTGGCACATTCTGATATGACACTTGATTAGCTACCTGTTACCCATGCTTAGGTAGGGGATCTTGGAAGATTCCCATATCTTGATTAGTTGTGGGTCCTTTTTGAGTAGGAGATTGATCTTTTTATGGGTGAGAACCTTCTATAACAAGGTATCCTACATCAATCAGATCTTGAACCACATGTTTCAACCTTTTACAAGAATTTATCCAGTGTCCCTCCACTCTATGATATTCATAATGTTGACCTACCTTGTACCAATTAGTTGTAGTATCAGGTTACCTTATGGGAGGTAACTCAATCATATTAGCTTCCAAAAGCTGCTTTAGGACCACTTCCATAGGTATGTTAAGCCTTGTGAAATTTCTTTGTGGAGGTTTTTGAAGTACTATATTTTGTAGGTTGTTAATAATACTATTAATAGGCCTACTATCTATTACCCCATCACCTACCACATGCTTGTTCTTATATTATTATTTAGTGGTCCTATCTTCTTTCACTTTAAGTTGTCCTCTTCTGATAAGAGCTTGTTCTACTTTCCTTGCTAGGTCAATTGCTTGATCAAAATATGTGATAGTTGTAGTTTCCAATGCATAAGATAATTGCTCTTGCAAATTTCCAATAAATATTTCAAGCATGTCTCGAGGAGGTAAGGTATATCTCAAGCATCCAACTAGACTCCTCCAATGAGATAAGAATTCTGAAAAACTTTCCTCTTTACCTTGCTTTAAAATGTAAACATCTTTCATGGTCACATTCTTTTCAACATAAGCACCAAATTGTTGCACAAATAATTCAATTGTCTCTTCAAAATTCCTCAAAGAATGGTTGGGCAACTGATAATACCACTCTAATGCCATGCCACCAAGACTCTTAGGGAACATCTTTAGCAACAACATGTCATCATATATGATATCATGGCAAGTTATTCTAAACATTCTTAAATGCTCAATTGGATCTTTCATTCCCTTATATATAGGTAAAATTGGTATGGAAAAATGCTTAGGATAAGGCTTAGTGATAACTATAGGGTCTAAGGGCTGATTGCACATTTCTCTATAGTTGTAGGTGAAACTAGGGGGTTGAATCATATCCACTCTTGAAACCAATTGTTTCACCATATTAGTTAAACTTTGCACCTCATAATTGTTGTTGTGCAATACCCTTAGATTCCCTAAGGGAGGGGTATAGGTAGGTTGTTGAAAGGGTACTTGGCCCATGTTGGAGGTATTGATACTATTGTGATATGTGGTATCTTGTTGGAGAGGATAACTAACATTTGGTGGAATAGAAGAAAAAATATTGAGATTAGTAGATTGAGGAGGAAATTGAACATAATCTTGAGATGCACTACTAGTTGGAGGAATTTGTAGAATCCTTCCAATGTTGGTGGTCATAGTAGTAGCATATGTTGGGTTATGAACAAGATTACCATGATGCAAAGATTCAATCAAGGAGTTGTTATGAACATCTCGAGGGGAAATGGTTTGATGATGAGATGTTCCAACTTCCTTGAGTTGGGCTTCCTCTTCCATAGCTTTATCCAAGGTATCCTTATGATGCTTGTAGAAATTCCAAACATGTTCAAATGATTTAAAGATAAGGTTCCCATTGGGTCCCTTAGTAGGATCAAGGTTATTCTCAATCTCTTCATTTTCTTCCTCTTCTATATTATGATTTTCTCTATCAATTTGATCATCTTCTTGGAAAATCTCATCAGACTCTAAAAGCCTTCACCCACTCCTAAGGTTGGGAGCCATTAGGAGAGAGAGAAAGGATAGAGTGGAAAAGGAGGAAACTAAAACTAACAAAAGCACACAAAATATTTTTAAGATGTTTTTAAATGTTTTCTGATCTAAACAAATAGAATTAGTGGTCTTGTTTAAATTTTTCAAGAAGAGCAAAGGAAGAGGCTTCCTATTTTTGCCACTAAGATGCATGTTTCACGTCGGGTTCACCAAATATGTAGAGGGGGAAAATTACCCTACCATGTACGATTCTTAATTGGATCTATTGGGAGCTGAGGTGAACCATGGGGGTATGTTATAACTCTACACTCTATGGGAAAATGAGGGAAAGGGTTCACTAAGAATGGTTTTAGGACTCACTCCAAGTCTAGGGTGGAATATGTTTTGATGTGTCAATTAAGCATGCACCTATGTTTGGCCTTTCTAAAACTACACTATGAAAAGGGAAAGAACAATGCAAGATACAAGATGCAAGAAGACAAGAGCTAACCCTAGAATGATTCTTTTTCTTGAATGATCACTAACCCTAGGATTGCAAAACAAAGCCTTTAAGAAAGGGTCCAAGAGAAATGCACAAACAAGGTTAAAACCCTAAATGCACACTATATGCTTTTATTCTTTCAAATGCCTAGAAATTTAATCAAATACTTTTCCTCACCTGTGATCTATATTTTGAATAAAAATGAATAAAAGCAATCAACAAATAACCTAGATATCTATTAGGGAACTTATCTGATTTGATGGTTGTTCCAAGATTTATCTTGCATCCAACAATGTCCCACAACTTCTATCCTACAAAATAACTTCACAAAACCCTTAAAAAATATGATCAATGTTAGGGGGCCTACTTAGGCCATTATATGACTATACTTGGAGGTACAATAATCAAGCCCCTTAGGTCCTTTTAGCTGACCTTTAGAATGTAAAAGTGAAAGTTGACCTTTTTGGAAGATGAACAAGCAAAATACAATGCAATAGAATATAATGTAGTTGTTGTAATTATGCTCTAAATATAACATGAAATGTAGATCTAGGGTTTGGGGGTGAACTTCTACCCCCAAGATTAGCTCGATGAAATCTTATCCTATATGGGGTGACCATGATTTTACTTCTAATGAAATCATGCCTTGTAATTATGGGGCATGATTTCACAATAGAACAATGCAAATAAACTAACAATAAATGCAAATTTAGCAATATATAAAATGCAAATGAGAAAACAACCTAGTGGTAGCAAAAAAGTAGACAAAAGGATGAAGACCTCCAAGATAGTAGACTCCTCCTTAGGGCTCCAACACTTATCCACCAAGGGTAGCAACACACAATCAAATGCAGCAGAAGAGATCTCCACAAAAATCAAAAAGCTTCAATAGAGTCTTGTTAGCACTTGCATCAACACTTGTAGGTAGCTTGTTAGATTGCTTCACTTAGAATTCATGATTAGAAGAGATCTAGAAGTCATCAGTTTGGGGAAAAGAAAGCTTCAAACCCTCTATTTATAAGATATTTGAAACAAGAATGGGTGGGAAAACCAAGGAAAAACCGACGTCAAAGAAGGTTAGGTGAAAACTCTAGGGTTTTCTAAGAGAAAACCCTAGCTAGGCGAAATCATGCCCCGTAAGGGCCAACCACGATTTCTCCAAAGCAAGAAAAAAAGGGGAAAAGAGGGGGAGAGAGGCCCAAACTTGCTTTGGGCAAGTTGGAGGGTCTCTCTGAGGGACTAGGGAAAATGACTCACTCAAGTGGGTCAATTTTCCATGTCTACAACTCTCTTGACACTTTGCACTCTTTCTCATATTTCCACATACATTATATAAAATATAAATCATCTACCAAACTAATATTGCAAGGGGGACCAAATAATGTAATATCTCCAACACCCCTTGTATTACATTATTTGGTAGGAAGGCTTTTTGTCTTCAATTTTATCTTCAATATCCAACTCTAACTTTTTCATGGCTAGATAAATAATCTATGTCTACCTTTGGATCAATGTATCTAATTTACCTCTAGGAATCTGTCTCTAGGTAATTGCCTCTAGGTCATTAACATTGGTTCTACCTCTAGGTCACTGCCTCTAGGTATCTACCTCTAGGTCACTGCCTTTGGGTCATTTCCACTGGATCACTACCTCTAGGCCACTATCTCTGGAACTTTACCTCTAGGTCACCTCTAGATAATCACGGTCTCTAGGTCATCCACTATAAACCATCATATCTATAGTATCATCACTACAAATGCTTTCTCTATAATCCATATTCCAAGCTATGCTTGGATCTTCTTTCTCTTTGTCTATTATGGGAGTTCTTTCCACAGGATTCCTTAATCTGCTTTTCAATTTTTTTATATACTACCTTCTATTCTAAATATATTCTTGGAATAGATAAAACTCAATCTATCTTATATTTTTCCTGATTCTTTCTCAAAAAAATTAAAACTTATTCTTCACTGGTTGTTCTTCAACCTAGTGGTATTAATCCTTATCTTCACTAGTTTTTCTTCAATCTAGTGGTAATACTTTATATTTTCCAACTTTCAAGTTTTATGTAAGAAAAATTTTATTATACTTGGTTTCCTTTTGTAGAAACCATACAATATTCCTTTCATTTTATCCCATTCGTCTATGTTCATCCATCCACAATCCATTTTTACTCTATAGTTTTCTTTTTCTTTTGTAGATAAAATATTTGTGAATGATTATGTCCAAAAATATTACAACTATGGAGATTCCAACATCTCTTTGTCTTATATCGATATCTACCACAATGACTACACTTGTTTTCTATTACTAAATTCCTTTGATCATTCTATCCTTTATTGTAACTATTTCTATCAATCCTTGTCATATATTTGATGTCGTTATTTCCTATCATAAATTTAGTTCCTTGCTCATTACTGCTAGTCTGACCTATATATCCAAGACCTTCATATTTTGGTCTTATTTCTAATACAATTGGTTCTTTCATTCCTTGTTTATGTTTTCCTAAACTTGTATCTTTATATCCCATTTTCTTCAACAAATTTGAACCAAATCATTTAGTATGCTTCTAAAAACAACCAAAGGTATCATTAGACTAATATTTATCAATATCAACACAATTATGAGCATTAATACCTCTATCATCAATTAAATCCATATGAACATCAATTTTAATAGTATTAGACTTTTCTGAATAATCACAAACTATATTCAAATCACTTGTAGCATCTATTTTTATAATAGGTTCTTCTATCTTTGACATGAATTCTAAATCACTAGTGTCATTGCTTGCATCACAATATTTCCTTTCATTTTGACAAGAATCATAACTTGCATATTTTCCTTTTTGAAGAAGATCACTAGTATCACAACATGCATCTATCATAAATGGTTTTACTTCTATAGAATCACAACATAAATCTATCATTATGGACCTTAAGTCATTTGTATCACAAGAAGCATCTTTTATTATTGACTTGTTTCCTATTTCTTCAACCTTCTTATTTTATCATATTAGAAAAATATAGAGTGATAATTCCTTTGTAGATTATTCTCCATAGACTAATAGGTACAGTAACAAAATCTTCATAACAATCATTGGCATCATTAAGAACACTTTGCATGCATTTTTTAAGTATTGAAAATTCCTCTTTTTCTGCTTCACTAGTAATATCAACAAACCTACTATTCAAAGTATTTGTTTTATCAACAAGCTTGTTCTTCAAATATTTAATCATTTCTTCTTGTCTTCTATTCTTATATTTAAGGACTTCATTAGAAAGAAATACCATAAACATCATTCTTCCTATATCACTAGGTAATGTCAAGTTACTTTTAGACTCTCTATATGCCTCATCAACCTTTGAATTTAGATAATTACCAAGTGTTAAATACTTTTCATCTTTGACTTCTCTCATAATTGATTGTAAGGCATTCTTTTCAATTATTGATATATCCTTTTGTTCTTCAATTTCTTCTATCATGTGTTGTGTATGACATTTTAATATTTCCAACCTTTTTGAAATATCTTGAATGTCTATTTGTTTTTCTTGAAAATATTGAATGTATATTTGTTCTCCTTGGAAACATAGATTTTCTACTTTAATTGTTTTTGACATCTCATGTCTTTGTATTTCAATTTTTGATCATTTGTATTCTTTTTTATTTGCTTTTTCTTTGCCATGTTCCTTTGAAGTTGACTACCTTATAACTCCCTAGGTTTTGAACAATTGATTAAATTCTAAATTTCACAAAACTAATTTGATGTTGAAGTCCTTATAACTCCCAAATAAGAAATTTAGAAAATTAGAAATTAGAAAATTTGCAAATGTAAAAATTCCTAATTTGATGTAGAATACCTTATTCCTCCAATCTTAAATTATTTGCAAATATTTCTATATAACTTGAATTTAAAAAACTTTCAAATTAAATCCTTCAAAAATATTTCTAAATTGTTTAATAATGCTTCTAAGGTTTTAATTATTCAATTAGCTACCTTATCCCTCCATTAATTTAATTAATCAATAATGTATTAGATTAATTAACTTCAAACTTAGGAAAATTAATCTTACCCCTTATGTCTCCTTAAACCTTTGAAAATTTAAATTTAAATTTGAATCAAATACTTTTGGTGTCTTTATTATTCATTCTCCACCATGCTAAACCTTCACTCTTAATGTCTCTTCACCTTGGAATATCTACTATAAATTTCTTTACCTATGTGTGACCAACCCCCGTATGTGAAATTTACCTTGGTGCATTGTATTGTCTATGTGGACCTCCTAGAGGTGCTCTCACTGAGGCTCATCTATGATCTCTACCTCTCGAAGGTGACCATTATTACATTTACCTTATGTAACAACTCTTTGTTGTTACACACAATGCCTATCATTACCTACACTAGTGTAACATTCCAATCAACTACCACTTATAATAGTCAAATGAAGCTCAAGATATTAATGATCGTCTAGACCATAATAGTTAATTGTTGATATTCTTCTATTCTACTATTGATGAATGTAATTTTCTTCTTAATTAACATAACACTCATTCCATTAAAATGTATACTATGTGCAAAATTATTATAGGGAAACCATGTAATGAATATTAATATTATGTATCCAAAAGAGGTCAAATGATGTAGCAACACCTTATGAATAAAATATCACAAAGTTTTGATCACAAATGCACTCGCTTGTTTTAATTTCAATAGTGGAGATATTCAGGTCATCTTTTGATTTTTAATTTTTCAAAAATGCCCCCTCAATCATTCAAACCCTCCTTTCCTTTCATAAAAATCTTAGCACAAACAAAAATCAATGTGGAAATTTTTTTACAAGTGTGGCCATGGCAGTGATGATGTTGGCTCCGATCAAGGTGGGTGAGAGACTCCTGAATATTATTCTATCAATGCACTTCTAATGTATCTATTCCATGTATTGTGTCACCTAAAAAAGGGACTTCAAATATGTTTATTCCACATATTATATATGATATAGATTCAGGAAGGACAAGGAAACTAAGAAAATAGAAAAATGAATCTTGGAGAGGGGTAATTGTGAACTAGGAAATTCCTCTGCACAACTAGCTTAATTGTATCAACACAATAATTATTGAACCACTTTCTAGAATCCTTCACAAATTCATGCAATCAAATAAAATTCACATCAAATTTTTCTTAAGGTTTTTGTGTTTCATGTTTTTAGGGCTCTATTTTGTGCTCAATATTTCTCTCCCTTATTACTCCTTTTACTTTATCTAACTTGCCTTTTTGCTATTATAATATGCAAGTTCAAATATGATGAATATGATTGCTTCCTCAACTTGGAAACATAAAATTTAATACCTCTTTTTATTATTTTTGAAACTTGAATATGGTGCTTTCAATACTAGAGATAAATTTACTATTTTCACATAAACAAAATGTACTTTTAAGCACTACTTTGCAAACCTCTTTTTGGTCTTCTTTCTCCCTTGCTTTCTTGATGAGATGGCTCAGCATTTCAAATGCTACTCTAGAATTTTGTCTTTGCTCCTTTCAAAAATCTTCCAAGAAACTCTAAAATTTATAGATAAAATACTTCTTCAATTGCTATCCGTAGATCTGATACCATTGTTAGCTTTTTGAATAGGTTAACTCATAGAAATCTTCAACTAGGATCTAAAGATAAATCAAACCAATGCTACTAACAATGAAACTTGATAACAACAATATCTTACAGATAATATCTCATGAAATATAACACAAATGAACACAATATAAAGTGATTACATTAATGATACAACATGGTTATAATGCATGGAGCCTTACCTGCAATATATCCTTTTTTATGACTTTTTAGTTCTCTAACTATTACTTTCCTCTTTCATCTAGGAGATGCAACATTTCATATTCCTCTAGTAAATATAAAGTTCTCAAATTACCACATATCGTGTGACTCTTCATACTCTATTGAAATTTTTCACTCTTTCTCATATTGCGACATACATTATATAAAATATAAAGCATCTACCAAACTAATATTGCAAGAGGGACCAAATAATGTAATATGTCCAACAAAGCATAGGTTCTGATATTTTATTATAATATTAGATATTTTAGCATTGATAGACAAGTCCCTTATAGATGTAGTGGGCCTACGTCACATAGCTAATATGCCCCAAATTGAGTTTAATCAAGAAGATTTGATTGCTTTAATGATATGGTACTAAAAATGATTATCTTTTATTTGGTGATGGGTGAGATGATAGTCACCCTAGAGGACATCTAGAGGATCCTTAAATTGTTGATCCATGGAGCACACATATAGGTGAACAATGATAAGTATCAAGCATTAAGGATGCTAATTTATTATTTGAGGTTTCCATTAGTCTATGGAGACATTGACCTAAACCATATGCTTTAAGGAGGTGAATTGGATGGAGTGACTGTGTCAGTATGTGCCATCTGGTTGTGTTGATGCTTAGACACATGAGCAAGAGGATACTATCATGGGGCTATGTAGAGATAGTGGCACAAATGTAAGAGTAGGTGTAGTATGTCTAGGGTCCTATAATCCTATCTAGATTATAGAAGGCATTACACTAGGTGGTATATCAGAGTGGATAGAGCCTAGAATGTTTCACACTCTTATAGGTTTGGGTATGGGAACACATGACCATTAGATTCCTAATAGGATTTCCAAACTTCTATTTGGATGATGTAACCACACCTACAATATTTGGGTGGTCCCATGAGTATGAGCATAGAAAAGGCCCTTCTAAGGGTCCTTAGGACCAACTAGGGGGGTTTTTGATGAGTTGAGTCTAGGGAAAATCATTTGGAGTCCATGGCATCACCATCAAGGATGGTTAGAGGATTCTATGTAGTTTTCTAGGATTAGGAGGGGGCTATAATTTATGGGCCCTCAAGGGAAAATGAATATCCACTAGGAACATAAGGTATTCTATTACTTAATATTAGTGTAGGGTGTATCAACCCAAGGAGATTTATGGATAGGCACATAGCTAAGGAGAAGATTTTTAGAAGTCTATCCCATCCCAAGAGCTATAGATATGATGATATACACATCTATTATAAATCTAGGTGTGGATGGTGTAGAAGCCATAACCTTATATTTATAGTGGTATAGAGAGTACATACCTCAAAGAGTAACTCTAAATTTTAGGGCTAGCACTCAATATTTGGAATTCAAAGTGGTGTGAAGGCACATGCATCAGGTGTGAGAGAGGAGGGAGAGAGAGAGAAAAGAAAAACACTAGGTATAATATGTACCATAATGTTTGATGTGGCACCAATAGTAGTGTCACCATAATTTTGGTCTAAAATCTATCTAGGTGGATGAATTGTGCTCTCAAGACCTTGGCCAAGATTGGAAAACCCAAAAATAGGAGTTTTTGAATCATCCTTTCGAGTAGGTAAATTCCTATGATCCTAGCTACACTAACTAACAAGGGGATTTGCAAACTAAAGTAATAAATGTATAAGGTTAGAGGCTAGATTTAAAGTGGAAAAATTTAGCAAAATTATGATACATAAAGAATGAGAGTCTCACACTTTCAAATAAACATGACTACCTAATAGATCATATTTCCTTTTACACTATAGAGAATTTAATCATAATAAACACTAAGGATTATCAAGCATTATAGGAACTAATAAACAAAAAATATAGGGGGAAATCCATAAAGTAGAATAACTATAATAGATTTAATCATTTATATAGCTTTAACAAAAATGATTAATGACCCCATTGACATACATTCATGATATGTGATAAGTTGAGAAATAGGCCAAACAATAATTTAATATTTATTTAAAAGTGCACAGTACATTCATCCCATGATTATGCAATTATAAATGCTTTATTTCTAGATCCTTTTGTTGTAATAAAATTGGTACCATGTTGCTGATGTGACCTACTTCTATCTCATTTGAGATAATAGAAATTAAAGTGTCTTCATTTGGTCCACAAGATCCTCTAACAAGTTTGTTCTGCTTTTAGCTACCCCATGACTAGTTTAGTTGTATCAATATAGGTATCAGTCAGGAAATATCTTGGCTATTGAGATTTTTTGATAGCAACTCATGATTATCAGGAGCATGCTTGGGTATTTCAACTAAACTCAATCCATCTAGCACCTTTAGCTTCAACATCTATCTAGTAATTTTAAAAAATTATATCCACCTTTCTTGTTAGATGCCAAAATTCATGGCTTATCTTGATGACATCAACACCTCCAAAATTTGGCCACCCTTTTTGCTTTATCACATCCTTATACATGACTTCATAATCCAAAAGTTGGATATTTATTTTCTAGGCTTTAGTAAAGGGGGAAAACTACCCTATCGCATATGAATCTCAAGGTTGGATCCACAAAGAGAGAAATCCTTGAGATGAACCATAGTGGTATATTGTTCTCTAAACTCAGTACTAAAAGGGGGAAGGGTTCACTAGGAATGGCTTGAAGGACTCGATCCAAGTCCATAGGAATTTTAGGAATATTTGATGTATTTAATTCAAGATAATCACCTAAGTTTGTCCTTTCTATATTTATGCTATGAATGATAAAGGACAATGTAGAAATATAGTATCCAAGAATACAAGAGCTAACCCTAGAATGATTCTTTCTTTAAATTATTTTTTAAACCTAGGGTTTTAAGACAAAAAACCTTTAAGCAAGGGCTTAATAAAATATGTATAATTATTTTTAACCCTAAGTGCATACTATATGTTGTTTATCCTTCAATTTCTAGAAATAAATTAAATATATTTCTCTTAAATTATATCTAGGATTTACAACAAAAATAGAAGACACCCAGAAAATTGCCTAAAGACTAATTAGGGAACTTATATTATCCGGTGTTTGATCCTTGCTTTTATCCTTTGTCCAACGATATCAAAATTTCTTGTTCTTGCAAGATAACTTGGAAAAACACTTGAAAAATATAATCAGCGTTAGGGGGGCTACTTAGGACACTATATATTAGTACTTGGAGGCACAACAGTCAAGCCCCCTAGGTCCTTTTAGCTGAAATTTGAAAATAGAAGTGGAAATTGACCTTTGGAAGAAATAAAGCATATCAAGATATAACAGAATAAAATGATAAAAATACATAACATAATATTACTCTATGCTCTATATGCACCCTAGAATGCAAGTATGAAGTCTAGAATAGTATTTTTCCCCCAGGTATAGCTTAGGCAAAATCATACCCCGTAACAGGAGATCATGATATCACACCAAAAAAATTGTACCCCATAGAGACCCAAGCATGATTTCATAGAAGCGAGATGAAACATCTCAAATCAATGTGAGATAATAAATGTCATACACAATGAACTAAAACATGCATGTAACAGAGTGAATTCACCTGGCAGAAAGCGAGGAAGCAATAAAAAGGGTTGAGACCTCCCAAAATAGTTGATATCTCCTTACAGATTCAACACAAATCCACCAAAGCAAGCAACAACAATAAAAAATCCAATGTAGTAGAGAATAAATCAAACTTTACACTTTAGAGTTAGCTTGCTTGCAGAAGAAGAAGAAGAATGCAGATCAAGTAGAGAACACAAAAACACTTTTCAATAATAATCATGATATGTCATGATCATTATTTTCATAGTGCTCTAGAAATGAATTCAAACCCTACTTATATAGTCAATTTGAAGGAGATATTGATGGGAAAATTAAGGAGGGCTAACGTAAAACATGCCAACTCTGAAGAATTAGGATTTTCTTAAAAAAAATCCTAAAAGGTGAAATCATGTTCTATCAATGCCGATCATGATTTTGCATAGAGTGATAAAATATGTAAAATAAGAGGGGGATAATCCTAACCATTGCCTTAGGAAAGTCTAAGAGGACTCCCAGAGGGCTTAGGGAAGATTTCCCACTAAAGTGGGTCAATTTTTTGTGTCTACATTTTACCCCCTCTTTGATGCATTTATGGCCTAATAACTGTGTCAAAGAAAATATGTAAACACTCATAGATAAAATATGATGAGAAAAAATGAAGTGGATGGTTTAGAAGAAAGGGGTGGTTTGAAAATAGTGTTATTTTGAACACTTTCTTGTTTTACATGCAAATCAAGGTATTAGGGATATTAATACCTCTAAGGCTATGGTGCCCTCTCAATTTTTATGAGGGACACATCCCTCATTAAAAATTGAAAAGGTGGATGTAGAAGAAGAAGAGAGGCAAAAATATGTGAAAATAAAAAATAAGCAAGCAATAAATAGGGATAAAAATGAAAAGGGGGTAAAACCCTAATTCATTTTTACCGCGTGAAAGACAAGAAAGGAGCTCTAGTGAAAAAATAGAGATGGTACTATTGGTGCACTATTCGATGATCATGAGGAGTGAGGCTAGCACAAAGGTAGAGTGGGCAGAGGTAGGATTGAAAAACATCCTAGCATTTCTATTTTTTTTAATTTTCATGCTTTTTGGGTGGTTTTCCACCAAAACTAGCAGTTTTACTGTGTACAACCCCAACACGATTTCGTGGTCTAGTTGCAATTTTTCCCTCAAAATTAGCAGTGAAATCATGCTCAAAAATAAGGACCAGGTGTGATTTCGTGAAATTGTGCCTCGTAAAGGATGGGGCACAATTTCATCTAAGGAAAAGAAAAAGGAAAAAGAAAGAAAATAAACAAGAAAAGAGGAAAAAGAAACAAGGGAAGAGGAAAAGAAAGCAAGCAAGCTACATCATAGAAATACAAAATTTGACTATTAATTTGTTTAATTTTAATTTAATTTAAATTTAAATTTTTATTAGTTAATTAATGAAACTTATGGAAATTTTGTTATTTTTGTGAATGTAGTTGAGAGTACCCGAGAGTTGTGAGTGGTGAGCAGGCTCCTTAGAGGTGAACTTCGAGGCACTCGAGTAGGTATAGAGGGATACATTACAGTTGATGGGGATGGACCACCTAGTTAGGATGCCTTGAGTAGAGGTAGATAGGGAACTACTAATAGCTCTAGTGGAGAGATGGTACCTGGAGTTGTCTACATTCATATTATCCACGAGAGATAACCATCACACTAGAGAATGTGTGGTGCATCTTGTGGATACCTATTAGGGGGATGGCTATTTATAGAGCACAAGGGTGACCATCGACCTTGCAATGATTCTTAGGAGGTTGGACCCACCAGGTGTGAGAGAGAACCATAGTCATGGATGATTTGGTGGGATGATATGGGGTGGATCCATTGATGACCATGCTCTGTAAGGTGGTGGTAGGATTATTGATGTGCCACATGAGTAGGAAAAATTTGCCATGGATGATGGTGGGTGTAGTAGTAGATATATGATACCAAAGAGTATGGTTCACATGGGATCCATATGTGTTGACCTATTTGTATAGGACATTGCATAATGTCATTTACAAGAGGTATACAATGATAGTGTGTACAAATTTGATCTAGTTATGGAGCTAGGAGCACATAGCGGTGTAGAGACTAGATGTATTGCTAGGACCATTGTCCATTATAGAGTATCCAAAAACATATAGATTTTCTAGATCCCTAGATCATTTCACGAGGACATACACCAAGAACCTACCACTAGTGATGCAGGTAATAGATGAGTTGAGGGAGGTCAATATTATATGGTGACCCTAGCATCTACACCCAGGATGGGCTGAGTATAAAATAGATCTAGATAGGATCAGGAGGATAATATGGTTGAATACAAAGAGAGGGGAACCAGAGATATTTTGGTTTGTTTGAGTCCTAAGGTAATTCAAGATCTTCTAGGGAATACTAGGCCTAGAGGATTACTGGTACTAAAGATTCTACCAAGACCTAGAATGGATTAGGGATAATTTAGACTTGTCTAGGTGGGTTGAGGAGGACTTGGAAAATCCTCCTTACATGGATCCCAAGGTTGAAAATGTAGGAGTGAACTTCATCTACTAGCAGTGGTATAGATAAGTTGTGCCCTAGAGGGTCTCCCCACTAGTGTTGATATAGAGGTGCTAGATGATGGACACAAGCATACAGTGAGTATTTTGAGAGGTATCTCATAGGGCCATGAAGAGGTCACAGTAGGACCAAGCCACTTTGAGAAAGAGATAAGCATAGGTCCATATTGAGCTGGTGATAGAGAACACCAACATTGTAGGGACTAGGGAGTTAGGGGTATCTAGATTTTCCTCCATAGAGGCTAGGGTACCACCATGCAAAGGACTAGGAGAGGTCTATACATTAGTGGTAGTTGACCATGGCCAAGTGTCAGGATTAGGGGACCCGAGGGAGGATGTAGAGGTGCTACAAGTATAGGTGGTGACTCTATAGAGACAAGTGGACCTACTCTAGGAGGATAGGTCCAAGAGGATCGAGGGACTACAAATATATTTGAGTATTTTAGAGATATAGAGGAATGCAACTTGAGAAGTGGCTAATCATCTCTAAGGGAAGGTGAGCCATATAGACACAAAGCACCAGAGAGCTTGAGCAGAGGGTATGGTTATCATCATTAGTAGCCATACTAACAATGAGATCTACCTTCTACATGTGAAGCTATGAAGGATAGGAGATAGGTTGGATATGGTCATTTAGTGGGATACATTCTATAATAATATGTACTACCATGTGGTATTAGAGGATTAGAGGGTAATAGTTTCTCCATCCCTATAGTCGACTAGTGGGTCATGATCTTGGTCACAAATAATATTAGCTTTGCCATCTATGGGTATGTGGTTTCCTGGACCACCTCCTCCTTCGGGTGGAGTAGAGTATGTGAGCTCTCAGAGCTATGGCTAGGTATTGGGGTGAAATACCATTTTTATTGTGGTATACATCCCTAGGGATTGGTTGAGTGTATCGAGACTAGATTATGGTACACCAACCAAACACTGATGTATCTCTTATTTTTCATAGAGAAATACATAGTTGCTTATTTTATATTTTATGTGAATGTGTGTGCATGTGATATAATTTTAATTAAGTGTTCTTTATGTTTTATGTTTTATGCATGATTTTTATCTTAATGGAAAACTATGTGAAATGCATGGATGAAATGTATGGAAGGAAGGAAGAAGAAACACGAGACAAAAATAAAACAAGAAAGAAAACAAAATGAAGAAGAAGAAGAAGAAGAATATCCAAAGGTCAACCATATAAAATAGAGAAGGATAGGCAAAACATAGTATTTAAACCATCATAGGTTGCAATGAACCAATGTGATTAAATACTATGAATCATACCAAAAATAGGAAGCTAAACCTACTATGGGTGTAGTACTCATTGTAGGGGATGAAGTGTTGGAGTTTGACCCGCTATGGGTGGTTTCTCACTAATTTACTACTGTGCGATGATTACTCAATAGGATGTATGTCGAGGCCTACTAAAAATGACCAAGGAGCTTATCCTGTAATGGGTGTTGAGCCCGATGAGTCAAAAGGGAGTATAACCCAATAGAAGATAATATCTAATAAGATACCCACTAGGATGTATAACTATCCCATGTGGGGTGCAATATAAGGATAAAATTATTAAGCTAGTTCTATTCCCAATAGGTTTTTTAAGGATGAAAATACATGGTGAGTGTTTGCAAATGTGCAAAAAAAGAAAACTTTGAAAAATTCAAAGACGAAAAATGAAGAGAATTCAAGAGTAATAGAGAAGTGACAAGGAAATATTAATAAACTATCATCCTTGATCTAAGAAATATGATAAATCAATACTTCTAATATCAAGGAAAATAAGTTCTGAGCTATAGACCAATTGGTTTGACTAAACCTCGTAAGGGGGGTAGAGGCCCAAGGTTAAAATCTCAGGCCTCGTTAGACTAAACACTTGTCACTTTCTTGGTGCTTTTATCAGCGTAAAAGGTTTAAAATTATTGTGGCATGGTTTTTATAGGGGTGTACTACATGAATATTTGTGTGGCAGATTTTGGGGTGGATAGCGCAGAATATTGTGGTGGCCATAAAAACTGTATAGCCTACCCGAATTAATGGTGGCTACCGATTCCACCATGTAAATTAAAAAAAAAAGGATCAAGGAAAATAGGACTAAATAAACAAAGAGAAGCAAGAAATAATATTGAAGAGGAATCCCTAGGTGGGGATCTTTCTAGGCAATAAAACCCTACTGAAAGTGCAATGAATGTAAGCTATGACCTAACTAGGTATCATCACATGCCATTTTTGCAAGATCCTCAAAAATATATATGATCGATCAATCATGCAAAAATATGACACTCAAGCATGCAGGTTATGTTAAATGCCAGGCAAGCAGTACAAAATATGACAAGCAACAATGCAGTATGAACAAGTAGATGGATGCAACAAAAATGCAAATGCATAGCTAAATGATGATTGATTGATTTAATGTGATTAAAAACCCTTTATATATATATATATATATATATATATATATATATATATATATATACAAGTAATTAGGATTAGAGTCAACACAAAATCTAAGTGTATCACCTTTCTTGGTATAAGAAACATGTGTACCACGAACTATTTTATCAAATAAATCTCTAAAAATCAAGTCATATTAGTAATTAAAATCATAGAGAACTTCCTCTATATCTCTTTCTTTGGCAACCATGGCACAATAATCATTGTATTTTTTAACAAGACCATTATTTTTAACATAAATATCATTATGAGACAGCGAAGCAGGGTCCTATTTTAGAATAGAAAGCTTATTTTTGGAGCATACATAATCAATCATATTACAAAACAAGATCTCGGAAGAAAAGGGGGGACCATCATCCTCATCATCCATTCCTAATTTTAGATAATCCATATATTCAGCATGTCATAAGATGATCATAATTATCAAATGGTAAAGGTTGGTCTTTACTAGGTATAAAACCTATGCCACATCTCCTAGGCTAGATATCGACATCCAAAGGCTCTTGAATGAAATTTTTTGTGGCCCCAAACCTTTACCTACATATCGCATACTCATTAGGATCTGTTTAAGAAGTGGGTAGTCATTGGAAAGGTAACAATGAGAAAAAATGCTCAACGAAAGAGGGGTTGCTACCAGGTATATTTTATTTTATGTGAATATAAAGGTACACATACCAATGTGTACAAAATCACCTTTCTTATGAGGTAAGCCTATGATTCTTGGTTATGGTGGTAGCTTAGCTGGATCTAGAAGAGGCTCTCGAAGAAACTGATTATCGTGATCTTGATATGAGAAATTTAAGATGTGTTCCTCACTTATTTTTAAATTTTGAAATTATTCTAATATTTGAGATGAGGAATGTTGAGCAACCATTGAAGAAATATAAGTGCAAATGTTAAACTAAAATTTAGCTCACTTTACATTTGAACAAAACTCAAATGGTCTATGATCGCCCAGAATGGTGATAACTTAATTTTTAAATTCAAACTTGAGGTATTGATGGAGAGTAGATTGGATGGTCTTCATTGCATGGATCCAAGGAAATCCAAGAAGAAGATTGAAAGATGCAAGACAATGTACCACATAAAAACAAGTATCCAATATTTTAGAGCCAACCTTGAGGGGAAGAGATATGACACCGCAGACCTCTTGGGACTCATTGTTGAAAACTTTTATAATGATATCAAATTTTGTTAAATCTTCCTCTTTTAATCCAAAAATTTGAAATAATTGATATGTACACAAACTGAGGGAAGAACCATTATCAATCAAGTTCACTTAATAAAGGTATCCCTAATAAGTGCAGTGATGTAAAGTGAAGAATAATCTTGTAGGTTTTAGGAAGGTTTATCGTCATCTAAAAATGAGATGTGATGTATCCCAAAAGAACCTACGGTATCAACTATAGCATTAGGAGAGATATCTGAGGTAATTGATTATTGCTTTAGAAATACCATCACATCATATCCATGGTTTGGAGAAGTTTGCAAAAGCTCTAAAATTGTATCTTTGTTGGAGCATTAGCTAATTGCTTTTGGAGATCATATGAAACCCTAGGTTGTGATTTCAACACTAAAGGTGGAGTCACTATGTCTGAATATTTTCTGTAATTATTCTTAAAAACTAAATTGGGTTGTAATATAATATTCTACCATTGTTGAGGATGTTGCATCTAAGCTTGCATTCTTGTAGTTATCCCAACCATACCAACCATATTACCATAAGGAAGAGGCTCATTCTGATGAGACACCTAATTTATTGCTTGTTTATTATGTTTTGGCAATGGATCTTTGAATATTCCCATATCTTGGTTGGTAGTTGGAACTTGTTGAGTAGCAACTTGATTATTTACTGATTACAAATTCCCTAGATAAATATATCCTACATCAATCAAATCTTGAACCACATGTTTCAAATTCTTACAAGAATTTTTCCAATGTCCTTCCACTCTATGATATGCACAATGATGACCTACCTTATACCAATGAGCTATAGTATCTGGTTGTCTTATAGAAGGTAATTCAATTGCATTGGCTTCTAAAAGTTGTTTTGAAACTACTTCCATAGACATGTTGAGCCTTGTAAAATGCTTTTTTGGAGGTTTTTGAAGTATTATCTTTTGTAGGTTGTTAATAACATTATTAACATACCTACTATCCATTCCACTATCACCTCCTATGTATTATTCTTATGTTGAGACTTAACAGGTTTCTCTTATTTGACTTTGAGTTGGCCTCTTCGGATAAGGGCCTATTCTACTTTTCTTGCTAAATCAATTGCTTGATAAAAAAATGTAATAGTAGTAGTCTCTAATGCATAAGATAATTTCTCTTGCAAATTTCCAATAAATATCTCAAGCATATAAGATAATTTCTCATGCAAATTGCCAATAAATATCTCAAGAACATCTTTTGGAGGTAAAGTATATCTTAAACATCCAACTAAACTTCTCCAATGAGCCAAGAATTATGAAAAAATTTCCGCTTTACTTTACTTTAAATTATAAACATATTTCATCATCACTTCCATTTCAATATATGCACCAAACTATTGAACAAATAATTCTACTATTTCTTCAAAGCTTCTTAAGGAATAATTAGGCAATCGATAATACCACTCTAATGCCATGCCACCAAGACTCTTAGGAAATATTTTAAGTAACAACATGTCATCATAAATGAGATCACGACAAGTTGTTCTAAATCATCTTAAATTCTCTATTGGATATTTTGTCCCCTTATATATAGGTAAAACTGGCATAGGAAAATGCTTAGGGTAAGATCTAGTAGCAACAATTGGATCCAATTTTTGATTATTCATTTCCTTATAACTATAAGTAAAATTTGAAGGTGGAATCATCTCAACTTTTGAAACCAATTTCTTTACCATATTTGTTAAATTTTGCACTTTTGGAATATTACTATGCATTATCCCCAAATTTCCCAAAGGAGGAATATATGTGTGTTGGGGAATCAATGCTTGGCTCAAGTTGGATGCATGGATACTATTGTTATATATGGTGCCTTGTGAAAATGGAAAACTAAAATTGGGTGGAACATAAGCAAAGGTGTTGAGATTAGAATATTGAGGAGGAAATTGAAAACAATTTTGAGTGGCACTAGTAATTGGAAGGACTTGTAGATTCCTTCCAATGTTGGTGGTTGTAGTAGTAATATCATTTGCCTGATTTCTTAAATTATTAAGATGCATTGATTTAGATAAGGGGTTATTTTGATCAATCATAGGAGAGCTTATTGTAGGATGAGGTGGAGGAGTTTCACCTCTTTTGAGACGAGTTTTTCACTCCATACCCTCCAATATATTATCCCTATTAGCTTTCATAAAGCCCCAAATATTCTCAAATGATGAAAATATGAACCCACCATTAGATACTTCATAAGGATAAAAACTCATTTTAGTTTCCATATTATCTTGTTCTTCTAGATCTATGTTAGGATCCTCTCTATCAATATGATCATCTTCCAAATGAACATAACCATATTCAAGGTACTTTTATTGACTTCTAAGGAAAGGAGCTATTAGAAGAGGTGAAAGGATAGAAGAGAATAATAAAAAGTACACAAAAAAAGTTTTTTAAAGAATTTATTAAATATTTCTCTACCACACAAATAGAATTAGTGATCTTGCTTAATATTTTAAAATAGAAAGGACGTGTTCACATTGGGTTCACCAAATATGTAGAGGGGGAAAATTGCCCTACCACATACAATTCTCAAGGTTGGATCCACAAAAAGAGAAAGACTTGAGGTGAACCATGAGGGTATGTTGTTCTCTAGACTAGGTTCTAAAGGGGGGAAGGGTTCACCAAGAATGACTTTAAGGACTCGCTCCAAGTCCACATGAATTTTAGGAATGTTTGATGTATTTGATTCAAGACAATCACCTAGGTTTGGTCTTTCTAGATCTATTCTATGAAAGATAAAGGACAATGCAAAAATATACTATGCAAGAATACAAGAGCTAACCCTAGAATTATTCTTTCTTTGAATTATTTTCTAACCCTAGGTTTTCAATACAAAAGGCCTTTAAGCAAGGGCTCAAGAAAATATGCACACAAAAAAAACCTAAGTGCACATTATATGATGTTTATCCTTCAATGCCTAGAAATCAATTAAATGTATTTATTTTAAATCAAATCTAGGATTTACAATAGAAATAGAAGACACCCAATAAATAGTCTAAAGACTAATTAGGGCACTTATCTTATCTAGTGATTGATCCTTGCTTTTATCATTTGTACAATGATATCAACAATTCTTGTTCCTGCAAGATAACTTGGAAAAAAAATTGAAAAATATAATCAACATTAGGATTTCTACTTAGGCCACTATATAGTAGTGCTTGGAGGTATAGCAGACAAGCCCCCTAGGTCCTTTTAGCTAACCTTTGAAAATAGAAGAAGAAATTGATCTTTGGAATAAATCAAGCATACCACAACATAGCAGAATAAAATGATAGAAATTTAGAATAGAATGTGACACTATGTTCTATATGCAGCCTAGAATGCAAGTATGAAGTATGGAATAATGTTTTTCCCCTAGGTACAACTCAAGTGAAATCGTACCCTGTAATAGTGGATCGCGATATCGCACCCCGTAGAGACTCGAGCACGATTTCATAAAAGTAAGGTGAAACATCTCATATCAATGCAAAATAATAAATGTCATACATAGTAAACTAAAACATGCATGTAACAAAGTGAATTCACTTGGAAAAGAGTAAGGAATCAAGCATAAGGGTTTAGACCTCTTTAAATAGTTGATATCTTCTTAGGGCTTCAACACAAATACACCAAAGTGAGCAACAACAATCAACAATCTAATGCAGTAGAGAAAAAATCAAAATTCACACTTCAAAGTTATCTTGCTTGTAGGAGAAGAAAAAGAATGCAGATCAAGTAGTGAACACAAAAACACTTTACAATAATAGTCATGATATGTCATGATCATTAATTGTTGTCATGCTCTAGAAATGAATTCAAATCCTCCTTAAATAGCTGATTTTTCAAATCCTCCTTAAATAGCTGATTTGAAGGTGATATGGGTGGGAAAATCAAGGAGGGACAACATAAAATATGCCAAATCCAAAGAATTAGGTTTTTCTTATAGAAAAATCCTAAAAATAAAAATTGTGCCCCAAGAAATTTGACCATGATTTTGCCTATGAGAAATCTCACACCATCAAGGGGAGCGCAATTTCGCATAGAGCAAAATAAATGCAAAAGAGGGGGGTAATAAGCCTAACCCTTTCCCTGGGCAAGTCTAAGGGGTCTCCCAGAGGGCTCAAGAAATATTACCCACTAAAGTGGATCAATTTTTCATGTCTACACTTTGATATTTATCTATTCTTCATATAGCATCACTCCATATCTATTAAACTTATATGTGCCTCTTGATGACATCATCATTTGAAATGTTTGGTGCTCTTTGACACTTGGCCATTAAAGTGAAGCATTATATCGGATGCTAAATCAAATTTATGTTATCCTCATTGTTTTGATTTCCATACTTTAAAATATTTTCTATTTAGGCTCTCTTTTCTGTGTTGGGTTCTCATGCTACATATGTTAATATCAACACCTTCAAAAATCCAGCCTTCTTTATTTCCTAGTTAAAATTTCATTGCACCTAAAAAGCTTTACTATAACATCAGATTTCAAATTCTTATTCATACTAAGACAAAATTATTTCTCAATGCATCATGTGCTCTTCCATGATCTATCAGACACTACGCATTTATCAAGACTTCATTGACATTAGCAAGTTATATCTTTAGCTATGTCCCATAGTTAGAATTTGATTTTGACATGAAAACCAAAATATGGAATCTTTTGTCTTAGATTGATATATGTTGAATGCTTTTATGCTTGTTGTTGACATCATCATCTCAAATTTCTAGCAAATTTCTACACTTAGAAATTGTTTGACGTTGTGGTGTTGCTCATGCCTAACTGATCTATACCTACCTTCATTTTTCTTTCAATGAATAATTTAGATGTTTGACTAAGTTTTTAAGGTTGCCTTAGCAAAATGGTAGAACCTTTAATTAGAAAAATATCTTCTCTTTTTTAGAATATGGATGTGTGTGGGTTATTCTACCCACATTATTGGTGTCTCACAAGGGATTATTTGCTTGTAGATGTATAAAATTTGTATAGCCTTACCCTATTGGATAGTGGAGTCAAAAATAAAACAAAAAGGACAAAATAAAGTTAATATAGGGGCCAACTTCCTATATGATTCCCATATTTTAGGTCTTGGCCATGCCACTAAATTTTTCTTGCATCTCATCCATAGTGGCTCTAGATTTTTCATCATGTTGATTAGTTGCTTGAGTTGTTGAAGAAGTTGTTAGCTAAAGTAATTTGCACATTTCATCCCATACCTTTTGAGAAGGGACATGTATTACTTTGAATTTTTGGAGTACTTCTTATAACTCAAAGTAGTGGTCATAGGAGAGGTTCTTATATATCCATGCTATTTATTTATATTTTTATAGCAATGTAGAGAACCTATGAAATAAGGCAATTATTTTATCAATTGTTAGAGGGTCAAGGAATGCATCAATTTTGCTTTCATTGTTTAGTTGTTTATCCAATTGTTGGTTGAGTTATTTTTCATTATAAAAATGTCCATCTATATCCCAAAATATTGGGAAGCTAAGATCCATGAACTCTTGGATTGCCAAATTTATTTTATTAGTGCTTATTTTGAGGGAACTAATTATTTCTTCTCCCTCTATAATTATATGACTTCCATATATAACCTGATCTATGAAAAATTCAGACTCTCCTAGATATCTCTTTGAGTGCTTTGCTAGTTGAGGGTATTCTCCTTTATTTCCTAGTATATTGTATGCAACCTTTGCTTATTACACATTACTCATTAGCTCATATTGAATTCTCCCTTTGCATCTTGGATCAACTTTGTAATATTTTATATCCTTTTCAATAAGGCAAAATCTCTCATTAAAATATTATTGATCTTGATCCAATACTAGCCTCTGAATTGTTTTAATATATATTTGGAGATCACCTAGCCTTGAGTATTTTATCTCTCTTTATCCAACTCTAATTGAACCACTACCAAAACTTTTTCTTGGTGTTGGAGCTTTGAATTCAATTCTTCCATTGCTTTCTCCTATGCTTGCATCCTATTGCTCCCTTGTTACATTTTTTCTTCCAAGATCTGGATCATCTCATCCCTCTATTGTAGTTGATATTGAGTGGGAGACTTATCTATTATATGTTTTAGATCCTAAATATCATTTTTGAGACTATCCCTTTCTATCTTCTCTTTATTCAACTTCTAGTCTAGAGTTTGATCTTCTTTTCAGTAGCTTCCAACTTAATTTCTATTAGATTTATTTAGAGGAATAGTGTGTATACTTCGATATGTTCTCTATGTGTATCAATCTTAGGAATATTAGAAATATTATACCTCTACATCTTGATATGGTAGTCCCCTATTGTCATTGCAATTGGCTTCTTGGCTCTAGTAAATGCAACCATCTTGACTCATTCACCAGTAATTTGATCCACTCCATATTACATCTAGGTGGTTTTCTTCTTTGTTCCATCTTATGATTCTTGCTACTCTACCAATTTTTGAGTGCTTATTTTAATATTTTGAATCATAAAGAATGATTTTGATAATTGATGTTTAGAAGTAGGGGATGAAGTGAAGGTAAATTGAAAAGGTGAGAAAATCATGGACGAGGAATATAATGATACAATGGTGGTACTTATAGAAGTTTGCATATATACATATTTTAGGATTTTTTGGGTTTCCTATACATGGGAAGTGACACTTATTTCTAGTGGTAGATTATATAGGGAAGAACCCTCTTCAACAAGGGAATATGGTGGGGGTGGTTTCTTAGGTCGAGGCTATACAAGTGGTAGGGAAATTTCAATAAAAGGGGAAGGGGAGGAAGACATACCTGATCATCTTGCTTCTAGTGTTAGCTCTTGGACTATTACGTCAAATATTTCAATTTGTATTTAAATATTTAGTGCTTCTTTCTCTAGTTGTCACCTTTTTTCCACTCGTTTTGCCTCCTACCTAGTGATTGGATGATATTTTCATTTTTCTCTCTCATTGGACTTCTTATATTGAGTATACTAATGGTATTTCAGATGAAACATAGTCTTTTTTGGGATCAATGCAATAGATAATTTTCTTATATACACTACTATATAATCTACTTCAACTTTTGCAACATGCCTTATTGGTTTTTATTCACTAGATTTTATGGCAATTTCAATTGTCAAAACTATTTTAGGTACACTAGCCTTCTCAACTTGAGTTTTTTATTTTCTCTACAAAGAGAGGTCCTCTGAGATTGCACCCTCTTTTGAGTCTCAACCAACTAGAGGATTACTTGAGTAGTAGTATGTTGAGGGATATCTTATTCTTCTTCATAATATATCTCTTCCTCTGGATACCCTAGTATCATTAATTCTAGATATCTTTCTCCTTGGTGATATTTCATCCACTTTTCATATTCAACATCAAATTCCTTTTCAAATAGCTTGTTAGAGGCACTAGGAAAATATTTCTTATATTTATCATATTCACAACATGAAATCCACAATTCTATAATCTTGTTTTGATTCTATTTTAGGTCATCTTTGATATTTTCCATGAATTCTTCATTTATCCATTGCTCTTTATTTCTTGTTGGGTCATAAACCTACTTCAAATCATAGCATTTCCTCCATGGAGGTTGCTATTATATATCATGGATATTGATTTCAATGGCCTAATCTTCTTCATTATTCTATAACTACTCAATCTATGGATATGACATATGATCAAATGTTGTGGGTTTGTTTAATTATACCAATTAAGTTTTAAACTTACCCTTAAAGTTATAATTCCACATGTGTGGAATAATATGCAATTGGAGGATTTTGAGTTTATCATCTGAAATATTTGCTTGATACCTTGTTTTCATGTCTATATCTTCAAACTTGAAAGGGTAGTGATAAGTATAGGATTTTTTGGCTTTGGATCCAAAATTTTCATCCGCTTCATCTATTTTCCTGCATATCTCCATGTTGAATATGACATAATGTGGGAGTATGTGGTACTGAGGAAGTTATACACTCTAATGATGGTGCCATTTTTTTAAAAATACCTATCCCTTAATTCATGTTTCTTACCTCATAGCTTATCTATAGATTTAGAACTGAGGAAAGGAATTTGACCATAGATGCATATGAGTGTAGGTCCTAGGAACAATCTATTAAACTTAAGGTATGTAATAACTAGAGTCTAGTCAACTATAGAGTGATATTTCTCATTATCCCTTATTTGGAGCTTAATTCTATGCAAGTATGAAGGTATATAAAAGATAAATAACCATGCTTAATATGATAGATAATGGAATGGCTCACTTTATTTTAACTTGAGGGAAGCCAACTAATTATGGATTTGACAACTCAAAAAGTGGGCCCAGTCAAAGAATACAGGGTCATTAGCACTTGAATTGTCATGGTTGTGTATGCTAGTAACTATATAACCAATGGATATTTGATAATAATATACATATGTGTCAAAATCCAACCCTATAATTACAACTATCATAGACAATACTATTTTTAGAAAGTTCATAAATTGTTTGAGCTTTAGAGATGTTTCTAGGAAGTCATTTGGAATTTACCCTATATGCTTACCTAACCAATATTCAAGAGTATATTTATTTAAAAATCACTTTTTTTCACCTATGTCAATAGGATTAGTCTTGTACCTATTTGTGCTCCTATTAAAAAACTCTTTTGATTCCTTGTTCTGTGATGGAAAATAGTATCCTCTATTTCATGTCATACATCGTTGCCATTTATGGGTTATAATTTTCATCAATTTCTTTGACTAGCTCAAGATAATGGTGGAAAAACCTAGGCATGTATCTAGACAAGAGGGAATGCCAAGGAGTAGCCTTCATATTAGTAGATGAAATCCTTGTTCCTCTTGCTTTTGATCCTTATTTGAAGCTCTTTAACTCTGATTTTATTGTGATTATAGGGTCATGAATATTAGCCAACCTATCTTGTAGTTCCTTGGTAGTTTTTTACACTTTCTATCCTCTCTTGCCTCGAGCCATTTTTGCACTTAGCAAGTTTATTTTGTAAACATAGGTATAGGAAATTGTATAACTATTCTATTGCATGGAATACTTTGACAATGCTATAATATTCCACTTACTCTACTACTAAATGCTCTACTATACATTGCTTCTTTCTATCCCTATTTATATAGCAATAAATACCTATAAATAACAACCATTGCTAATTTATTATCAAGGATTGTGTGCACTCAGCTTTTATGAAAAAATATTTCCTCAAAACTAGTAGTTTATGTAAACACTTGCAACACATGTCCCTTTTTAATATTGTCATGCTTTTGGCCAATGAAATACTAGAAATTTGAAATTTGGCAACTACCAGGTGCTATTATTAGTGAATATAATTCCACTACTAAAATAATTCTATGAACACTATTGCCACTATGATTATAATTACATGTGTCACTATTTACATATGTACACTTTAGTGGCACACTCTTTTATACATAATGCTTTAAATATTGGGCATTCACCAAAATTGGCAAAATATGGCCATCCATGTCTTGAAGCTCATATGCATTAAGTTCTTTCCTTATTAAAACTAGATATGAACTAGATCAAAGTGATTCTATCTTATCATGCTTCCCCAATTTTGCTTGATATGTGTCCCATTTGAGCACTAGGTCACCATCCCTAAATGATTTTAATGATGATATTTTGTGGAACCATCTATTAATGGTTTTTTGATGATGATAGAGTTTATTATAGGTATTTTCTCTTTTTTCTTCCAATAGTAACAATTCTAACATTTTCTTTGCAATTGGATCTGAATCCTCCAATTTTTATTGGTCTATGAACTTCAAGGTAAGAAACTTGAAATTTATCAACATCACAACTTCTCTTCCATAAAATAAATAATAGGGAATGGTATTTAGAGCCTTATTGATCATATTTCTATATGCCCATAATGCTTGATTTAGCATTAAATGCCTACTCTTCTTATTGTCGTTGATACTCTTCTTAACTATTTTTATTAAATTTTTATTTGTGGACTCTAATAGTCCATTGCCTTATAATATATGGGGCATATTTCATAGCAAATTCCATGGCCTTAGTCCCAATGAATGCTCTAGTATTATCAAATACTATTGTGGAAGGAATCCCAAACCTAGTAATAAATATTTGGAGGAATTCAATGATAGTATCTTGATTGGCATGTTTGGTAGCTTCTGCTTCAGACCCCTAGTGAAATAATCTATTGTTTTCAGTATTAATTTATTCTCAAAAAATAATTTGGATTAATCATTCCAATAAAATATAGTCCTCATTGTTGGAAGGGTTCTTTTGTAATAATTGGCTAGAGAGGAATTGCCAAATTTTTTCTTAAGCCAACAAATCTTTGACACTTATTACATAAAAACTTAAAAATAATTGATGAACAAAGTGGTTCAATAGTATCTAATCCTTAGGATCATATCTACTATGATTTGGGTATATTAATACCCTCTTGAGAACCTATTATGAGACTCATTCAAAAGATCATCTATCTTATCCAATTCTATGCATCTTAGAAAAATGCCATAAAAATTATTTTGATACAAGATATCACCAATCATAAAATATTTTATACCTTGGATTCTATACCTACACATTTTAGAGGTTGTAAACCCGTTTGAACACTTTTATTTCAAAACAATGAAACAATTGATTTATCCATGTATTTTTTTTTATCTAGACTTCCACCAGATGAGGTTCTTATTATTCTTCAATCAACAAATTGGAGTTTGACACTAAATATTTCACCAATTCTTCATAGAGTGCTCTTCCCCTAACCAACTTAGTTGGATTGATATCTATATCATATTTCTATATTTGTGTGATCCATCCAGCTCGTTTCTCACCCAAATCTCCTTGCACTATGAAATTTGAACATCTAGGTGCACAACATACACTAATGTTTTACTATGAGATATGTAATATCTTATATTTTTAAGAGAATTCATTAGATCAAACACCTATTTTTCTATGAAATTGTAGAATTCTTTATGGTCATGTAGAGTTTGGATTAAAAAAACTATAGGTCACTCATTGTGATCTTTGTCCTTTTGAGTGAGTATGATCGTGTAGCTTTATTATGATCCAAACACATAGAGGATGAAGACTTTCCTATAATTAAGGTTAGCTAAAATCAGATCTTTGGTTATATTATTTTATGTTTTTGAAAGCCTCTCTTTGAATTTCATTCTAGGTGAATTATACCTCCTTTTTAAGCATCCTTGACATTGGCTTTACTATCTCGGCAAAGTTAGATATAAATTTTTAGATAAAATTAATATGCCTTAAGAATGATTGCAAGCCTTTTTTTATTTTGAGGTAAAGAAAATGCTAATATATCTTTTACCTTTTCGAGGTCAATAACTAAACCTGACACCACATGACCAATCAATATCCCTTCATAGATGACAAAAATTGACTAGGATTAAGTGACATCCCAAACTCTACATTTTTTAAAAACTAGCCTAAGATGATCCAAATGACTTTTTTTCTAATGAGAAAAGACTATCATATCATCAAGATAGATCAGTATCACTTTGATCACCAACTCATCAAAAGCTAAATACAAAAACCTTTGGAAGGTAACTCTAGAATTTGATAACCCAAAAGATATTATTTGATAGGCAAACATTTCCAACTCAGTTGTAAATGTGGTTTTGTATCGATCCTCATCTTGGACCCATACTTGATTAAATCTTGAAAATCCATCTAATAAGGAAAATGTCTTTATCCCAACAACTAAATGCAATATTTGATCAATATGGGGTAAAAGATCTTGATCCTTTAGGGATGATTTGTTCAAGTTTATAAAATCCATATAAAGGTGGATGTCTACATTCCTTTTCCTTATGGGTACCAAATTGACTACCCTAGAATTTTTGATTGGATAAATGATCATTGCAGTGAGTAACGTTAGTAATTCTTGCTTCATGAGCACTTCTTTGGATTTATTAGCCCTTGCTTTTGTTGGAATGGCCTATCATTGGGAAGCAATTATATGGTGTGTTGGATAGTTTCCTTTTTGTATATTTTTATATCATCATAGATCCATGCAATAATGTCCTTTAATTCTTTACAAAGAGTTAAAAGTTACTAAATTTCTCCTTTAGAACATTATACTCCAATATTTAATTTTTTTTTAGGTATGAATTGAACCTCTTTGAACTCCTATTCATCTATTTTCATTTTTTTGCCAGGAGGCTTGTCACTACTATCAAATTTTTTTTAGGGTGATCAGTCCCTTAGGAATATGATTATTTTTTAGCTAGATTACTTTTCCCTTGTTTTTTTTCTCTAACATGTCATCAGTTTCATTTGTGTAGTACATTTCTTGAATTAAGAAATCCACTATCTATTTATAATTGTCAAATACTTCCCAAAAAGAATCCTTATCTCACACATATGGCCTACATGTCAGTTTAACAAATATTGAGACTTTTCTTAAATTAGAGGCTAGAAAAAAGTTGGCTCCATGTGAATCCAATGCATTAGCTTATGCATTCTGCTCTTTAGGGATTGCCTTTATACTTAGTGCATCAAAGATTTTGAATAGATCCCAAACTATGTTTCGATGAGATTTTAGATAATACTTCTTTCTACTACATTCTTTTATAACTTGATTTACCACTAACTCAAAATATCCATAAATTATTAATATCTTGATTTCCATCTTGTCTACCTCTTTAGTCCAATACATAGTGCTTCATACTCTACTACATTATTGGTGCAACTCTAGGTTAGACAATATGATAAACTTCTAAATTCTTCAGATGATGATACCAGCACTATTCTTGCTTTGACATATTATCGCATCTAGCTCCATAAAAATAGAGATTCCATATCTTAATTTTTGAAGGTATTTTTTGGTTATTATTGGGATTCTTTTGTTTTTTAGCTTTGATATGGATTTTTCTCAATCATAGAATTGAAGTTTTATAGTGATAACTAATATTTAATTTGTAGCTCATCAATAATATCCTCTATCAAATTAGCCTCTTCATTGAGCATGAAAACACTATTCTCCTCTTATTCATTTTTTTTAATATAGGTGAAGGGATTTTTTGCAAATATCTTCACTTTTCTACCTTTATAAGGAATATCCATATGTGTATAATATAAGGATAGGTATTCATCCAATTTTATTGTGAATTCATGACGTAAATGATAAAGTAAGGTTCTAGGTCTAATATGACCACTTTCTGTATGATTGTTATCTGAGGTATCCTATGCTATACCATAGGTATGTCTTTAATAACTCCAATAATATTTATTAGATTTTTTTTCAACTATAGCACTTTGGGACAGGAACATATGTATTCCATGCCTATTGCATCACATATAGATTTTGGTATAATTTTTGTTGCTACTCTAAAATCTACCATGCAATTATGTACAATCCATCCTTCCATGTGTAGGGACGTGTAGAATGGGAATGGCCTATTCTTACCTAATCTTAGCATAGTTTTACCTTGTGTTAGAATAGTTTTTGGCTAAGACTGGTTTTCAGACCTGATGGATTTCAATGATGCTCTAAGAAGTTCAATTTATCCTAGAATCATAAAAGCATCATACATATTTTATTTGGATGGTATTTTATTTAGCTCATCCATGGTATTGAAGCTAAAGGATTTTGGCTGCTTTTTCTCCTTTTTCTAGCTCATTGAATTTCCTCTAGTATTCTTGTATTGCTTCAATATTTTGTTTCTTAGTTATGGAAGGATACGGGAGCTTGTTTATAGCCTATTATTGAGTATTAGCTTCTTTTTCTTGCACTAATGTATGTTGTTCCTTCAAAATATCCATTGAAATCTAATTTTATTTATGCATATTCTAAGGTGCTTCCTTTTCTAGCTGCTTGCCTTTCTAAGATGGAACTTTAAATGGATCTACTTTTTTAGGGTCTAATCACATTGGATTTTTGCTAGATTGAGTCAAGACTAAAATAAAACCTTCTTCTTAAACCATCAGATTCTGATCTAATTCCCATAACATGTTAACCTGGTTTTTTTTCTCTCTCTCATCCTATTAAATTGTAAATTTTTGCATCTAATGTTGGTGATACACACAAGTGCTTTCACCATGTGGGTCATTGCAAGTTTAGCACCAATAATATAATTTCAATGCTGAAGTAGAAGGATAATATTACCTATTGTTATATAGTATTAGGATTTGCACCAACATTACTAGAAGAAGCTCCTTGATATTTTACAATTTATGGAAATCTTCAAGGTTGGAAATTTCTTTCGACTTATCTTTGAGGTTGGAAATTTATTTCGGACCATTTATTAGGTTTTTTAATGAAGTCATTATTTAATTCATGTCAACTATTTGAGTTTTAGGAACCAACAATATAGGTATTGAATGAGGTACTAGTAATGCTAGAGCTAGCAGGTTTACTGGTAATACTAGAAATTTACCTATAGGGATTGGAGCTATATTTGGCAGATGAGTGATTGTAACTAGTGCTTTTAATTATTTTTGTAGGATTTCTAAAAAAATAGAATTATGTTCCTAGGTGGAAGTTTTCCTATGGCTATCAGAGTATTTTTTGCACTTTTAGCAACTTGATAGATTTATAGAAACATCAAAACATTAGATTGCCATATCAAAAAGACTAAGTGTAGGTTGAAAGCATGAAAGTAATAGTATAGAACTTGGGTACTTGTTGGACTAATTTATTATGGTAATATTTTCCATGTTCTATTGAACCTAATGTTAAAGTCCATTATTGCTTCTTGAGGATGCCTTTGTATAGTGGTGAATTGGGTTAGTAGTGAGAATATATCTACTTGTTCATTAAATTATTGTACCAGTCTACTAGAAAGTTGTGCCCATAAATTAATGCAACCCTTATAAATATTTTGGTAATGTAGCACCCTAAAATTGGTGCAGTTAAACCCTCAGTAAAAGATAAAAAAATTGAATTTTAACCCCAAAACCGCCCGTTAACCGCTCACCTCATTTTTCATGCCATTTTTAGAAGTTGTTTGATCGTTGGACGATATCGTCCCAAATCGAACGAATTCGTCTGGAACAGAACGTCCAGACGATTTCATCCCAAAACCAAATTTTCATAATTAGCTTCTGTTTCAACAACTTCTCCAACTCGGGCAGAAGCGTGTCTACGCGGTTGGAGATTCCTACGTTGGAGATCTCCCAGATTGGGATGATCCCCAACCTCCTAACCTCCTCCTAATCCTATATAAACTTGGGATTTTCCCAGTTTATCCCCCTGGCTGATCATTTCCCTGCAACTTTAGTTTTTGCTGTGTTAGAACATCCTATCCCCCATCATTTGCATTTGTGTTTTCAAGTTTTATTGCAGGATCTCACTATGTTTCAGCCGAAGGAAGCTCGGATCGTCGCAGGCGATTCAACCACAATTTTGGATGATCCTATCGAGATCGACGATGATCTCGTACGATTGAAGATGATTTTGACTGCAGTTCAGATTGGGGGCAATCAGAGCCCTGAGTTTGCATTCTCTATCTCTTTTTCTTATTTAAATGTGCATTAGATTAATTCACTTATGTTCTGCATCTTGGAGTTCACCTCATTTAGCATATTTGCATGATAAAATTCAAAATAAATTATTAAAACATTGCATCCCATTTGATTTGATATCAGGATTTATCATTTAAGCATTTATATTCTTATTTCTATCATTTTGTATCATTCTTGCAATTGTATTTTTGGTTTTTGGTGTCTGTTTTCATGATTGCAGGTTTCTGACGAATTCGTCTGATGAATTCATCAGGTCGTTGATGATCTTGGCTGATCTCAGATGATCTCCTATGATCTGGATGATTCTGTACAATTACAGATGATCTTGTCATATCCGGGATGATCTGGACTCCTACAAGCTTCAGAATCTTCATCAGACATCATAAATCAGGTGCACTCTTCTCCATTTTAGATATTTTCTGTATTTAGGATTCATTTATGTTTGTTGTTTTCATATAAACCAGAAATTTCATATAGAATAGCTTAGATTCATTTTGGCCAACCTAGGAATCTGAATGATTGAACATAAAATGAACACATCAAACCCATTCTCGACCTAGGCATGGAAACTGCCACTCAAAGTTTCCTGGTGAACCCCACCATCCATCAAAAATTCACCCTTATACCCCTCCCCCGAGAGGCGCGACCTTCAAAGGGCCTCTCCGTCCGAGGTATTGTCCCATCCTTCTCGCATCCCCCTTCCGGGCACGGATCCTTTAGCCTGAAGGTAAGGGTGCAAAAAATTTGGGCGATACATTTTGGTGAACCCGACGTGAAACTAAAACACCTTTTGAAAACAATCCAAAACAAAAAAAAACATTATTAAGAACATCTAGAATCATTAGAAAATAGTTAAATTTGCATATCATATTTAGATGGTAGATTATAATAGAAGACGAGTTGTCACCATAAATGTTGAAAATCAATTAACGGCCATAGAGATTACTTCTGTGCTTAGAGTACCTCAAACAAATAGAGCCCAATATTTGTGGGACGAACTTGATAGGAGATTAGGTATTATTGAATCCAGATCTGTAGAACTTAGGCAAATTAAGAGGTTTGTCCTAGATAGAATCCTGGATCCTGATCAGGTGACTTTGTATCATGAACTTCAGAGAGCTTGCCATAGGTGGTTAGCAGATAAAAGAGCACTTGTGTCTTCAAAATTATACACCTTTGAGGAGTACCTTGAGAACGCAGTTGTAGTACATAAATTTCTATCTCGTATAGAGGATCAAGAAGTCGTTCTTACGGATAGAAAAATATGGAATAGAATTCCTAGAGCTGTGTTGTATCGAGAGTATTGCCATGAACTTTATTTTTACAAGTCAAAGTCTGAAGTAGATCATATTACCATAGCACACTTTGTCAAATTCTTGAAAAACCACTTCCAATTTGAAGAGGAGCATTTCATGACTCCCGATGAACTTGACCCTATCAATGATATCCATAAACTATTCATAGAAAACTAAGTCATTCTTTTTACTATTGTTATTTCTTGCAACTAGCATGTTGTTTGTTATTTTTATTCTCGCAAAATAATAATATAATCAAAAAAAAAAAAAAACAAGCAAAACAAAAACAAAACATTTTCCTTTTAAAGTATTATAGTAGGTATATAGTTAAAATATATACCTCTCAACCCTACCGCATATATATATATATATATATATATATATATATATATATATATATATATATATATATATATATATATATATATATAAGTATATATATTTGCTAAAACCTAAGTTTAGCACAATGCCTAGACTTAGGAATGGAAAACAAACCGAAGAAGATGAAGATTGGTTAGGAAGACCATTAACTGACCAAAATGTCCCTCCTGAGGACCAAGTTCAGGAAGAAGAAATCCTAGACCAGCAAGAAGAAGAGCTTGCTGTAGGAAATGAACAAGAAGAAACTAATAGAGAGGAAGGATCCTCATCCCCTAAAATGTCTCCGGGAGGAGCTATCACTTTTGAAAACATGGAACAATTTTGGAAGTTCATTAACACTAATATTGGTGTTTTTAATAGAGCAGTCCATATGGACAAGGATCGAATTAGTGACACTCAAGCAACTCTAGAAGACGTATTTCAAACATGCACTAATCCCTTGTCCTTTATTGATCAAGAGAGTGATCGGGCTGGACCATCCAATTTGGATATGGCAGCTGTGATCCAGAACATGCAACAACAACAGGCTACTCAAAAATCTAAAGTGCCTATTAACAAGCCTAGGGACATTCCCACACAAAAGAAACCATCATTTACTGCTCTATTTCGCCAAGCTCTTGATCAACATACCTCAAATCAACAAAAACCCAAAACAAAACCAAACACCAATTACCAACAATCTAGGGTACAACATAATACTATTACAAATCCTCTTCATAATACTCTTCCTACCAACACTTTGCATAATAGCAATATAGCATCTAATCCTTATGTTACACCATCATACACTCATAGATCCCATACCTATGTCCCACCGAACCAATATGGTGGACAAACTAGTAATCTTGAAACCATGGTGAAACAACTAGTTTCCCGCATGGACCAGATAGATCCCTACCGTCCCTCGTACAACTATCGAGAGATGTGTAGTCAGCCTTTAGATCCTATAGTCGTAGCACAACCGTATCCTAAACATTTTCCTATGCCTGTTCTTCCCATATATAAAGGAACCGAAGATCCCATAGAGCATCTTCGTATGTTTAGGATAGCATGTCATGATATATCACATGATGACTTGTTATTACTAAAAATGTTCCCGAAAAGCTTGGGAGGAATGGCATTAGAGTGGTATTATCAATTACCCACTAATTCTTTGAGGAATTTCGAAGAAACTGCCGAGTCTTTTGTTCATCAATTTAGTGCCTACATCGAAAGACATGTGACCATTAAAGATTTGTATAACTTAAAATAGGACAAAGATGAATGCTTTGCTGATTTCCTAGCTAGGTGGAGACAGTTGATAGGAAAATTGCACTTTGTGTTACCTTATAGGGAGATGTTGGACATCTTTATTAATAATTTGCAAGAGCAACTATCTTACGAATTATCAATTGCTACCTTGACCACCTTCGATCAGGCTATAGACTTAGCCCGAAGAGTGGAAGATGCTCTCATTAGGAGAGGCCAGCTTAAAAAGAAAGACGATGAGAAAACATCCAAAAATCAATACAAGAATAAACAAGTTGTGGGTGATGGAGTCACCGATAGCCGAAATATTGCTAATGTTAATGCTGCAAAGACAGCGGAGAAGTTTGTACTGAAACCTCCTGATAAACCTCCTCGAGAATTTACTAGGTTAAATCAACCTTTATCAACTATTCTACCGCAATTATTAGAATGAGGTTTGATTCAATTACCAAATATCCGGGAACCTGATCCAACTATACCCGGATACAGAGCAGATTTACACTGTGACTTCCATAGAGGACCTGGACACACTACCAACTCTTGTAAAATATTAAAACATAAAATACAGGACTTGATTGATAACAATGAGATGGAGGTGCAAGCCTTTCAACCTAAGAAAAATCCTCCTAATAATGTTCAAAAGAACACCCCACAAAACCCGAATCAGAATGCCAATCAGTCATTGGACATATTTCAACATCCCTTACCAAAACATGGTAAGGAGGTGGCTAATCAAATTGAACATCATAATGTCCCTCCTCCTGCCCGATATGTAGGAACTATTAGCGGGCATTTACCTGCTCATGATCTGGAAATATTCGACACTACTTTATCCGTGGTTACAACCAGGCCTCTATATAATATTCAGATACCTGATCTTAGTGATACAGAATATGAGACTGAGAGTGATATGGAAATCACATCAAATCAATCGAATAGTTCGGAAGATGAATCGGATACTATTCACCCTATCACAAGTTATATGGTTCCAGAAGAGCCATTTCCAAGAAGAGTCACTACTAGACCATCGTCTCACCGATTACTTTCTAATGAGCTAGCTATAAATGCTAGACCAAGACCCATTCATCATCCATAGAATAATATTGTGGGTACCATCGAAGTTGTTACTAGACAACAGAGCTCAAAATTATCAACAAGATCAAATTCAGAATGGTGGATCAACTCCATTTGTTTTGAAGGTTCCTAATAAAGGGAATCATGCACCTAATGTTCAACCTAAACCTCCTTATAATATTAATGAACAATTATCAAATATTACAGCTAGAATTTCCCTCTTGGACCTTTTAAGATCTTCTCCTACACATAGAGATGAATTAATGCTCACATTAAGCCAGATGATGGTACCACAAGACATTCAACCTGAAGCCATGGCCAATACTATAATAACTCGTGAAGTTGATTGTATTGACTTTCGGGATAGAGACATACCTCAACATAGTTTACATAAAGATAACCCCTTGTATATTACTGCTTTAATTGGAGATGTAGCAGTCAAACGAGTTTTGATTGATAATGGTTCATCTTTAAATATTTGCACTTTTGACTTCTACCAAATATTTGGGTTTAGAAGTGAGGAAATGAAAAGAACTGATATGATCATAAAAGCTTTCAATGACGAAACACAAGAAACATGTGGAGTTATTACCATTCCATTGCAGGTTGGTCCGAGAACCTTGGATACGATTGTGTTTATTGTACATTGCCCTGCATCGTACAATATACTCTTGGGTCATCCCTGGATCAACGCGATGCGAGTTGTTCCCTCAACCTTACATCAATGTGTTAAGTTTGAATTTAAGAATCAGTTGATTACCATTCATGGTGATCCAAGACCCTTTGATATGTGTGCTTTGGCAGAACCTATTGGAGTTCAATTTTTCCCTGCTCTATCATCCACACATCCTAATTCTCATTATCCATCTAAACGTGCGAAACTCACACCCACAAAGTCATCTACTTCTTCTCCATCAGTTGCACCTTCACATATAGCTCAACCATCTTCTAAACAAACCGCATTAGGACCTAAGAAAGATCCTAATCTCACAACCAATGTCTCTTGTTCTACTCCTATAACTTCCATACCTATAATAGACCCATCTATCGACACCTCTACACCGTCTACATCCACCAAAGTCATATTTTCAGCATCGAGAAGACGTAGGGAATGTTCCTTCTACCTCTTATGCTCTCACTGACGAGCTCTTACCCGATCTATCTAAAATCCTTATATCAGAAGAAACGAATACTTCTATGCAAGATTCCCTTATTTTAAATAATTTGCCACCATCTCCTCGTACCTTGGGCCTCCCATAGCCTATGGGAAGTATTTACCAAGTCGGGAGTTGTGCCTTTATTTATAAGGGATATGACTAGGGTAGAATACCCAGAAACATCAAAACTCATTATGATGGATATGCTCGATGTTATTTTACTAATGAATATATTAAAGCCAAACCTATAATGCTCAAATTGGGATATAAAGGGAAAGGTTTGGGACCTTTCCAGAATGGTATGAAAGAACCTTTTGAGGTAGAAGCGTGGCCCGCCCGATGTGGTGTGGGCCTATTTCCTAGTAAGGGTCAGCCATTCCCATTTGAGGATGATGACCAACTTATATGTTACCAAGATTATTTAGATGCGCGCGATGCCTTGCATTTAATAAATAAGACATTCACATGTAATATGCTATCTATAGCTTATCCTGAGATGATCGTTGAATCCGACGATGAGTTGGAGGGAGATATCTTTCACGATGTCTCCGTTGAGGAATTATTACATAATGGATTTTATTTTGATGGCTCTATACCTAGTATAGCCCAGCTTGAGGCCATGACTCCTCAAGACGAATTATCCAAGCTAACCTTGGAAGAATTACAAGAATTGGGCGTTTCACCCACCCCACCTAATTTTGAGAGAGATCTACATATGGAAGTAGAAAATGTCATAAAAATTAACATTGGAACCGAGGATAACCCTCACATAATCAACATTGGATCAGAATTGAGTCAAGAAAAATAGGATAAATACATTGCATTTCTTAAAGAATATGAAGATGTCTTTGCTTGGACATATGAAGATATGCCAGGTTTAGACCCTTCTGTAGTTATGCATCACCTAGTAGTGCACCCGGATGCTAAACCTGTTAAACAAAAACTTAGGAAAATGCATCCTAAAGTGGCCTTACTAGTCAAAGGGGAGTTAGAAAAACTCCTGAATGTTATTTTTATACAAGCCATTGATTATGCTTGAATGGATCTCGAATGTAGTTCCAGTAGCTAAGAAAGAAACTACTAAGGTTAGGGTTTGTACAGACTTTAGAGATATTAATGTTGCATGCCCTAAAGATGATTTTCCCCTTCCCAATATGGATCAGATCATTGATTTTACTGCTAGGAGTGGAATGATATCCTTAATGGATGGATTTTTTGGTTATAATCAGATCAGGATAGCTCTTGAAGATCAGGCTAAAACAACCTTTATTACCCCTTGGGGGACTTTCTATTGGAAAGTGATGCCATTCGGGTTGAAGAATGTAGGTGCAACCTATCAACGAGCCATGACTTATATCTTTCATGATATGATGCATGATATACTACACGATTATGTAGATGACATTATAGCTCGTTCTACTGAAGAAGATGACCATTTAGATGACTTGAGAAAAATATTTGATCGGTTAAGGGAATATCTTATCCGATTGAATCCAGCCAAATGTATATTCGGAGTTAAGTCAGGTAAATTATTGGGGGTTATAGTTTCTTTACGTGGCATCAAAATTGACCCTCTCAAGATTACGGCTATCACTGATATGCCCGCACCTACAAATATATCTGAATTACGGAGTCTACAAGGTAAGCTTCAAGCTATCCGTCGCTTCATCGATAAGCTGGCGGATAAAACTGGACCCTTTCTTAAGCTTCTTAAGAAGGATGTCTCTTTCCATTGGGACGACGAATGTCAGGAAGCATTTGAACTCCTCAAACAATATCTTCTTAACCCACCTGTACTTTCACCACCTAAACCTGATCGCCCATTTATCTTGTATATTTTTGCTTTAGATTTTGCTTTAGGAGCTATGTTAGCTCAACTTGATGATGAGAAAAGAGAGCGTGCTAATTATTACATTAGCAAAACATTAATTAGTTATGAAACCCGCTACACAACATTAGAGAAGTTATGTCTAGCAATCGTATTTTCTACATAGAAACTACGCCATTATATGCTCAGTAAGAAAACATATGTTATTGCTAAATCCGATCCCTTGCGGTATCTCATGAGTCGACCTTATTTATCTGGTCGCACAACAAAGTGGGTTCTTGTGCTAAGTGAGTTTGAACTCATGTTTATAGGACAGAAGTCTGTTAAGGGTCAAATCATAGCAGATCAATTAGTTGTTGCACCCTTAGAATCCACCCATCCCCTCGTCATTGAGTTTCTTGACGAATGCCTTAAACTGGAGGTAGATCATTCAGAGCAATGGTCCTTATACTTTGATGGAGCCCGATGCATGAGTGGGGCTGGTGCAGGTATTATTTTGATATCTCCATAGAAACATCTCATACCTCTATCCTTTAAATTAACGTTTGTCTGTACTAATAACACTGTTGAATATGAGGCTCTCATCCTTGGATTACGAGCAGCCCTGGCACTAAAAATTAAAAATCTATTAGTTTTTGGTGATTCTCAACTTGTTATAAATCAAATTAATGATGTTTATCAGACTAGAGATGATAAATTGTGCCCATATAAAGCATATGTATTACAATTAATATCTTTATTTGATCAAATTACCTTGGAAGCTATTCCTAGAACTAGCAATCGTGCGGTTGACGCCATGGCCGTAGCTGCATCTCTTTTACCCTTGGAGTTAGATGACGAATATGCTACCATCATTATTCATCGACTCCAAGAACCCGCTTCAATTAAATCATGCTTGGAACCTTTGGACGTGTTCCTAATCAACGAAACTACTCCTGAACTTTGGTACACTGATATCCTCAATTTTCTTCAAAATGGGACCTTCCCTGAAGGTTTTAATAGAAACCAGCACCGATTATTACGTAGACGAGCAAGTCGCTTCGTCATAATTGGCAATACCTTATATAGGAGATATTTTGAAGGTATCCTACTGAGATGTTTGAATCTAGAAGAGTCTAGATCAGCTTTGAGTGAAGCCCATGATGGATCTTGTGGGGGACACTTTAGTGGTAGCGCCATTGCTAAGAAGCTCCTTAGGATAGGATATTTTTGGCCTACCATGGAGAATGATGCACATGATTACGTGCGCCATTGCGACAAGTGCCAGAAACACGCTGACCTTGTCCATGCACCTGCACAAGAACTGCAGGATATTTCATCTCCTTGGCCCTTTTCAAAATGGGGCTTAGACATCATCGAAAAAATCAATCCCGTGTCATCTGATGGACACAAATTCATCATAACCACCATCGAGTATTTTACAAAGTGGGTTGAAGCTATGCCCTTAGCTTCTTGCACTGGAACTCAAGTTTCCAAATTTATTTTTAATCAAATTATTTGTAGGTTCAGAATCCTTGCAAATCTCATCTCGGATAATGGAACTTGTTTTAAAAACAAATATGTAAAGAAACTATGTCAAAAATATAAAATTCAACATCGTTGGTCCACTCCCTATTATCCTCAGGGTAATGGCCAAGCAGAAGCATCTAATAAAACATTAATTAAAATCCTCAAAAGATCGGTCAATAAATCTGGCCGTGATTGGCACATTCAATTATATCCCTGCTTTGTGGGCTTATCGAACTAGCATTCGTACTCCCACGGGCACTTCACCTTTTGTTTTGGTTTATGGCACTGAAGCTATTTTTCCCTTTGAATTAGAAGTTCCTTCTTTGGCTCTGCTACTTCAAGATACTGAAGTAGGAGATGAATACCGTGCTGGTAGATTTAGTCAGCTGGAACTCCTAGATGAGAAGCGCATTAATGCTTTGGAGCATCTTCGTGCCTACCAGAACAAGCTCAAACGAGCATATCTCAAGAAAGTTCATCACCGATCCTTTGAGATCGATGACCTCGTCTTAAAAGAAAATAAAAAAAATACTAATGCAACTAAAGACCTTAAAGGCAAATTTGAGCCTAACTGGCTTGGGCCATATATTATCACTGCTAAATTTGGATCGGGAGCATACAGATTAGCTACCTTAGATGGTAAAGATCTTAAAGAACCTATGAACATTATGCATCTTAAGCGCTATTATGCATAAATATGGTAATTTCATCATTGTATATATTATACATATTGTCTTATTTTAGTAATTCATATAAAAATTTCAAAAACAGTAATATTATGTATTATCTTAATTCATCAATTAAAATTAAAATATAAAAAAAAATCAAAATCATCAAAATCCTCAAAAACATCTTCTATTTTTGCACCTGTCAATTCTTGAAGTATTGCAGTTATATTTTCAGTTATTTTGGATAAATTAGCATTTATTTGGAATCCCTCACTTTCACACTCACAAGAATAAATATCTTGATCTTATTTGGTATGATTATTAATCTCTCTTATATCGAAGTCCACAGTTGAATTAAATAAATTTTTGAGCATAGAGAACTGATCTTGTTATTTACTTGAACCAAGTACACCTTTTCACATTAAAATGATTTCATTGCAAATTCAAAGTGATGCTACACAGTAGAAGTGGTCTCTTGAGCGAAAAGTCTCCCCTGCTATCCTATCATGCACATGGTCTAGAATATTTGAGAATTGACAAAAGGACAAGCTCACCCCTGCCCAGAATAAAAATCCCTTGCTCTACAGCCAATCCGAGCAAGTATCCCTAGTCTAGGAAGAAAAAGAAAAAAAAGAAAGAAAAGAAAAGCAAAAAAAATCATGAGAAAAAGAAGCATTGTTTCAGTATCATTTTGTACCATCTCAGCAATATTTCAGCATTATCTCAGTGTCAAGAAAAGAAAAGAAAAAGCAAAAAGCAATAAATCCCTTCCCCTACCCTTTGAAAGAAAAGAAGGGTGAATGAGCTTGAATCCCTGGAATTCTCAATTATTCGAAAACTATGAGGTAAGCCCCATAACAGGTGGTTTGTGCCCAACCCGCTTGGCCTTGGGTAACTCCTAGCATGGTGATATGTCTGTCACATTAGCGACCTTCTTTTGTATAGACCTATGTCCGCTCATGGATCAGCTAGCTCTTGATGACCCGACTTACATAGTAGTCTGGTACGGTTACATGCATATAAATCATGGTCAATGAACACTCATTTGGTTAATTCAAATTACTTGTATCAAATTATCTTGCTCAAAATTGGTAAATGAACAATACAATTGCACACACATTTGTGTTTGAGAGATTTTGTATCATTATGATAGATCAAGATCGGCAATGAACTCACATATGCACATGGGGTTCCTTATAAATCTAAATTTTGTCTTTGAGATAATTTAAAATATGTATGCAAATCTTCTGGAATAATTTGATTTTCTTACTTGAGAATATTGGCTTAGCGTACAAACAATTAAATACATTTTTTTCAAAAATCCAAAATTTCTTTCAAAGCATGTTCAAAAATCTAGCAATAAAGTCACATTTATATTTTCGACTTTTGCAACGATGGTATAGTTCCTAAACCTAAATTGGAATCTATGCCTAGTGCAAGTCCTCATTTTATATTTTTTATCTCAAAATCAAAAATCAACTATGCAATAAAACTATTACATCAATTTCTTCTTTTGGATTTCGCGATGATGGTATAAGTCTATACCTAAAATTCTATGCCTAGCGCAAACCATCGTTATAATTTTATCTCCCATTTATTTAATCCATAAAAGCATATGGCTTAAATCATTATGTTACACAATTATGCTTTAAAAAGAACGAAAACTTTTCTATTTCATTTCATTATGTCAAACATTCAGTTTTGCGACGATGGTATAATTCCTAGGCAATTGTTCAAAATTCTATCACACTTAGGAATTTTATGCCTAGAAAAAATCATATTTTTAATATTTCATGCATAATATTTTCATGGAAATCTGAAAACAAATCATCACCATCATTATTTTTCATCATCACAACACAAAGTCTTAAGAAAGTCTCTTAAGCACCCTTTTACTTTTAGCAATATTTCTCTCATACCGGGATTAGCTTGATGACCTAGCGAGCGGCGACTCCATGAAATGGTCATGTAACAATGACAATGTCCTTTGAAATTATTGTTAGAAGTCACTTTATTTTTCATCAAATCACACCACAACAACCAATTTGTTTACATCAGATTATTTCATTTAATTTTATAGCATGACATAAAATTATAATATTTTCAACGACATAATTACATGAATAATCAATCAACCATTAAAATATTAAAGCATCATAAAACATATGCACAAGTCATATCACAAAAAGAACATATATATATATATATATATATATATATTATATATTTATTTTTTTTTTTCAAGAAGTCTATACATCATATCAAAATGGATTGGTATGCCACAATCTATACCCTGGCATACTCAATCCTCTCAAAAATATATGGTCTATGTACAATGAGCAGCTAGTCTCGAGAAGCCCTCGAGCTCTCAACCTCATCTCCTCTCCCACCCTGAGGTGGAGGAGGTGGTCCCATCGAGGTTTGTGCTATATCGTAGGTCCTCGATGTCGATCATGATGATGTCCTCGATGACCCCATCCTGATCGGCTCTGTAATGCTGGCTGGCAGTGGTATCCTTTGCCCATCTAGAACCACATGATAGTACAACCCCTAGTAGAACGTGGTCTATGCAACAACCCATGATAGCTCTAGAATGCTTGCCCCTCCACTCTGAGACCTGAGCCATGTAGCCTCATCTTGGAGAGTCTGCACCTGAGCTTGTAGGTGGGCATTCTCTTCCTGGAGAGCCACCATCTCGCTGCTCTACCTCACCTCGACACACTTGCCCTTATCGGGCGATGGTGGCCTATGTCTCTACTAAGAAGGGAGTCTCTCCTTCCTCTCTGGTTACTGCTATCTCTTTAGAGCCTGTGGTACTCTCCAAAATCTCTCCTGAGGAGGTCATCGCTAGTCCCTCCCTCTGTGACCCCTCACTGCATCGATGGTAGCCTAGTGCCGCCTCTCCATTTGTTGCACTACAACGTGCATCAGACCCTGTGCCCTCATCATCTAAGGAGGGCATATGCCTACATACTAGGCATCATACCTGTATGCTACCCCCACATTGTCCCCATCCACTGGTTGAATAGGGGCATCATCAGTGTCCTGACTCCAAAACCATTGCATTTCTAGAGCTCCATTCAATGTAGTATTATCCCATACAGTCTGAGAGTACTCATAATCCCTAAGATAAGGGATCCCCTGTTGTAGACTGAACTACCTCAAAACTTAGTCGTAGCAGTGGAGCTCTACCTCTCCCCACTCTATCCTCAACCAGATGACTCTCCTGATGCGAGCCAACTCCTGTCTGTCCTCCACCCACCCTGGATTCTATCTCCATGATCTCCAGGTGATCTGATCTGGGGTGAGGTCATTTAGAAACCTCTGGGACATTAGTAGATCTATCCATTGTTGTGACCCTCTTTGGAGCCACCAATAGAAAACTCGGGGTCTCTCCCGGTCAACTCCTATCATTGGAAGCCCTACCGACCTTCGTACCATAATATGCTCCCAGCACCAAACCTGTAGCAGCAATGTCAATACCAGATATCGACCTCCCTTGTATACGACCCCATAAAGGATCCTATACAAACGACATAGTACAAAGCTACCCCAAGAAAACCTGTATTCGTGGTCTCTCATGTCGTATACCACATCTAAGAGAAGCCACGATAACCTGCATCCACTCTGGTGGCATAGAAGAAGGCCACCCACCACCCCTACCAAAACTCGGGTCAACCGAGATGCCCCAAGCATCTGCCTCAAAGCCTCGATGTTCACTCTACCCTTCTCTAGGGTGAAGCTTGGGTCACTACACAATATCATCATGGCATGGACTTGATTGGCCGAAGGAGTCATGAACCGCCCATGTATGGAGATCCTCAAGATCCTCCATACATCCTCTAGAGTGGGAGTCATCTCCCCTGTCGGTAGTCAGAAGTAGGATAACTCTGGATACCATCTCTCTGCTAGGGCTGTTAGTAGTCCCATGTCTGTAGGAATTTGTGGCATCTCTACCACATGCTGTAGCCCGACCTCTGCTAGTATATCTCGCTCGACCTGATCGAGCGCAGCTAAGTCATCCCTAAGACCCCCGTATTTCCACTCTTGACTCTTTAGCAATCCCCTCTACAAAATAAAAAATAAAACAACAAAAATCATTAGTACATAATCATTAAAATCAATTAAAAGTAGTTTCATCTCATAAAAAAAAAATATCACCCATTATTGGACGATATCGTACCAAATTTAGAAAAATCATCCTTAATAGGACGAAATCGCCTCTTATTATTCAATTTTGGGATCACCTCTTATTGGACAGGATCACCCCTATTTCTCTGATTTCATCCTCAGATGAAATTGGTGATTTAGGTACGATTTCGATGAAATTAGGACGATTTCATCCTGACATCGTCGACGGCATAAAAACGGCCCACTCTGCTTTGTTATAGTCAAACTTCATGATCGTCTTCTCCATTTTGTGCAGTCAGCTCTTTTTGTGAATTTTGCACTTGGCACGATCCGACATGACTTGCTCTCTGTGCACAACGACCGTATTTCACACACATTCGACACACCTTCAATTCTCCAAATAGCCCTCCTTTTATAAAATATTTTTATGATGAAAACCCTAATCTTAGTCGACTGTAAATCCTAATCTTAGTCGGCTTTCATAAAAACTATAAACCCTAATTTTAATTGACTATCATCGGTCTTCGTCGACTTCAACTCAAGAAGATGTTCGGTTTATCCATCGCTTGATGATTTCATTCTGGATAGACCTTGTAATCGCCATACTGACTTTTGATCACTCTTCATATTTTAGCAGTATGAAATCACTCTGTAACTACCACTGTAAATTCCATAGTGATTTTGGTCCACTGTCATACTTCTCATTTTAGTCGGGTTCTCCTTCTTGACTTGTGCATTTATGACCTATCACGAAATCGTGACATTTCTACCTCTGTAGCTTCTTTTGTTGTTGTTACCATGAAAATACATGTCGCGATATCATGACACTCTCCCCTCCGTACACTTTCTCTATTGTTTTGTCGTGATATCGTGACATTTTTGCCTCTATAGACTTCATATTTTCTTTTGTCGTGATATCATGACATTTTTGCCTCCGTATACTTCGTCTTTGCTTTTGTCATGATATCGCGACACTTTTGCCTTCGTAGTCTTCAACTTAGCTTTTGTCATGAAATCGTGACACTTCTGCTTCCGTACTTAGCTTCTTTGCTTTTGTCACAAAATCATGACACTTCTACCTTTGAAGTCTTCTTCTCTACTTTTGTCATGAAATCATGACACTTCTGCTTCCATACTTTACTTCTTTGCTTTTGTCATGAAATTGTGACACTTCTACTTTCGAAGTCTTGCTTTTTTCTTTTGTCATGAAATCGCGACAGTTCTGCTTTTGTACACTTCCTCTCTTTATTTTGTCATGAAAATGTGACATGTCACGATATCACGACACTTTTCAAACTTACTTTCTCTCTCCTATTTTAGTCGCAAAAATGCGACATGTCACAAAATTGTGACACTTTTCCAACTTAGTTTCTCTCTCCTATTTTAGTCGTGAAATCACGACACTTTTCTTACTTGTTCTCTTTCTTCAAACTTGTCATGAAATTGTGACACTTTTTCCTACTTTCTCTTTCTCTTCCAACATGTCATGAAATCACGACAGTTTTTCCACTTGCCTTTTTCTCTTCCAATATGTCACGAAATCACGATAGTTTTTCCTACTTTTTCTCTCTTCCAACATGTCGTGAAATTGTGACAATTTTTCCTGCTTTTTCTCTCTCTTCCAACATGTCGCGAAATCGCGACAGTTTTTCTTGCTTTTTCTCTCTCTTCCAACATGTCGTGAAATCGTGACAGTTTTTCCTGCTTTTTCTCTCTCTTCCAACATGTCGCGAAATTGTGATAGTTTTTCTTGCCTACTATATATGTCGCGATATCGTGACACTTTTCTTACTTGTCTTTTTTTTTTATCTTTTACATATGGGCCACTTCGGTCTTCTTGGAAAATCACTGTACATACTCTGAATAACCTTTGAACTCCTATCTTCCACATCTAAATAGCTTTTGAACTTCCTGTCCACTGCATCAACAAATCTATCTGACTGTGTTGACAATAATGACAATATTGTTGCTGCACCTTGCTCAACAATCTTCCCCTTTGGAATTTTTGGCAACACATGTGCAATTTCTTGTAACTCTTCTCCCCCTTTGACAATAATACCAAAGGGCTACTGCAGACTCCCCCTGAGTCCATGCATAACATTCTCAAGAAAAATTTATTACACTTAGCAAAAATCATGAACATGAGCAAAAAGATAATCAAATACTTAAATGCTCCCCCTGAGAATGTGATCCCTGTAGCTAGTCAATTCTTGGGAAGTGTGACCACTCCCAATTTATTGTGAAGGTACTCAAAAACTTCCTTGGGCAATGGTTTTGTGAAGATATCTGCTACTTGCTCTGTAGTTGGAACAAAATTTAACTTAACCTCACCTTTCGCAACTTTCTCCTTCGAAAAGTGATACCTGCTAGCAATGTGTTTTGTGCGTGAATGCATAACCGGATTCTTGGAGATGCTAATGGCACTTGTGTTATCACACTTAACTGATATTGGCTCACTGAAGCTAATACCAAGATCTTTCAGGGTTTGTTTCATCCATAATACCTATGTACAACATGTTGTCACTGCAATATATTCTGCCTCTACTATCGATAAAGAAACTAATTGTTATTTCTTACTATGCCATGCGACCAATCTATCTCCAAGATAGAATGCACCTCCACTGGTACTCTTTCTATCATTGACACCTCCTACCCAATCTGCATCTGAATACAAAATAAGGGTGAAGTCTTTACCTTTCGGATACCATAACCCATAATCCATAGTACCCTTGAGGTACCAAAGAATCCTCTTTACTTCTGTCACATGAGTCTCCTTGGGATTAGCCCGAAATCGTGCTACCATGCATACTGCCTACAAAATATCTGGTCTGGTAGCTGTTAGATACAGTAAGCTCCCAATCATAGATCTGTACATGGTTTGATCAACAGGTGGAGATTTTTCATCCTTGATCCACTTGCAACCTGTCATCATGGGAGTGCTAACTGGCTTACAATCCTCCATTGTGAAATTTTTTTACATATCTTTCACATATTTAACTTGAGAAATAAATATGCCCTTCTTATTTTGATTAAATTGCAACCCGAGGAAATACGAAAGTTCACCAATCATTGACATTTCAAATTCTTTTTGCATCTTATTTGCTAAATCTTTACACGACTCATCTTTGCTACTGCCAAATATGATATCATCTACGTATACAACAAGAACAATAAGATGCCCATTTTCTATTTTGACATACAAATTACTATCCACCATACCTTTCTTAAACCCTTGTTGAGTGAGATAGTTGTCTAGCCTTGCATACCATGCTCGGGGTGCCTGTTTTCATATAATGCTTTCTTCAAATTGCAAACCAAGTTGGGATCATACCCAAGTTGGAAACCATCTGGTTTCTCAATATAAACCTCTTCTTCAAGTTTTCCATTCAAAAATGTTGATTTCACATCCATTTGATAAACTTTGAAATTCTTGTAGACTGCTAAAGCTAGAAACATTCTAATTGCCTCTAGTCTAGCTACTGGTGCAAAAGTTTCCTCAAATTCAATACCTTCAACTTGTGCATAACCCTTACATACCAATCTTGCTTTATTTCTGACTACCTGTCCGTCTTCATTCAATTTGTTTTGAAAAATCCATTTAGTCCCGATTATATTTTTATTTGCAGGTTTAGGTACTAACTCCCAAGTTTTGTTTTTCTCGATCTGATCTAATTCTTCATTTATTGCCTTCATCCAACTTTCATATTTGCTTGCGTTAGCAACATTTTTGGGCTCAATGTTGGATAATAGAGAGTAGTTATTTACTACTCTTCTTCTTGTCTGAACACCAACTTTGGGGTCTCCAATTATTTGCTCTCTAGGATGATTTTTTTGCCAGCTACTTGTTTTGAATTTCTTATTTTCTTCCACTTTTGAATCACAACTTAAATCATTTGAGTCAATTTTTTGTATCTTTTCCGTTTCGTTTTCCTCATCTCCTTCAATAACCTCTTCATAAATTGGGTAGTTATTTTCATAGCTAATTACTCGTTCTCTACATTCATCAAATTTAACATCGGCACTGTCCACAATTTTCTTTAGCCTCTTGTTGTAGCATTTGTAAGCTTTGCTTTTTGATGAATAATCAACAAAAATACCTTCATCCGCTCTATCTTCAAACTTACCAAGATTATCTTCAGTTCTTTTGATGTAGCACTTGCTGCCAAAAACTTTGAGGTATTTTGTTGTTGCCCTTTTACCGAACCACAACTCATAAGGAGTTTTGCTTTCATGTGTTCTCAGCATGTACCTATTTTGGATATACACCACAGTATGGACTACTTCTTTCCAAAACATGTCTGCTACTCTGCTTTCAGCCAACATAGTCCGTGCCATTTCCTACACTGTCTTGTTCTTTCTTTCTGCCACTCCATTCTGCTGAGGTGTCCTAGCTACTAAAAACTATCTCCTAATACCGTATTTTTCATAGTACTTTGTAAACTCCTCTGAAATGAATTCTCATCATCTATATGATCTTAAAAATTTTATCCTCTTTCCTGTTTCATTCTCAACTTGGTTTTTGAAAGTCTTGAACATTTCAAAAGCTTCTAATTTATGCTTCAAGAAAAATATCCATGTCATTCTGGAATAGTCATCAATGCACAACATAAATATTTGTCACCATTTATGCTTTGTGTTCTCATGGGTCCACATAAATCAGTGTGTATTAGTTCCAAAGGTTTGCTTGTGTAGTACTCTTTTGTTTTGAATGTGACTCTAGTTTGCTTCCCTTTTGGCATGAAGCACAAATGTTGTTTGTAGGTTTGTTGATGGTGGGAATATCTCTCACTACCCTTTTTGAGTTGATTTTTACTAGATTATCAAAATTGATATGACCGAGTCTCTTGTGCCACAACCAATTTTCTTCTTCCTATCCAATAAAACAAGCTCATTCCAAAGTCTCTGAGAGCATGTACAAGTTGCCAGATGTCCTTGATCCAGTTGCTATCAATTTTCCACTGTTTGTTTTTTTTACTTCACAACCCTGCTTCTTAAAAACTACTTCATGACCTTTATCACAAATATGACTTATACTCAACAAGTTATGTTTCAAACCATCCACAAACAAGACTTCTTCTGACTTAATTTTTCTGTCACTAATTTTAACTGAACCTTTGCCAACTATCTTAGCTCCATCATTATTTCCAAACTTTACTGAACCACCTTCATATTTTTGTAACTTCTCAAATTTTTGTTTGTCACCTATCATATGACTAGAGCATCCACTATCAAGTATCCATGGTACATATTTATTCTATGCTTTAAATGTTGTTTGTATGATTAAGGATTCCTTTTCTTCCTTAAGTCGCTCTTTTTCTTTCCACTCCATTTTGATAGTAGTTTTGGGCTCTTGTTTTGCCTTTCCCTTATCAATAGCTTGTGCATGTTTTTCGGGAAGTTTTCTATTTTGTCTCATCCTATTTGGTTGAAATTTTCTTCCTTGAAATTGATTTGATGCAAATGTACTTCTACAGTTTCTTGCAATGTGCCCAAAATTATGACAGTTATAACATTCTACTGTATAATTCATCAAAGGAGAAAAAACATTTCTATTGGTGAAATTCCTTGGTCTTACATTATATTTGTAGTCTAAGATTTTATGTCCATAGCCATTGCATTTAAAACAAAAACCAGAAAAGGGATAATTGAACCTGGGTGATGGTCTTTGCCATGTTGTCGTAGGAGCCATAGGTCTTCTTCTTCTTTGATGTGTGACATTGGTGAATCCATCATTGTCAATTCTCCTTTCGTTCTTGACATTATTGCTTTCTTTTGCATGAGACGCTTTGCCTTGATCAACATGTTTCTTATTTTCATTCTTTATGGATTCTACATTTTTGGCCTTTGATCCATTTGATGATTCTCCTTCGATGAAACCTAGACCAAATTTGATGCCTATAGGACTTTGGTCATTTATAATCTTATCCATATTCATAGAACTTTCTTCGTGTTTGTGATAGCAACTAATTTTGTGATTCATCTCTTCTATCTACGTCTATAAACCAACATTCTCTTCTTCTAGTTTGCATCAATAATCTATTTTCATGGTAATTTGTACTTCAAGATCTTCAAATATTTTCTTGTATTCTTCTATCTATACTTTTAGACTGGTTATGATTTCGTTTGCATCCTCAAGATTTTTTGAAATTTTCTTATTCTTTTTCCTCTCTATTTTCCACTCTTCAAGTGCAGAGATCAACTCACCTTCTAGATCTACTTCAGCCTCGGGTTTTCACCACATACTTCAGAGTTCACTCCTTCTTCCTTTTCTAATTTTACTTCTTCAAATGCCATGAAAAGAGCTTCACCTGTTTCCTCTTCAGAATCCTCACTGGAGCTGTCTTCTGATGAACTGGCATTCCTTGCTTTTGAGTTATTTTCAAACGGTTTCTTTTTGTCAGCCTCTTTTGGAGGAGTGATGGGTATTGTGTATCCACTAACTATTGAATCCTAGATGTCGTATCCCAAAGCACAGAGATATGTCTACATCCTAATTCTCTAGAACACATAATTAGATTCGTCAAACAATGGTGCTTTGTTTGATGAGAAGCCTTCACCACCTGCCATTGTGTTACTTCTAAGATCACCCTTGACGATTAAGCTTGTATATAAACTTAGCTTTGATACCAATTATTAGTCTTACAATGACACTAAGAGGGGGGGTGAATCAGTTTAGCTCCTTAAAATTGAATTTACGGCTCTTAATACCACAACAATTAAAACTTGTTACTAGATACAACAAGTATAACAAAAGAGCATCACACAACACAAGATTTAATGAGGTTCACCAATGTGGCTACTCCTAAAAAATTGACTATTTGGACTACCATCCAAATCTAGCCTTTGCAAAGCACCAAATTTACAATCAATTTACCAACACCCATTGGAAGGAGCACCAACCCCTGATTTATCTGCACTAACAGAAAGGAGCACCAACCCCTGATTTACTAGCACCAACTAGAAGGAGCACCAACCCCTGATTTATTTGCACTAAAATAAAGGAGCACCAAACCTTGATTTACCAGCACCAATTGGAAGGAGCACCAACCCCTGATTTATCTACACCAACAAAAAGGAGCACCAACCCCTGATTTACCAGCACCAACTGGAAGAAGCACCAACCCCTGATGCCAAGCACCAACTTGGACTTCAATTCTGAAACTAGAAGTTTGTCAATAAGATACCTTTGCTTTTGCAAGACCCTGATTGGTCTTCTTCACCTTTGCGTTCTCTGCACACTCTGCTTTCTCTACGCAATCATAGTAGCACCTAGTTGAACTTCAACATTTTTTCTCTCTATGCACTCTGCTCTCTCTACGCAATCACTTCACCCACTCTACTTCGTTACAGTCAAAATTCACGATCGTCTTCTCCATTTTGCACACTATTTGCACTTAGCATGATCCAACACAACTTGCTCTCTGTGCACAACGACCGTATTTCACACACATTCAACACACCTTCAATTCTCCAAATAGCCCTCCTTTTATAACAATATTTTTATGATGAAAACCCTAATCTTAGTCGGCTATAAATCCTAATCTTAGTCGGCTTTCATAACAACTATAAACCCTAATTTTAGTCGGTTGTCATCGATCTTCGTTAGCTTCAACTCAAGAAGATTTTTGGTTTATCCATCACTTGATGATTTCATTCTGGACAGACCCTATAACTACCATACTGACTTTTGATCACTCTTCGTATTTCAACAGTATGAAATCACTCTATAACTACCCCTGTAAATGCCGTAGTGATGTCGGTCCACTGTCATACTTCTCATTTTAGTCGGGTTCTCCTTCTTGACTTGTGCATTTACGACCTATCATGAAATTGTGACATTTTTACCTTTGTAGCTTCTTTTGTTGCTATTGCCACAAAAATACATGTCGCGATATCGTGACACTTTCACCTCTATATGCTTTCTCTATTATTTTGTTGTGATATCACGACATTTTTTGCCTCTATAGACTTCGTCTTTTCTTTTGTCATGATATCATGATATTTTTGCCTTCGTATACTTCGTCTTTTCTTTTGTCACGATATCGTGACACTTCTACCTCCGTAGTCTTCAACTTAGCTTTTGTCGTGAAATCACGACACTTCTGCTTCCGTACTTAGCTTCTTTGCTTTTGTTGCAAAATCATGACACTTCTGCCTTCAAAGTCTTCTTCTTTGCTTTTGTCATGAAATCATGACACTTCTACTTTCATACTTTACTTCTTTGCTTTTGTCATGAAATTATGACACTTTTGCTTTCGAAGTCTTGCTTTCTGCTTTTGTCATGAAATCGTGACAGTTCTACTTTTGTACGCTTCCTCTCTTTCTTTTGTCGCGAAAATGCGACATGTCACGATATCACGAAACTTTTCAAACTTACTTTCTCTCTCCTATTTTAGTCATGAAAATGCGACATGTCACGAAATCGTGACACTTTTCCAACTTACTTTCTCTCTCCTATTTTAGTCACGAAAATGCGACATGTCTTGAAATCATGACACTTTTCTTACTTGTTCTCTTTCTTCGAACTTGTCGTGAAATCGTGACACTTTTTCCTACTTTCTCTTTCTCTTCCAACATGTCACAAAATCACGACAGTTTTTCCACTTGCCTTTTTCTCTTCCAACATGTCGCAAAATCGTGATAGTTTTTCCTACTTTTTCTCTCTCTTCCAACATGTCGCGAAATCACGACAGTTTTTCCTACTTTTTCTCTCTCTTCCAACATGTCACGAAATCGTGATAGTTTTTCCTATTTTTCTCTCTCTTCCAACATGTCGTGAAATCATGACAGTTTTTCCTGCTTTTTCTCTCTTCCAACATGTCATGAAATTGCGACAGTTTTTCTTGCCTGTTGTATATGTCGTGATATCGTGACACTTTTCTTGTATTTTTTTTTATCTTTTGCATATGGGCCACTTCGGTCTTCTTGGAAAATCACTGTACATACTCTAAATAACCTTTGAACTCCTGTCTTTCACATCTGAATAGCTTTTGAACTTCATGTCCACTGCATCAACAGATCTATCTAACTGTGTTGACAATAATGACAATATTGTTGCTGCACCTTGCTCAACATGATCTCCTATGATCTAGATGATTCTATAAAATTACAGATGATCCTATCATATTTGGGATGATCTGGACTCCTACAAGCTTCAGAATATTCATCAGACATCAGAAATCAGGTGCACTCTTCTCCATTTTAGATATTTTTGTATTTAGGATTCATTTATGTTTGTTTTTTTCATATAAACCAGAAATTTCATATAGAATAGCTTAGATTCATTTTGGCCAACCTAGGAATCTGAATGATTGAACATAAAATGAACACATCAAACCTATTCTCGACCTAGGCATGGAAACTGCCACTCAAAGTTTCCTAGTGAACCCCACCATCCATCAAAAATTCACCCTTATACCCCTCCCTCGAGAGGTGTGACCTTCAAAGGGCATCTCCATCCGAGGTATTGTCCCATACTTCTCACATCCCCCTTCTAGGCACGGATCCTTTAGCCTGAAGGTAAGGGTGAAAAAAATTTGGGCGATACAGGTAATAATATAGAACCTTACATTTTAATTATATTACCATTAATATTATTATTTCATCCTCATCTTGGTTATTATGTATTGTAGGTAAGGAGACTATGTCTTGACAATGATCATAGGCTATTTTTCTAGTGTAATCATAAGTTGAAAAAGCCTTTAGTGTTGTTACAGGAATGTGGTTCTAATTTACCAGGTTGAGTGGCCCTATTATATTCCAGTTGGGAAAGTTTTGTGGAGGTAGAATTTGAGCCATTTGTTTAGATCTAGCTAAGTGGACTAATGGCAAAGAAGTTAAATATGTAGATCCTTAACTTTTTTTGGGGCTTGGAGAGGAAGGTTATGTAGAATATGATGATGAAATAAGTCTTTTGAATACTAATGTAGGTAATTCTATTAATAGTAGTGATTCCTCTAGCTTTAGCTATTTCTATTATGAGCATAATCTTAAAATATACCTACACCAACTGATAGCAGGAAAATCATGCACCAATAAAGTAATAAATATAGCAATATATATATAACTAAAAATACAATGATAAAAAAATGAAATATGGAGTCATTTTTATATTATATATTTTGCTTTCAATGTGTTACTATCAATTCCCCTCTGAGGGTATGCTATCCATGATACAATGAATACAAATGAAATATCCAGGTGCACTACAAATGATCTTCTTGCAATCACAAATAATTTGGAGGTGGTTTTTCTATGATCACAACAATGAGTATGATGTGAATCTTGCACTTCTTTACTATATGTTGGATCCTATAATAGACACCCAAAGAAATTAGAAACATATAAAAAGCATATGAAGAGCCCACCGAAAACGGACCTGTATTAAAGATAACGAACACAATAAATAAAGAAAAAACCTAGACTCAAGCATGTAAAATCTAAAATCTATCTAAATGAAGAAATGATAAAAATTTTCATCTAAGCTATGCTAAGAAAATAGTAAAAACTAGATCTCTACCAGAGGCCATCTTACGTCAATATGACCTTGCCTATGGATTATCTCGAGTCGAGATGACCGCTATCATAGGACTATGTTTCTTCATGGTTGAGTTAGGATGGTGTCTAAGATAAACCTGGGGTTTTTTCAATGGATTGTTGTGCTATGAGAGTTTCTTGGTGGATCAGATTGATGACCGAGGTAAGGGTACTTGATTGCACAAAATATGGTAGTGCAACTTCTAATCCTTTTCAGTATTCTAGAAGTATAACTTTTAATAGTGGAATGGCTTAGAGGATCAAAAAGGGGTAGCACTTCATTGCTTGAAGAATTAGATATTGAATTCAATAGCACTTCATTGAACAAAATCAAAATCTTACAGATCTTAAAAACTTTATCCAAGAATTTAGGATTTAAGTTTGCAATGGTTTTAAAATGGAGGGGTGAGTGCCAATCTATAGACTTCCTGAAGGGAAGCTAAAAAATGTGAAAGTACCCTACATTCAAAATCAAATAGGTAGTTCACATTAAGAAAAGTGAATACCTATCTTTAAAATTTCATGTGATTGATTGTTGCATGCATTTTTTCTATTTTGGCCCATGGGGGATGCTTAATATTTTCTTGCAAGATCTTGCATGAGGTTAAATAATAATTTCAACTACCAATTACACACCTTTTTATTGTTAAACCTTACTTATAATGACCATATTAGGTTGATATGACCATGGTTTGGTGATCATCTTAGGGTGAGATGACCATGGTCTAGAAACTGTATTAGGGTGAGACAACCATGGTTTATGGTTAACTATATCCATTTAAGTGGTGAAAACCACTATTTTAGTCCTAAATCTACCCAAGTTGGGTTAGGTGGTCTAAAAGGAGTCCATTCAGGTAGTCTCCTCAAAATGATGTGTTTTAGGTGTCTACAAATACCCCTTTTTGGGATGCTTTGTGTGACTACATAATGTAGAGAAAAAAATAGAGAACCTAAAAATAGTTGATTTGATGGTTAATAATATCCATTAAACAAACCAATGCAAGATGTCTTAATCATAGAAATAGCATGTGCTATTGAATCATTGCTTCCAACACTTTGATGAAGTTGGTTTGGTATTTTTTCTCTTCAGCCACAGGTAGGCACAAGGATCTACAGGCTCTAGGCTTAGGGAATACCAAGTATCTATTTCAATCTTCATTTCTTCTCAACCATGGGTAGAGAGTAGTGGTCTAGAGGTAGTGGTTTTAAAAATACCAATAACGTGTTTGATTTTGATTTTTTCTTGTTATTTTCCCCAAGAAAGGAGGACATATAATTGTCTTTGGAAATGATTCTTGAATGAATGCAATTTACATTATTGAGTGTTTTATTATTGATTTAATTATAAAATTTTTAATTTATATGACTACCCCCTCAAGTGATGAGTCAATATAGGATATGTAAATGATGAAAACGACGAGTCACTTGACCAATATCACTAAGAAAATCATGCATCAATAAAGCAATAAAGATAGCAATATTTATAACTAAAAATATAACGATAAAACAATGAAAGATGGAGCCCTTTTTATATTATATATTTTGATTTCAATGTGTTACAATCAAGTCCCATTTAAGGGTATTCTACCCATGATACAATGAATACAAATGAAATATCTAGGTGCACTGTAAATGATCTTCTTGTAATCACAAATCATTTAGGGGTAGGTTTTTTTTACTACTGTGGTGAGTATGATGTGAATATTGCACTCCTTTATTGTATGTTAGATCATGTAATTTGCACATAAAGAAACTATAAATATATCAAAACCATATGAATATCCCACCAAAATTGGGCCTACATTAAAGATAACAAATGTGATAAATAAAGATAAAAATCAGACTAAAGCATGTTAAATCTAAAATCTATTTAAATGTAGAAATGATAAAAATGTTGATCTAATCTATGCTAAAAAAAAATAAAAAACATATCTCTACTAGAGGACATCTCAGGTCAAGAGGACCTTACCTACAAGTCATCTCAGGTCGATACGGTCACTATCGCAAGAGTATGTTTCTTCATGGCCAAGTTAGGGTGGGATTTGAGATCAACCTAGGGTTTTATCGATGGATTGTTGTGTTGTGAGAGTGGATTTATGGGTCAGATTGATCACTGAGGAAAATGTACTCAATTGCATGAAATATGGGAGCATAAATTCCAATCCTTTTCAATAGTTTGATAGAATGACTTTCAATAGTGGAATGGCTTAGAGGATCAAAAAGGAAAAACACTTTGTTTCTTGAAGAATTGGGGATTGAATTTAGCAAAACTTTATTGCACAAATTAAAAAGGTTTTAAATATTTAAAAATGAGGGGTGAGTACACTTTTATATATTTTTGATAAAAATCTAGGGCACTCTACATGAAAAATTAAATAGGAAGGTCGCATTAAGAAAATTGAATGTTTATCTCTAAAATATCATGTGATTGATAATTGCATGCATTTTTTTAATATTTTAGCCCATGTGGGGTGCTTAATGTTTTCTTACAATTTCATGCATGGGGTTAACTAGTAGTTTAATATGCTAGTTATGCACCTTTTTATTTTTAAATATTGATTTATCCATGTGTTTTGGTCTATCTAGGCTTCTAACAGATGAGGTTCTTATTACTCTTCAATCAACAAATTGGATTTTGACACTAAATATTTTACCAATTCTTCATAGAGTGCTCTTCCCCTAACCAACTTAGTTGGATTGATCTCTATATCATATTTCTATGTGTGTGATCCATCCAGCTCGTTTCTCACCCAAATCTCCTTGCACTATGAAAATCTGAACATCTAGGTGCACAACATACACTAATGTTTTTCTATGAGATATGTAATATCTTAGATTTTTAAGAGAATTCGTCAGAGCAAACACCTATTTTTCTAAGCAATTGTAGCATTCTTTATGGTCATGTAGAGTTTGGCTTAAAAAAGCTATAGGTCACTCATTGTGATCTTTATCCTTTTGAGTGAGTATGATCATGTAGCTTTATTATGATCCAAACACATGAGGATGAAGTCCTTTCTATAATTAAGGTTAGCTAAAATTAGATCTTTTGTTATATATTATTTTATGTTGTTGAAATCCTCTATTTGCATTTCATTCTAGGTGAATTATACCTCCTTTTTAAGCATCCTTAACATTGTCTTGATTATCTGGGCAAAGTCAGATATAAATTTTTAGATAAAATTAATCTGCCTAAAGAATGATTACAAGCCTTTTTTATTTTGAGGTAAATAAATTACTAATATAGCTTTTAAATTTTCTGGTTTAATAGCTAAAGCTGACACCACATGACCAATCAATCTCCCTTCATGGATGACAAAAATTTAATTTCTAGGATTAAGTGACATCCCAAAGTCTACATTTTTTAAAAACTAGCCTAAAATGATCCAAATGATTTTTTTTCTAATAAGAAAAGACTGTCATATCATCAAGATAGATCAGTATCAATTTGGTCACCAACTCATAAAAATCTAAATCCATAGACCTTTGGAAGGCAGCTCTAGAATTTGATAAGCCAAAAGGCATTCTTTGATAGGTAAACATTCCCCACTCGGTTGTAAATGTGGTTTTGTATTGATCCTCATCTTGGACCCATACTTGATTAAAGCTTGAAAATCCATCTAATTAGGAAAATGTCTCTACCCCAAAAACTAAATGCAATATTTGATCAATCTAAGGTAAAATATAGTGATCCTTTAGGGATTATTTGTTCAAGTTTCTAAAATCCATATAAATGTGGATGTCTACATTCCTTTTCCTGATGGGTACCAAATTGGCTACCCATGTAGAATTTTTAATTGGATAAATGATCATTGCATTGAGTAACTTTAGTAATTCTTGCTTCATGAGTACTTCTTTGGATTTATTGGCCCTTTCTTTTGTTGTAATGTCCTATCATTGGGAAGAAATTGTATGGTGTGCTAGATATTTTCCTTGCTATATATTTTTAAATCATCATAGGTCCATGCAATAATGTCCTTAATTCTTTACAAAGAGTTAAAAGTTACTAAATTTCTCCTTTATAACATCATACTCCAATATTTAGATTATTTTTAGGTATGAATTGAACCTCTTTGAACTCCTATTCATCTATTTTCATTTTTTTTCTAGGAGGCCTATCACTACTATTGAACAATTTTTTGAGGGTGATCAATCCCTTAGGAATATGATTATTTTTTAGCTAGATCACTTTGTCATTTTTTTTATTCTCTAACATGTCATCAATTTCATTTTTGTAGTACATTTCTTGAATTAAGAAATCCTCTATCTATTTATCATTGTCAAATTCTTGCCAAAAAGAATCCTTATCTCACACATATGGCCTAAATGTTAGTTTAACAAATCTTGAGACTTTTATTAAATTAGAGGCTAGAAAAAAATTGACTCCATGTAAATCCAATGCATTAGCTTATGCATTCTGCTCTTTAGGGATTGCCTGTATACTCAGTGCATCAAAACTTTCGAAAAGATCCCAAACTATGTTTTGATGTGCTTTTAGATAATGCTTCTTGCTACTATATTTTTTTATAACTTGATTTACCACTAACTCAAAATATCCATAAATTATTAATATATTTATTACCATCTTGTCTACCTCTTTTAGTCCAATACATAGTGCCTCATACTCTACTACATTATTGGTGCAACTCTAGGTTAGACAATATGATAATCTTCTAATTTATTCAAATGATGATACCAGCACTATTCCTGCTTTGACATATTCTTGCATCTAGCTCCATCAAAATAGAGATTCCATATTTTAATTTTTTTAAGGTCTATTTTGGTTATTATTGGGATTCATTTATTTTTTAGCTTTGATATGGAGTTTTTTCGATCACAACATTGAAGTTTTCTAGTGATAACTAATATTCAATTTGCAGCTCATCAATAATATCCTCTATCAAATCAGCCTCTTAATTGAGCTTGCAAACACTATTCTCCTCTTTTTAAATTTTTTTAATATGGTAGTTGAAGGGATTTTTTGCAAATATCTTCACTTTTCTACCTTTGTAAGGAATATCCATATGTGTATAATATAAGGATAGGTATTCATCCAATTTGAGTATGAATTCATGACGTACATGATAAAGTAAGGTTTTAGGTGTACTATGACCACTTTCTATATGATTGTTATCTGAGGCATCCTATGCTATACCATAGGTATGTATTTAATAACTCCAATAATATTTATTGTATTTTTGTCCAACTATAGCACTTTGGGACAGGAACATATGTATTCCATGCCTATTGCATCACATATAGATTTTGGCACAATTTTTGTTGCTACTCTAGAATATACCATGCGATTATGTACAATCCATCCTTCCATGTGTAGGGACATGTAGAATGGGGATGGCCTATTCTTACCTAATCTTAGCATAGGTTTACCTTGTGTTAAAATAGTTTTTGGCTAAGATTGGTTTTCAGACCTGATGGATTTCAGTGATGCTCAAAGAAGTTCAATTTATCCTAGAATCATCAAAACAACATACATATTTGATTTGGATGGTATTTTATTTATCTCAACCATGATATTGAAGCTAAAGGATTTTGGCTCCTTTTTTTATCCTTTTTCTAGCTCATTGAATTCCATACAGTATTCTTGTATTTCTTCAATCCTTTGTTGCTTAGTGATGGAAGGATATCTAAGCTTTTTTATAGCCTATTCTTGAGTCTTAGCTTATTTTTTTTGCATTGATTTATGTTGTTCCTTCAAAAGCTCCACTAAAATCTAATTCGATTTATGCATATTCTAAGATGCTTCCTTTTCTAGCTACTTACCTTGCTAAGATGGAACTTTAAATGGATCTACTTTTTTAGGGTCTACTCACATTGGATTTTTGCTAGATTGATTCAAGACTAAAATAAACTCCTTCTTAAACGATCATATTCTGATCTAGTTCCCATAGCATATTAACTTGGTTCTTTTTTTCTCTCTCATCCTATAGAATTGTAAATTTTTATATCTAATGTTGTTGAAGCACACAAGTGCTTTCACCATGTGGGTCATTGCACGTTTAGCAACAATAATCTACTTTCAATGCTGAATTATAAGGATCATCTTCCTTATTGTTATATACTATATTAGGATTTGCACCAACATTACTAGAAGAAGCTCCTTGATATTTTACAATTTATGGAAATATTCAAGGTTGGAAATTTATTTCGGCTTATCTTTGAGGTTGGAAATTTCTTTCGGACCATTTATCAAGTTTTTTAATGAATTCATTATTTCATTAATGTCAAATATTTGAGTTTTAGGAACCAACAATGCCGGTACTGAAGGAGGTACTAGTAATGCTAGAGCTAGCGGGTTTACTGATAATACTAGAAATTTACCTATAGGGATTGGAGCTATATTTAGTAGATGAGTGATTGTAACTAGTTCTTGTGATTCTTGTTGTAGGATTTCTAAAAAAATATAATTATGTTCCTAGGAGGAAGTTTTCCTATGGCTATCAAAGTATTTTTTGCACTTTTAGCTACTTGATAAATTTATAGAAATATAAAAACATTATATTTTCATATCAACAAGCCTAAGTGTAGATTGAAAGAATGAAAGTAATAGTATAGCACTTGGGGATTTTTTGGACTAATTTCTTATGTTACTCTTTTCCATTTTCTATTGAACCTAACGTTAAATTCCATTATTGATTCTTGAGGATGCCTTTGTATAGTGGTGAATTGGGTTAGTAGTGAGAATATATCTGCTTGTTCATTAAATTCTTGTACCAGTCTACCAACAAGTTGTGCCTATAAATTAATGCAACCCTCCTAAAGGGTTTGGTAATAATATATAACCTTAAATTTGAATGATAATACCATTAATCTTATTATTTCATCCTCATCTTGGATATTATGTATTGTAGGTAAGGAGACTATGTCTTGACAATGCTCATAGGATATTTTTCTAGTGTCATCATAAGATGACAAAGCCTTTAGTTCTGCTATAGGAATGGGGTTCTAATTTACCAGGTTGAGTGGCCCTATTATATTCCATTTGGTAAAGTTTTGTGGAGGCAAAATTTGAGCCATTTTTTTAGATATAGCTAAGTGGACTAATGGAAAAGAAGTTAAATGTGTAGATCTTGAAAATTTTGTAGGGATTGGAGAGGAAGGTGATGTAGAATATGATGATGAACTAAGTATTTTGAATACTAATGTAGGTAATTCTATTAATAGTAGTGATTCCTATAGCTTTTTAGCTATTGCTATTATGAACATAATCTTAAAATTTAAATGGTGTATGGGTTTCTTTTTATAAGTATTTCATTTTAGTGGAGTTGCTAGGTTATTAGGTAATGATTTGTTTAGATCAGAACATCACCATGTTTCTACTTAATTATGGATGTGATATTTAGGTTCCACTAGGCATGCCAAAAAATCTTGGTCTCAAATCCATCTAGGTGGATGAGTTGCACCCTCAAGACCTTGATCAATATTGGAAGACTAAAAAATGGGAGTTTCTAAGTTATCCTCCAAATTAGGTCTATTTCTATGATTCTAGCTACACTAACTGATAGAATGGAAATCATGCACCAATAAAGTAATAAATATAGCAATATGTATATAGCTAAAAATACAATGATAAAACAATGAAATATGGAGTCCTTTTATATTATATATTTTGCTTTCAATGTGTTACTATCAAGTCCTATTTGAGGGGATGCTACCCATGATACAATGAATACAAATGAAATATCCAGGTGCACTACAAATGATCTTCTTACAATCAGAAATCATTTGGAGGTCGGTTTCCTATGATCACAACAGTGAATATGATGTGAATCTTGCACTTCTTTACTATATGTTGGATCCTGTAATATACACCCAAAGAAATTAGAAACATATAAAAAGCATATGAAGAGCCCACCAAAAATGGACCTGTATTAAATATAACGAACACAATAAATGAAGAAAAAGACCAAACTCAAGCATGTAAAATCTAAAATCTATCTAAATGAAGAAATGATAAAAATTCGGATCTAAGCTATGCTAAAATAATAGTAAAAACTAGATCTCTACCAGAGGCAACTTAGGTCAATATGACCTTGCCCATGGATTGTCTCAGGTTGAGATGACTGTTATCATAGGACTATGTTTCTTTATGGTTGAGTTAGGATGTTTTCTAAGATCAAACTAGGGTTTTGTCTATGGATTTTTGTGCTATGAGAGTAGCTTGATGGGTCAGATCGATGATCGAGGTAATGGTACTTGATTGCACAAAATATGGGAGTGCAACTTCTAATCCTTTTTAGTATTCTAGCAGTATGAATTTAAATAGTGGAATGGCTTAGAGGATCAAAAATGGGTAGCACTTCATTGCTTAAAGAATTAGAGATTGAATTCAATAGCACTTCATTGCACAAATTCAAAATCTTACAAATATTAGAAACTTTATCCAAGAATGGCTTAGAGGATCAAAAAGGGGTAGCACTTCATTTCTTAAAGAATTAGAGATTTAATTCAATAGCACTTCATTGCATAAATTCAAAATCTTACAAATATTAGAAACTTTATCCAAGAATTTAGGAATTTTGTTTGCAAGGGTTTTAAATTGGAGGGGTGATTGCCAATTTATAGACTTCCCGAAGGGAAGCTAAAAATAGTGAAAGTACCCTACATGCAAAATCAAATAGTTAGTTCATATTAAGAAAAGTGAATACCTATATTTAAAATTTCATGTGATTGATTATTGCATGTATTTTTTCTATTTTGGCCCATGCAGGGTGCTTAATGTTTTGTTGCAAGATAATGCATGAGGTTAACTCGTAATTTCAACTAATAGGTACATACCTTTTTATTGTTAAACCTTACTTATAATGGCCATCTTAGGTTGATATGGCCATGGTTTGGCGGTCGTCTTAGGGTGATATGACCATGGTCTAGAAACCATATTAGGGTGAGACAACCATGGTTTATGGGGAACTATACCCATTTAAGTGGTGAAAACCACTATTTTAGCCCTAAAGCTACCCAAGGTGGGTTAGGTGGTCTAAAAGGAGTCCATTCAAGTAGTCTCCTCAAAATGATGTGTTTTAGGTGTCTACAAATACCCCTTTTTGGGATGCTTTGTGTGACTACACAATGTAGAGCAAAAATAAAGAACCTAAAAATGGTTGATTTGATGGTTAATGATATTCATTAAACAAACCAATGCAAGATGTCCTAATCATAGAAAGAACATGTGCTCTTGAATCATTACTTCCAACACTTTGATGAAGTTGGTTTGGTCTTTTTTTCTCTTCATACATAGGTAGGCACAAGGATCTACAGGCTCTAGGCTTAGGGAATACCAAGTATCTATTTCAATCTTGGTTTCTTCTCAACCATGGGTAGAGAGTAGTGGTTTTACAAATACCAATAACGTGTTTGATTTTGATTTTTTATTGTTATTCACTTCAAGAAATGAGGGCATATGATTGTCTTTGGCAATGATTCTTGAAGGAATGCAATTTGAATTATTGTGTGTTTTATTATTGATTTAATTATAAATTTTGTATTTTATATGACTACGCCCTCAAGCGACAAGTCAATAGAGGAGATGGAAATGATGAAAACGATGAGTCACTTGACCAATATCACCAAGAAAATCATGCATCAATAAAGCAATAAATATAGAAATATATATAACTAAAAATATAATGATAAAACAATGAAAGATGGAGCCCTTTTTTTATTAGATATTTTGCTTTCAATGTGTTACAATCAAGTCCCATTTAATCGGATGCTACCCATGATACAATGAATACAAATTAAATATATAGGTGCACTGTAAATGATCTTCTTGCAATCACAAATCATTTGGGGGTAGGTTTTCGATGACTACTATGGTGAGGATGATGTGAATGTTGCACTCCTTTATCGTATGTTAAATTGTGTAATTTGCACATAAAGAAACTATAAATGTATCAAAACCATATGAAGAGCCCACCAAAATTGGGCTTGCATTAAAGATAATAAATGTGATAAATAAAGATAAAAACCAGACTAAAGCATGTTAAATCTAAAATCTATCTAAATGTAGAAATGATAAAAATGTTGATCTAAGCTATGCTAAAAAAACAATAAAAAATAGATCTCCTCCAGAGGACATCTCAAGTCAAGAGGACCTTACCTACAAGTCATCTCAGGTTGAAACGGTCACTATCTCTAGACTATGTTTCTTCATGGCCAAGTTAGGGTGGAATTTGAGAACAACCTAGGGTTTTATCTATGGATTTTTGTGTTGTGAGAGTGAATTTATGGGTTAGATATATCACTGAGGAAAATTTACTCAATTGCATGAAATATGGGAGCACGGCTTCCAATCCTTTTCAACAATCTGATAGCATGACTTTCAATAGTGGAATGACTTAGAGGATCAAAAATGGGAAACACTTTATTTCTTGAAGAATTGGGGATTGAATTTAGCATAAATTTGTTGCACAAATTCAAAAGATTTTAAATCTTTAAAACTGAGGCGTGAGTACCCTTTTATAGATTTTTAATAAAAATCTAGGGCACTCTACATGAAAAAGCAAAGAATTAGTTCAAATTATGAAAATTGAATTCTTATCTCTAAAATCTCATGTGATTGATAATTGCATTCATTTTTTTAATATTTTAGCCCATGTGGGGTGCTTAATGTTTTCTTGCGATTTCATGCATGGGGTTAACTAGTAGTTTAATCTGCTATTTATGCATCTTTTTTTTAAACATTGCTTTTGGTGGTTATCTCAGGTTAAGATGGCCACAGTTTGGCAACTAGCTCGATTCTTGATGACCATAGTTTTATGGCCATATTGAGTCAAGATAGACATGGTTCATGGGGAATTATGCCTTTTAAAGTGGTAATAATCACTGTTTTAGCCCTAAAGCTACCCAATATGGGTTAGGTGGTCTAAAAGAAGTCCATTCAAGTAGTCTCCTCAATATGATGTGTTTTAGGTGTATACACTAACTAACAAGGGGATTTGCAGACTAAAGTAAGAAATGTATAAGGTTAGAGGCTATATTTAAAGTGGTATGGATGTAGCAACATTAAGAGGCATAAATCATGAGAGTCTCACATTTAAAATTAAATAGGATTGCCTAACAAACTAGCTTTCCTTTCATACAATAGAGAATTTAGTCATAATAAATAGTAGTATTTTCAAGTATTCTAGGAACTAATGAACAATAAATCTAAGGAGAAATATAGAAAGTAGAATAACTATAACATAATAAACCATTCATATAGCTTTAACAATAATGCTTAATGACCTATTTCACATACATACATGATCTACAATAATTTGAGAAAGAGGCCAAAAAATAATATGGTCTTAATTTAAAGGCACGTGATACATTCATCACATAATTATGCAATTTTAAATTCTAAAGAGTCGACTTCTTGAATGGGTTGCATTCAAGTATGTATAGTTTTACAATGCATTCAATTAGCTTAACATGAGTGTTTTAAGAGTAGATTGTATATTTGTCAGGTTTCTATAGCATGAGTGCATCTCTTTCTAGATCCTTTTATTGTAACTAAATTGGCACCATGATGCTGATGTGGCCTACTTCTATCTCATCCAAGAGAGTGGTAGCTAAAGTGTCTTCATCTGGCACACAATATTCTCTAAAAATTTTATTCTACTTTTAGTTGCCCCATGAATGGTTTAGCAATATTAGTACATGTGTCAGTAAAGAAAGCTCTTGATTGTTGAGATTTTTTTATAGTAGATCATAATTTTTGGGAGTATGCTTTGGTATTTTAGTTAAACTCAATCTATCTGATACCTTTAGCTTCAACATATTTCTAGTGATTTTAAATACTTCTATCAACCTTTCTTATCAGATGCCAATTTTTTTATCTTATCTTAATGATTTCAGTGCCTCCAAATATAGCCATCCTTTTACTTTGTTGCATCCTTATGCATGAATCTATAAGTTGTAATATAGATATTTATTTTTTGGGCTTTGCACTTTGTATATTTTCCATCCAACATCACTCCATATCTACTAAATGTATATGTGTCTCTTGATGATGTTATCATTTAAAATGTGTGATGTTCTTTGACACTGAGCCCATGAAGTTAAGCATTTTGACAAATTTTACATGTCATATTAACTTTATGTTGTCCTCAGCATGCCAAGTTCCATGTCTTAGAATATTTTTTATTCAATATCTCTTTTGTTGTGTTGATTTCTCATGCTACCTATTCTAACATCAACACCTTAAAAAATTTATCCTTCATTTCATAATCAAAATTTGATTGCACCTGGTAGGCTTTTCTATAATATTGAATGTTTGATTCTTGTTCATACTTAGCCAAAATTATTTCTTAATGTATTGGGTGCTCTTCCATGATTTGTTATACATCATGTGTTTATCAAATATTTTCTAACATCAACATGTTATATCTCTAGCTATGTCCCATACTAAGTCAAAATTTGAGTCCAACATGAAAACCAAAAGGTGGACTCTTCTACCTTAGATTTCTAGATGTCGGATACTTCCATGCTTGTTGCTAACATCATCATCTCAAAACTTTGGCAACTTTATACACAATAATTTTTTGGTGGTGTCATGATGCTCATGCCTAACTGATCTATACCTATATTATTATTATTTTTATAACTATTTTAGATGTCCAACTAAGTTTTTTATGTTTCCTTATAAAAATGGTATAATCTTTAATTGGAAAGAATTATTCTCCATTTGAGGATATGGGCATGGGTAGGTTATTCTATCCATACATAGACACCAAGATCTAATGCAATAGATGGATTTATGAGTTAGTAGTAGTATAGAGGGTATCCCTAATGAGGAGCATTCAATACTTGGAAGGGAATGTTACTAGACTTTCAACAAGCTCAAATATAGAGAGGTAGGCATGGTAGGTAGATGTAGTAGAGTTGTAGATCAAATTGGATCAAGATATATCAAATAGAGATGTTTTATATGGAAACATGGGAGTCATGTGGTGTAATTATGGGTAGAGGTTGATTGGATGATTATTGAGAGGGAAAAATTATAATGGCAACTAGTGGAAATGATAATAAAGCATTACACACTGAGGGGACAAGTAGACTAGACTGGGAGGAAGTGGTACTCTTGAGGTAGGATATGGATGAGGCCCATCCATGGGAATTCATAATTGGGGCATAGAAAAGTCAAGATATAGAGTATATTAGCAATAGAAGTATGAATGGGCTATAGCTTACAATGGTTTATACCATATGGCCATCCCAAAGGACCAAAATATGTCATCTCTCACCAAGACTAGATCACACTCATGACCTTGATCGAATTTAGTGTCCAAGTTAGTGGACATACCCCCACTTCCACCATCACTAGTTGTCATAATAATGGAGATAAGGGAGACTAGTTCCCATAGTTGATTCCTTGTCCAGTATACAACTATAGCTTAGTTATTTTAGATTTGTGAGGGACCATGAGGCCTAATTATTTATGATGTAGTATTTTTTTATGATGATGATTTATCATGTACCAATTTTGAACTCATGGTACATCGATATGTAGGATATATATTATGATATGTTGTAGATGATGTGTGTATATGTATATATATATGATAATGTGTCATTATGTGTTCATTAATTTTGATGATATATGTCATGATATGATTGATCATGATTATGATGATTATGATTAATCACCAATTATATATATCATGATATGTTGTGATCTAATTATCTAGTATTTATAAAATTAAGTGATGTTTGATGTAATTGGTGATTATTATATGGGTAGTGTGATTTGATTGGATTATGAATTTAGGATTATATGTATGTTTGTTTATTTTAACCAAAAATATGTAAAGCTTAAGAAATAAAATTTGGAAAAATAGAATAAAATTATGATAAAAATTTAATTTTGTAGAAATAGGTAGAAAGCAGATGTAGACACCCAATGTTTCTCCCTAGATCGAGCACTCAACATGTTGCCCATTGCATATTTGACCAACTTGAGTAAAACCTCCTTTTGTACCCAATTTCAAGGTAAAAGACACCATCAAATTTGAGTTTCACCAAACTTGATTAAATAAAATCCAAATTTCACAAAACTAGTATTGTTGGAAAGATCTTAGAACAATATTTCTGGAAAGTATAAACATGACCATTTTTACCACCCATGGTGATTTTGTGACTATAATGAAAATTCACTGTTGTACAAAAAATTTGACCTCTTACGATGAATATGACCCCCTAATGTTGACCTTATCAAAACTATGAAAAATCAACTCCAAATTTCACAAATTTGATATTGTTTGAAAGCTATTGGAATGAGATTTCCAATGAGTATAGACATGACTAGTTTTGAAAACCATGTCATTTTTTTGGATCCATGGAGAATTTTCCATGATGATTTTATAAAATCACTAAAAAATCTCTAGTTTTGGTAGTGTGACTCCCAGTCACTACTAGTTCCATCATTTTTGTGTTTGATCAGCTCAAAACTCGTGCAAACTACCTGAACTACCAATTACATGTAGTTAACTATGCAATCCACCTCCAGTCAATTAATGCAACTACTAATCAATGTATTTAACTAAATATTCACCTTGAAATAACCTCTTGTGACTACCAATCAAGGTTTTTAACTCCATGACTTACCAAGTTTACTTGGCAATCAACTAGACACCTCACTTCCTTGGAATTTATGCATTAAATTTACCTCCTATACACCACTGGTGGAGACTCTAAAACTAATTATAATATCTAAAAAGGGCCCTTCGGGTCCCAAATAGGTTACATTGGACATTGGTTACACACACACTTTCTAAAGTAAACACATTCTAGTGATCAAGAAGAGTTAGTAGTTTTTAGTTGCATTGTAGGATATATTTTAGTAGTGTGGGGTTTAGCAAGAGTCTTAGAAGGAGGATTTTGGAGGAATTCTTGGAGGGTGATATTGCTATAAAAATTGTGGTCTTGAGCCTTCATATTAGGAGCTTCATGCTATAATTTGTTTTTTCCCCTTATTTATTTTCATTTAGTTTAGAATTATTTAATCAAATGATTTGGTATTTTGGAAATTATGATTATGTTTTTGTTAAAACCTTGAGTGGTGATCTTGGGGCTTCATCCTTATATCAAGCTATGTTTTTTTTTTAATCTAATCCATATTTTTCTTTTTATTTGCATTTGTATATGTATGTTTTGTATTTTTTTTAGGTTTAGGATTTTATATGCTTTGTTCTGTAGGCGCACAATATTTTTGTAGGTGCATGATGTTTTTGTAGGTGCATAGTGTTTTTGTAGGTGCACAATACTTTTTTATGTGCACAAAAAAATTGTACGTGCATGAAATTTCCATAGGGACATGGCCTTTTTTAAGTGCATGATGTTTATGCAATCTAATTGATTTTCTATATAGTTTTTGATAATAGGTTAAAAATACAACTTCTACCCTTTCTTTTAGCCTAAAACAAGTAAAATTTGACTCATTATCAATTTTAAAAAGGTTATCATAAAAATCTACAAAAAATAATTCAAATCCTACATTTTAAAATTTTGATTTATGAATGTATGCAAACTTTTCATTTCTATATCAATAATAGCTTTTTAAAATCTTAGGTAATGGTTTTTTAGGTTTTACATCCATAGTTAATTTCATTATATTGCTCATATAAGTATCATTTAATTATTCATCATAAAAAAGGTGAATCTTTTAGTCTATTATTTTTTGAAAGAAAAAAAACTAGAGTATTTTGTTCTGTGCAATTTTCTTTCTTTAGCCTTAACACATAAATAAAATAAAAAGAGATATGCCTATCTTATTTTGATTTTTCTTGTAGTCCCGTTTGTCTTTATAGCTTTTCAGGATAAAAGAATGGCTAAGCACCTCTCAAATAAAATAGGATAGAATATAGGATGCAAACATAAGGCCTAGGTAGTTTCATTTTATTTCTTCATGATTGTTTGCTTTATGCTTTGATAATAAACTGAAAGGGTCATAATTCACAAATTTATAATTTTAACTAAAAATCAAGGAAACACCTCTTCTTTCATTCAGGCATTAAATTTAAAAATGCATGTAGCTTCTTGCATTGTAAGGTAATTTTGTATTCCTACATCATATATTATACCCTTGCCTAAAATAAATATAAATATCTTAATACCTTGATTTATTTAGGATTATAAATCATCGAAAAGTAAAAATCATGTTTAGGGTAACTTCTTGTTTGAATGCATAGTTGTGTGATGTTTTTTATTTCATCTTGGTAGCATATTTTGTTAAAAAGTAACAACACTTAAATGGAAATCAAAGAACTCCTTTTAGCCTAGAATTTAATTTCTTTGTATTTTTAATTTAGGCATCTAAATAGAATTTGCATGTAGATATGCATTAGGCTATATTTTTTCCTTGAATTTTATTTGAAAGAATAGAAAATAATTTTTTTGGCTCTTAGATCTTAGAACTAGTGTCCAAAATAAAAAAAATGCACATAGGACTTTGTTTTCTAAATTTTTTTCTTTATTTGCATTGCATTCACATATTTGAATTTAGGTTTGAAACAAAATATAGGTATTTGCAAAAATAAAATCATCAAACTAGATTTAGGGAAAGAAAAAAAATACCCTTGGTGAACAAACAATTTCTTTCACCAAAGATAAAAGCTCAAAAATACATGATGGATTGGTAGCAATACCCTCCTATTCGAGTGTGGGACCTTGACAAAAAAATTACCCATAGAGACTAGTGCCTCCTAGGATCCCCTTTTGTGTACCCACATCTTTGGTGAACCTGATGTGAACACCATGCAAGTCCTTGTCCATCCTTTTTGACAAATCCTAACCTTAATCAAGATAAAATTAATCAAAATTTAACAAAGAGCACCTTTTTTTTAGTGTAAATCACATTAATTTAAGATAATAAGAACATAATCCAATTGTTAATCCTATTGGGGTAATTTTAACAACCCCTTGAGTAAATCGACATATGAACCTTGGGGGTTATCTCCCTTGGCTAGCATTTTACAATGGGATAATGGGAGTCATAAGGTAATCTATTTTCCAAGGTGACATAAGGGTTATCAAACATCTTCTATTATTATCTAAAAACTATGAAAACAAAACATTAATTACTTGCACTCCCTTTCTTGATCATGACCAACCATCCTATATCACTCAAAATATTGTGCATCCTTGACCATGATCGAATACCGTACCTAAGCTTCCTAATAAGTAAAAAGTAATTAAAAACTATATTTATGAAGTGGAAGAATATGAATAAGGGGAGTTAGTATATAGGTGTATGAACCATTTGACAACCTTCTTAAGAGGAAATTGGGAGGCAATGCAAAATGTTCTAAGGGTTTAGGAAGAGCCCTTAACTACCTTTGCTTTGAAAGAATCCCTTATAGATATTATGCAATAACCTAGGTATAACCACATTAAATATCAAAGGGAACCTTCCCATGGGACTTTGTACTTAGATGTTAATCCATATAACCTAAATAGTATGGGTTCCAATCCTTCCATCATCACCACAACCATAGAGGATAGGCCCCCTAGCATCCCATCATATTTTGGGAATTAGGGGTCTCTACCTCTCAATATGGCACCATTTAGTATGAATCATCTTATTTCTCAACCATATAATGTTCCACATATTCAAAATGTGGATTTTTATCTATTATGCCTCACACTTCAAATCTCATAACTTCTAACCTTTTTATCAACATGCCCTCTTCACAAGTTTCAATTCCTTCCATTATTTCCACTAACTCTTTTCTCCTTAATAACTCTACAACTAATAATATGGTCGTTCCTTTTGGATCAACCCATACAAACTTGAAATATTAATCGATAATAAGTTCACAACCTCAATTTATAAAACCACAAATACCTTATCCTAGATTTCAAGATAAAATTTCTAAGTTAAAACTAGTAAAAGAAAATTATGAATTTTAAAAAAAAATGGTGTAATGGTCCTTCTTGGTAAGACTTGATCTTGACACTTAATTTATGTATTGATATGTGGATATCTAATGTATAATATTATTCTATGTTATCAAGATATGTGGATAGTTGTATTTTATGTTTCTTTATGATATATGGAGATCATCATATTGCTAATGAATTTTATGGTTACAGGACTAGGTACTCTCATGGGTTGATTCGTATGGGACAACCACCAGAGTTGAGAGAAATTATGGAAAATTATGGATTACAACCTCATTGACAGCTCAAGGGTAAAAGGAAACCCTTCGTATACATGCATTGCATGCATATCTGCTTGATTTTAATGCACCATTGGGCAAGGAGGTTGCTTTTAACCAAAAGAGTCATCCTTAATAGAAGGATGACAGTCTTATAGTTATTGTAAAACCATATACTCAAGGATGCTTTGGTTGCATTTTTTTTTGCAAAGCCTTTGGGATGCTTATGTTTTAAAGCATAGAAAATGTTTGGTTATTGGTTAATCAAATAAAATACCATGTAGTTGGTAACATTTAATATTGATGTTAATAATTAATATTAACACCTGGTATTAGCTAAATTAATTAGGCAATAATTATTTTAATGACAATGATGTAGCACTAATATTAGTATAATATTAGAAAGAGATAATAACATTTTAGAAAAATGTAAGGAAATATTTTGGTTAAGAATATGTGCTTATAAGATATTAATTGAATGATGAATTCTAATTATTTAAGTTACCTTATTAAAATAGGATAAATATTTATCATACTTATTCTAGAATCTAAGGTTGGAAAGTTGGAATGCTCAAGAAGTGAGAATTTAATACTCTAAGTTTGCCAAAGTATGAGTGGGTTGTACATCAAGTCAAATGTGGCCAACTTGCATTACTAGTTGGGTAACATTCTTTTCCTCAATGCCTTGGTTGTAATGGAACAAGGAATGGAATGGATGGCTTGGTATAAAAGTAGAAGGCCATGGTTGTGGGTTATGTTTGATGGAAGTATTTAGCTCGAAGAAATAAGGAAAGGAAGGTAGCTTCGATTTCTTGAAGCAAAATAGAGTTTTGGAAGTATTGTAGGTAAGGTACAAGATTCTAAAATGTGTGAGTATGGTATTTTATTTTCTTATAATTATTTATATTGCTTCTATGTTGTATTGTTATGATCGTTGTTCGTTGGAGATTTTTTGGAGGATAGGACCCATTTCCTTCCCTATGCTTTTAAGCTATAATACACCTTAGTGGGGGGTGTCGGTTGGTTTATTTGGAACCAGTTAGCTTAGTGTTGTAACCTCCATTATGGTGTTGTTTTAGGTCCTTTGTTTAGCATAGTAGAGCATGTGTTATTTTTTGGTGATGTTGTACTCTGAGCTATGCTTTATACCATTGTAGGATGGGCTTTGTAGGAGTTTTAGATTCCTATGGTAGTTTTTAGGTTGGAGTATCCTTGGATGTGGTTATCTAGTAGAGCTTTAATCATAGATTTGAGTACTTTGATCTTTTAGTGAAGTTGTCATAGAGTTGCATTATCTACAATAGTACCCTTACCTTATAGTGGTCCCTTAGAGACTTGTTTCTTTTGTAAGCCTAATTTGGAAGTGTTTACATAGGTCTTATGACATACGTTGGTTGGTCACCATTCTGGATGCACGTTGGCCAAGGTCAATATCTAAAGGACATTAGCATCCTTATTAGATTTTTCTTACCTATAGATAGACCTTTTTAAAGTAGACCTTGTTTTTTTCATGTTATTATATGGTTTTCTAAATTTTTATTCTACCTTTTATGCATTTAAAAATTAGAAAAAACTTATTTTAATAGTGTCTTTGGATGGAAAACATGTTAATATTCTTGTAGTTGGATATAAGCACCATATTGATAATTATCAATACTAAGCATATTGGACTTGTACTTGGTAATTTTATAATGATGTTATGAGATAGAATTTATTAAAAATATGATAGTTAGTTCCTTATTTGGAATGTTGTATTAGGAAATAAATGCATGATTCTATAACAAGATAGGTTATAAAGAAATAAATCCTTTTATAAAACAATATTTATCTCTTATATTTTTATTTATGATGGAGTGGGCTAATGAATTATTATATTTTTGTTAGGTATTTTTGGAAGTTGTGAGTTGATAGCTTAAGATAATGAAAGGAAGTGAATTGGTAGGATTTTAGTGAAAGATAAATTTTATTTTATTTATGGATTAAATATTATTGGAAATTGGATATAATAGTTGCTATCCATAAATATTTTTTGATATAAAATTTATATGGAAGGTGAATATTATTATAATTGTTCCCAAGGATTGAGTAAATAAAGGAATCCATTATGGAGGGAAGTATGTGATTCCCTCCTTGATTGCATGAAGTTGATGTATAAATGCATATTTGTATGTTTACATGATATTATTGCTTGATGCATATTATACTTGCATAAGAAATTCATGAGTTGTCCTAATCCCTAAGCTTCTTCTCAAGTTTATGGAAGATTCTCCTTCATGAAGAGGATCATGAAAGTAAGTTGATGCTAGGGACCTCTTAGGTGGAAAATGTATTAATACATTTGAGGATGAAAATAAAGTGATGTTTTTTTCAAGCTATTGTAAAGTTGGAAGTGAAGTACTTTAGAGAAATTATGACTTCTAATTAATTTTGTTATATATGAAAATTGAATGAAGAATTAAGTTCAATGTGTGTTTTTATCGAAGTGTTATTTTTGCTTTCAAGAATGTCTTAGTCTTTGTAGATGTAATGATACAAGTGATCATGTTAAATCATAACACTTTACTTTTATAACATGGAAATTATTATCTTTGGGAGAGATGTTTTAAGGTTAGACTCTTGGGGGTTCTGGGCATGACTTAGAGCCATATTATGACCCTTGAGTCAATAAGGTAATCATAATCCTAGTAGGAGTTGCAGTGATGCAATAATTGGGTATATATCTAGGAGAAATAGTGGTGATGTAACAACCAATTTTTTGTGAATGTACACCTTGAACAATGAGGCTCGAGTGTACCGAAAGTGATGAGGTTATTGGGGAAGTCCTAGGCAGTGAGACATAGAGGCCATTCACAATAAAGTAGTGGTGATACCTTGAATAGTGAGGGTCGGGTAACCATGCTCATTACTAGGTGAGTGGTAATGGCCTTAGTTAGCCCATGAAGGTGTGGTAACTAAGCACTAAGACATTACACCAAAATATATCTACATAGAAGGACTAATGTAAGATTTGAAAAAAGGTGTTTTTCTTCAAGAATTATGGGCCTTGAAGGATAATCCCTATGTTGTGGTCAAGTTGTCCTATATCAATTAGTATATAGAAAATGTGGGAAGACCATTGTTGGAATCCTTTCTAGATGATGAGATTTAGAAAGATGAACCCAAAAAATATGGGATTTTGGCCACTCCCATCCACTTGAGTGTCATCTATAGTGACACTCAATCACAAAGGAGTGTCGATAGACATATGACTATTGATTGCAAAGAAGTGTTGATCGATGTAAGATGATTGGCATAAGATGATTGGTTCTAGAGGAGTGTCGATCAGCATATGACTATCAATTGTAGAAAAGTTTCAATCGACGTAATATGATCAATATAAGTTGATTGGTTGCACAAGATTGTTGATCGACATATGTAGTTGATCATCATGCCTACATATGATCATCATGCCTGCGTATGATCATCATACCTATAATTTATCATCATACCTATAGCCGATCAACATTTGTACAACACAAGTATGGTTGTAATACATTGACATATATGCATCTGATCATCTTGCTTGTAGTCGATCGATATAGTTATCTACAACTGATCATCATATATGTAGTTGATCATCATGTCTGCATCCAATCATCATGCCTACAACTGATCATCATACCTACAATCAATCATCATATTTGCTATTGATCATCATGCTTGCATCTTATCGGTATGCTTGCAACCTATCATCATACCTACAACTGATCATCATGCCTGCATTTGATAATCATGCCTACAATCGATCATCATATATGTAGTTTATCATCATACCTACAACCAATCATCATGTTTGCATTCTATCATCATGTCTGCAATCGATCAGCATACATGTCTCAGACCAATCATCATAAAGTATAAAGGCTAAAATCCTTTCATGTCGGCCTAAAGCCTTTAATTTTTCCATACATTTTTAGATTTTGTAAACCGATATTCATAGCCCCCAACACAAAAAAAAATTCCACGGTTTGAAATTTTTTAAAGATAAATGAATGCAATTCTCCATGTATCCTTCTACATAATTCATCGAGATCTAAGACAATTCACCTTGATTTTATAAATATATTTTGAGGCTGATCCCTTATGCATAACCCTGATGGACTCCAATGAGAGGTAAGAATACCTTTCTTCTATAGTTAAGTTATTACAAGAATAAATGGAACATAAAAACCCTGATTAATAAAGAAACATATAACAAGGATTTAGGGGGTAGATAGGAAGAGAATCTTGTTAGAATAAATCATGAAGGTAAAGCTCATATCAAGGCTGATATTACCAAAGACCTTAAAAATATTGAGGTAACAAAATTTAATGGAAGAGGAGGGGGTGATGTTGTAGAGTCATGGTTAAATGAGTTGGAAACTTTATTTTCCATAAAGAATTATTCATCTGAAACCCAAATTGTTTGGGTTACCTTTCATATTTAGGACGCCACCTTGGAATAGTGGAATACATTCAGAGTAGGTAAAGGAATTAAAATTATGGATCTTAAATAGGATAGTTTTATTAGGTCATTTAAGAAGATATTCCTATCAGAGTAGTTTTATGTAGAGAAGTTTGAGAAGTTTTCTATGCTCCAACAAGGTACTTTGTCTGTGGATGTATGTCACCAAATATTCATTAAACTATTTAAATATATTCCTAAGTATGAGATCAATGAAAATTTGAAAGTACATAAGTTCATATTTGAATAGTAATTAATTTTCTCAAACCCAAAACCCTATAAAAATCTTACAATTTGTCCAGATAGGAAGAGACCAATCTTCAAACCAAAAAGACCTTAAACTATGCAAGGTTGATAGAAGTAGAGTGATATGAACTCAAGAAGAGAAAGAGTGTAGGATTCATGAAATGGGTGTAAAGCAAAAATTACCAATACCAAGATAATAATAACATATAAAACACAAGAAATATTTTGCACAATAAAGAAATGGTATTATATTGACATTAGGGAGCCTTGATCTTCATTATTACAATGCAACTTGTGTTGATACAAATTATTTTACAACAAAAGGGTTGGAACTCTCGATCAAATGATAGCTATTATATTTGGGTCATTTTCACTCTAAAAATTTTATGAGTGGGCTTGTGTATCTTTACGAGGCCACTCGAACTACAATAGCCATCAATAAATATATCTCATGTAACTGTAAATAGATCACACCACAAAAAAATAGTAGTATATGTAAGGGCTCCATTGTGTAAGACCCTTTGAATAGCATATCTACAAACCCTAGGTGCAGTGATGATAAATTATAAGTCAAATACAAAAAATATAAGTTAAAAATAAATAATGCATGTTACCTTATAAGAATGTACCTAATTTTTATGATCTATATCTCTGTTTCTTCAATCTAGTGATGTACGAAAACCTGTGAGCATCTGAGGATTTTTCAACTGTAAACTGATCAAAGGTAAACATCCAAGAGAGTTTGAGAATGATTATGGATGTCCTACAACATTCTAGAAATACTTTGTAATGTTTGGGGAATGCCTTGGAGTATTCATAGGTGATGGGGAATAATCTATAGAATCCAAGTAGGGTTTACAAAATATTAGATGATGGATATGGAGGTTGCAAAGGTGGTGAGGGCTTACACAAATATGAAGGAAGTATGAAACAAATGGGATCCTAGAGTTCATGACTAGGATGTTTTTTTTCCTAACCTCTAATATTTTATCACCTTATCATTCACAAAAATGAATGATCTTTTATAATTTTCCCTTGATCATATTAGGGTTTTGATGACACCAACGGGCAACCGATATTAAAACATAATCAAGGGTTGAGATTGAGATTGATCAAGTGACATGGATCATATGAAATGAATTTTTGATATTAAAAAGTGATGGGTGGCTGGTATTTTTTTACACATATATATATATATATATATATATATATATATATATATATATTGGTAAATTAAATATTTTATTACTAAATAGGTTTTAAGGATCCCAAAACCTTGATACAAAAATAACCCCAAGCCTGAACCAACAAAGAAAAAAATAGAGGATGTAGTCTTAGACAGTAAGATAACGAGGAGAAGAGGGGACACTACCTTAGTAGGATAGGCCATAGATAAAATTAAATAGGCTCCATGCAGGGTAGCTGCAGAAACAAAACAAATACGGTTGATCAAATCAATCCTTAGGGGTGTGCACATAATAATCCTTGGCATAATATTTCACATAATCCTTAGGCTCCTCCTTAACAAAAACCATGTCCTCTGCATCATAATCATCGTCGGTCTCCTAGAAAATCTACACTCCAAATAATAGCATCTTAAGGGCTTCCCTAAGGTCAATAATGGAATTTACCATGGCATTCATCATGCCTATCATGGTGGAAATAATAAACTCCTTTAGCTTCCTCACTTCCTCATCATGCCTATCATCTATCTTGATATCTATCACTTTCTTGCTTCCTCTTACAACCTAATCCTAAATATGGGTAGATTTCCTTATAGGCTCTTCCATTTTGTCGAACTTGATGATTTTCCTCACCTTAAGCTCACGGATAGCTTCGATGAATTTCCTTTTCCTATCTACAAGGGAGAGGTGGGTAGGAAGCCTAGATGACTTTGCAACTAGTATGGGCTTACTTGGATTGGCCTGAGGGCTATGGGCTAGGATGTGGGTATAAATAAATTTGAATAATCCTTGGTGGGAGGGAAGGTCAAGACCTTTCTTTTTCCTATAGGACATAATGGAGTAGTTCATTGATTTTACTAGAAATTGAGGAATGTTTATAGGATTGATGACACATAAGTGGTTAATGAAAGCTAGATTAAAACTATAGATCACTTTATCTAGGTTATCGACCATAATTAACTCCATGAAAAGCTTCATCACATCATTCCAAGGGGTAAAGAGATCCCTCTTGAAGATTCCTTGCTTAGCTTCTTTGAATATTCTATCATTGTCTTTGAACTCTTTAAGTTCAACCTCCCAATTGTGTTTCTCCCTATGAATTGAGTACCCTTTTGTTGGTTGACCAGTGATGAGAGATAGGAGGTTGATATCTACACAAAATCTCCTTCCTCAAACTGTGATAATGTCATTCTACCAGGATTATAGAAAGTACATGGTGATATCAAGTTCCACACTGGGAAACAAGTGAAGGAAGGGGAAAAATTTGTGTTTAGTAAGCATTCTCTCAGCCAAGATGTCACATTCAATTTTTTTGGGGTTGATGAAACTCATGGTGGGTTGACGATTGAGGACAAGAGGTGAACCAAAAGGAAAAACAAAAGATAACATGGCGGGTAAATATTTGCACTAGTGAGGAAGGGGGACGAACAATAGAAGAGGGAATTTGGATTCATAGACAATGGGGATGCACAGGATGCCCATGGTGGATTTATGGGAGAAAGCTCATAGAAAATGCCCCACTTTTTGAGAGTTTTTGTTATTGAAATTTACAATGCACTTCGAATTTGTCACTAGAAAATTAGAAATCTCAAGACTTTTTTGGAAATGATTGCCTAGAGAGGGATGATCCCCAAGGAGATTTGGAGAATTGATAATGATGATCCTTTGAGCTTCATGATGATTGGGTATAGGGCTGCACAAGATATTTCTAGAATGGTTACACACATCATCATTATTGCCAATAATTTTTGGGAGGATATGCTCAAGACTCCAGTGCATGATCTTGGAAATGAGATCATTCCTGATCCTCTCTCTCATGAGGAGAAGCCATAGCCAAGCCACAATGCCCTTGGAAATTTACCCTTTGGAGACTATGACTCTGTCTTGGACCTGGTTATTGTTTGGTCCAATGTTGATGCACTGCCAATGCCGATGCAGGAGACAATTGATGTCATTGGAATAAATATCTTTGTAAATTAGCTTATTGTTGGAAGTTGAAACACTGCCTAGATCACTGCACATGAATGAAAAAACTTACCATAAATTGAAACAGAGGTTAGTGTACATTTCCAAAAAATTAAACCAATCAAACATGAGCTTTTTACAATTGAAAATGGTCTGAATGGATACACGATGCCCAATCATGATGAAGATTACTTGGTTCACGCTCCTTTCCGGCTCTTGGAGAATATTCCTTGTCTACGTGGGCAGCCTACTTTTGGTGGAAGTGAATTTATGCATCTAACACCGGATGAGGATACTTAAGAAGTAGCTCCTAGTGAGGAAGCATATTAGGATTATCAACTTGAGTATTTTCCTGATCCACAATGGTGTGAATTTCATTAGGGTGCATGGACTCCAAGGTTAGCCAATATGTCCATAGCTCCATTGGCCTCTATGAAAGTGTATTGAAATATGACTTCCTACATGTCAATCATCTAGCTCCTAGAACCTTCAATATAATCTTTGAATCTCTAGGAAGGATAGCTATTGTTCTTGAGATAACTTATGATATTGAGAGAATCTCCATCAACAATTAACCTATTGGGAAAATTCTTGGCAAGGGGAAGACCTTTCCACATTCTTTTTTCCTTAACAACATGATTATTTTGGATTCCCAATCTCTTTTTAGAGTAAATATTCCATCATTTGGATATTTTACCCTTTCCCTACATTAGGTAGATTTTATTTACAGCATGGTAAAAAGTATCTTGTTACTTTTTACCACTAGTATTTACTTTTACTACTAGGTTAGTTACCTTTTACTATTTACTATTTACCTTTTGGATATTTGGAAGTATTGGAAAATATGCAAAATGCAAGGATGACTTCTCCTTGATCATTTCTAAGGATGCCTCCTACTCCTGCTTTTCTTGGGTTTCCTTTCGCAACCCCATCAAAATTTAGTTTAAACCAACCTGTCGGTGGAGGAATCCATTTGGAATCAATTTTAGGATTAATTTAAGGATGAAAATCCTCCAAAGATAAGTCAAGGGATATACCCAATGCAAGCTCAAAACTGGAGCCAGACCTAGAGGAGGGGGAATGAGGGTGGAATTTTCTTTGGAATAGGCTAGTATTTTAATGGAAATCATCTCCAGGATATAAGGACACTAGGAAAAGACTCTATGGTTTTTTTCAAGTGATACTTGCCAAAGGAAATGGTGAAGATAAGTTTTCCAAAGGAACTTGAGCTGAGGGTTATGGAAGGGGCTAGGCCATTGGAGAAAAATATCAATGATAGAGCAAGGTTTGGCCCACAATATTTGGAAGTATTGGAAAATGGAATCGAGGATGGACGAGGAATAGGGGTAGTGGAGGAAGAGGTGAGGGGAGGATTCCCATGTGGCTAAGCATAGGGGACACCTATTGGGAATGGTGAGGCCTTTTTTGATCAAGTTATCAATCATGAGGATCCTTTTTTGAGGCAAAGAAGGATCCTTTTTTAAATAAATATATAAATATAAATATAAAATATTTATATTTATGCGTCAATATTAATATATATATATATATATATATATATATATATATATATATATGTATGTATAAATAATGGATGGCTATGATTGGAGGATGCATAGATGACAAGTAGTTAGGTTTTGGTGTCTACAGATGCCCCTTTTGTATCGTGTTACATGAAATACAATGCAGTGCAAAAACAAGAGACACTTGGTTTGGTGAAGAAAATTCTTTCCTCGATGTGCAAGAAGATCTTGAAGATAAAAATTATTGTTGTAGCTTACCCCCTCAATTAACGAATGAGTGAATAATGAATCTCACAAGCCAATTGATACAATGGTGGATGATATGGATAATGTAAATGATGTAATGATTGATTCTATTTTTGTCCCAACATAAAAAAGGGTTTATGAAAATATGGATGATATGAATGATGTAAATGACTATGAATGATTCATTCTGATGTGGAAAATAAAAATCAAATTTGGTTACCCCAAGTTTGGGGTGATTCTATGCTATTGAGAAATATGCCTTTTTAGCATCATTGAAATGTAAAATGATGAAAATGCAAAAACATGAAAAATTAAAGGAACCAATCATCCTAGGCTTCTTATATCCCTAGTTACCATTTGTAATTCCTTAATGTGAAAAGAAATAATGTAGTGATCCCTCCTATCATTGTATCTAGGGAGTGTGTTATGTGAACTAGATTTTCCAAATGATTATTGTATTACTTAGAGCATGATGATAAGAATCCTCTCATGGTTGAGGATATTGAATTGGATACCCTCACCCCTACCAATAAAGTTATGGGCTCTTCAAATCTAGCAATTATATGTAAAGGGAAATACCAAAGTTCTCAAGAAGATCCTAAGAATCCTAAGCCTTTTAGGATGATGGTGCTAAACTTCTAGAACTCTCTCATTGATTCTCTCCACTCGACCATATCTTCAAAAAAAAAAAAAGTTCATGATGAGTTGGGATCAATGGGAGTCAATTGTAGGACCAACAAAGAAAGAAGTAAAAAATAGTGAGACTAAGAACTAAGTTCTCTAGGTCTCTAGGTTTGTTTTGGGTTATATTTTGTTGGTTGTTTTATGGATCTATCCTTCTCCTATGTGGGTCTTGGATGATCTATTTTTTTAAGCATGTAGTCTCTATTCTCCTTCATCCTCGTTGTGGAGTTGTTTTACATTTAGGCATTTTCCTGCTTTGTGGTCTTTGTTTTGCTCCCTATCCCCAATGGAATTGACATTGAGTTGGTAGGTTATTTTTATTTTTTAATTTCAAGTCACCTTTTAAAACCCCTTCTTTCACCTTATCAAAAAAAAACATTTACTAAAATAGAGTAATCAACATGATTGTTTTGAAATTGATAAATTTTAACCTTTGTTAAATACCTAGTTGAGGGAATTATTCATGTTTCACCCAACATATACAAAGCTTTTGAAGTAGAGATAATAAAAATATCAGTTCTTCTATGCCTATCTAGCCTATATTTGTATTGATTACATTCAATATTCTTTTTTTATTAGGGTAAAATTTGGGAATTTGAAAGGGCTCAAACCCTTTTACATTCCTAGACTTGTCTATCTAGTCTTATCAATAAAATATCCTCATATTTGAAGGATATAGGACTTTGAAAATGTTGAAATACCTTGTTTCAAAACTCTACAACTTTACATTTATTTCTAGTATATTTACATTCATATCTTTGGAGAGTCTCTAGAAAATGGAACCCTCAAGAGACAATTCTACATATCTCCCAAAAATGGATCCCTTGATATAAATGTATAGATATACATTACTATTATCTATGAAATATGCAAACATATTACTATTATCTATTGCATAGAAATTTACATAATTTTGATCATCATGATCATATAAAGAAGGAACTTTCATGGAACCTAACTTGGTAATGCCACAACCCACCTCAAAAATGGGAGTAGTAGAAGGAGCATTCTCAATATTAATGTTCAAGGTTCAATTAAAATCATTATCTATATCACTATATTAATGTTATTTATTTCAATTTGGTAGAATACTCATGGGATTTGTATAATTTGTCCAACATTTGGTAAAACAAAATAGGATCTCCTCTCTATTTTAGCTTTAAAAATGGTGTAAATATATCTACTACCTCTTTATGATGGGGAGTAATGAAATCCATGTCAAGTTGATCATATTTAGATTTGTACCTATCTTAGGGGTGTTTCAAGCTAAATTTAGGATGCCCATTGTATAATGTATTTCTAGAATTTTATTAAGGCTCATGTTCACATATGGAATTCTTTTTGTTTCATCTATAGAAGGAATAAAATAATTATCATGACATGAATGATGAGGCCCCTAAGGATATAAATCTCCTTCTATGATGGAAAATTTATATTCATAGGTATACTTAATCACTTTACAAGCATACCCCTTATATTACTAGTCCAAGGTCCACCTAATAGCATGTTATATTTGGTCTAAATGTCAAACACCATAAACTTCAATCTTACTTCTTTAGGCCCTACCAAAATTGACAACCAAATGCAACCCACAAGATGCTTAGGTTTACCATTATAACTATAGAAATGACTTCTAGTTGAGAAGATATTTTCTGTAGGGATCTTTGATTTATCTATTATGGATAACGAAATAACACATGTAGCACTCCTTTCATAAACCAAATCCCTATGGATTTCCATATTGTTATTAATATAGTTATCATTAATGAAAAGTCATTATCCCTTGCTAAGTAATTAGCAACACTCATCTTTTTTAAAGAAAAATATCTAAATTAGGTCTAATATGTGCATCAATACAAAGGTTTTTTATATGTGATTGAATATATTACACTTCATAAGACCCTAGAATGGTGGGCATAATATTAGAAATCCTTGGTCTAGGCATCTCCAAATCATCTAGTAAGTCATTTAATTTTTTCCTTTGATAGGGAGATGTCCCAAATAATTCCAATTGTGGGACCTTGCAAGGGGTTGTACATAACTCTTCAACAATATTTTATTCTTTTGTTTTCATCATAACTATTTTAAGTAGTGATTCCTTAGGCTAGGTGATGTCCTATATTTATTTTATTATGGATGGTAAGATTATCAATTTAGGTAGTGTTCATGGTATTTCTCCATTTTTAAAAATAATAGGTTCTATAGATTAGGCTAAGGTTTTATCATGAAAAATTTCTACACATTTGGATTTTTTTTGCATTTGTAATAGGTTCAATATCATATTTTATTAATAATAGTAGGAATAAGTATTGCTTGTATTGGATTTTTCCTTTATCCTTTTTTTTTTCTTTTTCTTTGTTGGAAATTTGAGCAAGATTTGTTGTCATTGATGTCAAGAAGTTTGATGTCCAGTTTCATCATCATTAATGTCATAAGGTGGTTTTTCCAAAAGGCAAGGAAGTGGTTAAAATAAATAGGATATAATATTTATTTTAAATATTATATGCCTAAAGAGGCCTAAAATATTGAAGACCCAAGGAAAGAGAAGCAAGTTTTAAAAGAAATAATAATATTATAATATTTAATATTATAATATTTCGGGCAAAAGGATGAGGTGAAGAAAACAAGGTCCAAGGAATCATTAAAAATAATCTATCCTTGAAAAGACCCATTGAGTAGATTATAAAGGATTTAATTTAATTTATTTAAATTAAAATATTTTAACCTATGGTTAAAATTTTAATTTAAATAAACAAAAGGCGCCAAATTTTTCAAAGTTTAAAAATTTAAATTTAAATTCGAAAATCGAATTTTGAAATAGGCCGACGTGTTAAGCGCAAAGGACAAAGTGTATAAAAAGGGGAAATGATTTTCATTTCCATCACCAATGCTATTTGAATGCTAATGTTGTTAAAATATTTCATGCGTTGCTTAGTTAAGGGAGAAGAGAATATTCGTGTGTTTTAAAATTTAAAAAGGCAGACATTGGTTGAAGTTCAAGTGATGCGGCTAAAACGTTCCATAGTACCGAGTAGCGCAGACGATGGTTAGAATTTCTAAGGCACTCACACAACAGAGGTCATGGTTTTGAATCCCACATGATCCATTTTACAAAGGAGGGAGAAGCATTTTGGTTTTCGTCGAATTCGTGTGGAGGTATTAGAGAGAGAGCATAGATATTGATTCACGTGTGGGCATGTAGCCTAGGCAGAAACTTAGCCTTGGGCTAAGGCGTTGCGGTGGTATTTGGTCACGGGTTCGAGTTTGGGCATAGCCAAGACATGTGCAATAGTTTTTGAGACATGGGCCAAAGATTATAAGGTAAGCGCTTTTTATTTTTTATTTAAATTCACCAAAGTTTGGAAGGTGCAAGTATTATAAAGGCCACATGATAATTATAAAGTGCATTGGTTGAATGCATAGGGAGTCATAAGGTTAATTAAAAATATTTTATATTTTTTTTGCTTAGAAAAATAAATAAAGAATTGGAGTTATAAGGGTTAACAAAGGAATTTGATTTTTATATGTTGAATGTTATTTTGAAAAGGTTGGAGTTTATAAGGTGTTAGTAAAGGAACTTGATTTTTATATGTTGAATGTTATTTTGAAAAGTTTGGAGTTTATAAGGTGTTAACAAAGGAACTTGATTTTTATGTATTGAATATTATTTTGAGAAGTTTGGAGATTATAAGGTGTTAACAAAGGAACTTTGTTTATATGTGTTGAATGTTATTTTGAGAGTATTGGAGATAATAAGGTGTACTTGAGACTTGATATTTTTGTATGGTGAAATTTGAGAAGAATATTTGTGTGGAGATTTTGAGATAGGTTGTTGCTATCTAACCTTGAAATTGGTAAAGAGGATTTGATTGTGATTAAGACATGTTTTGAAGATATATCTCCATAAAATCAAAAGGTATGGGCACATCATCCTTATGAGTGAAATATTGTTGGATTGAATGTTGTGAAATGCAAATTTGGAGTGAAAAGGATTGTTTGATAAGCATTGTTGGAAATGTTTGAGTGAGTTTTCATATGCATGATTGGTGAATGATTAAGAGAATATTTGAGTTAGATATTGAGGATTATTTGAGTTAGGGCTTGAGACCCACATTGTGCATTTTGTTTGAAGAATATTGAAAACACTTGGTTAGGGTTTGTAAGCAAGTTGTGTTTCATTGAGTGAATTATTGAGTGAAGTTGATTGAGCATTGGTTTTGAGTGATATTGAAAGTGAATGTGCAAACATTAGAAATCAGATTTGTGAAAGTGACAGACTTAATGATTGAGTAGAACATATTGAGTTTTTGATAGAGTACATCATTATCTATATGTTCTAGAGGTTAAATGAATTTTGAGTAGAATATGTCTAAAATACTTCAAGTTAAAGGAATTACTTTGAATATTAGACAAAACAATTGATAACATTGTGTGCAATATTTGAGATTGATTGAGCATATCTTGTGAGTTATTTTGAGCATATGTTTGAACAAATTTGAGTAAGATTTTGTGAAAGCTTAAGGACAAGTTTGAGCAAGATTTTGTGAAAGCTTGTAGGCAGATTTTATACAAGTCTTGGTGAAGACTTGAGAGAATATTGAGCAAGTTCTTGAGAGGACTTGAGAGCAGATTTAAGGTAAGTCTTGGTGAAGACTTGTAAGTAGATTTGAGGTAAGTCTTTGTGAAGACTTGAGAGCAGATTGAGCAAGTTATTGAGAGGACTTGAGAGAAAGATTTGAGGTAAGTCTTGGTGAAGACTTGTAGGCAGATTTGAGGTAAGTCTTGGTGAAGACTTGTAAGCATATTTGAGGTAAGTCTTGGTGAAGACTTGAGACAACATTGAAAGTAGATTTGATTGATTGATTTGTTCAAGCTTTGTGTTAAGGCTTGGGGTAAATCTAAGCAAAGTTAATTTATGATTAGATCAAGCTTTGTGTTAAGGCTTGAGAATAGATTTGAGGATAGATTTTGGTGCATATTTAAGAGCATATTTGTGCTAGACTTGAGACAAAGTTAGAGTAGATTTGTACTAGATCGAGGATAATGTTTGGTGTAGATTTGAGATAGATTTAGAGTAGATTTGTACTAGACTAAGGACAATTTTTTTTGCAAATTTGAGATAGATTTGAGAGTAAGCTTTGGATGTGATAGAGTAGAGAAAAGTAGTCTCCAGTGGATAGAGATACATCATCTAGGGTAGTGAAGACAGAGGTCTTCTAAGTGAGTACGAAGGTCTTTTATGGAGAGAGATCCACAATCCAATGTAGTGGGGATAGTGTTCTTCTAGAAGGTCATCAACAAGAGCAGAGGGGAAAGAGTTCTTCTATGGATAGAGTTCCACAAACCAGAGCAAGGGGAAAGAGTTCTCCTGTGGAGTGTGATCCATGAAGCAATTGGGAAGATAGAGTTCTTTTGTGGAGAGATATCCACAAACTAGTTGAGGAGAAAGAGTTCTCCTAGGTCAAGTTCCATGAACCAAAAAGGGGAAATATTTCTCTTGTGGATAGATATCCACAAAGAAGAGCATTAGGGGATTGGTATCTCCTTTTGATAGAGGTCCATAAACATTGTAATAGGGAAGAGTTCCCAAGAGATTTGTTGAGAAAATTTTAGTGAAATATTTTCTCCGTGGAGTAGCCCACATTGGGTGAACCACGTTAAATTGGTGTCTCTATTGTGTGTGATGATTTGTGTATTGCTTTGATTACTACTTTTGATATTTCCATTGATATATTGGATAATATTGTTTGGGAAAAGAAAAGTAAAAGTTGGTCTTATATTGTTCACCCCCCCTCTCAGTATAATCTTGTGTTCTTAATTCTTCTTTAGAAGGTTGCTTCTTCTTTTATTGAGGTGCACTTCTAGTAAAAACAATAATTTTTTGCTCTAAGGATGCAATTGTTTCTCTCTAAACCTCTAAAATATTAAAATATCGAGTCACATTTGGTTGACTACAAATGTATTCTCTAGTTGTATTAGGCTATGCAAAAAATTAATTCATTTGAGAGGCATTTAAAGAAGTGCTATGTCTAGGATTTTGATTTTGGAAGTAATTACCATTTTGATTTTGATAATTTTGATCCCCACTTTGGTTGCCATGATTAGAATTGTGTTGTTCCTTTTGATAGTTTTGTTGGCCACCCTGATTAAACCCTTGAGCCTAATTTTACTATTTATTAGGAGCTTGTTGTTCATGGTTGAAAAATGGACTATTATAGATACCTAAATTTTTAATGTGAGGGTGATTAAGGCTCTTTAAAGACTCTTTTCCTTTTATGAAATAAATTTATTCTATCATTATTAAGTTGTTCAATAATGAAGTTAGGACCCAAGGATTACCTAAGATAAATATTTTCTAAATATATGCAAGTGGAATTATCATGACCATATGTTCCATGGAAAAAGTAAAACTTGTTAGCATCATGTCATACAAGTGCTTCATACCTATTATTGTTATGATATATTTTTAGATTAATTGCTAGGCATATTTTTATATCTTTATGTGTTGGTTGAGCATCATATTCTCAAGATTTTGACAACTCCTAGATTTATTCAACATATACTTAGGGGCTCTAGCTATCTCTAATTCATGAGAGGTATCTTGAACCACTACATTGCAAATGGAATCACCTATAGCTTTTTGTTAGGATTTTTAGGTTTTAAGGGTCTTTCGCCTTTCTCCTTTTCCTAGTACTTAAGGATCTTAACAAAATGGATAACTTTATCAAAGGAAGGCAAAACACAAGGGTTATTTTTCTAGATCTAAGCTTGAAAAGAGGTTCTAATTTGTTTACAAATATTATATTAGTATCCTCATTAATTAAATTGATATTTATATAACATTTGAGTCTTTTCCACATTTTGTGGAAATTGATAACAAGTTAATTAGGGTCTTGTTTTGTGTTTACAAAAATATTCATTTCTTCTATTACAACCATATCATTATCAAAATTTTATTTTAACATCCTAACAAAAGTACCTAGGTAATCAATGGAATGTTTAGGTAGATATGCAAACCAATCAAGAACATTTCCTATCAAATACCTAGTCATTAATTTCAGCAAAGACTTCTCATTATGAAGGTAATCCCTATAATATGTTGTGAACTTGTCTATAAATATTTAGGGTTTACTAGTCCCATTATAAAAGAACTTAGGTACATGCATAAATAGTTTTATAGCTTCCACATAAAGGGATAGAGACTAAATTTTATAATTTCTCAAAGTTGGATTAGTTGATGAAGGTAAAGCCTCCCCAAGGTTAGATATAGGATGAGAAGGAGGAGGAACATTAGGATCCAATATTAAATGAGGGATAACAACCTGCACTATAGGATTTCTATTTGCACTTAAAATTTTAGTAAGATTGGTCATCAAGTCTTGCATTTGTTAGGTTGTTTCTCTCCTAGAAATATCCATTTGATTTTTAATATCATTTCTATGATTGTCTAGCTTGTAAGTTAAATATTCCCTAAATGTGATCATGTACACAACTATATTTTCATCATGAGACTCAGTACGAGTGTTATATTTTGGGAATGGCACTTGACATGCATGTCAATCTGATTATGATAACTATGAGTAGGCCTTAACCTCTCACCTCATGATATAGGGGAAATGTTATGAAATCTTAAGCTATGTTTTATGGATAAAATTTTGCAAACACCTAGTGTTTCATAAGAGAACAATATTTTACACCTAATATTCCCTACATAAATATTTAAATCCTAATAAAATTTAGAGATGAAAGTGAGAAATAAGTGAAAGAAAACAAGACCTACACCATATGATATTTAATTTTTGACGATGCAACAAAAGTAATGATTCTTTATTTTGAAGGGTAAGGTCATAAAGGAAAATATGCACCAATCAAACTATCCTAATACAATCTATATGCACTTTAGATTTATTACTAGTATTTAAAACAATATGGCATTTCCTATAATGACTAAATTATGTTCAAAATTTATTTTTTATTTAGTCAACACTACACTAGAAAACAAAACCTAATTATAGTAGATAACAAATAGATAGTATGCTACAAAAATGAAAGTTGAGAGTCTAGGGGCAACATTTCTCCTAGAAGCAAAACTTTTGTTGGGTCTACAAATACACTATCAATATTTTTTCCTATATATCAATATTTTGCAAGAACCTATAAAATAGATAAGGAAATAAAAATTATTAACATTAATATAGAGGGGTCTACCTAGCCTAGGGAAGGCAAGAAAATTCCTTAATCCAACTAGTCAAACCCCTATTTCCTTTAGAAAATTTTGGAAAATGCTAGAAACTAATGATAAATGCAATGATGAAAAAATTGACTCTTGCCTATAGTCCAATAGAGTTTTTGCTTCCAATAGAAAAATAAATAGAGAAAATATAGAATGCTCTAAGATATAAAATGTAGAGCTACAAGGTATGATCATAGGATGGCAATATCCCTTCTATATGTCATACTTATGCAAAATATGTGGTCAAATGATATGATGTAATGGTCTAAACTTGACTAATATGCAATTATTAAATGCAAGAGTGATTAAGTTATAAAGAAAACAACAAAATAAGATGGTTAAAAAAAGATAACATCAAGATAGTATGTTTATAAGATAAAAAAGTTATCCAAAGCAAAGTAAATTAAGGCAAGTAAGCAAGGAAGAGGAGGTAGATACACAACATAGTAGCAGTAAGTGGCTCCCCTTATTTTCTTGTTGCATACCCACTAGAAGCTTGAAATTCTTGTTGGATGCTTGATAACTAGCTACATCACCTTGAATACTTAATGAAATAAAATTAGCAAGAAAATGAGGGCTATTGTTTGTTGATTATGGAGCCTGATTAAATCGGAGGCCTGTGTTTTAGTCGCACTTGGACCCACTACGTGAAAGAGAGGGGGTGTATAGGGGACATTAGCCCCCCCCCCTCTGGTGGGGGTTTTAGGGGCAGTTCTCCCGAAGATAAAAATAGATGTTTTTTCCTCTATGTAAATTTGGACCATTTGATATTAGGTCACAAATCGGACGGTAGATTTTAGGCGGGTTTTTTGCCCTAAAATTGTAATGCATTATTATAAGAGGAGGTTGTACGATGACTAAAAATGTAATGAGGTGCGCAGTTGTGTACAGAGGGGTTTTCTGGATGGAATACAAAGGGCCTAGTTATTTCTCCGTGGAGTAGCCCGATTTGGGTGAACCACATTATATTTGTGTCTATTGTGTATTGCATAATTTCTTTTGTGCTTATTTTCGCATTATATTATTGCTTGTATTTTTTAATTAATCCTAAAATTATTGAGCCAAGATTTCAACATCTTGGTATGAGAGAGAGAGAGAGAGTACAATTTCTAGAGAAAATTTGGGTAGATTTTTATTGTTGTAAAACTTATTATTTAGAAGTAAATTTTGACAAATTTTTGGTGTTAAAAATATTGATTTTATGTCCTACTTAAGGATTGAATTTATATATTCTCAAGGTCTCTTAGAGGGATGAATAAATGGAGGAAAAGGATGGTCAAAGATGTTTGGAAATATCAAGAAGATTATTGCCATGGTATGTGAATCAACAAGCATGATCATGCTTAGGAATGGAAGGCAACTTGGGGCATGCCTATGTAGTATACCTTTAATATTTCACTCAAGCTAGGGAAAAACCAAGAAAAACCACCAACAAAAGTTTTGCATTGGAATTTTTGAGATATGACTATCAAAAGTCAAATTTTAGTGCAAAAGTTAAATTTGGTAAAATCGTTGCTAGTGTACAAAACCACTACCACCATTTTTTCTAGCTACCGATCATTTTGACTTTATCACAATTAGAGGTAATAATTATTATATGAGTATACGCTTATATACTCATTGGAAAGCTTTTTCCAATCCCATTTTAATGAAATTATTTGTTTATATATTTGTGAAGACTTGTACTAGATAATAATGTCCCAAAGACGTTATTACTTGATTCTAAATTATTGAAAGGGGACAACTATTGCTTTTAGAGAAATAAATGATCCAAATTTGGGCATGAGGAAGGTGTATTTAGTTTGGTTTATTATAAAGCTAGTGTATGATGGTTAATTTATGGATTTTATGAACTTGAAATGTGGCCAATCATTTCAAAATTGGGTGTCTATATTTTGCCCCTTCTTGATGCATTTACTGTATAATAAACACATAAAAAACTAATGTTTATGCCATAATTTTAGGAAAAAAAGAAGATAAGAGGTATTGAGTTGAACAACATCAAGTGCTAACATGCCCCAGTGTACCCCATAAAATTTTAGAGGAAAAACCAAGTTGAATTAAGGAAACTCACTTGCTTATGATCCACATGAGTGTAGTGATGAAAAATTAGGAACTCAGAGGAAGGATTAAGAGGTGATTTGATTTTTATGAGCAAAAATAATGTGTTAGATAGGTTTAAGGATTCAATTTGATAGATGGGATGATTTATTAGAGATTATATTAAGTATTGATGATTAATGGTTAATGTTGAATTAAATGTGAGTTAATAGGAAAGAGAAATTTTTGAAATATGAAGATGAAATATGAAAGAAATTAGAGGGAAATGATTGGAAATGAGGAGAGATGGGTGTTGTAAAAATTCTACAATTTGTTTTTAAAGAGGAATATGTACAAATAGATTCACCTATAATAAATGGCCTATGTGCCTAGTTTTTGGAAAACTACGTAAGCAATTATAGATTACATAGAAACCTCGTGTCTAAAGGAATTTGTATTTTTATGATTTTAGATTGCCTAGGCAACTTATGCCTAATGGCCTTTATGCCTTTATGAAATCCATATTTTGATTCACCCTTAAGTAGTAGCCTTTTTCTTGATTTATGGACAAGTGCTTAAGTGGCTTGTGGTAGATATGCTCACGGAAGACTTTTGCTTTTTTAAGAGATATTCACCCTTAATAAATGACCTATTTGCTTGATTTTTGGAAAAATGCTTAAGAAAATAATTATAGATATGCCCAAGGGGACTTTAAGATGATATGATACAAAATATGGTTGAGTGTGACATTCATTAGCTTTCTTAGGGGGACTTACATTAACTTGCTTAGGGTATTTTTGTCAGATTTTCAAGGGGGACTTTTATTAGCTTGCCCAAGGGAATCTTTTGTTAGCTTTCCTTATGTAAACTTAGCTACAAGAGACCAACAAAATGGACTCCAATCACATAACACAAATGCAATAATGGAATAAAACTGCCAATTGATATTCTTCTCATTCCTAAATTCACACCCCTTCTACAAAATATTACAATCCATCATATAGCAACCGAAAACCAAAGAAACCCTAAAAATGTCTTTTTTTAAAAACTACTAAAAATAGATCTTTTTCCTAAAAATTGCTAAAAATAGAAATGAGTTGGATTGTGCCAAAATTTTGTGCACACATCCCTCTTACAATAATGAACCTTAATTTAAAATATTAGGTCTCAAATTATGGTATAACAAAATATAATAAACTTCTAACAGCCAAAAAACCTAAAAACCCGAGAACCTATTCTAAAAGCTAATTTTGGGGCACTAGATGTCGGAGTTAGGTCCCGAAAACATGATTTTTGGAGGGTCAGGCACATCATAGATGAGCCTAATGTATAACACGCATGTGGAACCACCTATTAAATTTCAAGGCAAACGGGCATACGGTTCACAAGTTATGGCTCCGACAAGGTGCATCATTTTCCAAGGGGATTTTTGTTAGCTTGCCTGGGAGGACTTTCATATGATATAATTATATATATATATATATATATATATATATATATATATATATATATATATATATATATATATATATATATATATATATATATATATATATATGTTTATACTTTTCAATTCATCCCTTAGAAAAGCTTCATGCTTAAAGGACTTATAGAGGTTTATTCATCCTTAAAAGGACTTCTAAGTGATTACCTTTAAGTGACTACTTAAATGACATGTGTGATTTGACTAACTTTAAGCAAGGGACTAAAGGATATTTTTTATTTTTGATGATATTGGATTACCTTGAAGCAAAGTATTAATGAAAAGTTTTATTTTGCTTCATCTGTTAGCTATAGGATATCTTGATTGATTAACAAGGTTACTAGATGCAGGTGTGATGGAGATCATAGGTGTGGGTGCAGGTGTGGGTGCAACTATTTTTTATTTTAAATATATATATATATATATATATATATATATATATATATATATATATATATATATATATATATATATATATATATATATATATATATATATATATATATATATGTATGTATGTATGTATGTATGTATGTATGTATGTATTTTTTTATAAAATAAAAATTTTAAAAAATAAAAAAAATCATACACATTGCAAAATATTTAAATATGGCATTATAAAAGCATATATGATATTTGTGTACAAAAATGATAAGATGTCAAAGTCATAAAGAGATAACAATATACTATATAGTAGTGTGCATGTAAAAATATAAGATTAGATATCTGATATCTAGCTCTCATTCATCACATTCCTCCTCATTATCTTCTAGGCTCTCCTGTAGATCTAGTGGTGGTAGATCTAAAAAGACATCACACCTATTGTCATATCTGCTATCTTTAGGAGCTGCATCCCAATGTGCAAAAGGCACCTCTATATAAACGTTGTCCCTATGATACATGATTCAAACATTACTATAGACATACATGAGTTATCCAAAGTTTTCCTCTGTTGTCTCAATCCAAAATCTACTTTTCACTCTTCACTATAGTCCTTCAGTTTTTATTTTTCACTTTCTTTCAACTTTTCACTCATGCTCATGATAAGAATGAAATAGAAACCCTTAAAAAAGGGTTTATATAAATTATAATTTATTACAAAAAATTTAAAAACTTTAAACTTTAAAAAAATAAAAAACTTTAAACTTTTAAAAAAATTAACTTTAAACTTAAAAAAAATTTAAAATATTTTTTTGGCCCGTATGGGCTAGGTGCAATTGGGGACAACCTAAATAAAACAAAATATATATATATATTGAATTTTTATGCCCTAAATTGGCTAGGTGCGGCCTACCAAACCCTATGGTCCATTGGGGTTCTGCCCAACTAAACCTTGTCTAACAGGGTTTGATTGGGATTCGACCTAGCCAAACCCAACCCCACATCTGTGCATTCATTACAGGTATAGGTATGGGTTTGAGCACCTGGCCTATTAGGTTTCTAAACCCTATTATCTTGTTGATTAACCTATTATTCCTAGGGCATTAAGATTTTACCCCTTAGCCTTAGGGAAATTTGATTGATATTTAATCGCTTAGCCTTAGGGTATGTGAATGAGATTGTACATTTGAATCATTGAGAAGTTCCATATAGGAATTATGTCTGGTTTGTGTGGCAACAAGTGATACCCTAGGCAAGAAGACATTTCATTGTTGATCAATTTCTCCACACATGGAGCCTCATGGTAGAAATCATGTAATTTAAATAATTGATTTAAAATTAAATTACTAATAAAATATTTACTAGACCAAGATACATTATAGATCTATTAAATACATATTTATTTTATTTGATTGGTCTATTTAAAGACACATTTGATTTGAATGGTCTATTTAAAGACACTTGTTCGGTCCATTTAAGGACACATATTAGTCTATTTAAAAACATATTTATTGATTTTATTGGTCTATTTAAAGATATATTTGATTTAATTGGTCTAATCAAAGACATTTAATTGGACTATTTAAAGGCACATTTCACTAGTCCATTTAAGGACACACTTGATTTGATTAATTTATTAAAATACATTATTTAATATGTTTATTATTTCTTTTGAGGAAATTGAAGGACTTTTGATGGTATTCCTCCATTTAAGGACTAATGACATCCTTTTCACTTGAAGGATGTTGATGTGATTTTTCAATTTAAGGAATATTGATCATCCATTAAAGGATTTATGATTAATGAGACTACTAGCCTTAGGATACTTTTGATTAATCCACCCACATATAATTTTGGGTGTGCGATCATATAATTAGATTGATAGGGCTATCATCACAATGGGTTATTGTAGTGTTAGTCATATAGCCTAATGATGAGATAGAAGAAAGTAATTTCATAAGATTTTACCATCAACACTTACAAACATTTTAGAATTCTTCATATGGAAAGAAAAGTTTTTTAATTTGAAAGAATTGATAGATGAGTTTTTGAGATAAATCAGATTGAGCTAGAGAGATATAAAGTTACTTGAAAAATGATTCCTAGATAATTGAGTTGATAGAGACGGATGATGAGTTTGAGAGGGATAGATAGATATTGAAGGTTTCAATTGATAAGGATATTCATATTAGATAGATCAAATTTATGGATATATATTATGTTAATAAAGGTACACCACAGATTAGATTAATAAAAATAAATTGTAGAGGTTAAAAAAAATAGATAATTGACTTTGTTAGAGAAGGATGGCTAAGTTGGTAATAATGGATCGATTTGAATTGATGGGGATGGATGGATCCACAATGATAAAGATAGATTGATATATGGATTTAAATTTTTAATGATAGATTGATTATGCAAGACTTGATTTGATTCAAAAAGGTGAGGACTACAAAGATCCACTCGCATAAGTCATATAATGCAAGTGTAATGCAAGATTTTAACTACCCTAACTAGGATCATCATTTGTGTCTTAAGGGATTCTTGGATCAATTTGCAACTCATAGTCAAAGAAAATATGTGCACATGCATACATATAGATATGAATTCAACCAAAATGTAACTAGGTAGAATGCATACAAGCAATGAGTTGTTTAAGTTCTTTGTCATCAAGTGTAACCAAGTAGTAAGCTTCAAAACCAAACATGGTGGTTATGATGAATGGATTTTCTTAAGGTAGGATAAAGTTAAGAAATTCATAGTAAAAAAATGTGTGGATTAGAAGGAGCTAGGACCTAGGAGAAGTGATGTTTCCTCACCCTCCTTATCCCAATCCAACCTATTTATGGAAATAATATCATCATGGGATTTCCAAAAGAAAAAGCTAGTTTTTTCCATCACAATTAGACACAAATAAAATGGAAATAGGTTAAATATTTTTAGGTATATATGTTAGAAAAATATTACTATTATCATAGGTTAAACAATATCCAAGAATAAAGCAACTCCATGACATGCACTTATATACCAAACTCCATTAATGAACAATAAACACACTAAAAACTTTATTGAAACTACTAAAACAATGCATAAATGCAAAGCTTCTTTGAGTTACATATTACATGGCTTTGTCTTCAATATATACATACATGAGACTCTTCATATTACATGACTCTTGATATTTTCTCTCCTCAAACTCATGGGAGAACCAACTCTTCATATTTCCCTTTTAAATAATAAATCTCACATATTACATAAAGATAAAGTCTCTCATGATTGCTCATAACTTCCTACTTATAAACTTGACACATCATTCATATAACTCACACTTACTAACAAGAAACCTCACACTCATAACTCCTCTTCTATTTACATGACACATACTCACACATAATATATTAACGCATACTACGAACTTAAATATTAAACACAAACTCTAATTTAAATATTTGCAATGTCCTTATAAGGTACCAAATAATGTAATACCACCAACAATATACCCTACCCTCTAATGTCTTAGCTAGGATTCAACCTTCAAAGGCTCTTCGACACCTTGCTCATGAAGATCTAATCCTTTGCCTTGATATCCTATGTTAGAAATAATTTGATTTGGGATGGGATAAATCGTTGACAAGTGGTATGGGGCATACTATCATTTAAATTGGAAGGGTTACTTCCATAGATTGCATGCCATTGGTAGTACTAGGACAAAAAAATGAGCAACCCCCTAATCATACTATTTGGCCCTTCCTAGAAGGTAAGCCTATGATTTAGGGATATGGAGGGAGGTTTTTTAGATCCATAAAAGACTAATTTTTTATCTTGACTATTAATGTTTAGATTGGTTTGATTAATAATTTGATCTTAAAATTCAATATTATTAGGTTTATTATTAAAATTTAAAGATACTAATGCATCATTTATTTAAGAATAATGAGAAGGCAATGAATATAAATTGAGAGATAAAATATTTTAAAGTTTATTTATATAAATACTTGATCAAAGGAGTGGAGCGTTCCCACCATACTTTGATTTGGATATGGAATGATCCCATAATTAACATGGTTTGCTATTGGATGATTGTAAGATCTTGTTTTGAGGAAGGTTAAGAATTAGAGATCCTAAATATGAGTTAACCACTAGCTATTGGGTCTTGAATTAAGTTTCTAATGCTATTGCATCTATTGATTACATGGTCATCAATGCAATGGAATGAACAATGCTCATTTGGGTGAAACAAGGGAGCTTTCACTTTTTTGGGAACTATAGGTTTTATGGGTGGGAGCTCTATCATTTTAGGTTCAAGGAGCTAATTTAGGATATGCAAAAGGGATTTGATCTAATTTGGAGTAATATCTCTTAGGCTTGGATTATTGAGACTTACCTATGATTAGTATTTGAAGTATTTCTACATCACTCATGTTATTGGGCTAGCAGGAATTAGTAATGTCATCACCTACAATGTGTTTGATTTTATATTGTACTTTTGAATGGGAAGACCATTTATTCTCTTCTTTGTAGGATTTGGTTTTCAATTGTTCTATTTTAAAGAGGGTAGTTTCTACCCTCTTGGCCATTTCTATTACATCCTTAGTTGATCCAATATTTTAGCAAAATATTAGAGAAAGAGAGTGCAATTTCTAGGGAAAATTTGGTAAAGTTTTGCTACTGAAAATTTTGTTATTTAGAAATAAATTTTAGTAAATATTTTATGCTAGGTATTGTTGATTCTATGCCCTTAAGGGATAAATTTATATATTTTTAGGGTATCTTAGAGGGAATAATAAATGGAGGAAAATTATGGTCAAATATGCTTGGAAGGCTAAATAAGGTTCTCAACATGACACATGAATTAGCAAGCATGATTACACCTAGGAGTGGAGGGTAGCTAAAGGTCTGCCTAAAATGCATGCTTTTGAGATTCCACTCATGCCAAGGCAAACCCACTGCTAGGAAAAACTATCATCAATGATTTTGTGGTGGATTTTTTGAGATATGACTATTAAAAGTCAAATTTGGATAGGAAAGTCAAATTTTGCAAAATTGTTGCCAATGCACAAAATTGCTACTAGCATTTTTGCTAGCCATCTATGATTTTGCTTTTCTCACAATTAAAGGTAGTATAATTTTATAAGTGTAGGTAAATTTCACCACCTACATCCACAAGTGGTCTTGCCCAGTCCATATAGTCATTTTACTAAGGTATAAATATAGCAAATCACATGCAACAATTTTGAAGGTAGCCATATCAGCACTAGATGAAGTTCATGGGACAAATTTAGAGATAAAAAAGGATACCAAGTAGACCAAAAGATTTTATATTAGTTCTAATAGCATAAATGCATGGTTGGATGCAAATAATAGTTGAGTTAAATAACAAAGCAATAAGTAGAAGCTTGTCAGGTTGCAAAAAAATATAAGGCAATTAAATCTTACAAGAAAGTGCAAAAAATATGGAATTTTGGCTAAGTAAAGAGGTATTCATACATTAACAATACTGATGTAATAAAAGGCATAATTAAAGTCTAGAATCTAGAAAATTTGATTAAGCATTACAATGTTTTAGCATATGGCATACGATGTCAAGGAAACACTTACCAAATATATAATTTAAGTCAAATACTATAAGAAGCCACAAAAAAATGATGCTTATATCACCAAGGTAGAATTAAAACCTGGTGTAGTATGGAAGAAAGGCCCAAATAGTCTAAGGTACTTGGTCTAGCACCTTACATATAGCATGAGACTATGTAAAGTTTCAAAGAGTATTGGGCTTTAAAAGTGATGATGTCATCATCAAGAGCATGAAATCTAGATGCAAAATAAATTAAGGCATGGAATTTGATAATAAAACCCAACATCCAATATTGTGCATGAGTAAATGTGACTATGTGTAGAAGTGGTTGGAATATTAAAGACATGACATCATCAAGAAGGAAGAAGATCTTCAACAACTGATAAAAGAAAATGTAGAGCCCAACATGATGTAATGGTAGATGAATCAAGATTCATCCAAGATAAACAAGTTGGTATCTTTTATAAGGAGTCTCTAGGCTCATATTAATCTACAAGTGCATGTGTGTTGATCAACCACTAGGCATCATTGTTGTTAAAACACCTCAACAACCAAAGGCTTCTCCATCACACACCCACCCCTACTCAACTATCTAAGCATAATAGAAATAAGTGGACTATCATAATATTATTAGAATATAGTGATTCAACATGCAAGACAACTTCAAAAAAGAAATTTGGGACACACATGTTAGTAAAATGTTCTTGAAGTAGTTAAGAATATTTGATCTAAGTACAACAACCACTTCTCACACCTATCTTGATAGGCATATAATATATTATATAGGAAATCATGATAAGCTATCTTAATGCATTTTAAAACTATATGTATACTAGAATGTAGAGCATTCAAGAAGGTTGGCTCTTAATAATTTACAATTGCATATTGTGTGATGATTGTATTGTGCACCTTTAAATAAAGACTAGATTGTTGTTTGGTCTCTTTCTCAAATTATCATAGATCATATATGTATGACAATTAATTGTTAAGAATTTATGTTAAATATCTATGAACAATTCATTCTGGTATAGTTATTCTATTTTTTAGATTTCTTCTTGAATTTTTTGTTCATTAGTTCTTGGTAGGCTTGATAATGTTTAAGTTCGTGATAAGATTAAATGCTTTATAATAAGGAAATAAAATTGGTTTGTTAGGCAGTCTTGTTTAGTTTAAAGTGTGAGACTCTCATGCTTTATGTCTCTTGATACCGCTAAATTTATGTCACTTTAAATATAGCCTCTAATATTATGTATTTCTTACTTTAGTCTTCAACCTCTCATTTTCCCCTTTTGTTAGTTAGTGTAGCTAGAACCATAGGAACTGGTCTACTCTAGAGGTTGACTCAAAAACCCCTATTTTTGGGTCTTCCAATATTGGTCAAGGTATTGAGGGTGCAACTCATCCACTTAGGTGGATTTTGGACCAATATTTTTTGGTACACTTAGTGGGACACTCATATCCCATCCTTAATAAGAATTTCTAAATGTCAGAGCTAAATACCAATTGTGCTACTAAGAGTTTTTGGCACACCCAATGGGACCCAAATATCACCTCCCTAATTAGGTAGAATCATGGTGATATTCTACTCTAAATATGTCATTACCCATTCACCTAGTGCCTTTATTGAAAATAAAAATAAACAATTGGTGACTTTTCTAGTAGAAGAGCTAAAATCAAATGGGGATAGTACCAAAAAGCCAATATAGTTCATTGAGTACCAATAAAATGGCTCCATAAGTACATTAGTAAAATTTCTTAAAGCCATGGTTGAGAAAATTTGTCTATCTTGGAATAGTGTTGGACTACTTAATCTCCCAAAGCTCCATGAGGTCCCTCAAGATGCATTGAGGATATTACCCATTTATGATGGTAGTAAGAAAACTACTTATGAGCATTGCAAAGATATTTTAGCCATGACCACCTTTTGTAATATTGTCTTTGAATATGTTTTAGTGAGACTACTTGCTCAATCCTTTTAAGGTAAGGTATTGCAATGGTATAAATATTTAGAAAAAATAATTAGGGATTGGGATAACCTAGCTAAATCCTTAATCTTAGTGTCTAATGATCCAAGGGACCTCTTCTCATTACTCATATAGTTTTCTTATATACAAATATATCCTCATGAAATACTCATAGATTTTAACCTTAGATTCAAAATATTGTGGGATAGAATTCCCTGATAAGTAATACCATGACAAGCATAGACTTATATTTTATATATCCAAGCTCTAAATCCATATTTGAGCTTACAAATTCAGCACTATAAGGAGAAAAATTTCTCACATATTTTACAAATGACTATTAAGATTTAGAATATGTTAATTTTAGTAGGAAAACTCCTTCCTAGAGCTGATAAGCTAGATATTACATTGCCTCATTATATGAACCCATATACCCCTTTAAAAATATCACCATTTCCATAGCTGGTAATTCTAATAGATAAAATATCATTGGTTTAGTATTCAAATGATAATATGCATACAATATTAAAACCCCAAACAAATTAAGAATAAAAGGATATCATCCAACATATTACCAATGAGCTTGCAAAAATTGAGCAACAAAATGATGAATTCAAGCACAAAAAAGGCTCTAGAGAATAAATCTCTTCAGGAGACTAAGTAATGTGCATAGGTGAAATATATATGGGATGCTTTGATATCACCAAAATTGAAAAACATGAAGCAAATTCTTGTCCAATCATGCTCAAAGGTTCAAAATCTAACTATCATAACAATGGCGACTATCAATAAAATTTTATTTTAGGGATAAATCAATAATCATTGTATTTTTTGGATCTCGTAATGGACCCAGATCGTGTCTTTGCCATATAATACCACTCTACAATGGATCTAGCTGGTCTAGATGCAATATTGGATTATCATACTAGGCCATCCTATGCTTATCAAGTTAAAAAGGTATAGAATATGGACGATGTAGTGGAGAAAAAAGAGGCTAAATCAAATGAATATGAAGTAGAGGATTTATTATATGCACAAGAATATTTTTAAAAAATCCAAAGGTTGAAGACGTGCAAAACAATGCAATCCAAAATAATTCTACTCACATTGCTAGATAAAACAAGCTTACCAAAAATTATACTATTCGGTCATAACAAGAGTGCAGAGGGAAGACATGGTAAAAATCTATAGAGAACCATCCCAAAATATGAATAGGTGAAAGGATATATCTCAAGGTAGTATTATTATAGAGGCTAAAGATATAGGGAAATATTTGTTGATCTTCAATCAAGTGAATATGGTTGAAATAACTTTGCACAGTTTATAAGTTGACTTGATGCTTGTTTTGAATCCCAAATTAGCACACAAGTAGTTATATCTTGGTTTGAGTAAGGTTAATTCTTTACCATTTTATATACCAGTGTGCTTATAAGGATAGGTATAGCATAATTATATAGTGGAACCTAAATCTGATTTTTCCATCATGCCCTAGGCAATCTATGATGCTATGAGTATACAATACAATAGAATTAGTTCTAGAGAATTGCAAATCAAAGGGATAATAGTCCAAAATGTGGGAGAAATTAAATAAGTCTCAATTTTTTTACATAGGTTGCTAGACATAACAATAGTTCAAAATGTGGTGGTCATTAATTTTCCATAGATATTTAAGATGAGCTTGTTGAAGGATTTATTGGAACAGATAGGACACCTAGCACAAGACTATATGATTATCCCTTGTATTCAAAATATGTTTTAGATTCAATCCAAAAATATTTGGCCCTACCATATTGGAAAATTGCAAGAAGAAAAGGTCTTAGAGCTAGCTTGGGTAAAAATAGTTAAATGGTCAAGGGATGAATAAGAGCCAGTCCACAATATGTTGTCCTTGAGTGGTTCCAAAGAAATATGGTTGTTAGATCCAAGGAACTAGCATAATTTATAGAGCAACTATTATTTTCTATATTATTTGGCCACATGTCCCAACAAGCAAATCTAAAAATGTTAGGACTCCCACAAGGAAAATGACACTCTATCCAAGAATATTCCATATTGCATCCCAAAATAATAATTATCATGCATGTTGAAAATATCCAATCAATAATTTGGGATATGGTACATAGATCAATGCATATTGAGAAAGCAATTAACCACTCGCTTATTGAAGAAGAGTCCTAATTTTCAATACTACTTATTAAGCAGGCTTGGATATTGATACAAGTTCAAATTCAATGTCATGGTAGAACCTAAAAAAAAGAAGTTACAAGTCCCAAGATGATTTCAAACAAAAAAATGCAAATTTAACACTATTTAATAATCTCACTATAGATTCAAAGGCAAGAACTAAGGACTAAGAATAACTGGCATATAGAGATACGCCACAATTTTTGTGTAAATAAGTCAACAAGTAAATTATTGGATTTTAAGCTTAACTATCTCAAAATATCATAGGACCCAAAGTAAATAATCAATACTATTATAGGTTGAAAATATCAATAAGCAAGAGTAGAATAATATATGAACAATGAAATATATATCAAGGTCAATATAATAATGAAATAACATTCACTTAGGGACCAGTTAAAACCCGTTTAATATAAGCTATCTTACCTACCCAAAAAATTACATTCACTTAAAAAAATCAAATATGAATTTAAATGACAAAAATCATTCCTGTACATGCATGAAGAAATACTTACAATAATAGATTGCTCTAAATCTATATACAAAATTTATTATCAATGTGGTGATCACTACAAATAATTTCCCTATTTTTCTTATTGTATATATCATGTTTTATTGTATGGATATTTGTCTCCATAATATAGACATAGTAATATGACTCTTCAATACTTGTTTATTGCACTCCTCACATATTTGGGAGATGTGACCTTTCCTATTCTTGACCTTTGGCTTCTCATATTGCCACTTGTATACTAGACTCTTCACTCTCTTATTACATGCATACTTGAATCTATGTCATTTGCACACTTCTACACGAATCTTACTCTCCTACATGCACTCCTAATACAAGACACTTACGCACATCCTCACTTTACATATTTGTAAATTTACATACAAGATGCTTGTGCATTTCCTACATATTGACACTTACATAAAAGGAAAATATAAACCATTCATATAAACTATAGAATTAACCCTAATCTATTACATATTTATATTTGTACCATTAAGGTACCATGGGGGTACATTTTCATGTACAAAATAATGTAATATTCTCCAACACCCCCTTGTATTACATTATTTGGTTATTGAAGATTTTAGTCTTCAATATTTATCTTTATCTTCAATCTTCATGTGACCTTGCATCGACCATGAACCTTTGTTTGATATTTATCTTCAACTTCATTCTTGATCTTCAATCTACCTTCTTCAAGTCTTTATTCGATTCTTAAGTATATGATCCTTCTTTGGCTTTAGATCCATGTTTTCTATTATCCTTTCTTTTATGATTTCCTCTATTCTTTTTCTTTGCTCTTATTTTCTTCATCTTTAGTGATGATATACCTAATGATGTGCCTTCTAAACAATGAGTTAGTAAATCATCACAATAATACATCTTGGATTTCAATGATTCCTCATTGAATCTAACATAAGCTTCATTCAAGCCATATGTGTCACAATTTATATTCTTCTTCTCTTGTCTTTTTCCTTAAAATATCTCAAAGGTAAGTAATGATAAATATATCATTAAGCATTCTTCTAAGTAAAATTTAATGGGTTTTTGTAATTCCACCATGCTCTAAAACATTTTTCATGAAGATAACTTATGAGTGTTGTGAACTTTTCATATTTTGCATCCTTGAGAAATAAAGATAATTTTTCTTTTAAACCATTTGATATTTGCTTCTTTCCATCAAATTCATCTATTAAGTTTTGAGAATAAAACTTTAACTTGTTCACCATTTCTTCACTATCCTCACTAAATGCATTTCTAATCATTTCTTCCATAATAATAAAATATTCAACTTGATGATTTAATTCCTTTGAAGTAGAAATCCTTATATATCCCAAGTTAAAAAAAAAACTCAAATAAGAAATTTGCAAATTCTAAATTTTCTAAACCTTTGATGTAGTAATCCTTTTAACTCCCTATTGAATTAAATTTGCAAAATTTTAAATTTCTCAAATTTCAATTTTTTTTCTAAATTTAAAAACCTTCAAACAAAAAATTGTTCAATTTTCAAAAATATAAAAGACTCGAATAACTCTAATACTTTTAAAACTTAAGTCTTTTAATATTCAAATAAAAAACTCTTAAATCCTAGTAGAAAACCTTTTCACTCTAAATATTTAAATAACTTCTAAATATTTTCAAAAATAAACTTCAAATAGCTAATAAGGTAGAAAACCTTATAACTCCCTACTTAAACAATTTAATAAAATTCAAATTCAAATAATTTTGCTTTCCCTCCAAGCAATAAGGTAATGAAAGGAAATTTTAACATACCTTTCCACCAAGAATAATGCCTTTAATTTCTAATGTTTATATGTTACCTTCTATTTACTCCTTCTGTTGTGCTTAATTCAACTTCTACACTCAGATGTTTGAAATTCCAAATATGGTGCTTACTATTCCTTCATTCTCATGATATGGCATGAAGGCATCTTAGGGTTATGACTACTAAAAGTTAAGATACAAATTTTCACGTTCTCCTTCATACTATGTTCACAGACTTCTCTTGTCTTCTTCATCGAATGTTATACTCAGATATTTATTAATTTTATTTGTATAAAAGTGTGCTTGGGGATTTCTTGATCTCCTTAATTTTTCATGCTTAGAGCCTTCTCGATCTCCTTTAGCATACTTGAAGCCTTTATCATTTTTTTTGGTATGTTCAAAGCTTTGGATAAAATATAGGGAATCATGCATTTTTGTTGGATATGATGATTGGAAAGTGCTAATTGGTCTAGGCTTGTGTTGCTATACAGTGCTCTATCTCTATTAGCAGTAGATATCTTTAGCTCTAGACTATATTGTGTCCTTTCTTCTACAAAAGTGCTCATTGTTAGTGCTTCAGAAAACACTTCTTACTCTATCATGATTTAGTGCTTTGGACAACACTCTGGCTCTACTATGAATTGATGCATTTTTGTTATTGTTTTGAACAACACTCTTAATATACCATGAATGTATGTTCTTGTATGATTTCTTTGTATAATTTTGGACTACACTCTTCTATTAGCAATTTTCGTTATGATGGTAGCATTGATTCAAAATTCTTTGCTATTATAGTATTTATCTTTTGATAGCACACTATTTATATTCCTAGTTGTCCACTTTATATTCTAGAGTTGGCCACTTAGTTTCTTGTGTCAGTTGCTTTGATGATAGCATATCATACCTTATGTAGGTAATCTAATGATAATGTAGTCCCTCTTATGCAGACTACTTAGTTAATCTTATGTATATAGACCACTTGAATGATGACCTCTTCTTCTATGGTGGATGATTACTCCACTAAATATGTTGATTCTTGTTGTCTCTAGAATGTTCTCTAGTAGCAATATTATTTTATTGCTTGTTGTAGAATAAGACTTATTCCAAAAAACTTCAAATAAGTCAAGGCCCAAATTGATATTGCAACAATCAACCTAATGCTTCTATTTTTCTAAGTAATTAGAACTTATATATGCCTCTACTATCCTTATCTTTGGAGGCTTATTTTATATACTTCTTAGTAATCCTCTTATCTCTATATACTTCTTATCTATGTATATTGTTGCCCAATATCTATACTTAGGAGCTTAGATGCTTTTGTATCCTTGGAATATTTTATGCTTCTCTATCCTTGGAAGATTTTATACTTCTTCAATTTCTAGAATCTATCTCCAATATCTTAGGTTGCACCTAAGAACAAAATTATCCTTCTCTTTTCTATAGAATCCAAAATCTATATCAGGATGACTATGAATATCCCTAAATTACCAAATTTATCATGAGTTGGCTCTCTCAATATTCAATAGTGATTATCCTCTTTTTCTCTAGAGAATCCAAAATATCATTAGTGTGACTTTGAATGTCCTCGAACTTCCAAATTTATTTTGAGTTGGCTTTCTCTAAATGTTCAAATTTCTTCTAAGTTGGTTCTCTCTCAATGACCAAATTTCTTATGAGTTGACCCTTAATCAATCTTAGTTGAGTCTTAGTATTCAATATTTTTCCTTTAACCAAGTGGAAATACCCTAGCATCCAAATAAGGGTGACTTATCCTTGTACCTCAAAATCTACTCAATAAGACCTTCAAAAATAGTCCAACTCTTCACTACTTTCAAAGTGGATAGAATTTAATATAATTCTATCAAAATAGATAGATTTAAGTGGTGTATATGATACCATTGTTGGATTTGGATCTTAACAATCACAAAATATCATAAGTCCCAAATTAAATAAGCCAACAATATTATAGGTCAAAAATATCAATAATCAAGAGTAGAATAATATATGAGCAATTAAATATATATCAAGGCCAATATAATAATGAAATAACATTCACTTATAATATCAAATATGAATGTAAATGGAAAAAACCATTCATGTACATGCATGAAGAAATACTTACAATAATAAATTGCTCAAAATATATATACAAGCTTTATTATCAATGTGGTGATTGCTACAAATCATTTTCCCACTTTTCTTCTTGTATATCTCATATTTTATTGTATGGAGTTTTATCTCCATAATATAGACATAGTAATATGACTCCTTCAATGCTTATCTATTGCACTTCTCACATATCTAGGGGATGTGACCTTTTCTATTATTTACCTTTGGCTTCTCATATGGATTTTCTATTATTTATCTTTGGCTTCTCATATGGATTTTCTACTCTTGACCTTTGGCTTGTATACTAGTCTCTTCATTCTCTTCTTACATGCATACTTGACTTTATGATATTTGCACACTTATACATGAATATTACTCTCCTACATGGAATTTGAATACAAAACACTTGTGCATATCCTCACTTTACATATTTACACATTTACATACAAGACACTTGTGCATATTCTATCAATACTTGCACTCTTACTTACATGACAATTGTGCATTTCTTGCACATTGACACTTACATAAAAGGGAAATATAAATAATTCATCTAAACTATAGAATAAACCCTAATATATTACATATTTAAATTTTTACCATGAAGGTACCATTGGGGTACATTTGCATGTAGCAAATAATGTAGTATTCTCCAACAAAGTAAATAAAAGTTGCATATCAGCTAAAATAATAATGTTGTTGGTCAGAAGGGATAACAAGAAAGCTTTAAAAAAATGCAGAGAATATCACATGATTCAAATAATTATAGGATGATATGTTTCTTGTAAATAATTGGATATAATCAAAATTTATAGTATGATCCAAATGATGATTCCTTCAAAAGAAGAAACCTATAAAAGGGAATCATTTTCCTAGTAACCACTCACTCTTGAGTAAGAATTTCATCTTGAGGGTCTATGGTGGATATGAATTAGTAAAATAAATAAATGAAGAAGGTCCCTTGGAAGAATTTTCAGTCAAGCCTAAATATCCCTATGCCCAGAGGAGATGAGATAATGCCAAAGGAAAAGAATGATCAATATTAGCCTTCTCAGTGTTAGCTAAATTTTGTATGTTAATTGATGGCAGCCCAAGAACCATATTGATGTTAGCTAATGTTATCTTGGTATTTTCTAGGATTTATCCTCCATTGAAAATGCCTACACTTTTCTTAGCCTATGAATAAGTCTAGTAGTAGTAGCCACAACTTCCTAGTTCGTGAATTTTTTCCTTTCTCAAGGACACTTGAATGGTTTCAAAAGAGCGAGGTCCAAGGAAAAAGGAGGAAAAGAAGAAAAGGTTTGATTCAAATGATCTATCTAGTTATTAATATTTTAAATTATTACTTCTCATAGAGTCTAACTAGATGATATGATCATTTCCAAACCTCTATCCAATTCATGAAGTTTGCTAAGATATAGTAGGGACAAGAGAAGCAACAATTCGAATAAATTCCTTAATAAAAGGGGATACACTTAACCTCTTTTATTGTCTTGGTGTTTTAATTCAACAAAAAATTACCAAGATAGTTGAAAGGCAAAGAAAACACCAAAGCAAACAACTAAAAGTGATGAGGGTTTAAAACATGTGATGTGCAGGTATGACTTTCTCATATTTTCTTCTCTTATTCTCTTGCCACCATATTTACTTTTTTCTAGTATCCTTATTATTACTTGTAAATATTATCCATACTACATGTCATTCCCAAGTCATCCATTTTCCTCTTCTACCATTATCTTGACTCTGTAACTCAATGGGAAGGCTAGCCCAATCCTCCATTTGCAAAACAACTACAGTCATTTCACACGATTGTGGAAGTGTGGAAAATTAATTCTCTTAGTACCTCAATGATGAAATCATATGTCAAATTCCATCATGATGATTCCATAAGATGCATTGAAATGTGTAACCTAAAAACATGTGGTGCTCAATAATGACTTTTGAAAAGGTAGATATCATAGCAAGTTGATTTGATAGTTGTATGTTACAACGATAGAATTATGAAAGCAGGCACAAGTTGTATCAATGCAAATTTTATGGTAATAAGTTGTGATTGGATAAAAAATGAAATAAAGGAGTTGGATCTTCACATGAGAAATAAAGATCTAATAAATCAGTGTTATCTATAACAAAATCCAATTTAATTCATAATACAACTATCATAAACATTGAAAAAAGACTATAAAATATCTATAGGGATACCTAATGCATAGATTTTTCATGAGAGTTATGAGCAGACATGCATGCTATCAAAGTAGTGAACCAACACATTATGTTCAACAATATAGATTTGCAAAGAATATAGTAGTGGAAGGAAGATAATTTTTTAGCACCTGGAATATTTTCCTAATGCATTTACACAATTGAACATTCATCTAAAGCTACTACTTTGTATTTGAAGTAGCATTTAGCTATAGTGGATTGTGCTCATGAGTTTTCAATTTTTCTAAATATACCTACACTCAATTATTCTCCATTTTTTCTTCTTTCTTTGCTCTTACATGTATTCACCTTGCCTTTGTGAATCCACACCCTATTGGCTTCACCTTTACCAACCCCTCCATTTCTTAGTATCTTTCCCTTTTTTATGTTTTATCATTCACTTATAATTTTCTTGCACCCTTAACCTCCCCAGTCATATCCCTGACCTCCAATATTCCATAAAACTCAACCTTATCTTCTTATGGTATTTTTCTTCCTCTATGTGTTGTAAAGCACCACATATTTTGAAAGTGAAAGGGATAAATTTTGAATAGAGGACTATTTCAATATATGTTTCTGAAGCCTTGTTATATATAATATATTAAACTCCTTTACATCTCCACTTTTTCTACATCAATTACCTATCCTAAAACTCTTCTATTTTTTTTAGCTTTAAGTTTTATCTTCTTCCATCCCCCCTATTCAATTAGCTTATCTTCTAGATCCATTGCTTCTCAAAGTTTTTGTTATCCCATACATAAGGCTTACTAGGTTCTCAATTTTATAAGCAAAAGTACTTGTAAATTGCCAATAATGTAGGTAAATTTACCATCTAAATCCATAATTTCATCTTTCCCAAACTATATATTCATTTTCTAGGGCATCAGGATAACAAATCACATGTAACAATTTTGAATATAGCTAAATCAGGATCATATTAAGCTCCTATCATAGATTTAGAGATAAAAAAGGATACCAAGTAGGCCAAAAAATTGCAGAGAAATGCTAGGAGTAGAAACACATGTATGGATGTAAAAAATAGGTAAGGCAAATAATAAAGTAGTAAGCAAAAGCTTGCAAGACTACACAAATTTCTAAGGCAATTATACCTAACAAGCAAGAGAAAAAAATGTGGAATTTTGGATAAGTAAAGAGGTAGCTAGGCATTAACAATGTTGATGTTAGCAAAGGTATAATAAAATTTTAGCATATGACAAAGTTGATGAAGCATGAAAATGCTCCAGAATTCAACACCCAGTGTCAAGGCAATGCTTATCAAATGAAAAATTGAATTCAAAGATTGAAAGGAATCGGATGAACAATGATGTTTATGTCACCAAGATAGCTTTAAAACTTGGCATAGTATGGAATAAAGTCCTAAATATTCTAAGGTACTTTTACTAGCACCCAAAATTTGACACAAGATTATACAAAGTTTCCAAGAGTACCAATATTTAAAAGTGATGATGTCATAATTAGGAGCATGAAAGCCAAATAAATTAAGGCATGGAATCTGGTAATAGAACCTAGCATTCGATATTATGCATGAACAAATGTGACTATGCAAAAGTGATAATAATCTTCAAGTAATGACGTCATTAAGAAGGAAGAACACCTTTGATACTTGAAAAAATATATAGAACCCAACATGAAGGAATGGTAGATGAATCAACATTCAACCAAGATAAACAAATTGGTATATTTTACTAGGAGGCTCCACACTCATCTTAATCAGTAAGGTTTGCATGCCAATCAATCGTCAAGTATCATTTCTATTTGAATACCTTAATGGTTGAAGGCTTTTCCATCACACATCTATCCCTACTCAGTTGGCTAAGCATAATAGAAAGAAGTGGACTATCATAAAATTGTTAGAATCCAATGATTCAATACACAAACTAGCTTCACAAAATAAATATAGGCCACACACATCAACAAAATATGCTTGAATTAGTTAAGCATAGTTGACTTGAGTACAACCACCATTTCCCATACCTGTCTTGATAGTCCTGCAATCTATTTTCTAGGCAATCATGATAATTTGGCTAAATGTATTGTAAAACTATATATATACTTGAATGTAGCTCATTCAATAAGGTTGGCTCTTTAGAATTTACAATTGCATATTGTGTAATGACTATACTATGCACCTTTAAATAAATATTGGATTTTTGTGTGGTCTCTTTCTCAAATTATTGCTGATCATGTATGTATGCTTGTTTAATTGTTAAACATTTTTTTAAAAGTTATATGAATGATTCATTATGTCATAGTTACTCTAATTTCTAGATTTCTCCTTGGATTTTTTGTTCACTAGTTCTTGGAATGCTTGATAATTTTTAAGTGCTTGAAAACATTAAATGATTTATAATAAGGAAATAAATTTTGTCTATTAGGTAGTATTATTTAGTTTAAAGTGTAAGACTCTCATGCTCTATGTCTCTTAATGCTGCTAAATATGTGCCACTTTAAATCTAGCCTCTAACTTTATGCATTTCTTATTTTAGTATTAAACCCTTCATTTTCTCTTTTTGTTAGTTAGTGTAGTTAGAATAATAGGAACTAAATTGCTTTAGATGCTGATTCAAAACCCCCATTTCTAGGTCTTCCAACCTTGGCTAAGGTCTTGAGGGTGCAACTCATCCACTTTGGCAGATTTTGAACCAAGAATGAGTATAGAATTATATATACTTGTTGAAAATATCATTTCAATCTGATTTTAGTGGAAGTATTTATTTATAGATTTGCAATGGATACTAATTCCTTAAATATGTTAGTCTTACAATGACACTAAGAGGGGGGGTGAATCAGTGTAGCTCTTTAAACTTAAATTTACAGCTCTTAATACCGTAGCAATTAAAACTTATTACTAGATACATCAAGTATAACAAAATAGCATCACACAACACAAGATTTAATGAGGTTCACCAATGTGGCTACTCCTCAAAAATTGACTACTTGGACTACCATCCAAATCCAGCCTTTGCAAAGCACCAAATTTACAATCAATTTACCAGCACCCACTGTAAGGAGCACCAACCCCTTATTTATCTACACCAATAGAAAGGAGCACCAACCCCTTATTTATCTGCACCAATAGAAAGTAGCACCAACCCCTTATTTATCTTTGCTTTTGCAAGACCCTGACTGGTCTTCTTCACCTTTATGTTCTCTATGCACTCTGCTCTCTCGGCGTAATCACTTCACACACTCTACTTCGTTATAGTCGAACTTCATGATTGTCTTCTTCCTTTTGCACACTCTGCTCTCTTTACAAATTTTGCACTTAGCATGATTCGACATGACTTGCTCTCTATGCACAATGATCGTATTTCACACTCATTCGACCTCACTCAATTCTCCAAATAGCCCTCCTTTTATAACAATATTTTTATGATGAAAACCCTAATCTTAGTCGGATGTAAATCCTAATCTTAGTCGGTTTTCATAACAATTGTAAACCCTAATTTTAGTCGGTTGTCATCGGTCTTCGTCGGCTTCAACTCAAGAAGATGTTCGGTTTATCCATCGCTTGATGATTTCATTCTGGACAGACCCTGTAACTGCCATAGTGATTTCGATGCACTGTCATACTTCTCATTTCAGTCGGGTTCTCATTCTTGACTTGCGCATTTATGACCTATCATGAAATCATGACATTTTTGCCTCTATAGCTTCTTTTGTTACTGTTGCCATGAAAATACATGTCACGATATCGCGACACTTTCACCTTTGTACGCTTTCTCTATTCTTTTATCATGATATCATGACATTTCTGCCTCTGTAGACTTCATATTTTATTTTGTCGTGATATCGTGACATTTTTGCCTCTGTATACTTCGTCTTTGCTTTTGTTGTGATATCACGACACTTCTGCTTCCATAGACTTTGACTTTGCTTTTGTCATGATATCGCGACACTTTTGCCTCCATAGTCTTCAACTTAGCTTTTGTCACAAAATCGTGACACTTCTGCTTTCGTACTTAGCTTCTTTGCTTTTGTCATGAAATCATGACACTTCTGCCTTCGAAGTCTTCTTCTCTGCTTTTGTCACAAAATCATGACACTTTTGCTTTCGTACTTTACTTCTTTGCTTTTGTCACAAAATCATGACACTTCTACTTCCGAAGTCTTGCTTTCTACTTTTGTCATGAAATCGCGACAGTTCTGCTTCCATACGCTTCCTCTCTTTCTTTTATCATGAAAATACGACATGTCACAATATCGTGACACTTTTCAAACTTACTTTCTCTCTCCTATTTTAGTCGTGAAAATGCGACATGTCACGAAATCGTGAAACTTTTCCAACTTACTTTCTCTCTCCTATTTTAGTCACAAAAATGCGACATGTCGCGAAATCGTGACACTTTTCTTGTTATATTTCTTCGAACTTGTCACAAAATCGTGACACTTTTTCTTGTTTTCTCTTTCTCTTCCAACATGTCATGTAATCGTGACAGTTTTTCCACTTGCCTTTTTATCTTCCAACATGTCGCAAAATCGCGACAGTTTTTTTTGCTTTTTCTCTCTCTTCCAACATGTCACTAAATCGCGACAATTTTTCCTACTTTTTCTCTCTCTTCCAACATGTCGCGAAATCGTGATAGTTTTTCCTGCTTTTTCTCTCTCTTCCAACATGTCGCGAAATCGCGACAATTTTTCCTGCTTTTTCTCTCTCTTCCAACATGTCGCGAAATCGCGACAGTTTTTCCTAATTTTTCTCTCTCTTCCAACATGTCGCGAAATCGTGACAGTTTTTCTTGCCTACTATATATGTCACGATATCGTGACACTTTTCTTGTTTTTTTTTTTTGATCTTTTGCATATGGGCCACTTCGGTCTTCTTGGAAAATCACTGTACATACTCTGAATAACCTTTGAACTCTTGTCTTCTGCATCTGAATAGCTTTTGAAATTCCTGTCCACTGCATCTGAATAGCTTTTGAAATTCCTATCCACTGCATCAATAGATCTATATGACTGTGTTGACAACAATGACAATATTGTTGCTGCACCTTGCTCAACAATCTCCTCCTTTAGAATTTTTGGCAACACATGTGCAATTTCCTGTAACTCTTCTCCCCCTTTGACAATAATACCAAAGGGCTACTGCAGACTCCCCCGAGTCCATGCACAACATTCTCAGGCAAAATTTATTACACTTTGCAAAAATCATGAACATGAGAAAAAAGATAATCAAATACTTAAATGCTCCCTCTGAGAATGTGATCCCTGTAGCTAGTCAATTCTTGGGAAGTGTGACCACTCCCAATTTATTATGAAGGTACTCAAAAAATTCCTTGGGCAATGGTTTTGTGAAGATATCTACTACTTGCTCTGTAGTTGGAACAAAATCCAACTTAACCTCACCTTCCGCAACTTTCTCCTTCAAAAAGTGATACCTAATAGCAATGTGTTTTGTGCGTGAATGCATAACTGAATTCTTGGAGATGTTAATGGCACTGGTGTTATCACACTTAACTGATATTGGCTCACTAAAGCTAATACCAAGATATTTTAGGGTTTGTTTCATCCACAATACCTATGTACAACATGTTGTCGCTACAATATATTTTGCCTCTACTGTCGATAAAGAAACTAACTCTTGTTTCTTACTATGCCATGCGACCAATCTATCTCCAAGATAGAATGCACCTCCACTAGTACTCTTTCTATCATTGGCACCTCCTACCCAATATACATCTAAATACAAAATAAGGGTGAAGTCTTTACCTTTCGGATACCATAACCCATACTCCATAGTACCCTCGAGGTACCGAACAATCCTCTTCACTACTGTCACATGAGTCTCCTTGGGATTAGCCTGAAATCATGCTACCATGCATACTAACTACAAAATATCTGGTCTGGTAGTTGTCAGGTATAGTAAGCTCCCAATCATAGATCTGTACATGGTTTGATCAACAGGTGGAGATTTCTCATCCTTGCTCAACTTGCAACCTATCATCATTGGAGTGCTAACTGGCTTACAATCCTCCATTGTGAACTTTTTTAACATCTCTTTCACATATTTAACTTGAGAAATAAATATGCCCTTCTTATTTTGATTAACTTGCAACCCGAGGAAATACGCAATTTCACCAATCATTGACATTTCAAATTCTTTCTACATCTTAGTTGCTAAATATTTACACAACTCATCTTTGCTACTGCCAAATATGATATCATCTACGTATACAACAAAAACAATAAGATGCCCATTTTTTGTTTTGACATACAAATTAATATCCACAATACCTTTCTTAAACCCTTGTTGAGTGAGATAGTTGTCTAGCCTTGCATACCATGCTTGGGGTGCCTATTTTAAGCCATATAATGCTTTCTTCAACTTGCAAACAAATTTGGGATCATCACCAAGTTGGAAACCATCTGGTTGCTCAATATAAACCTCTTCTTCAAGTTTTCCATTCAAAAATGCTGATTTCACATCCATTTGATAAACTTTGAAATTCTTGTAGACTGCTAAAGCTAGAAATATTCTAATTGACTCTAGTCTAGCTACTGGTGCAAAAGTTTCCTCAAATTCAATTCCTTCAACTTGTGCATAACCCTTACATACCAATCTTGCTTTATTTCTAACTACCTGTCCGTCTTCATTCAATTTATTTTGAAAAATCCATTTAGTCCCGATTATATTTTTATTTGCACGTCTAGGTACTAATTCCCAAGTTTCGTTTTTCTTGATCTGATCTAATTTTTCATTTATTGCCTTCATCCAACTTTCATCTTTGCTTGCGTCAGCAACATTTTTGGGCTCAATGCTGGATAATAGAGAGTAGTTACTTACTACTCTTCCTCTTGTCTGAACACCAACTTTGGGGTCTCCAATTATTTTCTTTCTAGGATGATTTTTCTGCCAGCTGCCTGTCTTGAATTTCTTATTTTCTTCCACTTCTGAATCACAACTTAAATCATCTGAGTCAATTTTTTGTATCTTTTTCGTTTCATTTTCCTCATCTCCTTCAATAACCTCTTCATAAATTGGGTAGTTCTTTTCATAGCTAATTACTCGTTCTCTACCTTCATCAAATTTAACATCAGCACTATCCACAATTTTCTTTAGCCTCTTGTTGTAGCATTTGTAAGCTTTGCTTTTTGATGAATAACCAACAAAAATACCTTCATCCACTCTATCTTCAAACTTACCAAGATTATCTTCAGTTCTTTTGATGTAGCACTTGCTGCAAAAAACTTTGAGGTATTTTGTTGTTGCCCTTTTACCGAACCACAACTCATAAGGAGTTTTGCTTTCATGTGTTCTCAGCATGTACCTATTTTGGATATACACCGCAGTATGGACTACTTTCCAAAATCTGTTTGCTACTCTACTTTCAGCCAACATAGTCCGTGCCATTTCCTGCACTGTCCTAATCTTTCTTTCTACCACTCCATTTTTCTGAGGTGTCCTGGCTACTAAAAATTGTCTCCTAATACCGTATTTTTCACAGTACTCTGTAAAATCCTCTGAAATGAATTCTCCTCCTCTATCTGATCTTAAACATTTGATCCTCTTTCCTGTTTCATTCTCAACTTGGTTTTTGAAAGTCTTGAACATTTCAAAAGCTTCTAATTTATGCTTCAAGAAAAATATCCATGTCATTCTAGAATAGTCATCAATGCACAACATAAAATATTTGTCACCATTTATGCTTTGTGTTCTCATGGGTCCACATAAATCAGTGTGTATTAGTTCCAAATGTTTTCTTGTGTAGTACTTTTTTGTTTTGAAAGTGACTCTAGTTTGCTTCCCATTTTGGCATGAAGCACAAATGTTGTTTGCAGGTTTGTTGATGGTGGGAATATCTCTCACTGCCCTTTTTGAGTTGATTTTTACTAGATTATCAAAACTGATATGATCGAGTCTCTTGTGCCACAACCAATTTTCCTATTCCTATCCAATAAAACAAGCTCCTTCTGAAGTATCTGAGAGCATGTACAGGTTTCCAGATGTCCTTGATCTAGTTGCTATCAATTTTCCACTATTTGTTTTTCTGACTTCACAACCCTGCTTCTTAAAAACTACTTCATGACCTTTATCACAAATCTGACTTACGCTCAACAAGTTATGTTTCAAACCATCCACAAACAAGACTTCTTCTGACTTAATTTTTTCATCACTAATTTTAACTGAACCTTTGCCAACTATCTTAGCTCCATCATTATTTCCAAACTTTATTTGAACCACCTTCATATTTCTGTAACTTCTCAAATTTTTGTTTGTCACCTGTCATATGACTGGAGCATCCACTATCAAGTATCCATGGTACATATTTATTCTGTGCTTTAAATGTTGTTTGTACGATTAAGGATAAGGATTCCTTTTCTTCCTTAAGTCGTTCTTTTTCTTTCCACTTTGTTTTGATAGTAGTTTTGGGCTCTTGTTTTGCCTTTCCCTTATCAATAGCTTGTGCATGTTTTTCGAGAAGTTTTCTATTTTGTCTTATCCTATTTGGTTGAAATTTTCTTCCTTGAAACTGATTTGATGGAAATGTACTTCTACAGTTTCTTGCAATGTGCCCAAAATTATGACAGTTATAACATTCTATTGTATAATTCATCAAAGGAGAAAAAAAATTTCTACTGGTGAAATTCCTTGGTCTTACATTATATTTGTAGTTTGAGATTTTATGACCATAGCCATTGCATTTAAAACAGAAACCAAAAAATGGATAATTGAACCTGGGTGATGGTCTTTGCCATGTTTCCTAAGGAGCCATAGGTCTTCTTCTTCTTTGATGTGTGACATTGGTGAATCCATCATTGTCAATTCTCCTTTCGTGCTTGGCATTATTGCTTTCTTTTGCATGAGACGTTTTTCCTTGATCAACCTATAACTGCCCTTGTAAATGCCGTAGTGATGTTGGTCCACTGTCATACTTCTCATTTTAGTCGGGTTCTCCTTCTTGACTTGCGCATTTACGACCTATTGCAAAATCATGACATTTCTGCCTTTGTAGCTTCTTTTGTTGCTGTTATCATGAAAATACATGTCAGGATATCATGACACTTTCACCTTTGTACGCTTTCTCTATTCTTTTGTCGCAATATCACGATATTTTTTCCTCCGTAGACTTCATCTTTTCTTTTGTTGCGATATCATGACATTTTTGCCTCCGTATACTTTGTCTTTGCTTTTGTCACGATATCGTGACACTTCTACCTTCGTAGTCTTCAACTTAGCTTTTGTCATGAAATCGTGACACTTCTGCTTCCGTACTTAGCTTCTTTGCTTTTGTCGTGAAATCGCGACACTTCTACCTTCGAAGTCTTCTTCTCTACTTTTGTCATGAAATCATGACACTTCTGCTTTCGTACTTTACTTCTTTGCTTTTGTCACGAAATCGTGACACTTCTACTTCCGAAGTCTTGCTTTCTGCTTTTGTCATGAAATCGTGATAGTTTTGCTTTTGTACGCTTCCTCTCTTTCTTTTGTCATGAAAATGCAACATGTCGCGATATCGCGAAACTTTTCAAACTTACTTTCTCTCTCCTATTTTAGTCGCGAAAATACGACATGTCGCAAAATCGTGACACTTTTCCAACTTACTTTCTCTCTCCTATTTTAGTCACGAAAATGCAACATGTCACGAAATCATGACACTTTTCTTACTTGTTCTCTTTCTTCGAACTTGTCATGAAATCACGACACTTTTTCCTGCTTTCTCTTTCTCTTCCAACATGTCGCGAAATCATGATAGTTTTTCCACTTGCATTTTTCTCTTCCAACATGTCACGAAATCATGATAGTTTTTCCTGCTTTTTCTCTCTTCCAAAATGTCACAAAATCGTGACAGTTTTTCATGATTTTTCTCTCTTCCAACATGTCACAAAATCGTGACAGTTTTTCCTGCTTTTTCTCTCTCTTCCAACATGTCACAAAATCACGACAGTTTTTCTTGCTTTTTCTCTCTCTTCCAACATGTCACGAAATCGTGATAGTTTTTCTTGCCTGCTGTATATGTCGTGATATCGTGACACTTTTCTTACTTGTCTTTTTCTTTGATCTTTTGCATATGGGCCACTTCGGTCTTCTTGGAAAATCATTGTACATACTCTAAATAACCTTTGAACTCCTGTCTTCTACATCTGAATAGCTTTTGAACTTCCTGTCCACTGCATCAATAGATCTATCTGACTATGTTGACAACAATGACAATATTGTTGTTGCACCTTGCTCAACAATCTCCCCCTTTGGAATTTTTGGCAACACATGTGCAATTTCTTGTAACTCTTCTCCCCCTTTGACAATAATACCAAAGGGCTACTACAGACTCCCCTTGAGTCCATGCACAACATTCTCAGGCAAAATTTATTACACTTAGCAAAAATCATGAACATGAGCAAAAAGATAATCAAATACTTAAATGCTCCCCCTGAGAATGTGATCCCTGTAGCTAGTCAATTCTTGGGAAGTGTGACCACTCCCAATTTATTGCGAAGGTACTCAAAAACTTCCTTGGGCAATGGTTTTGTGAAGATATCTGCTACTTGCTTTGTAGTTGGAACAAAATCCAACTTAACCTCACCTTCCGCAACTTTCTCCTTCAAAAAGTGATACCTGATAGCAATGTGTTTTGTGCATGAATGCATAACCGGATTCTTGGAGATGTTAATGGCACTGGTGTTATCACACTTAACTGATATTGGCTCACTGAAGCTAATACCAAGATCTTTAAGGGTTTGTTTCATCCACAATACCTACGTACAACATGTTGTCGCTGCAATATATTCTCTCTCTACTGTCGATAAAGAAACTGACTCTTGTTTCTTACTGTGCCACGTGACCAATCTGTCTCCAAGATAGAATGCACCTCCACCGGTACTCTTTTTGTCATCGACACCTCCTGCCCAATATGCATCTGAATATGAAATAAGGGTGAAGTATTTACCTTTCAGATACCATAACCCATACTCCATAGTACCCTTGAGGTACCGAAGAATCCTCTTTACTATTGTCACATGAGTCTCCTTGGGATTAGCCTGAAATCGTGCTACCATGCATACTGCCTGCAAAATATCTAGTTTGGTAGTCGTCAGGTACAGTAAGCTCCCAATCATAGATCTGTACATGGTTTGATCAACAGGTGGATATTTGTCATCCTTCCTCAACTTGCAACCTATCATCATGGGAGTGCTAACTGACTTACAATCCTCCATTGTGAAATTTTTTAACATCTCTTTCACATATTTAACTTGAGAAATAAATATGCCCTTCTTATTTTGATTAACTTGCAACCCGAGGAAATATGAAAGTTCACCAATCATTGAAATTTCAAATTCTTTCTACATCTTATTTGCTAAATCTTTACATGACTCATCTTTGTTGCTGCCAAATATGATATCATCTATGTATACAACAAGAACAATAAGATGCCCATTTTCTATTTTGACATACAAATTACTATCCACCATACCTTTCTTAAACCCTTGTTGAGTGAGATAGTTGTCTAGCCTTGCATACCATGCTCGGGGTGCCTGTTTTAAGCCATATAATGCTTTCTTCAACTTGCAAACCAAGTTGGGATCATCACCAAGTTGGAAACCATCTGGTTGCTCAATATAAACCTCTTCTTCAAGTTTCCCATTCAAAAATACTGATTTCACATCCATTTGATAAACTTTGAAATTCTTGTAGACTGCTAAATCTAGAAACATTCTAATTGCCTCTAGTATAGCTACTGGTGCAAAAGTTTCCTCAAAGTCAATACCTTCAACTTGTGCATAACCCTTACATACCAATCTTGCTTTATTTCTGACTACCTGTCCGTCTTCATTCAATTTGTTTCAAAAAATCCATTTAGTCCCGATTATATTTTTATTTGCAGGTCTAGGTACTAACTCCCAAGTTTTGTTTTTCTCGATCTGATATAATTCTTCATTTATTGCCTTCATCCAACTTTCATCTTTGCTTGCGTCAACAACATTTTTGGGCTCAATGCTAGATAATAGAGAGTAGTTACTTACTACTCTTCTTCTTGTCTGAACACCAACTTTGGGGTCTCCAATTATTTGCTCTCTAGGATGATTTTTCTGCCAATTGCTCTGTTTTGAATTTCTTATTTTCTTCCACTTCTGAATCACAACTTAAATCATCTGAGTCAATTTTTTGTATCTTTTCCATTTTTTTTCCTCATCTCCTTCAATAACCTCTTCATAAATTAGGTAGTTCTTTTCATAGCTAATTACTCGTTCTCTACCTTCATCAAATTTAACATTGGCACTGTCCACAATTTTCTTTAGCCTCTTGTTGTAGCATTTGTAAGCTTTGCTTTTTGATGAATAACCAACAAAAATACCTTCATCCGCTCTATCTTCAAACTTACCAAGATTATCTTTAGTTCTTTTGATGTAGCACTTGTTGCCAAAAACTTTGAGGTATTTTGTTGTTGCCCTTTTACCGAACCACAACTCATAAGGAGTTTTGCTTTCATGTGTTCTCAGCATGTACCTATTTTGGATATACACCGTAGTATGGACTGCTTCTTTCCAAAATCTATCTGCTACTCTGCTTTCAACCAACATAGTCCATGCCATTTCCTACACTATCCTGTTCTTTCTTTCTACCACTCCATTCTACTGAGGTGTCCTGGCTACTGAAAACTATCTCCTAATACCGTATTTTTCACAATACTCTGTAAACTCCTCTAAAATGAATTCTCCTCCTCTATATGATCTTAAACATTTGATCCTCTTTCATGTTTCATTCTCAACTTGGTTTTTGAAAGTCTTGAACATTTCAAAAGCTTCTGATTTATGCTTCAAGAAAAATATCCATGTCATTCTGGAATAGTCATCAATGCACAACATAAAATATTTGTCACCATTTATGCTTTGTGTTCTCATGGGTCCACATAAATCAGTGTGTATGAGTTCCAAAGGTTTGCTTGTGTAGTACTCTTTTGTTTTGAATATGACTCTAGTTTGCTTCCCCTTTTGGCATGAAGCACAAATGTTGTTTGCAGGTTTGTTGATGGTGGGAATATCTCTCATTGCCCTTTTTGAGTTGATTTTTACTAGATTATCAAAACCGATATGACCGAGTCTCTTGTGCCACAACAAATTTTCTTCTTCCTATCCAATAAAACAAGCTCCTTCTAAAGTCTCTGAGAGCGTGTACAGGTTGCGAGATGTCCTTGATCCAGTTGCTATCAATTTTCCACTGTTTGTTTTTCTGACTTCACAACCCTATTTCTTAAAAACTACTTCATGACCTTTATCACAAATCTGACTTACGCTCAACAAGTTATGTTTCAAACCATCCACAAACAAGACTTCTTCTGACTTAATTTTTTCATCACTAATTTTAACTAAACCTTTGCCAACTATCTTAGCTCCATCATTATTTCCAAACTTTACTGAACCACCTTCATATTTCTATAACTTCTCAAATTTTTGTTTTTCACCTGTCATATGACTAGAGCATCCACTATCAAGTATCCATGGTACATATTTATTCTGTGCTTTAAATGTTGTTTGTACGATTAAGGATTCCTTTTCTTCCTTAAGTTGTTCTTTTTCTTTCCACTCCTTTTTGATAGTAGTTTTGGGTTCTTGTTTTGCCTTTCCCTTATCAATAACTTGTGCATGTTTTTTGGGAAGTTTTCTATTTTGTCTTATCCTATTTGGTTGAAATTTTCTTCCTTGAAACTAATTTGATGCAAATGTACTTCTACAATTTCTTGCAATGTGCCCAAAATTATGACAGTTATAACATTCTACTGTATAATTCATCAAAGGAGAAAAAACATTTCTACTAGTGAAATTCCTTGGTCTTACAGTATATTTGTATTCTAATATTTTATGACCATAGCCATTGCATTTAAAATAGAAACCAGAAAAGGGATAATTGAACCTGGGTGATGGTCTTGCCATGTTTCTGTAGGAACCATAGGTCTTCTTCTTCTTTGATGTGTGACATTGGTGAATCCATCATTGTCAATTCTCCTTTCATGCTTGGCATTATTTCTTTCTTTTGCATGAGACATTTTTCCTTGATCAACCTATAACTGCCCCTGTAAATGTTGTAGTGATGTCGGTCCATTATCATACTTCTCATTTTAGTCGGGTTCTCCTTCTTGAATTGTGCATTTACGACCTGTCACAAAATCATAATATTTTTGCCTCTGTAGCTTCTTTTGTTGTTGTTACCGTGAAAATACATGTCACGATATCATGACACTTTCATCTCCGTACGCTTTCTCTATTATTTTATCATGATATCACGACATTTTTGCCTCCACAGACTTCGTCTTTTCTTTTGTCATGATATCGCGATATTTCTACCTTCGTATACTTCCTCTTTGCTTTTGTCATGATATCGCGACACTTCTGCCTCCATAGTCTTCAACTTAGCTTTTGTCACGAAATCGTGACACTTCTACTTCCATACTTAGCTTCTTCTTTTTTGTCATAAAATCATGACACTTCTGCCTTCGAAGTCTTCTTCTCTACTTTTATCATGAAATCGTGACACTTCTGCTTTCATACTTTACTTCTTTGCTTTTGTCACGAAATCGTGACACTTCTGTTTCTAAAGTCTTGCTTTCTACTTTTGTCACGAAATCATGACAGTTCAGCTTTCGTACGCTTCCTCTCTTTCTTTTATCATGAAAATGCAACATGTCGCGATATCGCGACACTTTTCAAACTTACTTTCTCTCTCCTATTTTAGTCACGAAAATGCGACATGTCACGAAATCATGACACTTTTCCAACTTACTTTCTCTCTCCTATTTTAGTCATGAAAATGTGACATGTCACGAAATCGTGACACTTTTCTTACTTGTTCTCTTTCTTCGAACTTGTCACGAAATCACGACACTTTTTCCTGCTTTCTTTCTCTTCCAACATGTCACGAAATCGCGACAGTTTTTCCACTTGCCTTTTTCTCTTCCAACATGTCACGAAATCGTGACAATTTTTCCTTGCTTTTCTCTCTCTTCCAACATGTCACGAAATCGCGACAGTTTTTCTTGCTTTTTCTCTCTCTTCCAACATGTCGCAAAATCATGATAGTTTTTCTTGTTTTTTCTCTCTTCCAACATGTCATGAAATCGTGACAGTTTTTCTTGCCTGTCGTATATATCACGATATCGTGACACTTTTCTTACTTGTCTTTTTTTTTGATCTTTTGCATATGGGCCACTTCGGTCTTCTTGGAAAATCACTGTACATACTCTGAATAACCTTTGAACTCCTGTCTTCTGCATCTGAATAGCTTTTGAACTTCCTGTCCACTCGCATCAATAGATCTATCTGACTGTGTTGACAACAATGACAATATTGTTGTTGCACCTTGCTCAACAATCTCCCCCTTTGGAATTTTTGGCAACACGTGCAATTTCTTGTAACTCTTCTCCCCCTTTGACAATAATACCAAAGGGCTACTGCAGACTCCCCTTGAGTCCATGCACAACATTCTCAGGCAAAATTTATTACACTTAGCAAAAATCATGAACATGAGCAAAAAGATAATCAAATACTTAAATGCTCCCCCTGAGAATGTGATCCCCGTAGCTAGTCAATTCTTGGGAAGTGTGACCACTCCCAATTTATTGTGAAGGTACTCAAAAACTTCCTTGGGCAATGGTTTTGTGAAGATATCTGCTACTTGCTCTGTAGTTGGAACAAAATCCAACTTAACCTCACCTTTCGCAACTTTCTCCTTCAAAAAGTGATACCTGATAGCAATGTGTTTTGTGCGTGAATGCATAACCAAATTCTTGGAGATGTTAATGGCACTAGTGTTATCACACTTAACTGATATTGGCTCACTGAAGCTAATACCAAGATCTTTAAGGGTTTGTTTCATCCACAATACCTGCGTACAACATGTTGTCACTGCAATATATTCTGCCTCTGCTATCGATAAAGAAACTGACTCTTGTTTCTTACTGTGCCATGTGACCAATCTGTCTCCAAGATAGAATGCACCTCCACTGGTACTCTTTCTATCATCGACACCTCCTGCCCAATCTGCATCTGAATACGAAATAAGGGTGAAGTCTTTACCTTTTAGATACCATAACCCATACTCCATAGTACCCTTGAGGTACCGAAGAATCCTCTTCACTATTGTCACATGAGTCTCCTTGGGATTAGCCTGAAATCGTGCTACCATGCATACTACCCACAAAATATCTGGTCTGGTAGCTGTCAGGTATAGTAAGCTCCCAATCATAGATCTGTACATGGTTTGATCAATAGGTGGAGATTTGTCATCCTTGCTCAACTTGCAACCTGTCATCATGGGAGTGCTAACCGGCTTACAATCCTCCATTGTGAACTTTTTTAACATCTCTTTCACATATTTAACTTGAGAAATAAATATGCCCTTCTTATTTTGATTAACTTGCAACCCGAGGAAATATGAAAGTTCACCAATCATTGACATTTCAAATTCTTTCTGCATCTTATTTGCTAAATCTTTACACGACTCATCTTTGTTGCTGCCAAATATGATATCATCTACGTATACAACAAGAACAATAAGATGCCCATTTTCTATTTTGACATACAAATTACTATCCACCATACCTTTCTTAAACCCTTGTTGAGTGAGATAGTTGTCTAGCCTTGCATACCATGCTCGAGGTGCCTGTTTTAAGCCATATAATGCTTTCTTCAACTTGCAAACCAAGTTGGGATCATCACCAAGTTGGAAACCATCTGGTTGCTCAATATAAACCTCTTCTTCAAGTTTCCCATTCAAAAACATTGATTTCACATCCATTTGATAAACTTTGAAATTCTTGTAGACTGCTAAATCCAGAAACATTCTAATTGCCTCTAGTCTAGCTACTAGTGCAAAATTTTCCTCAAAGTCAATGCCTTCAACTTGTGCATAACCCTTACATACCAATCTTGCTTTATTTCTGACTACTTGTCCATCTTCATTCAATTTGTTTCAAAAAATCCATTTAGTCCCGATTATATTTTTATTTGCAGGTCTAGGTACTAACTCCCAAGTTTCATTTTTCTCGATCTGATCTAATTCTTCATTTATTGCCTTCATCCAACTTTCATCTTTGCTTGCGTCAGCAACATTTTTGGGCTCAATGTTGGATAATAGAGAGTAGTTACTTACTACTCTTCTTCTTGTCTAAACACCAACTTTGGGGTCTCCAATTATTTGCTCTCTAGGATGATTTTTCTGCCAGCTGCCTGTTTTGAATTTCTTATTTTCTTCCACTTCTGAATCACAACTTAAATCATCTAAGTCAATTTTCTATATCTTTTCCGTTTCATTTTCCTCATCTCCTTCAATAACCTCTTCATAAATTGGGTAGTTCTTTTCATAGCTAATTACTCGTTCTCTACCTTCATCAAATTTAACATCAGCACTGTCCACAATTTTCTTTAGCCTCTTGTTGTAGCATTTGTAAGCTTTGCTTTTTGATGAATAACCAACAAAAATACCTTCATCCGCTCTATCTTCAAACTTACCAAGATTATCTTCAGTTCTTTTGATGTAGCACTTGCTGCCAAAAACTTTGAGGTATTTTGTTGTTGCCCTTTTACTGAACCACAACTCATAAGGAGTTTTGCTTTCATGTGTTCTCAACATGTACCTATTTTGGATATACACCGTAGTATGGACTACTTCTTTCCAAAATATATCTGCTACTCTGCTTTCAGCCAACATAGTCCATGCCATTTCCTGCACTATCTTGTTCTTTCTTTCTACCACTCCATTCTACTGAGGTGTCCTGGCTGCTAAAAACTGTCTCCTAATATCGTATTTTTCATAGTACTCTATAAACTCCTCTGAAATGAATTCTCCTCCTCTATCTGATCTTAAACATTTGATCCTCTTTCCTGTTTCATTCTCAACTTGGTTTTTGAAAGTCTTGAACATTTCAAAAGCTTCTGATTTATGCTTCAAGAAAAATATCCATGTCATTCTGGAATAGTCATCAATGCACAACATAAAATATTTGTCACCATTTATGCTTTGTGTTCTCATGGGTCCACATAAATCAGTGTGTATTAGTTCCAAAGGTTTGCTTGTGTAGTACTCTTTTGTTTTGAATGTGACTCTAGTTTGCTTCCCCTTTTGGCATGAAGCACAAATGTTGTTTGCAGGTTTGTTGATGGTGGGAATATCTCTCACTGCCCTTTTTGAGTTGATTTTTACTAGATTATCAAAACTGATATGACCGAGTCTCTTGTGCCACAACCAATTTTCTTCTTCCTGTCCAATAAAACAAGCTCCTTCTGAAGTCTCTGAGAGCGTGTACAGGTTGCTAGATGTCCTTGATCCAGTTGCTATCAATTTTCCACTATTTGTTTTTCTGACTTCACAACCCTGCTTCTTAAAAACTACTTCATGACCTTTATCACAAATCTGACTTACGCTCAACAAGTTATGTTTCAAACCATCCACAAACAAGACTTCTTCTGACTTAATTTTTCCGTCACTAATTTTAACTGAACCTTTGCCAACTATCTTAGCTCCATCATTATTTCCAAACTTTACTGAACCACCTTCATATTTCTATAACTTCTCAAATTTTTGTTTGTCACCTGTCATATGACTGGAGCATCCACTATCAAGTATCCATGGTACATATTTATTCTGTGCTTTAAATGTTGTTTGTACGATTAAGGATTCATTTTCTTCCTTAAGTCGCTCTTTTTCTTTCCACTCCATTTTGATAGTAGTTTTGGGCTCTTGTTTTGCCTTTCCCTTATCAATAGCTTGTGCATGTTTTTCGAGAAGTTTTCTATTTTGTCTCATCCTATTTGGTTGAAATTTTCTTCCCTAAAACTGATTTGATGCAAATGTACTTCTACAGTTTCTTGCAATGTGCCCAAAATTATGACAGTTATAACATTCTATTGTATAATTCATCAAAGGAGAAAAAACATTTCTACTGGTGAAATTCCTTGGTCTTACATTATATTTGTAGTCTGAGATTTTATGTCCATAGCCATTGCATTTAAAATAGAAACCAGAAAAGGGATAATTGAACCTGGGTGATGGTCTTTGCCATGTTGTCGTAGGAGCCATAGGTCTTCTTCTTCTTTGATGTGTGACATTGGTGAATCCATCATTGTCAATTCTCCTTTCATGCCTGGCATTATTGCTTTCTTTTGCATGAGACGTTTTTCCTTGATCAACCTGTTTCTTATCTTCATTCTTTATGGATTCTACATTTTTGGCCTTTGATCCATTTGATGATTCTCCTTCGATGAAACCCAGACCAAATTTGATGCCTGCAGGCCTTTGGTCATTTATAATCTTATCCAGCTTCATAGAAATTTCTTCGCGTTTGTGATAGCAACTAATTTTGTGATTCATCTCTTCTATCTGCGTCCGTAAACCAACATTCTCTTCTTCTAGTTTGCAGCAATAATCTATTTTCATGGTAATTTGTACTTCGAGATCTTCAAATATTTTCTTGTATTCTTCTATCTATACTTTTAGACTGGTTATGATTTCGTTTGCATCCTCAAGCTTTTTTGAAATTTTCTTATTCTTTTTCTTCTCTATTTTCCACTCTTCAAGTGCAGAGATCAACTCACCTTCTAGATCTACTTCAGCCTCAAGGTTTTCACCACATACTTTAGAGTTCACTCCTTCTTCCTTTTCTGATTTTACTTCTTCAAATGCCATGAAAAGAGCTTCACTTGTTTCCTCTTTAGAATCCTCATCGAAGCTGTCTTCTGATGAACTGGCATTCCTGGAGATGAAACTTTTCTTCTTGAAGTTGCCTTTTCTGAAATTTGTTTTCTTCTTCCAGTCACTTCTTTCTTGGTGCGATCCTTCATCATTTTTGTTCTTCTCATTAAGTGGACATTTAGTCACAAAATTCCCAATGCCTCCACAGTTGAAACATTTAAACAGTAGCTTTCCTCTGTATTTTCCTTTTCCCCTTTTTAGTTTTCTAACAAAGTTTGCTTCCATTTCATCTGATGTCTCTTCTTCCTCGGACTCTTGTTTTGCATTTTTATTTTTAAGGGCTTTAAAAGCCGCTTCTCTGTCTGTGGGTTTAGATCTTCCTATCCTCATCTCATATGCAGTCAAAGAACCATACATCTCATCTATACTAAAATAATTTAGATTTTTAGCTTCTTCTATCGTTGAGACTTTAGAATCAAACCTTTGAGGAAGAGATCTTAATACCTTTTTCATGATGGTAGAGTCTTCGATATCCTCGTCGAGTCCTCTGATCGCATTAATGATTCCATTAACTCTCAACATATATGCCTCAATGTTTTCATTATCATTCATCTTTAATGCTTCGAACTGAGCTCGATGTGTCTGTAACTTGGCCTCCTTGATCTTATCGTCTCCTTCATGAATACTCCTTAGTTTGTCCCATATTTCTTTTGTCGTTTTATAGCTCATGATCTTTACTAGTTCACTGTCTGCTAATCCGCACATGATAGCATTCTTTTCTTTTGAGTTATTTTCAAACAGTTTCTTTTCATCAGCCTCTTTTGGAGGAGTGATGGGTATTGTGTATCCACTAACTACTGAATCCCAGATGTCGTATCCCAAAGCACAGAGATATGTCTGCATCCTGATTCTCTAGAATGCGTAATTAGATCTATCAAACAATGGTGCTTTGTTTGATGAGAAGCCTTCACCACCTGCCATTGTGTTACTTCCAAGATCACCCTAGCCGGTTAAGCTTGTACAGGAACTTAGCTCTGATACCAATTGTTAGTCTTACAATGACACTGAGAGGGGGGGTGAATCAGTGTAGCTCTTTAAACTTAAATTTATGGCTCTTAATACCACAACAATTAAAACTTATTACTAGATACAACAAGTATAACAAAAGAGCATCACACAACACAAGATTTAATGAGGTTCACCAATGTGGCTACTCCTCAAAAATTGACTGCTTGGACTACCATCCAAATCCAGCCTTTGCAAAGCACCAACTTTATAATCAATTTACCAGCACCCACTGTAAGGAGCACCAACCCCTTATTTATCTACACCAATAGAAAGGAGCACCAACCCCTTATTTATCTTTGCTTTTGCAAGACCCTGACTGGTCTTCTTCACCTTTGCGTTCTCTATGCACTCTGCTCTCTCTACGCAATCACTTCGCACACTCTACTTCATTACAGTCGAACTTCATGATCGTCTTCTCCCTTTTGTGCACTCTGCTCTCTTTGTGAATTTTGCACTTAGCATGATTCGACACGACTTGCTCTCTGCGCACAATGATCGTATTTCACACACATTCGACCTCACTCAATTCTCCAAACAACCCTCCTTTTATAACAATATTTTTATGATGAAAACCCTAATCTTAGTCGACTGTAAATCCTAATCTTAGTCGGCTTTCATAACAACTGTAAACCCTAATTTTAGTCGGTTGTCATCGGTCTTCGTCGGCTTCAACTCAAGAAGATGTTCGGTTTATCCATCGCTTGATGATTTCATTCTGGATAGACCTTGTAATCGCCATAGTGATGTCGGTCCACTATCATACTTCTCATTTCAGTCGGGTTCTCCTTCTTGACTTGCGCATTTACGACCTGTCATGAAATCATGACATTTCTGCCTCTATAGCTTCTTTTGTTGTTGTTGCCATGAAAATACATGTCGCGATATCGTGACACTTTCACCTCCATACGCTTTCTCTATTCTTTTGTCATGATATCGTGACATTTTTGCCTCTGCAGACTTCGTCTTTTCTTTTGTCGTGATATCGTGACATTTTTGCCTCCGTATACTTCGTCTTTGCTTTTGTCGCGATATCGCGACACTTCTGCTTCCATAGACTTCGACTTTGCTTTTGTCGCGATATCGCGACACTTCTACCTTCGTAGTCTTCAACTTAGCTTTTGTCATGAAATCGTGACACTTCTGCTTCCGTACTTAGCTTCTTTGCTTTTGTCATGAAATCACGACACTTCTGCCTTCAAAGTCTTCTTCTCTACTTTTGTCATGAAATCATGACACTTCTGCTTCCATACTTTACTTCTTTGCTTTTGTCATGAAATCGTGACACTTCTACTTTCGAAGTCTTACTTTCTGCTTTTGTCGTGAAATCATGACAGTTCTGCTTCCGTACGCTTCCTCTCTTTCTTTTGTCACAAAAATGCGACATGTCACGATATCGCGACACTTTTCAAACTTACTTTCTCTCTCCTATTTTAGTCATGAAAATGTGACATGTCACGAAATCGCGACACTTTTCCAACTTACTTTCTCTCTCCTATTTTAGTCGCAAAAATGCGACATGTCGCAAAAATGCGACATGTCACGAAATCGCGACACTTTTCTTACTTGTTCTCTTTCTTCGAACTTGTCACGAAATCGTGACACTTTTTCTTGCTTTCTCTTTCTCTTCCAACATGTCATGAAATCATGACAATTTTTCCACTTGCCTTTTTCTCTTCCAACATGTCACGAAATCGTGACAGTTTTTCTTGCTTTTTCTCTCTCTTCCAACATGTCACGAAATCGTGATAGTTTTTCCTGCTTTTTCTCTCTCTTCCAACATGTCGCGAAATCGTGACATTTTTTCCTACTTTTTCTCTCTCTTCCAACATGTCGCGAAATCGTGACAATTTTTCTTGCCTGTTGTATATGTCGCGATATCGCGACACTTTTCTTACTTTTTTTTTTTTTGATCTTTTGCATATGGGCCACTTCGGTCTTCTTGGAAAATCATTGTACATACTCTGAATAACCTTTGAACTCCTGTCTTCTGCATCTGAATAGCTTTTGAACTTCCTGTCCACTACATCAATAGATCTATCTGACTGTGTTGACAACAATGACAATACTGTTGTTGCACCTTGCTCAACAAAATATGCTATTATCTTATTCTAATTTACTTTTAGAGCAATAATTGCTCCAAATTTTGGTATAATAAATATGGATTTGGTTTATTTTATTATAAGGCTAGTGTATCAGGGTTAATTGGTGGAATTGGAATATTAAAATTTATCCAAGTATTCCAAAATTTGGTGTCTACAATCACCATATTTTGTGACAATCATGGTCACACTATGGATGCTCATCAAGGGGTGGTTTGGGTTTGTCATGTTGCTTATATTTATTTCCTAATATTGAAGTTCCAACAACTTTTTGGGACCCTATGATAGATTTTTAAGGTTCATCAAAGATAATATTAGGGTCCTTTTCTTCTTACAAGTCATAATATTTATCGATCCAATCCTTAATCCAAGGTTCATCATCATGAGAAATAAAAAAAGGACGGTTGATTAAAATTTGGAGGGTAATAGAAGGAGGGAGATCCTCTTCTATTAATATAGGTTTTAGAATATGCCTCTTATTAGACCTATTAGTCATTATAATTTTCTTGGAAGAAACTAGAGGAGCAATAAGGGTAAGTAGAAAACCTACTCAGGGGCAACTAGGAATTTTACCAAAATATTCTAACATAAACAAATAAACTACAAAAACCTTTACAATAAATAAAATTTGAGTTTTGGAAAACCCCTAAGAGAAAGAGGAAAACTATAATAGTTTTATTCAACACATAGCTAAATATGGAAACTAATACAAAACCTATGGTATAAAACCTACTAAAACCTAGGAAATAAAAATGAAAAAAAACACACTCAAAAGGTGGATTTTACATGGAGTTCACCAAAATGCTTACTGGAAAAGAGGGATATATCATACAATTATTCAAATTAATACAAGACAATCCAAGAAACTTAAACTAAGACAAAAAGTACCAAATTAATAGTAAATATTGTAAGCTATCATAATTCAAGAATATAAATTTAGAGCATTTAAAAATAAACTATGCTAAAATTATCCATAAAATATCAACAAGCTAGGGCTAATCTTAATGTAGTAAAAATAACTACTTGACATCTAGGACATCAAGGACCAAATAATCTCATAATAAGCATAAAAAAAATTCACTTCTATTCACACTTGCGTACAATGTCATCATATTAAATAAGAAGATATCACAACTAGCATATTCACATATGCTTTGACCTACCTTGGAATCTAGTCCTTGAGTAGCAATAAATGAATTTTGGCTAAAAATCCTAGCAAAACATCTTATCCTTCAACATGAAATACAATGAACCAGTACTTAACGGATTTGATTTTACCTACACGAACAAGAGAGAGAGAGAGAGAGAGAGAGAGAGAGAGAGAGAGAGAGAGAGAGAGAGAGAGAGAGAGAGCAAAGATTACATGAACCGATAGCTACAAAGGTAGAATTTTAAGAAATTTGTTATCCTAAAAATATTTTGTACATAATTGGTATCTATAAGTATGATTTGTTAAGAAAATGAAGAAGTGTAAGGGGTATTTACAATAGATAACTCTCCCTCTGGAGCCAATCACCAATTTCCTCGTTTTTAGGATTATAAAATCATAGCCATTCATTAAAATAATATGATTTTTAATTGTAGGTATTAAAAAATGTTAACATCATGACCATGCATCAAAAACCCTCAAATTAATTAGATGACCAAGCTCCCCATTTAAAATGTTGATCATGGAATTGTTATTTTTAAGATGCAAATTTTGGGGGATGTAGGTCAAAATATCCTTTAATCATGACTCTATCCTTATTTTTGGGTTTTGGAAAATTTATAAGGCAAAAATATCATGAAAATGATAAAAAAATGATAATTGGGTGAATAAAGAGAACCAAAATAACTAGCTAATATAGCTTGCATCCCACTGACGCTGCCAAAACGAGCTCACACATGTATTTTTCCTACTACGTAGTATGAAACAAAAGAGATATGCATACAATATTTGACAAAAAATGAAAGAATATAAAAAGCTTTATTCCATTAACAACGAAGTCAATTCTGGTTACAAATACGTCCCTCTTAGGGATACCAATTTGATACTCTTTTATAGTAGGAAAGGAGTACAATATTCCCTCTCAAGGGTGAATGTGAGTTTTAGGCCATTTGGGGTGACACAAACTACTCTAGGGTGGAGTAGACCCTCTTCTTTGTGTTGAGGAAGGATTTGAATGTAGGCTCCTTTGAATATAGATCCCTACAATCAAGAAACAATAGAAGATAGTTAAAAACATAGGCAACCTCTCGTGATGAGGCCCTTAAAAGGAAATATGCATAAAGATGCCATGAAAGGTATATAATCAAGAAAATGCATAAAACATAGAAAACTTGTGCTAAACGCATAAATATTGTTAGAAATGAGATAACTAGAAATGCAGATATCTATCTAATGGATCCATTTCATGAAATGAAGCATGTTAATGAGAAAAATAACCATTAATATCCTATTTGCTAAAATGAGAATGAGATTATTTAAACTCTAAATCTATCAGTCAGATAGTCTTTAAACATGAACTAATCCACTAAACTGATTAATTTAGCCTAATTAAATCTACTGGAAAAGAAATAATAAGGAAAAGTCACCTCTGTTGCAAACCATAGCTGTAATGAGTGATCTACACTATAAACCATGACTAAAAGCCACGATGAGCAACCAAGTGATTTGCCCTCCAAATTCAAGGGTTTTGGGCTTGACCTCCTTGTCCAATTGATGTTCAAGGGTTGCCTTCGGTGTCCTCTGATAGGTTTTGTGGTTTAATCACTGTAAAGGACCTTTGTTTATCCAAATGTGCACTTCTTGGCTTTCCTAGGCTCCTAGGGTGTCCATAGCACAATTCGTCATGATTATTGGCAAGTAGGTAGAGAATAGGTGCAATAGCTCTCTCAGTATACTCGGATGAGTCTACAATTTGACAAGGCTTCACTGCTCAAATCTCCAATGCTCTCTCTCTCTTTTGCCCTAATTTTATGGGGTACTTATAGGATTACCCAAGGGCTAGGGGTGGCTTCATGGAGAAGCCAAGATCAAGAAGGGGTGGTTAGGATAGTTGGAATAGAAGCCTCTGGAATATTTCATCCTTTAATCGCCTTCTTCTAGGTTCAATGGTAGTTCAAACCATTTTTTCTTGGATGAAGGTAAACTGAACTTCAGTTCAAACTGTAGGTCTCAGCCATGGTTTAGATGTAAACCGTAGGTGTCATCTATGGTTCAGACTGTAGACCATAGGTCTGGGCTGTGGTTCAGACCGATTAGTCCAAGGAGTCCAAATTGATTGGTTAGAACCACTACTCTATCTTGGAGTCTATCCAAGATCTTCCATATGGTCTTGTAGAATTTCCATATGAGTAGTCACCCTCGACATAACGTGTTTTAGGTGTCTACAGATGCCCCTTTTGAGATGCATTATGAGATCGAACAACGTTGAATGAAAATATACCTCCTAAAATGATGCCAAAGGTTCTATGATTATCATTAGTTGGATCAACATTAGATTCCCTAGGTCCTACAAAAGGATGCACATCTTGGAATCATTGCTTCCAACTCGGTGAAAGGATTACATTTTGAAAATATTGCACTCGCCATCAGGCATTTGGGTAGCGTTTGATGCTATAATAGGAGTTATGCCTATATAAACAAAAGGATAAGAGATAAAAACAAATTATCATACTTGCTTTTTTCTCCAAGCAAAGGGGTAATCTTATGATAGTTGTTGACAATGATTCGTAAGAACGAACCTAATTTTGACAAGATCAAGGGATCTACGATTTCAGGGATCTTCTATTGACTTTGATTATGATTTGATATTATGACTACCCCCTCAAGTGATGAGCCATGAGGGTAATGACAATTATTGAAGCAAAGAAACCACTTGACCACAATGAATTATCTAAACAAATTTAGATTTAAGAATTTTAATGCCTTGGTTAGGCCTAGTTCAGAATCTAATTGCAACTGTTAATAGTATTTGCATATTTCTATCCCATAGAGCAATCAGGCTGCAATAGTCCTCTTAGGAAATTAAAATATACAAATCCAATTAGATTTATGTTGAATCAATTTATCGATGATTTGTTGAAAATATGTCATAGGAGAAATGACATGAAATGCCTCATTCTCGTGGAGCAGTCCGACCTCGAAGGCCTTCTTAGGGATTGAAAAGAAGCATATCAGATCAACAATGACAATTTTTGCCCCAAATGTCCTTATGGTAATTTACTCATCTTGCTAGATTGAATTGATCGCAAGTCAGTGCAATCACCAAGTGTATAGGGTAACTTACTAAATACGAGGCTCATTTGGTTTTTAATTATTTGATTTTTTTGTTAATTTTGATTTATTGATCGATCCTAGTGATTTGAACATCATAAAATTTGCAATATTGATTGTTATTTTTGAAATTCGATCCATTAGGAGTCATTAATTTATCATTTTAGACCTTCCCACGGTGGGGTTTGAGTGTATTTAATGCTAGTTGTGAACCATGAGTACGGTCTACGATTGAAGTTTTCAATTTTTGAGAACCGCAAGTCGGTCCTGCAAGCTGAAAACCCTAATTACGGGACCACAGGTGTCAGCTGTGGTCCACCAAAATTAGGACCTATAAGTATCCTTTCCCATTTGAATTTTTCATTATTTTCTTGAAAGAAATTGCATTTGTGAGAGCTCTGAGAGGTAGAAGACATCCCTGATCTGGAGCACTACCTAAAACTCGACCATACCTCACACCTATATTCGATGGAAGATCTTGGATAGCAATCGACTAGCAAATGCCATGGAGTAGGTAAGGTAACTCAAAATCGATTCCTCACAATCAATACCAATTTAAAATTAACCTCATTAAGTAATGCGGTAAATAAATTTCATTAAACAGTTGGTAAAGAACCCCACACTAGATTAGATTAGATTAGTTTTTTAATTTTGTGGTCAGCAAGGCTAGGAAGTGACCCAAAATGGGTATCCTTCCTAGACCACAAATAGCATCTGTGGTTCCCAATTTTCATATTGGTGACCGCAGCTATCAACTATGGTTCACATTCAAACTACAACGGTCAAATTTTGATTGCATGCGGACTGCAGGGTTGACCCACGATTTGCGGACATTAGAAAAAAAATATCAAATTTTTAATTTTTCTAAGGTTTAATAGGCAATTAATATCAGTTAATGCAATTCTGACTTGCCTAGTTGATTTTTTTTATTTTTTTGAATGCTTTGTGACATGTTTTTGTCTTTTTATCAGTTTTTAAATGTTTTTGATGTTTTTAAGGTCATTTTTTATTTATTTTTGCTTATTTTTTAGTTATATTTTCTCTTATACAATGCTTTTATTTCATAGGTTGACCTCTAGAGCTCACGATCCAAACCTTCTAAAGACTCTTTGTAGATAGCTCACTCTTGGAGAGTAGACATGGTTTGGAGCCATTGGCTTCGGCTATGTTCTAGATCTACCCACTATTAGGGTAGATCAGGCCTATTTGACTACATTGGCCCAGTGCTAGAATGTGTGGACCAACACCTTTCACTTGCATATGGGTGAGATGATCATCACTCTTAAGGACATCTATCATATCCTTAGGATCCCTATTGATGGCGAGGCCATCACCTCTTCCTCCTCTCGGAGCAAGGGGCCCGTCTTTGATACGATATTCGGTGACCAAAGCCAGGAGACTCAGTGCATGGTTGATCATGGAGAATTCCACATCAGATATTGGTAGGGTCAGTGCATCTTCTCTTTTAGAGAGGTGATCTTCATGCACCTGGTGGTGCAGATTGTTCTTCTAGACTCCTCGGGTGCAAGGATTACTTGGAACCTCATGGCTAGTGTCAGGTGAGTTATTTAGATCTCCACTACTCAACCACTACTCCTAGCCTAGGGGAGCACTTTACTATGCCAAATCTACTGGGAGCTATACCAGATTACCAGCTAGAGACATTGTGGTATTAGTTACAACCTACTGCTATAGATCTAGGGATGGCAACATATTAGGATAGAGCATCCCGTAGAGCTGCCCCTTCACATTTATACCATCGACGATGAGCATCAGTGCTACACCGCATGTTGGCCTCGAGAGGAGGAGGGATTCCAAATTAGGACCCATGTTGGTGATGTTGATCATTACATTACATGATTTGCAGTGCTCAAGTCAGACGACATTGAGTGGCATCCCTACATGGATTGCCCAGACTAGATAGAGCTAGGCGAGCAACTACGATAGGCTTGCCAAGATAGGTGGCTACTCGATCGTAAGGTCGAGGTTAGGGATTACTAGTTCTACTCTCACATCCTATGGTAGTTTAACCTGGTGTAGGACATCCCAGATATTCCTTTTATCTACAAGTGTCTAGTCTTGGAGACACACCTACCATGGATTTAGCCTACGACACTTGGAGATGAGGCTGACGATTTCTAGGATTTTGGGGGTGACAGGGATAAAACCAGCCCAACATATGACACATGGTGGTCCCTACTATAGTTGTAGGTATTAGGGCTTCTAGGCAGGGTATATGACCAGGCAGAGGCAGAGGTTGATCCAGACAGGCGCAAGGTGTGCCAGCGGACTAAGGGTGAATGGGGCATAGAGGCCACCACAAAGGAGGCTCCATAGGTAGAGTCTAAGTAGGAGGTTGATGAGGGTGAGGTGCCTCCTGATAGTGAGGTAGGATAGCTCCTCACTCAGGTTTTAGATCTACAAAGTTAGGTTGGGAGGCTATAGACTTAGAAGTTGCAGCGGGATACTTCTATCTCCCTTCTAGAGGCAAAGCTGGCTCACAAGGATACTTCTTTGGATTAGGTGGCACATAGGGCCCTTAGTAGGGCATACGAGAGGCACCAGAGCTGACTACAAAGCAAGTTAGAGAGCACAAATCTCAGGGAGGCAGTGAGAGCTCTAGCTCAGGAGTAGCAAGCCAGAGCTAGGGCTCTATCAAATCTAGGCTACATTTTTGTATATGTATCATTTTTGGTGTAGGGTCTAGGACCTACATGATTGTAGCCTGTGAGCATTTTTTACTCCTGATGTACTCTTTTGGACACATATATATATATGATTTGATCATTTATGGTTCATTATGTGTCCTTGTATATTTTTAATTTTATGTTTATTTTATGCACATGGATGCAATGTTTATGTACATGCTATGTTTATATAATGTGATGTATGGATGACATGCACTAGATAGCTATTTACTTTATGATGATGGTATGTAGTGATCTATATTCCTAGATGTGTGATTTGATGATAGATGCATATGGATGCGATATTTGCTTTTAATGCATATTTGATTTTACTTTATTGTATGCATTAATTTATGACTATCTCATGATATGCTAATGCAATGTATATAATGCATTATTTACATGATGGTAATCTAATGTAAATGAACATGTATGTTGTAATTACTTAAAACATAAGGAATGAATGCGATATGTGTTTATCAATCTAATGGGTGACACAATAGAATGTATAACAATCATGAATGTAATTGTAAATCCTCATTAGAAGAATTTAATCAATTAACCACCCATATATGAAATGCAATGGTATGATGTGGGTGATATCATATATCACTCGATATTTATTTTGCATTTTTATATATGCATGATATAGTCAGTGGCCATCTAAATATCATTTTTGATATTCATCCGGTATCTATCCTATATCCTGGAAACTTTGTGTTTACTAATGATGTATCCTGAATTTGATACTTTGCAATTTCATGATTGACATGATTATTTTGCAATGTCATGATTGACATGATTTATTTTTGGAAGGTTTGGGATATTTTGGTATGTTTTTGCTATTAGAGATTTTTTTGAGGTTTTCCATGAGACTCAAACACCCTAATAGACTTATCAAATGTCACATACTAATTGTACAAGGATTCTATTGGACAAGGCTTTTGTTGTGAAAGACCCAACTATTCATTATCCTTGTGTGTGCATGTGAGTATTTTCAGATAGACCATAGGCATACCCCAGATGCTAGTCGAGACTCTTTCAACCCATATGTGAGATCGGGCTCCTCATATGTTCATATCATCCTTGTTTCAAAGTTGATTAGACTATAATTCTAGACAACCCTAGGCACCTAGAGCTAGCTCATATTGCAAATTGATCAGGACTACCCCTCCAAAAGCAAGTGAGACTCTTTCAACCCATTGTTGTGATTAGGGATCACCCAACAGAACTACTACTCCAAAATCAGGCGGGACTCTTTCAACCCATTATTGTGATTGGGGTTCACTCTATGGCTTTTGAATGGTGAACAATCCAGGGATTCAAGTTCTCACCCCGTTTTTGATACTTGCTCATATATAGTTATTTTTTCACTATTTTTTATGTTTCATTTACGATTTACTTTGAGCAAGGGATTTGTATAGTGCTTTTGATTCACTATATTACTTTGATATTTGATCTTTGAACTGTAAACTTTGAACTTTGGGTTTTGAACTTTCAACTTTGAACTTTGAACTTTGAATTTTGATTTGAGATTTAAACTTTGTATCTATGTATGAGTAGGGGAAATTCTTATCCTTTTTCCAATGTTCACCACTCTAGACCGAACTATTTGCAAGACAAACAGGTAATAAAACCCATCTCTCTAGAGAACCTAGGACCACTTTCGCAGCTTTCATCCTCCCTTATCTTAGTAAGATTTTATATGTTTTTCTTAGTGACGGGATTCTGATATGTCAAGCACTATCCCAACTATTGACCTCATCTATAAAAGCAAAGTAAAATTTCTATGATATCTGAGAAACCCACTAGGTATGGCTGAGTGATCAAAAAAAATTTGGATACTTACGTATTTTATAGCAAAAAGTGTTGTGTATTAATGCAATGAATTATAATAAATGTAGAGGTGCATGATTTAGACACAAACATGGTGTCATTTGTAAGACTAATTAACACAACCCATTATACTAAGGAATGAAGCGGATGAAGAATACCTATATGCAATGTAATGCAATGAATGCATGTGTGAATGCAAATGAAAATGCAAAATGTAAATGTAAAATGTAAATGTAAATGTTTTTGGATTTTTATGCTTTACCAATTTTTTTGGTTTTTTATTACTTTTTCAATTTTTATGGATTTTTGAGCCTTAATATTTTACCAAATGGTGAGTACATGCCTTCGGATCCTTTAGGAATAACCAAATCATGAGGAAATGCCTTTGGAGCCTTTAATTGACCAAGAGATTCTTAAGAACCCTTGGATATTTTTAGGATGACCGAGCAGTTTTAAAAAAACCCTCGAAGATTTTTGGGATTTGACCAAGGGCTTATAGATGCCTTTGGAGATTTTTTATTAACAAAAATACTTATGAGAGTGTTTGGAGCCTTTTAGGATGACTGAGCAGTTATAAGCACACCCTCAGAGCCTTTTGGGTTTGACCAAAGGGCTTATTAATACCTTTGGAGCTTTTTGTTTGACCAAACTGCTTATGAGAGTGTTTGGAGCCTTTTAGGATGACCGAGTGATTGTAAGAAAACCCTCAAGACCTTTGGAAAACCAAAGAGCTTATGAATGCCTTTGGAGCTTTTTGAGATTGATCGAGTGGTTTTAAGAAAAAACCCTCGGAGCCTTTGACAGACATGACCAAGTGGTTTTAGGAACCCTTGGAGCCTTTTGGGAGGGCATCCTACCCTATATACCCCTAGTGTGTGTGCTATTCTATTATGGTGATGGAGGTGTGATACCTCTAGATCCCTCATTTTGCCTTATTGACTCTAGCATGGCTGGTGGGGAAGGTGTGCTATCTTGAAGACCCCCAGCGTGAATGTTGTCCACTGAAATGTACTCAGCTCATCGGATAAGAGTGATAGAAATAAACTCTCTCACATGAGGAATGGACCTTAGCAAAGTGCCTATGTCTAGGTGTGGGTGAATGAGAGAGCCATACTCGTAAATAATATCTCATTCCACTAGGTCTTGGATGACCCTGTTAAAGGATTGAAAATCTTGAATGTCATGTCCATGTGCTCTATGATACACACAAAAGGGATCTTTATTAGGTACCCCAGTCTTGGACACTCCTTGCTTGACCTCGGGTAGTGCAAACGTATTTTCTTCATGTAACTTTTGGAATAAAGTCAAAGTAGTCATCTGAAATGACACTACCTATTGCATTGGCTGGTCGAACCTATGAGGCGACTGACGATCATGGGTGGCACATTAGGAGGTGTGACCTCCACTTTAGCATGTTGGGGTGCTATAATAAAACCATATACATGATAAACCACACTATCTATAACATGTTGCACCACACTCTTAAATTCATGACAATATCGGATGTCATGACCCTTTATTCGATGATAGAGACAATAGTGATGCTCCCTGTAACCCATATGTTTAGCTCTATTTGGGTCTAAATGGATGATATCAGGAAAGGTGATGACCTTAGCCTCTTGCAACTTATGAAAGATATCAGACATACTCTTTTAAAGGAGTCCCAATGCACTACGACTATTTTGGGCACTCGACCAGCATTGGTTTGCTTTGATGACCCAAAGGTTGGGTTGGCCACATGGGCTCTCAATTTTGCTGAGGTTTTTCCTACACTTGCACAAGAAGTGATTCAACCTCAACCAATGGTTGCTTTTATGATCCCAAGTTTTCAAACTGTTTCATGATAAAATGCAATGCCTTATCCTGCTCATCCATTCAATGCTCCATTTGTTCTAGGCAACCTAGAATTTATTGCAATACTACCAAAGAGATCATGTGTATTTCAAATGAATGATTCAAAATACCTTTGTCTATTGAAGGAAATAGAAAAGTTGATGCTATAGATCCATTAGGTAATTGCAAATCGCCTATTTCCTTCACTCGAGTAGTTGTGGATGCTTCTTTATGACACACTTTATTTGCACCATCCCTAAACTCATGCCTATGACTTAGTTTAGGTTGTTGTTCAGCTTGAAAGAATTGAACTATGTTAGATTTAGTACCCCCAGCCTAACATGAGGTATACCCTTGCTCCTACCCAGGAGAAAGTGGCATAAGAAATGATTCAAGAGTGACTAATTTCAAAGTTTCGAACTTCCTTTATATGGAAACAATGTCTAATTGTCCTATCTCCTACTTCACTTGCTCTAGAGTCACTCGATCCTCTAACATAAGGTCGACCATTCCCACAAACTCATGAAAATATGACTCCAAAATTACATGAGTCTTAGGCTACTTGTTAGCATACTGAGACTACTCTATTTCAGTCATGGTAACTGAACCTTATTCATACTCATGCGACACCTCCAGGATAGGATCCACAAGTGGATATTCGACCAAAATTTGACCTAAATCCTCCCTGGACTCTAGGGTGGGCAGCATCGTAATACTTACCTTGATAAGCTCTTCATACTCAACATCATCCTCATGAGGACTACCCTATGAAATGGTGGATGACGATGGTGTGATACACTCGAGTTCATCCATATCCATAAAGGGCTATTCTGATTTGGTAGGAGTGAAAGGCTCCTCTAAAGACACATCAGATATAGCTATGAGTATCTCCGTAACTGTATCCATAAATCCCTCCATGCTAAGATGTTTTGAGGATGCAGGTGTGACAGACGAATTCATAGAAGATAGTGGTGGTGAAAGCAATTCCTCCACACTCTACGAGGTTGCATATGAACTCTGAATAGACTCCTTAGGTTGAATGTTCATATGCTTAGGTGACTCACTAGACTCCTGAAGATGATCTTCAGGTTTATAATACTTGAAGGTATATGGGTCTGCTTCAACTATATGGACTTTACTTCCATGGGTGTACTTAATGCATTGATGCACTATGGATGGTATGCACTCCATGGCTCTTATCCACAGTCTTCCAAGCAATAGATTATACTGTCTGGATCCCTCTAAAATGTAGCATAATATCAGATTAATATTTTTTCCCACCTCAATGGTGAGGACTATTATGCCTACTATAGGGATTCCACATTATTCAAGGCTTGTAGCATCAAAGTTGTTTTCTTGATGTGGGACGGTGGAATTTTGAGATGTTTGAATGTTGAGGTGGTGATGATATTAATCGATGATCCTATATCCACCAACACTCACTTATAATCAATATTATTGATCATCGCTATAATATGCAATGGAGGATTAGATTCTTTAATAGGGACAAGTTTGAATTTATGTTTATGGAAAATAATCACAGGTTTCTTATACATAGGAATAGACTGTATATACCCCAAGGATTATGACAACTTTTGAGCATTGAAATTGCTCACCTATCGAACTTGCTTACTCTCAATATCATGCTTACACATGGGATCCTTAAATATTTCTTGTTTTCACTCACCCATAGCCAATGGTATGTTTATCCGTTCAAGAGAATAGCTATCCACTTGATTACGAGACAACTCTTGACGATGCGTAGGGTGCATCATGTTTACTTGTTACCTAAGAACTCTAGGTATGAGCTCATTTTTAGGAGTTACCTTACGTGATTGTTCCTCATGTAATTTCTATTGGTAAATCATATCTTTATATTGTTGGAGCTCATACAACCTTTGTTGGTGTGATCTCTTCTTCTCTACGCACTCACTCTCTAGATGCTTATGCTCAATACATGCATCCTCAAATTTGTCTTGGAGTAGTCGCCTCTTGTGTTCTACGTGCAATTCAGATTCCCTATACGACTGACTCATGGAGTAAGATCCACAACTCTCTATCTCACTAAGAGGAGACCTAATGATGTGGGTTCTCACTGTGTGTGAGGAATCCTAATGATTTATATGGGTGTACCCCCTGCATGATGAAGGGGGTTCATGATGACTATCAGAATGTCGCACTAGGAGGAGTGTATCCTCATGTTCATGATGCATGCGACACTTATCAAGGAGGCGTGTGAGGTCTAAAATATCCTCAAGAGAATATCGGAGGTGTTCAGAGCCTCTCCATGAACTCTCTGAATCATTAGCTCGTGATTGAGCTCTATCATGCCTAGTCATCATGATGAACCGACTAAGCAAGACTTGAGAGGAAGCCTCTCTCACTAAGAATTTTGGCCTCAAGGAAGGCCTTATCTTGATGTATTAAGCAATAAAGAAGCATACAAAGTAAACAATGTGATTATCTTCTTTACATTTTAAAAGTGAGCCCTAAACTATTTGATGTGTTTCAATGATTTGTTGTGTCAGTAAAGAAACTCTTATCATGTTTTGAAAAACTTGTTGAATGATATTCTTAGTTTAATGGCTTTCACCTATATACTTGCAGCTCGACAATCTGGATGTGACTTCCAGACCGTGTAAATCCCCCGTGTGTGGCAATGAAAGTCCACACCTAGACAAGGAGCACAGGTTCTCCCAAATCCTCACCCATTTTCCCCTAGTCAGTGTTATACCCTTCAAAGAGAATACATGTAAATTTTTTGGGGTACGAAAGGTTCTCAAATCTGGTATTGGTCTAGTATCCAAGGGTACGTAGGATTTGGCACACCTGATGGAAATTACACCCACTGTCGTTGAACCCTACTAGTGGTTTTATGTGAAGCCCAACTCACTAGCGTTTAAGTTCCAAGTGGTGTGTGTTGTTCATTTTATTGTACATAAAATAAATGCATCATATAGCACTCATGCTCATTTTCTGTATGCTATGCAAATGAAAGAACATTTCAAATTTAGAAAATGCAAGCTATTCTAGATGCTTCTTTAGACAATGCATATTACGATGATAATGGCCACTACTTGGGCCTCACACATGCACACCAAACATACAATGCTATCAAGCACGCTGGAGTCTAGGGTGGACTACAATCATAGGTCCGATGTTCCTAGCAGTGCATTTCTACAAATGCAAATTCAAAATGAAACTAGAACTTAATTGATTTCCCTTTTTTTTTAGTTTTCCTTTTCCTAATTGCATTCAAATTTAAGCATTCTATAAAAACACAGAGAAAATAAAAAAATAGAGAGTGGAAAATAGGGCCTACCTCAGGTCCTAAGTTGATCTGCACTCTACTTTCTGATGTTTGTGTTACCATATGTAAACCGTAGGTCTGATCTACGGTTCATACTATAAACCATGTGTTGTACATGTGGTTTAGTTTTTGGCTCGCAGTTGATAGTTGTGTTCTGTATCTGTAATTCAAGAAACACAAGAAACACAGTCAAATGTCTATTTTTGTGGAGTTCCATTGTGATCACCTTCTGACGTTTCCAAAATGGGATCACATATATATTTTTCCTACTACGTAGTATAAAACAAAAGAGATGCATACAATATTTGAAAACAAATGAAAGAAGATAAAAATATTTATTCCATTAACAATGAAGTTGATTCTGGTTACAAATATGTCCCTCTTAGGGATACCAATTTTATACTTTTTTACAGTAGGAAATGAGTACAATATTCCCTTATCAAGGGTGAATGTGAGTTTTAGGCCATTTAGGGTGACACAAACTGCTCTAGGGTGGAGTAGACCCTCTTCTTCATGTTGACGAAGGATTTGAATGTAGGCTCCTTTGAATATAGATCCCCATGGTCAAGAAACAATAGAAGATAGTTAAAAACATAGGCAACCTCTCGTGATGAGGCCCTTAAAAGGAAATATGCATAAAGATGCCATGAAAGGTATATAATCAAGAAAATGCATAAAACATAGAAAACTTGTGCTAAACGCATAAAGATTGTTAGAAATGAGATAACCAGAAATGCAGCTACCTATCTAATGGATCCATTTCATGAAATGAAGCATGTTAATGAGAAAAATAACCATTAATACCCTATTTTCTAAAATGAGAATAAGATTATTTAAACTCTAAATATATCAGTCAGATAGTCTTTAAACATGAACTAATCCACTAAACTGATTAATTTAGCCTAATTAAATCTACTGGAAAAGAAACAGTAAGGAAAAATCACCTCTGTTGCAAACCATAGCTGTAATGAGCGATCTACAGTGTAAACCATGACTGAAAGCCGTGATGAGCAACCAAGTGATTTGCCCTCCAAATTCAAGGGTTGTGGGCTTGACCTCCTTGTACAATTGATGTTCAAGGGTCGCCTTCAGTTTCATATGATAGGTTTTGTGGTTGAATCATTGTAAAGGGCCTTCATTTTCCAAATGTGTGCTTCTTGGATTTCCTAGGCTCCTAGGGTGTCGTCAGCACAATTCGTCATGATTCTTTGCAAGTAGGTAGAAAAGAGGTGCAATAGCTCTCTCACTATACTCAGATGAGTCTATAATTTTATAGGGTTTTGTTGCTCAAATATTGAATTCTCTCTCTCCCTTTTGCCCTAATTTTATGAGGAACTTATAGGATTACCCAAGGGCTAGGGGTGGCTTCATGGAGAAGCCAATATCAAGAAGGGGTGGTTAGGATAGTTGGAATGGAAGCCTCTGGAATATTTCATCCTTTAACCACCTTCTTCTAGATTCAATGGTCATTCAAACCGATTTGGCTCGGATGAAGGCCAACTGAACTTCAGTTCAAACCATAGGTCTCAACCATGGTTCAGATGTAAAATGTAGGTGTCATTTGTGGTTCAGACTATAGATTGTAGGTCTAGGCTACAATTCAGACTGATTAGGCCAAGGATCCCAAATTGAGTGCTTAGAACCACTGCTCTATCTTGGAGTCTGTCCAAGATCTTCCATATGGTCTTGTAGCATGTCCATATGAGTAGTCATCCTCAACATGACATGTTTTAGGTGTCTACACCCACCTAAGGACTAACAAAGTTAGTCCACCTATATCCCATAAATAGGAGGATGTGGTTGTCCACCACATGTAAAGTTAGGTGTTAGTTTTATTTTTATAAATACACTTCTATTCCTTATCCAGGTACTCTTAGAAGATAATAACAACTCTTCTTTTAAGTAGGGTCATGCAAAGCCTTATTTTGAGGAAAAAATATAGTGGAACAAGGGAAATTTGAAGTCTTCAAACAAGATGATGTAAGTTTTAAAAGCAAAGGCTATATCTTCAAGTCAAACATATGCAACTATGGAATATTGAAACAACTTTTATTTAGAAGTGGTGGTGATATTGAATTATCTTACTTATTTGGAGTCTTATAAAAATTTCTCATTGGGTGTGTATAGGAGTATCTAATCATAATAGTGATGACTATGGTCTAGACTAGGAGACTCTTATGCAAGAGGTATTTTTTTTACAACATACTCTAGATGATGAGAGGGATTCATATGATTCTATCCCAAATGAAAAGGCCCACTAGAGCATCTATCATGGGGGATATATTATTGTCACTAATTTCTTCTCTCCTTGATCACTTTTAGATTAGATTATATGGGAATGTTGAAAGTGTATTTTGGATTATGAACAAGGTTGATATTGTTTGTTGTAATAACTTATAGGCCTAAAGGGAAATCAGTATACAATGTTTATTATATTGTAATATTTTATTATGTAAGACGTATGGGCCATGATTAACATTATTATAGTTAAACCCACCTCATATTTTTCAATTAACCTTAAATCCCTATTATTCAACCAAATTAGTTTAAACATAGTGATGTAATTTATAGATTAGGTAGTAGGTATAAATACTCCCCACAACTCCATCTATTGCATTGCATTGGAGTGTTGTTATTCTTATCTATGGATAACACATTGATTATTTATAGTGCCTATGGGTCTTCACTATATATTTCTCCCTTTCATCCTTTCTTATGATTTTTGTATAATTTTTGAATGGAAGGATTACTTTTGTCTATTTTTATAAATGGGTGTGAATCCAAACACATTCCCTTAGGAAGTAGAACTAGTTTGTAAATATCAATATTTAATGAGTAACACATCTATCCCATAGATTATTCATATTCTAAATGTACTTTTTGGCCCTACATAAGTATTTATATGAAGAAGCTCATAATATTTGGGAAGGAGTTCTAAATTAGATTACATTATTTAAATTTTATCATCTTGATACTAAAAATGAGTCCTACAATATTACTTGGATCCCTAGATAAAGTTCTAACTTCTCCTTGGATAATATAAACCACTTGGGGAGCTATGAATATTGAGGGTTTGTAGGATCTAAATATTATAATGAAAAATCGGTCTAAATAGATTTAACAGAGTAATGTTTATAATAAAAATTATCTATAGTTAGAGGACAAGAAGAATAATATATAGAATTGCTAGCATGGGTATGCTTGTTGACTTAAAATTATGATAAAATTAACATACTTAGTACCAATAACAACAAGGAGCAAAACTTTAAAATATTTAGAGTATTTAACAAAGATATACATTTGACTCTTCGGTTTTGTAGCTCTTTGCTTGTAATATATAATATATAACTTGTAATATATGTTCTTGAATTAGCTTTGTCACATTAGAAATACGAGTACCCCATATTTCCTCTTTAATTTGTTGGTAAATTATTATAGTTGGGTTAAATATGGGAAAGCAATGGATCCCATCCATGAGGGATTGATTCTTATTATATTTGAGCATTTGAAAAAATTTAGGGGTGTTTCTATTGATGTTGTACTTTCCACCCTCTTGATTGGGGCTATCCTCAAGGACTTTGTAGCTTCATATAGTTTGAAATATAAGACTCCTATGGAAGTCAATAAGAATTTTATTAGTCTAATACCAGTTGGAAGGAAGGTTGAGGATATCCTCAAAATATTGTTGAAGCTTCAAATTCCCTAACTGGATCCAAATATGAGGTGGAGAAAGCAATAATATCCAAGAGGATAGTTTCTAAGTTGACTAAGATAGAAAAAACCCAATCTTAGTGGATAATTTAGATTTGGAGTATTTGCCTCCCCTAAAAATAAAGTGAAATTTGTTTAGGGCCCTTTGTTCATAAAGGAAGGGCTCCTCCTAGGCTATAAGATATTCCCAATATCCCTAATACTCCCAAGTCGTATAATAATATGATTATGGATTATCAAAATACCCTCATTGGTTCCCTAAACATCATCATAACCTATGCTAAACGGATCAAAATTATATTGCAGTGGAACCAAGAAGTTCTAAAGATATTAGACCCAAATTTGAAGGACTGGGGATATGGTTCCTCTGAAGTCTAAATTCCTTAGCGTCTTGGTTTGGGGTCCTTTTAGATCTATTGTTTATTTTTTCAAGCTATTTTTTTGGCCATCCTTTTTTATTATGGCTCTCAATGAATCTGGGTTAGGGTTCTATGCTAGATTTCTAGTTTCTTTAGGTTTGTGTTGGTGATCCTGTATGTTGGTTGCAAGATGGTATTTCTTGATGGCTTTGCATTGTGTTCCTTAGTTTTGGACCAATAACTATTTTTATTTTCTCTTTGTAAAATATTCAAGGATATTTTCAAAATCCCTTCTTCTATCTAATTTAAATAAGACTCCAAAAATATAACTCTTGCTTTATTTTATAAATAATAATTTTTTAAAATAATTTTGTAATGATCTTACAAGAAATATGATTTTAAGTATAATTGGAACCATTTAATATTTTGGATTGAACCTAAGAGACCATATTATTAGGCCAAATCATATAATTAGTCATCTCTTAGAATTTTATTTTTCACAACCCCATTTTATTAAGTATAAAGCATACAATCTTCATTAGAATAATATATACTATGCACAAGTGCAAAAATTTACATTCATATATTAGATAGTATTCATTTAAATATAACTAGCAAAGTGGTTAGGTTGCATTGTAACAAATTCTTTAAGGTTGAAAATTTTGTTAAAAATATTTATTATTTGGTGTAAGGAGGTACACCTCTATATTTCATAAGGGTTCATTAATCAATATGACTATATCTAGATTATCATAAATAAATGGTGTGGAAGTGATTACATAGGTTAGAATGAACTACTTTAAGAGGGAAATTTTCATACTAAGATATGTCCATAGGAAACATATCATCATGGTTCTTGTTAAACATACAATGATTGTATACCCTATTCTTGGCAAGTATTAATGAATGCGACAACCATATTTTTTTTATTGAATTATTTATGATATTAAGTGTTGTTATATCATTTACATATGCAATAAGAATAATCATAAATGATATTTTTAAAGGATTGAAATTTATAGTCTTCAATAATGGTGTTCCTTTTTAAATGATAATACATAAAGTGGATTGTATTGGCAATTAATAACAATATTATTAGGGATATAATAAATAGTTTTACTCATAATATACCAAGCAAATTGTTATATGAATAGAAAATTATTTGAAAGATCAAGAAAAATATGTTTTATTAGTATGATCATGATCCATCCAAACTATACATTTTATTAATATACCTAAATCAAAATCATTTTTAATAATCATATGCCTAGAATTGCTATTATGAAAATAACTTAGAAAAGTATATTTTTTGCATTGTCAATAAATAAAAGTAACTTCCCATCAACCACATGAAAAGAGAATTTTGAATAATATCACTTATTCAAGTTTATGATTTACAATAAAAATACATATTGTATATATCATATAAATATTAAATGAAGAGTGGGAGGAAGGAGGTGGGTCCAACTTGATTTTGTGTTTCTTGAAGTATATTTTGAGGGATACCATATTTTTTAAATATTTTATCTCAAGATTATAATTTTGACCATAAGAGATATAATCCATGACGGTATTCTCATTGGGATATTGCTTTTGATTTTGGATTTAAGAATCAGGGGTATATTGCTACTAAATATATTCCATTAAATTTTCCTTTTGATTTTTCTTAGGACCTTTCCTCACTTGGCAACTAAGTCTTTGTCATATGAACTTATTATGTCAATATTATTGATGGGGGAAAAATATTCTTACTCATGGGTTAAATTATCACAAAAAGTATTGAAAGTTGGCATCATGAAATACATCTAAATATATTTATAATGGAATACATTGTTGGCATGAAAACTAAATATGAACCTACAAAAGTTGCTTTATTAAAAAATCAAATCATCATTGGATTTATTTAAACATAATTAGCTACCTAAAGACACAATTGCTTATAATTTGAAATGTAATCCTCAATTTGAGGATAGTTGACTTGATCAAGGATGATAGGCTAGTTTTTTAATTTATGGACAATGAAAATATTGACTATGCCAAAAAGACTCATTATACATTTACATCCCAATAAGACCCAAGGCTTCATCATTATAACTTAGCCATCTATATATTTGAAGTTCAAGTAGCAAAGTTAGTTCATCACTAATTATTATCCTCCATAAAAAATTGGTTATTAGTATTAGATTCATATATCCTTTCTATGTAAATTAATTATTAAAGGTCAATTTAACCTTGATAGTGTATAGTACCATTTTAAAATTTATATAATCATAAAATAAATAATAATCAACTACAAGAGTCTTGATGCACATGTAATAAAAATAAATATCAAAATAACTTATTACAAGAATATATTGCTTTCAAGTAAAATATATCTTGAGCATATTTAAGTACTTATTGAATAAATCTAAATAAATATTAAAAATATATAGAGAAATAACAACTTGATATCACTACTATCATCTAGTATTGAAAAATATGACACTAGTTTTTCATCCCAAATGAGCTAGAATGAGAGTCTTCAAATTAGGGTTTTAAAAATACCACAAAATGGTGAAAATAACACTCTATAAGGTTTATTTATTTTTAGACATCACTTGAAAATTGAGATATTTTTGTTTGGAACCAACAACCTAGTGCCTTCTAAATAGAATGGATCAAAATGAATATATAGAATAAAACACAAAAAAATAAAGAAGACGTTTATAATAAAATATCTAAAAGATATTTAATAATTAAAATAATAATTTTTGAAATATATCACATAGCAACAAAACCAAAAATTGATTCAAAAAGTACAAAAAATAATCATTTCTTAAGGTGATTATTATGGAGGATAATCCTTAGATTTTATTCACAAATATGATTCCATTAGGTAACAAATATATGCTTGCTAGAGAACTATTGTATAAATTTTTGACACATAAAGTCAACACCTAGACTCTAAACTAATAGACCTTTCTTTATAAAGCAATTAAAAAATTATAATAATATTTTTGATAAAAATAAAATGGAAAAGTAGGAAAAAACAAAAAAATAATATGTTGGCTATGATTTTGAAAAATATTAAATACTAGCAATTCCTAACAAACAAAGACTATTTTTTCCTTTTAAGATCATGTAATACAAATCAAAAGCAACTTTATTTTGTATTCTAAATTCCTCATGGAATAAGTTTTATCTAAGTAACAACAAATACTTATTGGCAATAGATAACTTAGAGAGAGACTACCTAGAATATATCAAGGTCAACAAAATAGCCTGGTAATACCCATTTTGCCAACTGTTGGATGACCTACATTGATCCAATCTAGAGTGACTCAAAATATTATTATGGATGTGTAGACACCTAAAATGCATCATGTAGAGAGCGACTACTCATATGGACATGCTACAATACCATATGGAAGATATTGGATAAACTCCAAGATAGAGAAGTGGTTCTAACCACTCAAGTTGGGCTCCTTGGCCTATTCAATCTGAACTATAGACCAGAACTACGGTCTATAGTTTGAACCATGGCTAAGGTCTACGGTTTATAGTCTGAACTGTAGCTACAACATGTGGTATTAACTGAAGTTCAGTTGGCCTTCATCCAAGTCAAATTGGTTTGAACGACCATTTGTTCTAGAAGAAGGCGGTTAATGGACAGAATATTCCATAGGCTTCAATTCCAACTATCCTATCCACCTCTTATTGATCTTGGCTTCTCCATGAAGCCACCCTAGCCCTAGGCCATCCTATAAATTGTTGGAAATAAAGCTAGTAAAAGGAGCAAAAAGAAGTAAAAAAGGTAAAAAAATTGTTTCAACGGTAAGCTTTGGATCTTATCCCTTTTATCTCCTTGGACAGTAGCTGACTGGGTAGGTAAGTTTGACTTGGATGGCAGCTAACTGGGTAGGATTGGACGACAAGGGCAGCAAGGTGAACCAACTCATTTTCCATTTCTCTTTTCCTCCCTATTTCTTCTATTTCCCTAACTTCCCTATATTCCCTAAGTTCATTTATTTTTACGAGTATAAATACCAATGTAACCTATTATTCCTAAGGTTTAATACAATATTAATTTCCTATTTTTTGCTCCTAATTTCTCTCAAACCACATCTGGTATCAGAGCAAAATTCTAGAGGGCATGAGGATTGAGGCAAGGGAAGCCTGAGGACCGAGGAGAGAGAAGCCTGTAGCACACAACCCATAGCAAGGTTGATGTGGGGCCTACAACACGTAGCTCAAGGTGATAGAAGCCCAAAGCATGTAGATCAAGGTAAAGTATAGAGCAGTCCATCATAGCAAGCATGTAGAGATAGGAGTGACACAGGAGAACCAATCAGAGAGTGGCACATGGCAAGAGGAGAACAAGACCCACGCTGACTGGATGACTCAGAAGATGATGCAAATAGACAACATGGCAGTGAAGGGAACAACATGGCAAGGAACGATTGGCTAATAGGAGGCAAAAGGAGTGATCGTTGATTACCGGAATGCAATCATTTTAGAAGGCACACACCCAAGGTTATAAACCCTTGCATTGCCTCCATCCTACTGAATGTGGGATTATTGTTTTTTTTCTTTGCAATCGACGATAAGAGCTTGTTAAATACAAAAACCTCCTCCTCCATACTCAGCCATGGGTGTAGCTTGAGCGGCTAAGGCACAGTGCTTGTGATCTGGGTGTCACGGGTTCGAATCCCGCTAGGCACTATTTTGCTTTGTTTTTTTGAAATCGCCTGGAAAGCATAGTTGAAAAGGATCGTGGATCCTTTGAGTTTTAAATTAAACTCCATGGCGCATTGGTCTAAGGTTTTGTGACTATCAAGAGGTCACGAGTTCGAATGGGCTAGAGATAAATTTTTGTTTATTATTATTTAAACTTTAGAAATTTAAAATTATTATATATTAATTTAATAAAAATTAATTTATAATTATTTTAAAACTTAGGTTTTAATGATTATAAAATTATTTTTTTATTAAATATGAATATTTAATGTTTTTTAATAATTTTAAATTTTAAAATTTTGTTGTAAAAGCCTTGAAGTCTTAATATTGTCATCCACAAAGAGATTGTACATTTCACTTTTTTGTGAAATACTCAGATATTGAAAGAGAAATTGATAACTTTCCTAAGAGGAAAGAGTGTGTAATAAGCCTAAGAGGTGTAGTATTTTGTAAAATGCATTTGATGATCAAACCTAATGGGTTTTATCATGCCTTATGTGCAATTCTAGCAAGAGAAGGTGCAGAAAGGTTTGATGAAAAGGTAAGAGGTTATGGCCTCAACATTGTGTTTAGTCAACTTCAAAATGTAGTAATCACACATCAAAGGCATCCTGACTTAGGGTACAAAGTGGATTTTGAAGATAATTCATTTAGAAGTCAATTTGAACAATCAGAATCCATCCAAGTTGCACCACAAGAATTAGAGTACACACACTACATCATTTCAATGGAAATCCTAGAACCACCATCACCGAAAATCATACCAATAAGTAACAATGAAGAAGAAGTGGTAGATAACTTTGCAAATCAAGATATCGCATCCCCACATCAAGAGGAGCAAGCAGTCAATGATAGAGTAGAACAAGTTAGATTTAAATTAAATTTGTAATATCTTCCTTCTTCCTTATTCTTATTTCTTTCATTTAGCAAAGTACTTTTGTAACCATGAAATAAAGAGAGTTTTTTGGTAACTATGGCCTCACACAATAGCTTACCTATCCCAAAATTTAACTGTTATGACTATGAGTACTGGTCTATAAAGATGAAGACCCTGATAATAGGAAGAGGTTTGTGGGACATCATAGAGGAAGGCTATACAGAACCCACAGACTAGACCAGACTTAATGCAACGGACAAGAAAACTCAAAAAGAAGAGAAAAAGAGCAACTCATTTGCTCTTTCTCATGTCCAAGTTGCATTGTATAAAAGCCTATTTCCTAGAATTACTGCTTGTATGACTGATCAAGACACATGGAAAGCATTGAGTGATGGATTCCAAGGTAGTAATTAAGTGAAGCAAGTAAGGCTTCAAACACTGAAGAGAGATTTTGAAAATCTCCGAATGAAAGATGATGAAAAAGTTGGTGATTATTGTGTTAGAGTAAAAGCAATAGTAGATAAAATGGTTACACTAGGTGAAGCAATCAAGCCTGAGATAATTGTAACAAAAGTGTTGCAAACACTTACACATAAATGGAACCATATTGCCATAATTATAGAAGAATCCAAATATCTTTCCCTTTTAACATTTGATGCATTAATCGGATCGTTAATGTCACATGAAGAGAGGTTTCCTGAAACTCCTTCAACCAGCTACGGAGGTGATGATAATGCCTTCACTTCCAATGAAAACAATGGAAGAGGATGGGGAAGAGGTCAAGATAGAGGCAAGTAAAGAGGTAGAGGTAGAAGCAACTATAGAGGAGGCAATCAGAACAGAGTTGGCAATTCCAACAGAGGAGGCAACTCATATAGAGGAGGCAATCAACAAAGATGTGGAAATCAAAATTGATGAGGAAATCTAGGACAAAGTGGAAATCAAGGGCAAGGAAGTGACAAGTCCAAATCAACTTGTTTTAACTGTGGCAATCTAGGTCACTTTGCTCATGACTGTTGGTCAAAATATTCATAAGGTAGCAATAGTCAATATGGTAATTATGGAGAAGAAGATGATACCTCTAATATTTTTCTGTCATATGGACAATTAGAATAGAATGTAAATGACACATGGATTCTGGATACTAGTTTTTCAAACCATATGAGTGGCAAAGAACATTTATTTTCTACTCTAGATTCCACTTATAAATCCCAAATCAAAATAGGGGATGATGAGACATTGCAAGTAGATGGTATTGGAGCCATGGAGGTTCCAACCAAAGGACTAAAGAAAGTGCATGACATCTATTACACTCCAAAGCTCCAACACAATATGCTAAGTGTTGGGCAAATGATGGAGAACAATTACAACCTTGTATTTGATGAAGGACAATGTATCATTTTTGATAAAAATAATTGTAATCATCACATAGGTCCCCATGACCAAGAACAGGTTATTCCCTCTCAAATTTTATGAGCCAGGAGGAGCTCAAATTGCAAATGTAGCTATAAAAAATCCAAGTGTGCTTTGGCACTTGCGATATGGTCACATTAATTCTGCTAGCTTGAAACTTCTAACTTCTCAAGCTATGGTGACAGGACTTCCCAAAATCAATGAACAAAAGGAGGTCTATGAAGGATGTGCTTTGGGAAAGCACTCAAGGTCGAAGTTTCCAAAAGGACAAGCATGGAGAGCCAGCTATCCACTTTAGTTAGTACATTCAGACATTTGTGGACCAATGCAAACACAGAGTGTCAGAAACTATTCTTATTTTCTCACTTTCATAGATGACTTCTTTAGAATGTGCTAGATTTATTTTTTGAAACATAAAGATGAAGCTTTTGATTGCTTCATATATTTTAGAAACAATGTAGAGAATCAAAGTGGGAATTATGTAAAATTTCTTAGGACAGATCGAGGAGGTGAATACTCCTCAAAAGAATTCTTGAAATATTGTAAAGCAAGTGGGATCAAAAGGCAATTTACCACTGCCTATACCCCACAACATAATGGTGTGGCAGAGCAAAAAAACCACACCATAGTTGAGATGGCAAGATCGATGCTATAGACTAAGCATCTAACTCATATGTACTGGGCAAAGGCTGTAAGAACCAGTGTATATATTCTAAATAGAAGTCCTACTTCTAATTTAGATGGTGTCACTCCTTATGAGGAATTGTATGGAAAGAAACCTAATGTAAAACACTTCAAAGTTTTTGGTTCTTTAGCATATGCACACATTCCTGATGAGAAAAGGAAGAAGCTTGATCCAAAAATTCAAGCTTGTATATTTTTAGGGTATTGTGAGTCTAAAAAGGCATATAGACTCTACAATACCAAGACTCATAAAGTTATACTCTCCAGGGATGTAATTTTTGATGAAAGGGGAGAATGGGGTCATCAAATATTTTTTGTTGATGATGAGTCCCAAGATGTAAATTCTTCACAAATACAATAGGTACAACAGGTGTCTCCCAATAAAGGCACACCACCCCCTCCAAGGCCAAGTAGGAGTACTACATCAAGTACATCAACCACTAGTCCAATTCATTCTCCACAAAGATCAATAAATTCTTCACCTATGGACATTGAATCTCCATCAAGAGGCAGAAAAACTTTACAACATCATCCTTCCTTTCAAATTCTAGATCAAAATTTCCAAAGAAGATTCACTAGAAGCCAAGCTAGTGAAATGAATTCAGTTCTGCAACAACTTGAGAATTTGCAATTATATGGGGATGATAACTCCCAAGAACCTAGAGGAGATGTAGTCAATTATGCTTTATTGGCTAGTGCATAGCTAGAACTAGCTAGCTATGAGAAGGCATGTACTCAAAATGTATGGCAAGAAGCCATGAAAGAGGAAATAACCTCTATAAAAAATAATGATACATGGGAGCTAGTAAAGCTACCCAAAAGTAAAAAATGTGTTGGATGTAAATGGGTCTACAAGACCAAGTAAAATGCTATTGGAAACATTGAGAGGCATAAGGTGAGACTAGTAGCAAAAGGTTTTACTCAAAAATATGGCATTGAATATGAGGAAACTTTTGCTCCTGTTGCAAGACAAGAGACAATTAGATCAGTTCTTTTCTTAGCATCCCATAAAGGATGGAATGTTCAACACATGGATGTAAAGAGTAATTTTTTGAATGGATACTTGATAGAAGAGGTTTATGTTCAACAACCTCAAGGTTTCCAAGAACACGAAAAAGAGAACCTTGTTTACAAATTGAAGAAAGCACTTTATGGCCTCAAGCAAGCACCAAGAGCTTGGTACTCACGCATTGATGGCTATTTTAGTGAGTATGGATTCACAAGAAGCAAAATTGAACCAACTCTGTACTACCTAAAGCATGGAGTAGACATTATCATAGTTTGTTTGTATGTGGATGATCTAATATTTATGGGTAGTAACAATAAAATTAATATGGAGTTCAAAAACTCCATGATGAAATAGTTCGAGATGAAAGATCTTGGTTTAATGTGATACTTCCTAGGGATGTAAGTGCATCAATGAAATAAAGGGATCTTCATATGTCAACACAAGTATGCTCGAGACATGAGAAATAAATTTTCCATGGAGCACTGCAAATCAGTTGCAACTCCTATTGGACACAAGATCCAATTGAGCAAGGATGATGGAGCATCAACGATTGACATGACCACTTACAGAAGCATGGTTGGGATTCTAATGTTTCTCACCAACATCAGACCTGATATTCAATATGTTGTTTCTCTAGTTTCAAGGTTTATGGCTAGTCCATATGAGCTACATTATAAGCAACTAAAAGAATTTTAAGATATGTAAAAGGTACATTGGATTTTGTAATCCATTACCAAAAATGTAATTCTGTGAAATTAGTTGGCTTCAATGGTAGTGATTGGGGTAGAAACATAGATGACTGGAAATATACATCATGGAATTGTTTTGGTCTAGGATCAAGACTAATTACATGGAGTTACAAGAAACAAACTATTGTAGCATTGTCATCAACTGAGGCTATGTATATAGCCATCACTCATGCTAGTACTCAGGCCCTATGGTTAAAAAAAGTTCTTGAAGAGATTGGATAAAGTCAGAGTGGTCCAACTCGACTGTATTGTGATAACATAAGTGCCATTCAGTTTGCATACAATCCAGTACACCATAGCAGATCAAAGTATTTCAATATGAAGTATCACTTCATTTGAGATATGGTGGAACAACAAATAGTTGAGCTTCAATATTGTAACACTTTGGATAATATTGCTGACATCTTCACCAAAGGTATAGCTAAAGCTCAATATATAAAGCTGAGAGACTGTATAGTCAGTCCTCTCAACTTTAAGGGGGAGAATGTTGGAAATAAATCTAGTAAAAGGAGCAAAAAGGAGTAAAAAAGGTAAAAAAATTGTTTCAACGGTAAGCTTTGGATCTTACCCCTTTTACCTCCTTAGACGGCAACTGACTGGGCAGGTAAGTTTGACTTGGACGGTAGCTAACTGGGCAAGATTGGATGACAAGGGTGGCAAGGTGAACCAACTCATTTTCCCTTTCTCTTTTCCTCCCTATTTCTTCTATTTCCCTAACTTACCTATATTCCCTAAGTTCATTTATTTTTACGAGTATAAATACCAATGTAACCTATTATTCCTAAGGTTGAATACAATATTAATTTCCTATTTTTCACTCCTAATTTCTCTCAAACCACATAAATACCCCCTCAAAAAGGGGATATAAGGGAGAGATTTGATTGATCAAGCAAGAAATGAAGTCCTATCAAATTGCATACTTAATTCATGCATTAGAGAAGGCCACTTTGCTATTCACCTAAAGATCAATTTGCCATGGAGGTCCTAGGAGCCTAGAAGATCCAAGAAACACAAATTCAAAAAAATGAAGGTCCCTCATAGTGAATCAACTACAAAACTTGTCATAAGGACACCTAAGGTGACCCTTGAGCATCAATTGAACAAGGATTTCAAGCCCACTACCTTTGATTTTGAGGGTAAACTTACTAGAGTGCTCACCATGGCTTTCAGTCACAATTTATAGCACAGACTGCACACTAGTGTTATGGTTTGAAACAAAGGTATCGCCACCTAAATGTTTTCATTTTTGTCCATCTAATTAGATTAGATTAGTCATTTGCATGTTTTAATTGTAGTTGTAGAGATTTATGACCAATAGATTTAGAGTTAGAATGATTTTAGTATTGTAGCATAAAATAGACATCAATGTGTTCTTTATGACTTTTAAAGCTTCATTTCCTTTAATTGAACCATGCAAATCTTAATTTTTATACTCTTTTATGTATTTCCATGAATATTTTTTAGTTTAGCATAGTTTAAACATCTTTTATATGCTTTATTGATTTCATATTTTCAATGGCATCTTTATGCATCTTTCCTTTTAAGGGCCTCATCACGAGAGGTTGCCTATGTTTTTTATCATTCTCTATTTTTTCTTAACCATAGGTATCTACATTCAAAATAGCTTAACATTTTAATCCTTCGTAAATTCAAATAAGAGGGTCAAATCCACCCTAATGTAGTTCATGTCACCCTACGAAGGCATTTGAAATATCACACCTACCCTTGAGATGGAAACAATTGCATGAATCTTATTGTAATATCGTATCAACATGATTATCCCTAAGAGGGATGTATTTGTAACCCAAAATGACTTCATAATGGAATAAAGTGTCTTTTATTGTTTATATTGTTGTCAATTTCTTGCATTTCATACATGTTATTATTTTCACTAGTACACTAGGATTTCGATCGGGTGTGAGCCATTATGGTGGTTACAGAAGGTTATCATGGTAGAACTCCACATAAATAGCATCTAACTTTGTGTTTTTTTATTTTTTTGACTTAAAGGTATAGACCACAGCTATCAACTATGGACCAACAATTGAACCACAGGTTCAACACACAAGAAACAGTCAGAACCGTAGACCAAACCTACGGTTTCTAGCTGACAGCACAAACATTAAAAATCAAAGAGCCAATCATTGCAAGACATGATGTAGGACCTATTTTCAACCCTCTATCATTTTTTTTCCTTTGTGTTTTTACAGCATGTATGATTTCAAATGCAAATTAGGAAAAACCACTAAAAAAAGGGTAATCAATTGTCCTAGTTTGCTTTTGCATTTACTTCCATAGAAAGATGCTTCTTGGAACAGTGGACCTATGATTGCAGTATGCCCTAGCCTACAACATGCTTGATAGAGTGTCTTGTTTGGTTTACATGTGTGAGGCCCAATTAGTGGTAAATTATCATCGTAATGGCAATATTTTAAAAGAGCATCTAGATTATTTTGCATTTTCTGAATGTAAAGTGTTCTTCATTTTGCATAGCATATATAAAATGAGCATGAGTGTTATATGATGCATTTATTTTATGTACAATAAAATGAACCACACACACCACTTGGCACTTAAATGCTAGTGAGTTGGGCTTCATATGCAACCACTAGTAGGTTTCAACGATGTGGATGTAATTTTTATTCGTTGGTCCAAATCCTACTAAAATTTGGATACTAGACCAATACCGAATCTAAGAACCTTTCATACCCTGGAAAATTTGCATGTATTCTCTTTAGAAGGTATAATGCTGACTAGGGAAAAATGGGTGAGTATCTATGAGGACGTGTGCTCCCTGACTGTGTGTGGGATTCATTACCACACATTATAGGTTGGATTACGCAACTTGGAGTTCATATCCAATTTTTTGAGCTGTGAGCATACATGTGAAAGAAATTAAACTGAGAATAAAATCCAACAAGTTTTTCAAAACACGATAAGAGTTTCTACACTGATACAACAAAACATTGAAACAACATCAAACAGTTTAGGGCTCACTTTTAAAATTCAATACGAGATAATCATCACTATATACCTTGTTTTCTTAAATAATAAAATATACATCTAGATGCTAGGTACATAATGGTGGATACACGGGGTGGTCGGTAAACATCTAAAACTAATGCTAATGACCAACCCCTAACCAATTCATAGCAGCATGTGTCAAGTCCTCACCCACATGAGTGAACTGAACATTGTTCAACAAGCATTATAGGAGATAATTCAAAATGAGGGGAGCCCATAGAGCATACCTTGGATAGAGGAGCTTTAGTACAATCCTCTAGGTAGAGGATAGAGAAAGGAGTCTCTCAGCATGACCGCACTGCACGTGCATCCATGGGATTGGCCGAAGAGTATGTTGTGCAGGGGACCAGGTTGGTACCCCTATGTACTAAGTCCATAGGAGGATCCATGCCTCCACCTTATTAGTATATAAGGACTAGATATCCATCTATTTAGGGGTAGGCATATAGGCTCACTTCTGAGCATAAGTCTACCCATACTCCCATGTGTGGTCCACCACGCAAGATCACCATTGATATATTAAAGGTGGAAGCTAATGGCACACCACCATATGAGCGATGGTGGTCTAGATAGTTATAGGGTCTAGGTAGTGTCTTAGATTAGTTAGGCTACAAGCCTTTGGCTCTACCCACTCATGCCCCAAGTGAGCATAGTGTGAACATCATCAAGACTACTAGAGAGCATGGAGAGACTTCTAAGTGCACTCATGTTACACACCCACTATCTGTGCATGGTGGTTCATGGTATAGGGCATAGTAGGATGTCAATTCCATATTCATAGATAGAGGTAAAGGTATAACACATAAGTCTAATGGATATAGAACCCATAATATCACTCGTACAGAGCATGGATACTAGAGGTATCCCACGTTCGATTAGATCAATAGATCACATCGACTAGTATTGGAGCATAAATTCCAACTCCTCCAAGATCAATTAGAGGATGCTCGTATAGAGAGGCAACACATTGAAGATGAAAATCTTCAAGTGTAGAGGCTCCTTCGATAGAGGCTATATGAGAAGCGCATGCACAAAGAGCGTATCCTTGCCTAGAAGGAGCGCATGGACCAGCAGGATAGGCTAGCTAGGGCTGGTCTATATACTCATGATGAGCATAGAGAATGTGTATATAGGAAGGCTTTGTCACAAGCCAATATGCATCAAGAGTGTAGAGATGCTCGTACTCATGCTAGTGTTGAACAGAGAGAGCGGACACCACAGCTTGATGATCAGAGGCAAAGGTAGCATGAAGAAGAAGAGGGAGATGGATACGAGCAAGAATATCTTGAGAGATGCCAATTTGAGGAGGAGGAAGAGCAATGCCCTCCATTTCATACAAGGAATACTATACCTCTTAATCCACCTCCATGTCAACATAGGTAGGAGGACTTTATGTATTCAGAGGCCTATAATACCTTAGTCAAGAAGGTCAAATCCATCAAGAGACAAGGCACGACTATTCAAAAGTTGACATTAATGAAAATTCATAATGAGCCTTTGGATCCTTCGGTGTGTACTCCAGCTTACCTTGAGCATTTTGATATGCCCAAGTTAGACAATTTTAAAGGTGATGAAGATGCACAGGAACATATCATGAGCTTTGTGGATGCTTGTTTTCAGATAGAAAGCATGATGCATTGTTGCTGCGTACTTTCATCACAACACTTTATAGTCTAGCCTGGGAGTGGTTCAATTAGCTAAAGAAACTTAGCATAACTCATTTTGAGCAATTATTTGATGCCTTTCTTGAAATCTATTCCTTTGGCATCAAGAAATAGACCAATATTTTTTATCTGGCTATGCTATCTCAGCGCGATGACGAGCCAATTAAGCAGCATGGATGAGATGGAGGAGACTAATGGTGAAGTTTCCATTACCTATTCCTACCACATATTTAATCTGAATTTTTACAAAGAGTTGTGCCAAGCATATCTCATTACTACTACAGCTGCAGTAGTATCCTACATTCGAAGAGGATTTGGTGCAAGGCAAATTGATCGAAGACATCAAGTTGTAGGAATGCAACTTGAAGCTCAAGAATAGGATAGAGGGATAAAAGAAGAGTGCCACAAAACAACAGGGCAAGCAGGCCCATGTGAATCAAGTGGTGCTGAATCTCCAAAGGGAGGACAAGGGGCAATAGAAACATAATTATTAATCTCAACCTCCTCCTGCGTAGTATGAAAAGAGCAACAACAATTATAATGGAAAGAACAAAGATCAACGCCAACCTTGCCAGTTCACACCATTGATGAAATTACTGACATCAATTTTGAATCAACTATACAAGGCCAAGGCAATTAGATTGCCTGAGATCAAGCTGATAGACCCAAATCAACCCAAATCAAAGGGGTACCAAGAAGATCTTTTTGTATTTTCATCGAATGAAAGTCCATGACATTAAGGTGTGATGGACTTTCAAATACATAGTGTAAAATATGATTGACAAAGGTAAGCTTGTAGTGCCACACAACCCATAGGTGCTTGATAATCATAATATGGGGATTTATAAAAATCCCTTGCCGAATCATGATGCACCTTGTAACAACGTTGGCCAGGTCAACCCGATGCGAGTCGAACTACCTACCTAGGGGTTCGTAGGCATGGTGAACATTATCACTACACATGGAAGATATGAACAACCAAATCAACCTCATCCTCCCATTCAAATACAAGCCACACCAAATTAGTGATCGATGCAGAATATTCCAGGCCCACCAACAAGACCGATGGTGACAATAAGGAGCAGGTTGGTCCAAAACTTGTAGACAACTCCTACAAAGTTGTTGATATATGAGCTAATACAACATTCCCCTCGGCATAGGGAGACTCTTATGGATATTTTGATGTCCATTGAAGTATAGTCCCAGGATGCACATACATTTACTAATTTCATGGGACATGTACAGTAGTGTCAGGAATCGATGATCCAATTTTATGATCACAAGATAAGGAAAATTTCTACAACCATGGCTGACCCACCGTTGGATATAATCACATGTGTTAATCACATGCCATTTAAAAGGGTCTTTATTGATACCAACTCATCGATCAACATAATAACAAACAAGGTGTTGAGTCATTTGAAGCTGCCTAAATCACACATTGTGCCCACTAAATTTACATTGAGAGCATTTAATGATGCACTATGTTCAACTATCAGCACAATTATCCTACCCATGCAGGTAGGCATGAAGACCATCTTTATGATGTGTCATGTGATAGAAAGGATGATGCAGTACAACATACTACTTGGTAGACATTGGATTAGTGAAATGTATTACGTTCCCTCGATATTGCATTAGGGTGTGAAGTACATTCATGAGGGATGGGTTCACGTAGTATCATCGAACGAAGAATATTTTAAATTCATGAACATAGAATATTTGGCTAGGGATTTCATCCTCCCATCAACACACATGGATGTTTGGTCGTCATCATCAGTAAAGAAGCTAGGAGGTAAACCAATAGTACATGCTCAACCAATGCCATCTATGTCACACAGATCGGAGCACACCACTGCCACTTCCTTGAAACCATTGGCATCAGTCATGCATCGGGATGAAAGAAAGTTGAAGGTAAAAATGGGCAAGAAATAGGAGCACGAGCCCAAGCCAGTCGTTGAGGATGTTCCCACTCCTATGGAAGTTGAGGAATCCCAATACAAAGCTGAGGAGGCACCTCAACCTGCCTCACCTGCATATTTAGTAGGTTCATCCACACCATGAGTGACTGTCACATTTGTGATATAATTATCTGGTTTATCCAGATAGTGATGACAACAATCAAGCAGTCAGATTCATGGGGTCATACTTGCCAGAGTTCCCCCCAAGAGTGGGGGTGAATGAAGGATTCTATTATGACAGTGACGAAGAGAATGAAATGGAGAGAACCTATTTAGGCCATCATTACCTACATCACCATCATGTTCCTTACACAACCAAGGACTTACGTAGAGAGATTAATATTGAGCCTCATCTCAGGGGAATAGAACCAAATTTCAACGTGATTTATCACTTGTTGTTTTCCTATCCACACACATACATGGAGCTCCTTGAGCCAAATGATTATATATTGCATTCAATGCATATGGAGGATCTAGTTGTTTGTAGTCCTCATAGAGAAGATCCTTTTGTGCCTGTGCCATTAGAGCCAGATCATGGGTATGAGGACTACGTATATTATGTAGAAGTTGGACCGTGTGGTCCTGGAGATCAATACCATTCCATAAACATCATATCCATTGATTTGACCACTCCACTCCGCAATCCAGTAGATCCATCCAAACCATTGTATCTTAACAAATATGCTATTGACTAGGATCGTGCTAATTCACCCGTTGAACCTAAATATTTCTTCCCTAATAAAGAATTGTTGCAACCTTTCCATTTTGTGTTAGGTTGTGCATATGATGTTTATCATGCCAAAAATACTTCCAACGTGGAACCCATCAACCCGGATGATGACATCCATTTGATTCCTATGCCTCATCATATTGAAGAGGGATCACATATGTCTGTAGAGGAAACCTTGAGGTGGATATCAGTAATTATCCCACCAATGTAAAGAAGGTTAAATTTGGAGAGAGTCTCACTCCAGATGAGTGAGCCACCCTCATCCCTTTGCTAAAAGAGAGACCAAATTTGTTTTCTTGGACGTACAATGATATGCCAAGTCTAGATCCAAAATTGGTTATGCATAACATTTCACTAGATCTTATGAAGAATCTGGTCAAGCAAAATATTAGAAAGATGCACCCAACAATAGCCTTAATGGTGAAATATGATCTACAAAAGCTGTTGGATGTGGAATTTGTGATCTCCATTGATTATCCAGAATGGGTGTCCAATATGGTACCCATGGGAAAACCCGATGGAAGAATCTGTATTTGCACGGATTTTAGAGACCTTAACAAGGCAACACCCAAAGATTTATTTATGTTGCCCAATATTGATGCTCTCATAGATGCAACTGTAGGTCACGAAATTCTCTTCTTAATGGATGATTTTTCTGGTTACAATCAAATTTGGATTAAACCTGAAGACCAGCATAAAACTACATTTATAACATCATGGGGAATGTTTTGCTATAAATTTATGCCATTTTACCTCAAAAATTTTGGTGCCACATATTAGCGGGCCATGACATACATTTTTCATGACTATATAAACACAATTCTAGAAGATTATATCGATGAATTATTGGCCAAGTTATTGCTACGAGAAGAGCATGCAGAGGTCTTAAGGAAGGTTTTCGATCGCCTGATAGAGCGCAATGTCGGGCTGAATCCTAAAAAGTGCGTATTTGGTGTAACTTCTAGAAAATTACTAGGATTCATCATCTCTAAGTGAGGCATTGAAGTTGACCCAATGAAGGTCAAGGCTATCTTGGAAATGCATCCTCCCACCAATATAAAATAGTTAAGGAGCCTTCAAGGCAAGGTAGTATTGATAAAATGATTCATCACTCAGTTATCAGATAAATATCGACCCATGAATCGACTGCTACATAAGTGGGTCCCATTCAACTGGGACGAGGACTGTCAAGTAGCCTTCTTTGAAATAAAGCAATATCTGGTGATGCCACCAGTGCTAGCTCCACCAAGGCGAGAGGTGCCTTTTATACTATATATCGGTAACTAAATTTGTACTAGGAACCATGTTAACCCAAAAGAATGTGCAAGGTAAAGAACAAACCATATATTATATTAGTCAAACCTTTGTGAGCTATGAGCTCGGGTATGCATATGTGGAAAAATTATGTTTAGCAGTAGTGTTACAAAGAAATTGTGACACTATATGTTAAGTCATACGATATATGTGGTATCCAAACAAAATCCTTTGTAGTACATGATGAGTAAAACATATCACAATACATGTACTACGAAGTGGATCATGCTATTGATGAAATTTGATTTGGAATTCATAAGCTAGAATTCCATTAAGGGACGGGTCATAGCTGATCAGTTTGTTGAGGCACCATTTTCAAATAGCAGGTCTTTGACCATTGAGCTTTCGGATGACGTAGTCTTCATCATATTTGAAGCTCCCAAACCATAAGAACCAAAGAATAATGTTGATATGACTCTGTTATTCAACGGTTAAAAGTGTGAGCAAGGAGGTGGTGCAAAAATAGTGTTTTTCATGTCGTAAAGAGCTCCAATGCCCTTGTCATTTAAATTGGATTTTTTGTGCACCAAGAACAATGCTGAGTCTGAAGTCCTACTACTGGGCCTCAACACAACTGTTGCCATGAATATTAATAGATTGAACATCTTTGGTGACTTCTTGCTCATAGTAAATCAAGTTAAAGGTCTATTTCAGTTTCGATATCCTATACTAAAAGCCTATAAAGATCTAGTTGCCATGTATTTGGCTAAATTTGAATGGTATGACATCGAGGTAATCCCTTGATCATAAAATAGGTTTGCAGAAACCATGGCATATTTGGGATAATTAATCCCTCTAAATCTATCTATGGATTTCACTACCATCCATGTCAATACGCTCTCGCATGCAACAACAGAGCATGCGGTCTATGATAACAAATAATTAGTCAACATGATCAGTGTATAACCAAAAGTTGAATGGTTCTACAAAGCTAAATAATTTCTTAAGAAGGCATCCTGGGGGTCATTAACCTATTAGAGTCTGACGAGGAGTGGTACCACCATTCACCATAAGGTTATTTCCTAGTCTACATTTGCAAAAGTAAATACACAGGGAGAGCAAGTCGTCTTAGCATTTGAAGTTGAGGCTTATCAAAATTGGATGTCCCAAATCCATGACTTCCTAAAACTTGGTATAATGCCAAAGGGATTATCACATGCCAAAAAACACACATTGAAACAAAAATTGACTAAGTATATCTTACTAGGATATATTTTGTACCATAGAAGCTACGATGAAGTTCTCCTTCATTGTCTAAAGCCTAAAGAGTCATCTTGGGCAATATCACAAGCTCATGATGGTACATGTGGAAATTTTAGTAGCATGGCCATCGTCAAGCGCATCCTTCACATGGGTTATTATTGGACCACTCTATAGAAGGATTGTAATGCGCATATCAAGAAATGCGTCAAATGTCAACATCATGCTAATCTTATGCACTTGCCATCACTGGACTTACAACCCATCCAAGCAGCTTGGCCATTTGCTCAGTGGGGACTAGATATTATAGGCAAGATCTCTCCTCTGTCATCAAGCTAACATACATTTATAATCATGGCTACTGAGTATTTTATAAAGTGGGTGGAAGAAATACCCTTAACATTGACAACTAGAGCTCATATAGTAGAGTTTATACTAGAGCATATCATAAGTCATTTTGGGATTCCATCCAAAATAATATTGGATAATGAAACATATTTCAAGAACAAAATTGTGAGAGCTTTGACATCTAAATATAGAATCAAACACAATTTTGTGACTCCATACTATCCGCAAGCAAACGGGTAGGCTGAAGCTTCAAATACGATAGTGATGGCCATCTTGAAAAAGGCAGTCCAATAAAACCATACAGACTGGCATATCCAACTACCCCTTGCATTATGGGCTTATAGGACTAGTATTTAGATGCCCACTGAGGCAACATCATTCTCACTAGTATATGGCACTAAGGCCATTATGCCCTTGGAATTGGAAATTCTAATGTTGCGCGTCACATTGAAAGAGTTCATCGATGATGACACCACACGACAAGCTCACCTAGATCAATTGACGTTGCTTGATGAACATCGCGTGAATGCCCTAGAGCATCTTCACGTTTATCAGGAGTGACTAAAATGAGCTTACAATATCAAAGTCCACTAGAGAGACTTTGAAGTTGGGGATCTTGTATTGAAAGAGAACCAATAGAACTCTAATTTACCCCCAGATATACGAGACAAATTTGTGACTAATTGGCTAGGACCCTATATCATATCTGAAAAGATTAGTTTGTGTACCTATTACCTAACATCTCTAGGAGGTGTTGAAGAGCCTAAACCTCTCAAAATCATCCATCTTAAGGTGTTATATTCTTGAGAGCATAGTAAAAGGCTCCGAGGGTTGCTTGTAACCACTCGGTCATCCTAAAAGGCCCCAAACACTCTCATAAGTAGTTTGGTCAATAAAAAAGCTCCAAAGGCATATGTAAGCCCTTTGGTCAAACCTAAAATGGCTCAAAGGGTTCCTGAAACCACTTGGTCATGTCAATCAAAGGCCTCGAGGGTTTGTTCAAAATCGCTCGGGCATCCTAAAAGGCTCCAAGCTTGTCTGTGAGTTGTTTTGTCAATCAAAAGGTACCAAGAGTTTAGGAAAAATTGCTTGGTCAAACCAAAATCCCCAAGGAATCTTAAAGGATCACTTGGTCATCCCAAAATCCCCAAAGGTGCTCATAAATCCTTTGGTCAAAGCCAAAAGGCTTTGAGGGTTTCCTTAAAATCGCTCGATCATCCTGAAAAGCTCCAAGGATTTTATCGAAAGATCGCTTGGTCAATCTAAAAGCTCCAACAAAATTTCCTCACCAGTTGGTCACTCCTAAAGGCTCCAGAGGTATGTACTCACTATTTGGTCAGATATGAGGATCAAAACTCATAAAAATTATAAAATCAATAAAATCCAAAAACATTCACATTTGCATTTGAATTTTGCATTTTTATTTTGCATTCACTCATGCATTCACTGCATTATTGCATTGCATATAGGAATGCATCATCCCTTGCATTCCATAATAGAATGGATTGTGTTTGTCAGTATTACAAATGACACTACGTTTGTGTCTAAATCATGCATATCTACATTTATCATAAATCCATCATTCATGTGAGTAATTATGTTTTTTTAACACAACCTATTTTGTTGCTATGGAGATATACTAGGGTTTTTTGGTCATTCAACCATACCTAGAGTGTAATATCTCCTTTTTGAGCAGTTAGTTAGATGCAGTGGTTTAGCTTACTCACGGGTTCCCGTAGGCTAGGGCAGATTGCAAGGGAGTCTAACTAGAGTTCTGGGAGCAGATAATTGAGTGAAATGGGTATTTGAATCCACTATTAGATGTTGAATCAGATGGATAGAGCCTTGAATTACTATTTTTAGTAAGTTAGTTTTAGGATTTCAAGAAAAACGAACGATGCATTGATATTCTTCATCGAAATGGGTGTCCGTATCTATTCTCAGTTTGTGGATCGGATAATCAAAAGGCCAAGTTTTTAATGTGCGAAGGTTTAATTATATAAAGGAAAATTATTTAAATACTTTATATAGTTTAAAACATTATTTTATAAAAAGGGGACGTGGGACTTAAAAAAGAGTTATGTTTCATGATTTATACCACATTGAGCGTGCAAAAGGAGTTTGTTGTGGAGGAGTCTATTTATTTGGTGGCTTGGTCTCATTTCATGTCATTCTAGATTTTGGTTATTTTATCTAGAGTTTGAGGCCAGTGGCTGAGACTTCTTCTCCGAAGGGATGAAAACCCCAACGGTGTGGCTAAGGATGAAACCCCTCAGATTTTTGGAGCTGGACGAAACCCCAGTTCTCTGTTGGTGAATTCACACAGGATTCACGCTTTGGTGCTTCAACGATTTCAGAGGTACTTTGGTGTTTGCTGATAAAGTATTTCAAGGGTTTTAAAAATCAGATTGCATAAGGATTTGTGGAAAGATTGTTGATCTTGAAAACATTGTAATTTGTGCCCTAGAATAAAATCTAAAATAAAATTGCAAGTTATTTCTCAATCAATGCATTTTGTATATTTTGCAATTTGGGTTATATTGTTGGAATTTATTTTTGTTCTTCAAGTTTTATATCTGCAATAATTTTTAGATCAGAAATTTTTTAACAGTCCCAACCAAGGGGGACATTACAGTGGTATCAGAGCAAGTCTATTCTGCCAGCCTGTGGAAGCCTAATTAAATTTTAGATTCATGGAGTCTTATAATGATTGGTCTAGGAGACAGTGTTATTGGGATAGGACTTAGAGTGAGATACAAAAATCCATCAGTCAATTAACAGTAATGATGCAAATTTCTCTACCTTCAGTTTTCCTCAGGATAAGGTTGATTTTTCATTCAAAAAGTTGTCGAAGAAAGAAGTTGAACAAAATACTTTACAAGATCCTAAAATTGTAGCTAATATTACGGCTAATAAAGTTGAGTTTGTTATCCCAAAGAATATTGACAAGGGTAAACAACAGTTAACAAGAAAGGAAAGGAAATTTAGTGATATAAAGGTTACAGGACTTCCTCATGGAAGCAAAAATCAGTTGAGGAGAGAAGGGCGATGTTTCACTTGCAAAAGGGAATGGTCACTTGGTCACAATTGTGAAGACGATAAATAGAATGACTTAAGGCAGCCAAGTGCAGAAGAGGACATCAGTAAAGTTGAAATATTAGAGTTTGGGAAATATGCTTCATATTAAGAATCATTCATAACAAGAAACCAGAATGATGTTGGTGATGATGAGGAAGATAGCACAACAGTTTTGGATATGCACTTAGAATAATCTAGTGTGGATTGTGAAATATTTAATATAAGGTATGATGAATATTATGATTTTCCTATCATCAATTCATGAATGCATGATAACATATTTCATAATGAAGTGTCCGTAGATCCCATATTTGATGAGGAAATGATTATGAATGAAGAGGATTCTTCACTAAAAACCAAAATGGAAAGAATCAATAGATTGTTGGATGGTGATTTCTCCAAGGAGTTGGAGACTATTGCAGATTTAGAAGAAGATGCAATTGTTGATGAATTTCCACTTGAGCATGAGACTGAACTAGTCGATGAGATGAGTAAAAATCATATTATGATCATGCCTTCTATTCAATAAAATTGTAGGGAAGAACAGAAGGAAAAAAATAATGAAGATGAAGTTAATTCATCCTATGCTTCGATAAATGGAGAATTATACAATGGTCATCAAAAATATGGTGAGCATGCTAATTTTGATATTGTCAAATCAGCAACAAATGATAGCATTCATGCAGTTGTTAATTCTGAAGATGAGGACAGGTTTGTCATTACTTCAGAGCATGTAATTGGGGAGTGCAATATTATGAAGGAGGTTGATTTTGATCATTGTACATGGGATAGAAAATCTAAAAGTTCATTGTGTGATGTTGATTCCAATCCATTTCAAGGTTGGAAGGACTAGTTATAGGTCATAAAGGAGCAGATTGTTCAGACATTAACTCACTTGGATAGGACACATGAGTTTGTCGAGTGCCTCTTTTAGGTAGCCCAGCTTGGGGAGAGATAGAAGTTGACAGTTGGAGCTACTATTACTGATTTGCAGGCTATCAAGCAGGCATTAGAGGTGATAAAATATGATTATTTGAGGTTGCTATCCGACAGGGATCAAGCCTTACAGTTTGCAGATAAGGCCTTCCAAGAACTCAAAGAGAAAGAGGATTTTTTAGTTTTCATAGGGTTTTTATTGGTGAAGTTCATATGGACGGTTGTGTGAGGTATGTACATTATTTTGATTTCAGCCCTCTTATAGATGAGTGGACCATGTTTTTTATGAAACATAATAGTGAGTCGGATGAATTTTTTGATAGACTTCATAATTCACTTGGCTATGGGATACCTCCTTCATTATAAGGAAAATTGGATTTTTGTAGAGATAGCAGTGGATTTTATGTAGGAAAGGAATTGTGGCTGAATAGTATTCCACCTATGTGTAGGTTAGCCCAGCGGTATTCTTCAGGTAGTGGGAATTTCAGATTCCCTATTGGTATTGGTTATCTAGGAGTGTCTATGAGGGAGTGGAAGACACTCGTTGGCCCAAGGAGCAGTACTGGTGATAGAATATGGATATGGGATCCAAGAGAGATTATAGATATTGACTGTATAGTGGTGCCATGGCAGGGGAATTTTCATATTTTAAATTTTGGTTCTCATAGGGATTATAGCTTGGATGGTTATGATGGATTCATTACCGAGTTATTGGTGAGGCTAGTTCAGCTGAGGCACATGGACTCTATAGTTATGATCAGAGTGACACAGTGTCAGCATGGTGATGCTGACATGATACTAGTTTGGGACCCCAAGAATCTACTTGATTTCAATGATGGATCATTTTTTAGTTTAGTGACAAATTCTGGGAGAGTTTTTAGCTTTAGCATATTCAAATGGATGGTAGGGGTTACCAACTTTGTCAGTTCTTTTGGTGGCAGTTGGTGGCTATATCACTATCATGGGACATTCATCAAGTTTGTTTAGGATCCTGGTATTTTCATTGATGACAACCAAGAATTTTTAGTTGATTGGGATATTCATGAGCATTGCTTGAGGACAAGCAATATTTGGGAAGGGCAGACTATAATGTCCCCTTTCTGAGTAGTTAGTTAGATGCAATGGTTTAGCTTACGAGTTCTTGTAGGCTAGGGAATATTATAGGGGAGCCTAACAAGAGTTCTAGGAGAAAATAATTGAGCGAAATGGGTATTTGAATCCACTCTCATATGTTGATTCAGATGGAAAGAGCCTTGACTTACTATTTTTAGTAAGTTATTTTTAGGGTTTCAGGAAAAATAGATGGTACAATGATATTCTTCACCGAAATGGGTGTCCGTATCTATCCTCATTTTGTGGATCGGATAATCAGAAGGCCAAGTTTTTAATGTGTGAAGGTTTAATTATATAAAGTAAAATTATTTAAATACTTTATATAGTTTAAAACCTTATTTTATAAAAAGGGGATGTGGGACTTAAAAAATAGTTATGTTTCATGATTTATCCCACATTGAGCATGCAAAAGGAGTTTATTATGGAGGAGTCTATTTATTTGGTGGCTTGGTATTATTTCATGTCATTCTAAATTTTGGTTATTTTCTCTAGAGTTTGAGGCAAGTGGTTGAGACTTCTTCTCCAAAGGTGCGAAAACCCCAACGGTGTGGCTAAGGACAAAACCCCTCAGGTTTTTGGAGTTGGAAAAAACCCCAGTTCTTTGTTGGTGAATACACACAGGATTCATGCTTTGGTGCTTCGACGATTTTAGAGGTACTTTGGTGTTTGCTGATAAAGTATTTCAAGGGTCTTAAAAATTAGATTGCATAAGTATTTGTGGAAATATAGTTGATCTTGAAAACATTTGTAATTTTTGCCCTAGAATAAAATTCAAAATAAAATTCTAAGTTATTTCTCAATCAATGCATTTTGTATATTTTGCAATTTGGGTTATATTGTTGGAATTTGTTTTTGTTCTTCAAGTTTTATATTTGCAATAAGGTTTAGATCAAAAAATTTTAACAGTCCCAACCAAGGGGGACATTACATAGAGGTCTTATCAAAATTTGGTAGAAAGCTTGATTTGCTTTTGTAGCGGAGGTTTAGTTAGTATAGCCCTTATCTTATCAAAATCCTATCACTAATCAATAAATTAAACAATCCTAACAAGGACTAGGGGAATATGAAAGTTGTGAAGTAGGACCAGGTATCCTGAGGCAAAAAGAGTTATTCTTGATTATCCCTCTATGCGGACGGTATGGGAAATATTGGCAGTTGACAAAAGGACAAGTTATTTCCCTATTTATAATCCCTTTCTTACGATAAAATGAGCAATATACTAGAGTGATATCCCACATAAATCCTCAATATTGATACCCTAGATCGATATCATAGATTGACTTCCTAGATTGATATCCCATACTGATATCATAAGATCAATATCCTCAATCGATATACTAGAAATAGTTTTCCCATGTAAATCCCCAAAAGGAAGGTTTTTGAAGAAGATTATCAAGTATAAATGCTGAAAATTGAAGATCAAATGAATATCATAAAATAGGCTCAAATCAAGTTCAAAGTGAATATCAAATGAAGATCATAAATCAAAGTTCGAGTGGAGATCAAATGAAGATCCAAAAATCTAGTTCGAAGAGAGATCGAATGAATATCCATAGATAGTCCAAAATGAAGATAAAATTGACTCCCTTGCTTCACTACATATGAGCAAGTATCCCAAAAATTGAAGGATAGAAATGAATGAGCTTGAATCCCTAGAATTGTTAGCACTATCGTACCTTACACATGACAATATGTCTGATACACTTGCATCTCGCTTGTGGGTAGACCAATGTTTGAATGTAGAAGAGCTAGCTTCAGGTGTCTTGTATTTCCTAGTGGCTTAGTCCAACTAAAATATAATCTTGGGATTGGATAAGACATTTTTGGAATCCCTATCTTAGAAATGGGTTGAAAGAATCTCACCTGACATCGAGGAATGCTCGTGTCTTGTCTTAATATAATCATGTGCACACACAGGGATAATGAACAGTTAGGGCCTATCCTAGCGCAAGCCTTTTTTCTCAAAATTTTAGTGTGGTTAGTATGCAACTTTTGATAATTCTAGTAGGGTGTTTGAGTCTCATGGAAAACCTCAAAAATTTCTCTCATAGCAACAAAATATCAAATATTGCAAACAATATAAAATCATCAAATTGCAAAGTATCGAGTCCATGATACATCATCATATAGAGCACAATCAAGATATAGGATAGATACTGGATGGATATTAGAAATAATATTTAGACGGACACTAACTATCTCATGCATATTTTTCAAATTTGCAAAGGAAAATAGAATGACACATTATATCATTTTCATCATACAACTGCATTCATTGCATTTCATATATGGGTGATTAATTTATTAAATTCTTATCTTAAGGATTTTTAATTATATTCATGATTTTTATACATTCTGTGGTGTCATCCATTAGATCGATAAACATATTTGCATTCATTCCTTATGTTTTAAGTGATTAAATCATACAAGTTCATTTAAATTAGATCACCATCATGTAAATAATGCATTACATACATCACACATCTAAGCATATAGATCACTGCATGTTATCATCATCATAAATTAAATAGCTATCTAGTGCATGTCATCCATACATCACATCATATAGCATCAAATTAACATAAGCATTGCATCCATGTGCATAAAATAAGCAAAAAAATTAAAAATATACAAGTACATAGAATGAGCTATAAATGATCAGATCATATATATGTGTCTTAAGAGTACATCAGGACTATACAAAATTCTTGTAGGCTACAATCATGTAGGTCCTAGATCTTACACCAAAAATGGTACATATGGAAAGTGTAGCCTAGATCTAGTAGAGCCCTAGGCCTACTCCCCTTGAGCTAGATCTCTCACCACCTCCCTCAGCCCTGTGCCCTAAAGCCTGCTCTACAGTCAAATTTGGTGCCTACTGTTTGCCTTGTTGAAGGCCTTGTGTACCACCTAACCCAAAGAGGCCTAACACATAGGATACTAGTATGTCTAAGTGGCTAGACCTATGACTATAAGTCACACCCGTATCCCTATAACTCCTATGAGATCTTCCTCCATGTGTGCTAGAGGACCTATGTGTCCTCTCTATCCTATGAGTCCACTGGCTGGAGCTCACCATGGACTATCCTAAATTCTGGGACCTGGTCGTATGGGACCCCATAACATGTCTATCCTTTGGTACCTCCAAGCCCCACAATTTTATGAAGCCCTCTAGCTGGGATATGCAACCTACCCTCACATTGTAAAGTTCATTTCCCTAATCTATGAGGGAAGTGAGCCACCTAAACTCTACCATGGGATTACCACCTCCTAGTAGTATAGCTGATGGTGCTACTAGTGGTGCCATGATAACTTGAGATGAAGAGGGATCTCCTTTGTTATCCTAGGACTAAGCTAAGTCCCTCTTTGCTATAGCCACATCTCATCATGCCTATGCTACATATAATGAGCTCATCAACTCCTGAATCCTACTCTTTGATGTTGTAGCCTAAGTTGTGAGGGCTATAGTCTGCTCTTGAGCCTCTACCAGCTATTTATCCCTATGAGCTAGCTTTTCCTCTAGAAGGGTGATAGTCATATCCTATTGTAGCTACTGGGTCTGAAACTTGCCAACATGACTCTGTAAGTCAGTAACTTGAGCAAGGAGCTCCCCTACATCACTATTAGGAGGCACCTCACCCTACTCTAATGCCTCCTCCTTTGCCTCTACCTATGGAGCCTCCTCTATGATGGCCTTTGCACCCCATCTACCCTCGATTTGTTGGTGCACCCTACGCCTATCAAGATCAGCCCCTACTTCTGCTTGGTCGTCTACTCTACCTAGAGGTCCTGAACCCTACCACTATAGGAGGTACCACCATGTGTCGTATGCTAGGGTGGTCCTAGGTGTGTCATACCTAGACTCTTGGAAGTCATCAGCCTCATCTCCAAAATCTATAAGGTAAATCCATGATAGATGTGTCTCTAGCATGAGATGCATGTACACAAAAGGAATCTTTGGGATATCCTACACCAAGAAAAACTACCATAAGATGCAAGAGAAGAATTGATACTCTCTAAAATCGACCTTACAACTGAGTAACCACCTATCTTTGTGAGCCTATAATAGTCACTCACCTGCCTCTGTCCAATCTAGGCACTCCCTATAGGGATCCCACTCAATGTCATCCATCCCAAGAGTTGCAAGCTGTCTAATTTAATAATCAGTGTCTCCAACATGGGTCCTACTCTAGAACCCCTCCTCCTCTCATGGCCAGAAAATGGTATAGAACTGATGCATTTTGTCAATGGCCATGATGTGGAGAGGTAGGTCCATGGGATGCTCGATCTAGATATGTTTCCAACCCTAGATCTATAACAACAAGATGCAGTTAATCCCTTCATGGCTTTAGCTAGTAATCTAGTATAGCTCCTGGTAGAGCTGACATAGCAGTGTGCTCCCCCAATATAGGCATAGTGGTTGAGAAGTGGAGCTCTAGATAACTCACCAAACACTGGCTAGGAGGTTCCAGGGAATCCTCATGCCCAAGGAGTTTGGGAGAACTATCTTCACCATAAGGGTCATGAAGATCACCACACGGACTGATAAAATGTGTTTGCCCTACCAATATCCTATGTGGACACCTCCATGATCGATATTATCCTAAGCATCCTTGCTCCAATCATGGAAGATAGCATTAAAGATAGACCCCTTTATATGATAATAGGAAGAGGTGATGGCCTTGCCATTGATAGGGATCCTAAATATCCAATAAAAGTCCTCTAAGGTCATAGTCATTTCACCTGTAGGCAGGTGAAAGGTGTTGGTCTGCGCATTCCAGTGTCGGGCCAACATAGTCAAGTAGGTTTGATCTACCATAATAGTGGGTAGATCTAGTACATAGTTGAATCTGAAAACTCTAAACCATGCACACTCGCCATCAGTGAGTTGTCTATGAAGAATCTTAAGTAGAACAGGCTCGTGAGCCCTAGAGGTCAAAATTTAAAATAAAAGCAGTATATAAGCTAAAATTTTAAATAAAAACGTCAAAAACATCTAAAAACTGATAAAAAGACAAAAACATGTCGCAAGGCATTCATAAAAATAAAAAATATCAATTAGGCAAGTCATAATTGCATTAAATGACATCAAATGCCTTTTAAACTTTAGAAAATGCAAAAATTTGACAAAATTTTTCTAAGGTTAGTGAACCACGGGTCAACCCTGCGGTCCGCATGCGGTCAAAATATGACCGTTGTAGTTTGAATGTGAACCGCAGCTAATAGTTGCGGTCCCCAATCTAACAATTGGAAACCGCAACTGCTAGCTACGGTCTAGGAAGAATACCCATTTTGGGTACCTTCCTAGACTTTTCCACTAAAAAAAATTAAACCTAACTAAATCTAATCTAGTGAGGTTCATTACCAACTGTTTAGTGAGGTTATTTTTTTGCATTTCTTAATGTGGTTCATTTTATTGGTATTGAATTTGAGGACTTGGTTTCGAATTACCTTGCCCGCTCTACAGCCTCTACTAGTTGATGGTTGATAAGCATTTGCCATTAGGGTATCAAGTGCAGTATACGGATATGTTTTAGAAAGCATTCTGGATCAGTGAACGTCTCCTATCTCTTAGAGCTCTCTTAATGCAACTATTTTCAAGAAAAATAATGAAAAATTTAAATGGGAATGGCTATTTAAAGGTCCTAATTTTGGTAGATCGTAGCTGACACCTACGGTCCCAAAATTAGGGTTTTTTGATCGCAGGCCCTAACTACAGTTACCAAAAGTTGAAAAATACAACCGTAGACAATACTTGCGATTCGTAGCTAGCATTAAATGCACTAAAAACCCACCATGGGAAGGTATAGAAATGTAAATTAATGACTCCTAATGGATCAAATTTCAAAAGGAGCAATCAATATTACAAATTTTGTGATGTTCAAAGCACCGAGATTGATCAATAAATCAAAATTAACAAAAAAATCAAATAATTAAAAATCAAATGCACCTTGTATTCAGTACTTTACCCTATACACTTGGTGGTTGCAGTGACTTGTGATCCATGCAATCCGGAAATATGAGTAAATTACCATAAGGATATTTGGGATAAAATTGTCATTGTTGATATGATATGCTTCTTTTCAATCCCTAAGAAGGCCTTCGCGGCTAGACTGCTCCACGAGAATGAGGTGTTTCATGTCATGTCTCGTATGACATCTTTTAGCAAATCATCGATAGCTTGATTCAACACAAATTTAATTGGATTTGCCTCATTTTGATTCCCTAAGATGGCTATTGTAGCCTGACTGCTCCATGGGATAGGAATGTGCAATTACTATTAATAGTTGGAATCATAAGCTGAACTAGGCCTAGCCAAGGCATTAATTTGCTCAAATATAAATTTTTTCATATCATCCATGGTGGTCAAGTGAAATTGTCATTTTAATAATTTTCATTACCGTCATCGACTCGTCGCTTGAGGGGGTAGTCATAATATCAAATCATAATAAAAATTAGCAGAAGATCCCTTAGATCGTAGATCCCTTGATCTTGTCAAAATTATGTTCGTCTTACAAATCATCATCAACAACTATCATAAGCTTACCCCTTCTCTTGTGGTAAATAGAAAATATGATAATTTATTTGTATCTCTTCTCATTTTTGTTATATAGGCCTAACTCCTATTGTAGCATCAAATGCTACCCGAATTCCTGATGGTGAGTGTAAGCTTTTCAAAATTTAAGCCTTTCAATGAGAAGGAAGCAATGATTCTAGGATGTGCATCCTTTTGCAGGACTTGGTGCATCTAATGTTGATCCGACTAATGATCATCATAGAACCTTCGACATCATTTTAGGTCTATTTTTGCTCAACATTATTCGATATCATAATGCATCTCAAAATGGAAATTTGTAGACACCTAAAATACATCATGTTGAGGGTGACTACTCATATGGACATGCTACAAGACCATATGGAAGATCTTGGATAGACTCCAAGATAGAATAGTGGTTCTAACCACTCAAGTTGGGCTCCTTGGCCTATTTAGTCTGAACCACAGACCATACCTATGGTCTACAGTATGAACCATGGCTAAGTCCTGTGGTTTACAGTCTGAACCACATCTACAACCTACGGTCTTAACTAAAGTTTAGTTGGCATTCATCCAAGCCAAATTGGTTTGAATAGCCATTTTTTCTAGAAGAAGGTGGTTAATGGATGGAAGATTATAGAGGTTTCCATTCCAATTGTCCTAACCACCTCTTCTTGATATTGGCTTCTCCATGAATCTACCCCTAGCCCTAGGGCATCCTATAAATACCCCCTCCAAATGGGGAGATAAGGAAGAGATTTTATTGATCAAGTGAGTAACGAAGGCCTGTTGAATTGCATACTAAATTCATGCATTGGAGAAGGCCACTTTGCTATTCACCTAAATATCAATTTGCCATGGAGGTCCTAGGAGCCTAGAAGAGCTAAGAAACAAAAATCCAAGCAAAAAAAGGTCCCTCATAGTGAATCAACTACCAAATTTGTTAGAAGGACACTAAATGCAACCCTTGAACATCAATTGGACAAGGAGGTCAAGCCCACTGTCCTTGATTTTAAGGGTAAACTTACTTGAGTGCTCACCACGGCTTTCAGCTGTGGTTTATAGTGCAGACCGCACACTAGTGTTGCGGTTTGCAACAGAGGTATCGCCACCTTACCATTTTTATTTTTACCCATATAATTAGATTAGATTAGTCATTTACATAGTTTAATTGTAGTTGTAGAGATTTCTGATCGATAGATTTAGAGTTAGAATGATTTTAGTGTATTAGCATAAAATAGACATTAATGGGTTCTTTATGACTTTTAAAGCTTAATTTCCTTTAATTGAACCATGCAAATATTAAATTCTATACTCTTTTATGTATTTCCATGAATCTTTGTTAGTTTAGCATAGTTTAAATATATTTTATATGCTTTCTTGATTTCATTTTTCAATGGCATCTTTATGCATCTTTCCTTTTAAGGGCCTCATCGTGAGAGGCTGCCTATGTTTTTGATCATTATTTGTTGTTTCTTGACCGTAGGGATCTACATTCAAAGGAGCTTAACATTTGAATCCTTCCTCAATGCAAATAATAGGGTCAACTCCACCCTAATATAGTTCGTGTCACCCTACGAAGGCATTTGAAATATCACACCTACCATTGAGAGGGAAAAAAATGCACAAATATTATTATAATATTGTATCAACATGATTATCCCTAAGAGGGATGTATTTGTAACCCGAAATGACTTCATAATGGAATAAAGTTTCTTTTATTGTTTATCTTGTTGTCAATTTCTTGCATTTCATACATATTATTTTCACTATTACACTAGGATTCTGATCGGGTGTGAGCCTTTATGGTGGTTACAGGATGGCATAGAATCATCTAGAATAATTTCAATACTAACACAAAAACAATAAAATAAATTATATCGATGATGAAATAGAGCTAATCACTGATAAAAAATCATGTTTAAATGATATATTGTGAGTGTATAATCTAGAGAATGTGACAAAGAATGATGCAATGGGTGTCTCATGTAATTTATAAAGTCTTGATTTTTTTGTGAAATGGTGGTTGGACTCAATATAGAAATGATATTTGAACATAAATTCATATCATAGATCACTTCACATAATCATTTGATCAATATGAAATGCTCACTTCACTTACCATGCTTAAACATACTAAGGATTAATGTGGCATCAAAAAATATAAGTGAAATTAATGGTATACCATCATCACTTAAAGTGGAAATGGCATTGCCCATTGTTTTTTAACTAAGATCTAAGATCTACATTGTCAAACCTAACACATTATATTTTCATTAAATATACATCGGATAAAGCATGTATTATTAATTTTTTTATTATATGGATGAAGGGGTTTTGAAAGGTTCCCCAAACCTTTTACAAAGAGGATCCAACCATCCTTCCAAAAGAGACTAGGAAGGAAAGGACAAAAAATGGCCACAAGCATACAAAACACCCAAGAGACAAACAAGCTCCAAAAACCCAACAAGAACCAACACTATGAGGAGCTAAAAATAACAACAACCAACCAAAGGATACAAAAAACCCATGCAGGGGTTAAAACCTAGAAACAACCACACCGTATAGAGAACCTCATAAGGGAAGAGGACCGAGAGAGAAAAAAAAAACTAGAAGATCAAAAGGGAACAATGGAGTCGAGACCTAATTCTTGGTGCTTCTAGAACTAGCATCCTTATCTGCTCCTTCCTCCTTTAGCTACCACTACTCCCAATCCATCAATACTAGAATTTCTTCTGCATAAGATATAGTAGTTTGCATAGAATCAATCATATACCTTTTCAATTTTAGAAATGCACATTTGAGAGGCTTGGGGGTAGACCCTGAGGTCTAGATCCAATGATCTTGAGAATTTTTCACACTACCCGCATCAAGGATGAGCTTCACTTTCTTGGGAGGTAGAGCAAAATATTTTGAATTGGATTCATTGATGCATAGGGAGGCCTTACCAATGTTGGCTATCTTGGCTACTAGATGTTTGGATTATCTATTCCACTCATCGCTACCTACCCTACCCTTTTAAGAAGAGTTGGTCACCTTGGCCAATGACCCCACAAAAGGGTTAGCATCATTAATTTCCCAACTTATTGACTTAGAATATTAAGAATTAGTTGATTCTGGGTAGTCTACAATTGGTATCGGTGTCCTACTAAGGGAATTTAGTATTTTCACATCATCTAGACCTCTAGATTTTACCACGTGAATTAAAATAATTTTAACCAACCCCTAGTGAATTGGGTCTTGGCAAATCACTTTTTACCCTAATCATTAATCTTGACATGGATTGGAACAAGAATGATGGTATGTTCATCAATCTCTTATGATGTAAGTGATTGAGGAACATAAAATGGAAACTTCTTAGGATCTCCTTGTTCTCATACAATGTTAGATATTGCATAATGAATAGTGCTAACATATCCCAAGGGTCTTTCAATAAATTATGCTTAAAATCATTCTAAATTCTAACCAATTCTTGCTCATCACCTAGGAAAATCTGGGACTCTTTTGAAATAGAGTGTTTTTCTCTATTGTGAATGAATCCATATGTAGCCAAGCCTATCACTTCATCAATCAATGGAATATTAATTTTTAACTCAAGAGTCTTGACCTTGACTGCTTTTTTGCACTAGGAGTGGACCAAATGCTTTGCGATCTCCTTGTGGTTCCTAGTAAACTTCAACAAGCATTGCAAAATGTTACCCTTTAAAATTTTCTTGACATCTTCATCAATAGTCAAATAACATGGCTCTAGAATAAAATTTGCCATTATTCCAAGAGTTTTGATGCTAACATTGCCAACTCCACTCTATGAAATCACACTACAGCCATTCCAAGAAATCATCAAAGTCTAACAAGAAAATATAGAACAAAGCAAAGATTTCTAAAATTTAGTTGCCTTGGATACTCATGAATAATCATGAGACCTAAAAAAGGAGAAAAAAAAATTTGCAGTCAACCTAAAATACCTTCACCAACTTCTTACCAACTCATCGACTAGGATTTGTACCATGGAATCATCCCCTCTATTTCCTTTCCAAGATATCTTGATATGCTTACAATTTTAGATAAGAAAGTTTTGAAATCCTTGCTCCTTGACCTAAGCTAAATGGAATTGATAACCAAACTACATCGAGAAAACATATCACACAAGTTCATAGGGCTCCCTCTTGGGGTGATAATTTCACTTGTGAGATGCCTCCAATGTAGGCCCTTTCTCTCAGTCATGGAGAAAGGCCATCTGGCCAAGCCTATGAGGTAATGCCAAATCTACCTGGAAATATTTGTGCCACTTCAGCCTGACCTAAATATTCCACTAGCGACCTCCCAATGCCTCATTGGGAAATAATCATTGACAAACTTATTAACATGAATACAAGCTTTTAACCTCTGCTTCAAATGTATCCTGGGAATAGAGGCCCATCCACTCCAATGATGGATTTATTTCCCCTGATATTTGTGATAATAATTTTACATTTACCTAATTAAGGAGCAATGGGTTCCATTTATTTCAATAGAATTCCATCCTTGGTACGTCCACCTTAGACCCAAATAATTTATGCTGGAAAATATCCTTGTGCTTGATTTCAAACCAAATCTAAAAGATCAGGCTTGGTTACCAGATGGCTCTTGAGAGATAATTAATTTTACATGTAGATAGTTTGGCCACCTGTAATACAACCACATATGATTTCCACTTATAATAGGAGCACTAAACATGATCTAGTTTGAATTCAAAAAATGGAGGCTCTTTAAGAGGGGGTGACCAACGGTCATGCCTGCATGGACCTGGTAGTTAGTTTCAATAGCAACTTTGGATGGAATATTACCTTATTATGGTCTCATTATCAAATTTAGCTAACCCTTCTAGGAAATTTTTGGAGCTAAATTTGATTCAAACTTTTAAACCCCCAAATTTAAATTTTTTGTTTCAATCAAAATTCTTAATAATGCTAGTCACTTCTTCAACCGGTGTGAGTAATTGATTTTATCATGATATTGTGTGATGATTTTAACCTTGGTTGTTAATAATTTGTGCCTTTTTATTTTATAATGCACAATAGGGGATATGACAAGATTTTATCATTCAGATTTTTTTAACAAATCCAAACTCTGATCCTCATAAAATAAAGTTTCCCTTGGGCTCAAATCAAATGATAAGTCTTTAAATCCTAAAGTGTTCAAAAGTAAGAGGAAAAATTAATCACATGCCTTGGTCTAAAGCCTGAAAAGCATAACTAATGTTGAAAAATTTAATTAAGACTTAAGGGTATGCACCCCATCTAGTTAAAAATTGAGCACCTTAGATCAAATCCAAAGGCCATGCTCAAACTTGTTTTAATCGGATGATGGCTCTATCACAAATCGATTAAGGATTAATTCAAGCAAGTTAAAAGACCTAAAAGATTATAACCGAAGATCGAAAGCCATTAAAACTTAATAAAATTAAAATCGTGCAGCTTCACCAATATGGATGGATGTGCTTGAGTTAAGCCTGATCCAACGGATGCACATTCTCCAAAAATTCAAATCATTAATGAGTCAAAAAAGGTTACAATTTCAAATTAAAAGCCTAAATTATAGCCCCCTTTCAATTAAACATCAAAAAAGTCCAAAAATATGAGGGTTGGGCTCAAACGAACTCAAAAGATAAACGGTTGCACATGATCCATTTTAAACACGCTTGATTTAATTAAAATCCTCATTAAAATACTATAGTAAAAGGCATTAAGGGTATGCACCCCCTTCTAAAATAAACATTGAGCTAATTAGCCTAATTAGACGATAGTGCTTGATCGACATCCAATCTGATGATAGCGCTCCCATTAAAGGTGCATCGAAAAGGTGCAAGCCCCATAAGATTAATTAAAATGGTAAAAGAAAATTAGCGAGGGTATAATTGTTGGTCAAAATGACAACACCTAGGGAAATAAAGGTACTCTCCTCAAATTTTTCTAAGGAAGAGGAGTCATGATAGCGCAAAATTTTTCCTGACCAAAGATAAGCAAGGAATAAAAGTCACGATAGCATGACATTTTGGAGAGCTAATAGCCAACTAGAGGAAAAGTCACGATAGCATGACATTTTGGAGAGCTAACTTCTAGATAGAGGAAAATTTGTGATAGTGTGACATTTTGGAGAGCTAATAGCTAGCCAGAGGAAAAGTCATGATAGCATGACATTTTGAAGAGCCAGAAGCCAACAAAGAAGAAAAGTCATGATAGCACGACATTTTGGAGATTCAACAGCCAGCAAAGAAGAAGAGTCATGATAGCATGACATTTTGGAGAGCCAGTAGCCAGCAAAGAAGAAGAGTCACGATAGCGTGACATTTTGGAGAGCCAAAAACCAACAAAGAAGAAGAGTCACGATAGCATGACATTTTGGAGAGCTAGCAGCTAGTAAAGAAGAAGATTCATGATAACACACCATTTTGGAGAGCCAGGCATGAGCCAAGGAGAAAAGTCATGACAGTACGACATTTTGAAGAACAAGCAAACCATGATCTCTAAAATAAAGTGGAGAAGATATCTATAACAATAATATCATAATATTTTTTATTTAAAGCTTCATGGCTAAAATAATATCTCTGTAATAAGAAATATCTTGATATTTTACCACTCCTTTGCTAGAATAAGCCCACGGGCAGTTTTTTGTAACAACTTTCAATTTTCTATTATGTAAAACTCTATATATAGGATGAGCGACCTAATTTCTAGGTCGGCTCTTAGGTGTTTATAAGGCTATGTATTCAGACTTCTAAAATATTAATAGAGATCATTCACCCTGGTTTTGAGCTCATTCGGTGTGCAAGTATGTATGTGATTGTCTATTGCTAAGTTTAAATCTATGTTGAATGTATCATACATTAATTCTTAAGCTGAATTTCTATATTAAATGTTCTATTAGATCTACAATTTACTTCACGGATAAATTGCTTCAGAGTTAAATATACGTTGAATGATCTTAGCTTCTATGTGTTGGGTCTTATTATGCTTTTCTACAAAAGGTTGAATTAGCACTGTGTTGTTGCTTAATATGTACCATATTATTCTCATAGCATTGGCTACATTTCCCTCTCTTTAAGCATTCCTTTCTCTCTACCCTTTTCCTATAAAATCAAGGAACCAACCTTCTCTAGAGACTGAACCAAGCAAACCTTGTTTAAGCTTGGTCGTTCAATGTTGACGAAGTCTTGGATGCAAATTATAACCTAAGGCGGATTTCATTCCAATAGTTTTTGGCACACTCGTGGGACCCAAATCCCATGCATTATATACAGATCAAAGTCTCGGTGAAGCCTTTGCCCTATTTACTTTTCTATTATCACCTGGTGACTCCGCACCAAAAAGGAACCCTAAAAAGTCCTTACCCAGCTTCTGGTTATGAACCATATTTATGATAACTAGATCTAAAGCTAAAAATTTAGAAGAACCCATAGAGTTCTTCGAACTACATCTTGGTAGCCTTCGAGCTAACCCAATTTTGGTTGCTAGAATACTTTCAACTCAAGATAGCAATACAAGACAAGCACACACTTCCCGTGCAACCTTCCTTAGCACTGCTGCTAACAGAACTTCAGCTCTAGTTACCAACACAACTACAATGGCTAGAAATCTACCAGTTCTGCCCTACCCTCTGTGGAATCATACGGGCCCTTTGAATCTTGTAGTCCAACACCCAATACCAGTAGCAGCTCCGAAAGTGCTACCCCAGTATGATGGTATCAAAAAGACAGTGTATGAACATTGCTTAGATGTGGCCGCATTAGCACCAATATATGACATCACAGAGGAAGACATGATGATTAGGCTATTGATTATTTCCCTAAAAGGAAAAATGCTCTACTGGTACAGAGCTCTTGACAACCAGGCTATCTCTACCTAGGCTCAACTTGCTAGTAAATTGGTGGAAGATTTTAATGAGCATGCAGATCCCTTTTCATTGTTGAATCAGTTCAATGCCATTCAAAAACATCCTCAAGAGGAGATCATAGATTTCAATATTAGGTTCAGTTGAACCTGGAAGAGAGTCCCTGATGGTCTAAGACCAACACTAGAAGGAGCTATATACTACTATTTAAGAGCTTTCAATTCAGAAATAAGTATGGCTGTTAGACAATCTCGGGTGACAACATTTCTTGAAATCTATCAAGAAGCACAGAAAGCAAAAAAGGATTTGATCACCATAGGAAGATTCCCTTCAAAGATGATTCCACCCATTTTTCCAAATTTTCCTCAAATTTCAAGTGTTGCTTTCCCAATTCCCCCTGCAGATCCTAACATTGGTCTTCCCAAGTGGAATGGACAGTCGAGCATCCCGCTTCTACCAGCACCCCCTCCCCTTTCGATGCTCCCACCTATCCTTGCACCTTCCACAACAACAAACACATCTACTCAAGGCACCCATCTAGCGATCTTGCAAGATTTGCAAGCTTTTTACAAGACTATGTCAAATAAATTCATATCTATGGAGTGAAGAGAAGTAGAAAGAAACTCTCAACCGAGACGTTATCCACAAGTAACCAGAGATCAAGCCTTCGCCAGTGGATAAAATTATGAAAAAATAAATACAGTTTACGCTAATGAAGAAGGTGGACCCAACAATGCTTCGCCAGAATCATCCTTCTGGTGTTCCACATGCAATGATCCTCACGGTGAAACTACTTGCATGATTCATCAACATCAGGTCCAGAAAGTGGCTACAAAAAATGCAGAAAGGTCCCTCAAATGTCAAGTAAACATAATCAGAGAAGATGATCAAAATTTTATGATGCCCTCTCTAGAACAAGTCTCAGTTCTAACTAGATCAAGAAAGAAACCTTTCTAGGTTGATCCTAAAGACCTTAATCCTTTAAAGGTACCTATGCCTACAAAGAGTCCTATTGAGAAGAGACCTCCACAAAATTTAGATCCAAAAGGAGGAGAGATCCAAAAAGAAACATCTTCGACCAAAGAGATAGAAACTCAAGAGCAAGCCAGAGAAAAGTTGAGGTACCCTTCATTAACTAAACATCAAATAGTTGATGCTACTCAAGGATACAGAAATCGGTTTGATACGACAGTAAAAGAAAAGAGTGTTGATTCTCTTCCATTCAATATTGTTGAAGAAATGAAGAAGACTCCTTCCAAAGACACTATGTATGAAGCCCTACGGATCCTGGGATAGATAGACCTACTACATGAATCATTGAAATCTATGAAAAACAAAGATAAAGATCCAGTTAAATTGAGCTCTACCCAAGCGAGTCTTACTTCCACCTCAGGAAAGAATAGACCTCATCCCTTCTATTTGTCTTTCTAAATGGAAGGATGGGTAGTCCATAATTGTATGATCGACTCTGGAATCGCAACTACTATTATGCCTAAAGTAGTATGCGATATTATGGGGATGGAATATACAAGGAGTACTCCAGGAGTCTTGCAACTTGATGGAACTCCTGTAAAAATAGTAGGTGTGATCAAAGATATTCCTATTGTTCTTCATAGACTCCCTCAGCTTACAGTTATACAAGAAGTGGTAGTAGTTGATTTGGAACCTTATTTTGGCATGTGCTTGTCTAGAGAATTTATTGCTAAAATAGGAGGATATCTATCTCTTGATTTTTCACACCTCAAAATTCCATTCAAAGGCAGAAGGGTGAAGATATTCAATGAGAAACCCTCCACCTTCCATGTCGAGAAGCTTGGAGAAGAAGAGAAAAACTCTGCTACTATGAACATGATGACTGAAGAACTAACAGATTTGAGTCTCATGGAAGAAGCCCTTAATGAGTTGCAAGAAGAAGACCAGTTTTCCCTCTTAGATTTCAATGCCATGATCGAGATAGATCTAGGAAGTTACACCATTCATAATCCCGAGAAAAGCAAATCTATGTCTTCCCCGCTACCTGATATATCTACTAATCAATTATGGAAACTTTTCTTTGATGGCACTAGATGCAAGAATGGAGTAGGAGCAGGCATTGTCCTAATCGCTCCAACTAGTGAAGAGAAATTCTTCTCTTACAGGTTAACCTGGAGTTGCACCAATAATGCAGCAGAATATGAGGCACTCTATTTAGGTCTAAAAAAGGTGGAAAATATGGGCATTAAACAAATACAATTTTTTGGTGATTCTGAGCTAATAGTAAATCAAGTGACAAGGAAATGTGTAAGCAAACAACATTATCTTAAGGCTTACAAGAATAAAGTCTGGGACTTGCTAGAATATTTTGAATCTTTGAACATGAAAGAAATCCCCAGAGAGAAAAATACACATGCAGATTTTTTGGCTTTAGTAGGAGCAAACTTATGTCCTATAAGCAACGTTATTCAAAAATAAAAAATAGTCAGATTGATATACAGGCCTTCTGTACCTGATAGAGATACCTTCTGGAAGGTTTTTGAGAATGATCAACATATAGTGGACTTCCTAGTTCATGAGATGAATTGTTCCAACGATAGAGTAAATGAAGACGAAGAAGAGGCAAATGTCATCCAGTTGAAAAATAATCACATCCCTAAGGGTTTGGTCACACTTGAGTCTCTATTTGATAACAATGATAGGTCAATAGGTCATAAGATGAAAGTAGACAAACACAGATATAAGGAAGCTAAAATGGGACCTGATAAAGCCATAAAAGTAGGGGTAAAAACTATAGATAAAGAACTGGATGAAATCAGAGAATTGTGTAAGGAATTTCTAGACACAATTGCTTGGACCTATGGTGATCTAAGGGTGTACTCAAAAGAAATAATCCAACATACAATCGAGCTTCAAGAAGGCACTAAACCTTTCCATCAAAAGCAATGGCCAATAAATCTAAAAATAGAGGCATTGATGAAACAAGAGTTATTGAAACTGCTAGAAGCTAAGATTGTATACCCAATCAAACACTCCACATGGGTAGCTAATTTGGTACTAGTAAGAAAGAAGAATGGAGATATCTAACTATGTGTTGACTTTCAGAATCTGAACAAAGCTTCACTCAAGGATCATTACCCTCTCCCGCAAATCGATCAGATCTTGCACACAGTGGCTGAATATGAAAGGTTTTCTCTGTTAGATGGTTTCTATGGGTATAATCAGGTATGGGTCAAATATGAAGACCAATTCAAAACAGTGTTCACAACCAAATGGGGAAAATTTTCTTACCAAAGGATGCCCTTCGGGTTATCAAACACTGGGGCAACTTTTCAAAGAGCCATGGATGTGGCCTTTGGAGAACTTGTGAATAAAATAATAGTAATATACCTAGATGATATGACTATTTTCTCTCACAGGAAAGAAGATCATATAACTCACCTCAAGAGAGTACTGGAAAAATACCGAGAGTTTGGGATATCCATAAACCCCAAAAAGTCTATTTTCATCGTAGAGGAGGGAATTTTACTTGGCCATGTAGTTTCAAAATTAGGTCTAGCCATAGACCCCAATAGAGTGAAAGCCTTGTTGGAACTTCCCCTCCCCTTAAAAAAAAAGGGCTTGCAGTCATTTTTTGGTCAAATCAATTTTGTACGCAAATTCATAGTATATTTCATGCAAATTGTTAAACCTATGACTGAATTGTTGAAAAAGGATGTCATTTTTAAATGGAATGATGCAAGAAAAGAATCTTTTCAATAGATCAAGGAGAAAATAGCTCAAGCTCCTATCCTGGTAAACCCAAACTACTCCAAGGATTTTATTTTGTATGCCATAGGTGAACAGGGAAGCTATGCCGCAGTACTCACTCATAAGGGAGCTGACAATGAAGATAGGCCTATCACTTTTCTAAGTCAAAAAATGCAAGAACATGAGGAAAAGTATAATTTTATTGAAAAACATATTTATGCTATCATGAAGTCCCTAAAAATTTCAGACACTTCTTATCACAGAGCAAAATATAGTTTATACAATTCACCCCGGTCAAAGCTTCCTTTCTATGGGGGCTGGTGATACAAGAGGATTGTGAACTAAAATACAAGAATATGGGCATAGAAAAATACCCCCCCAAACTAGTAAGAAGCAGAGCATTGTGCCAAGAACTTGCAAAACAAGCATCAACGGACTATGTAGCTTGCCAGGATCAAGAGTCAATACCAGAGGAAGATCAATCTTCAGAACAACTTGATTATGCAGATGAATTAATAAGGTATTTTTAGACTAGAATATGTCCAAAAAACTTAAATTCTTCCTAGAGAAGAAGATACCTGATTCAAACTCTAAAATACACTTTATTTCCTGAAGGGTTATATAGGAAAAACTTGGATGGAGTACTGCTTCGATGTGTGTCAGAAGAACAGAAGCAGAATATTTTAAAGGAATTTCATGGAGGTCTATGAGGAGGACATTATGTCGGGAGAACTACCACACTAAAAATCATCAGGACTGGGTGCTACTAGCCAACGATTTTTGTAGATGCTTTCAAAATCACAAGAAACTATGAAGAATGTCAGAGATATATAGGAAGGAACATGAATGCGCCATTACCTCTAAAAAACATTCAAGTTGAAGAACCATTCCAACAATGGGGCTTATATTTCATAGGCATCATAGAGCCAAATTCATCATTAGGTCATAAATACATTCTCACAGCCACTGATTATTTCATGAAATGGTTTGAAGCAATACCCACAAAAAGAAATGACCAAGAAGTGGTAATCGAATTTGTAGAAAGCCTGATTACAAGGTTTGGCATCCCAGATGCCCTGGTCACAGACAATGGCTCACACTTTGTGGGAGCCAAGATGGTCGACTTCACCAAAAAATATGGGATATACCTGAAGATATCATCAAACTATTATCCTTAGGGTAATGAACTAGCTGAGTCCAAAAATAAGAATCTACTCAAGATCTTGAAAAGAACACTCAAAGATAATAAAAGGGGTTGGCATACCTTGATAAATCAGGCTATTTAGGCTGATAGGATCACAATAAAAAAATCTATCAACACATCCCCTTATTCTCTGGTCTATGGTAAAGAGGTTGTACTCCCAATACACATAGAAATACCAACCCTAAAATTGTTGGATCTAGCAGGTACTGAGGAAACAGAACCAATGGAAAATAGGTTGATCCAACTTCTACAGTTGGAAGAATAGAAGGAACAAGCCTATGATCACTATCAAAAATATGTAGTTGCAACGAAGGGATGGTTTGATAAGAAAATGACTCTAAGGAACTTCAAAGTAGGAGATCTAGTCCTGAAGTGGAATGAAAAAAGGTCAAAACCAGGAAATCATGACAAGTTTGATACATTCTGGGATGGTCCTTTCAAAATTATTGAAGAAAAGTAGCACAATTCCTTCTAGCTCAAATATGACCAGGGAAAAATCCTACCCATTCTCGTTAATGGTTTTCACCTAAAACTATATTACAAGTAATGGGCTCGGACCTATCCTTGTATATATGTTTGTTTCTTATGTATGTAAATAACCTTGTAAATATGTTATTTTTCATTAGTTTCTCTATTTGGTTTGTCGCGATGACACAATTTTTGAGCACAAGAGTGTCTATCCAATGCAATTTGTCATTATTTCACAACTTTTGGGTATTCATGGCCTCCTTTCAGGAAAACTATCATGATAGCATGACTTTTGGATATTCAAGGTTCACTTTCAGGTAAATTATCGCGATCTCACGACTTTTGGGCATCCGAGTGTCTCTCCAAGATAAATTATAGTGGTGGTGTGAATTTTGAGCACAAGAAGTATTTAACCAAGGTAAATTGTCATGGTCATGTGACCTTTTAGGCATTCAAGGCCCCCTATCAAGTGAATTTTCAATTTCATGACTTTTGGGCATTCAAGGCTCCCTATCAAGTGAATTGTCATGATTTCATGACTTTTGGGTATTAGAGTTGCACATGTTCTAAAAATTCATAATGCCACATCAGACCTGACATCTTGGGTAGTAGAACACCACGTCAGGCCTAACATTTTGTATAGTTATGTGCCACGTCGAAATAGTCAGAAGATTGATAATAAAAGCAGGTGTCTCGGGAACACAAAAAGCACCACTCTTAAAATGAAATCATACTTGTTGATTGGATCCGAAGATGATGTTGCCTTATTGGCCCAAGTACCACAGCAGAAGCTTTTCATTGGCCAAAATCATAAATGACAACTCGAGGTAGTTGGTATCCTTAAAATCTGGCACACTAACTGAAGCTCTTGCCAATGTTTGAAATCTACATTGAGACGCATACTGCCAATAGCAATTACTCCATGTCACCTGGGTATTTTAATTGTGTATCTTTCAGCATAAGCATACATAGTGTGTTATATTGAGAAAATTTTCACCTTCTCTCCTCTTTTCATCTTTTATTTCCTGCTATCTATATTCTAAAAACCTCCCAGAGAGTTCTACAATTTTTAGGCAACATCCCCATAGCAGTATCATGATGGCCACCTCCATAGCTTCAGGCTCTACATCTGCACCTTCTAAGAAGAAGAGGAGTTTGAGTGTCAAAGTAAGTAGCTTCGTAGATCCTAATACCCACATTACAGACATGAAGCTAACATGGAGGAATTTGGGACAAATCCACAAGGACATAGCGACCAGACTAGCAGCAGATGCTTCTCCTTCAAACCCGAGTAACTTCCCCTATTACTCTATGCTCTACTGGTATGTATACCCCCAGGTCCACCCCTATCTAGAGTTAATTAGAGCAATGGCAAATTTGTATGATGCAAAAAGTAGGAGTGTAAGAAATTATGAAGGAGAAACACTATTTACAATTGATCTCGACACAATTAGAGTGGTTTTTGCCCTAGGATATAAGCCTCCAGTTCTACCCATCTTGTTTGATCCTGCTAACTCTACGAAGTTTTATCTGAACACCCCAAACATTAGGGCTTTCCTTCAATAGAATATTGAAAGCGAGCTCCCCAAAGGTTCCATTCCCCAATCTCCCATCCCTTTGTCCAGGTTCAAAAACAAACAACTTTTCTCCATGCTGGCCATGATAGCAGGGTTAGAAGATGATTCTCAAGTTCATGGATGGCAATTTGCAGTGGCGCAGTGTATTTCAATCTATAAGTTTTATGATAAAATTCACATGGATCCAAACAAAGTCCCTCTTTTCTTCAACTGGCCATCCTACTTAGCTCAACAACTACATTTGGGACTGTCAAAATTACATACAGAAGCCCCAGATACTTTTAGGTATTCCTCTTATTTGGTTTGGATTTTCTTCTTCTTTCAATCAAAAAATTTGAAGTCAATACCTGTAACTCAAAAGGATGTACAAGGAGAGAATTTGTGTGTATGTGAATGGACTCTGCTCCTCTCGAGTGAGAGTTTGTACTATCAATTCAACATGGATTTCCTAGACCCTACTCTACGGATTGTGCTAGGGCACATGATAAGGATTCCTAAAGTAGTGGAAGAAAATTTGAGGTGTCCACATGCAGAAGAAGGTGACTGGTTTGTCCTGACATAAGGGGTAATAATAAGGCTCTACGACTTCATAGAGAAGCCTTTCCTATTGCCTTACTATGTCATCAAATTGATTTTTGCCTTGGAGTATGTAAGACTAGGAATTTATAAATTACACATTTGGGACTGGTGTCCAAAATACTCACACTTGCCTCATGCCCTTCTAGTTTGAAAGGGTGATCATTTCGAAGAAGGGAGACCATCAAAAAATTTCTTATTTGTTAAGGAGCATGAAGTTGGTGGAGCTCCCATAGAGGTGGAAATACGATCCTGAGGACATTTTCACTAAAAGTTAAGCCATTCTGAATAAGAGTCCCTTCCAAAAATTTCATGCCTCTGATAGGGACATTGAGTGAGGATGAAATAATAGTGAGGATCAACCTCTTGAATGGCACATTGAAATAATGCAACCACTAGCTTCGTGGCATGATTTTTATGAACATCTATTTGATTACAACCCAGATTCTTTCCCAACTCATAAAATCAACACAAAAACTTTTAAGAATATAAAGAAAAGAGGAGATGACTGTGATAGTAAGAAGATCTTGGCATGATGGCAAATGCGGTGTCATATCAATACTTTCACTAGGTATGGGATCAAAATGGATATAAAATTATGTACTAAGTATGACGAGCATCACCAAATTTGGTTAGTGACTCTATTAGATAGCGTCCCACTCAGAATAGGTGGTGTTCCCCCAAGATCACCCAAAAAAAATACCAAAAAGGGGAAGGGGAAAGAAATTGTGGTTGAACAAATAGAAACTCCCAAAAGAAAATGTAGGGTGTATCTCCCACATTCGAGATCAGACACAGAGTCTAAAGAGTTTGCTCCACTAAAATGTAAGAAACCAGCATTGGGGCTAAATAAAATAAAAGTGGAACAAGAAAAAGGAGTCTGAAAGAAGAGAAAGATACATGAACCCCTCTTGAAAAAATTGGGGAAGAAGAGGATCGAGAAAAAGTGGAATATAAGGAGGAAATAGGAGAAAAATATGAAGATATGTATGAATATACACAATGAGAAGAAGGCATATCTAAACATGTGCAGGAAGAATATATTGCTAAAGAAGTACAAAAGGAAGAGCAAGTTGCTCAACAAGTACAAGAAGAAGAACATGTTGCCAAAGAAGCACAAGAGAAGGTTACTAAAGGAGAAGAGGAGCCTCCCCAAAGAGAGCCTTCAAGTTAGGAGCACACCCCACCGCTAGTACCTGATGATGTAGATATTTCATGTTTGAAACACCTAATGAAATTTTATTCAGATAAATCGTAGGAAATCGAAGGCTTCAATTCACAAAAAGAGTGAGGAAAATCTCCAATTAACCATAATTTTCCATCCTCTTCTCCTCATAGTATTGGCTACATTTCCCTCTGTTTAAGCATTCCTTTCTCTCTATCCTTTTCCAATAAAATCAAGGAACCAACCTTCTCTGGAGACTGAACCAAGGAAACCTTGTTTAAGCTTGGTCGTTCAATGTTGACGAAGTCTTGGACACAAATTATAACCTAAGGCAGATTTCATTCCAACAATAATACATTGGGTAATCATTCCACCTTTCGTATTAATCAAGGTTTAAGATTATATACCCCTTGGTAACTAACCCCACAGATTGATCAATATCAATGGCTGCGCCAACATTAATCAAAATTTGACGGTCGTACTGAAATCAAAATCTTGGTAAGATATCGATAAAAACAAAGATAAAGTCAAAATCAATTATGCATTAGCAAGGGTATAATACATTGCTAAAATCATCCTCTTTTAGTCTAATAAATATTAATTATATATAATGATGCGCCCTTTTTGGCTATTAAATATGTAGCTTATAGGAGATCTAATGACCACACTCTATTGAAGATAAGATCATACAGATGCGCTCAATCGCAATAAGGCATCCCAATGAAGGATAAAAGGAATCATACGATAGTGCTTGATCAAAATTTTAATGTGATGGTACACATTGTTTAAAGTGATTGAAGGTTAATCTAAAAGTTTCCTTCATCAAATCGATTAATTAAATATCAAGGCTAAAGAAAGCACTTAATCAGGTTTTATAAAGATTTGATGCATGGGTAATCTTCCCTCTTCCTTTTGCTAAACCTTGTGTATGTATGAGAGATCCAACGGTAGCGCTCCCATCATGGTATGATCTAATGGTGATCTCTTTGAGAGCTAAATGGGTTATATGATGTCTATGTTTAAATACAATGTTGTTAAGGTTGTAATCATTAGGTTAACCTTGGTAAATCATGATTAGATGAGGACTAATATGCCACATTATTACAAGGTATAATATTTAAACTTAATTATTATCGAAATAAATCATTACCAACTAGGGATTTTTGACATTTTTAATGTGATTTAACTGATTAACATGGCATAGGTTTATATATGATCTAGTGGGTTAACGATCATGCAAGTCCCTAGACATCGATGGCTACACTAAGACTCCCCAGGATTTGATGATAGTGCATGAATAAAAGATTTAAGTAATGAATAAAGAAAAGAGAATCAGATGGTAATGCTTCGTTAAGACTAAGATGATCCGATGGCAATGAGTGAGTCAAAATCAACACAATGCAGTATGAGCAAAGGTAAACTAACGGGCATCTTCTGAGAGATTCGACGAATGCGCTTTATCTTGAAATAATCCAATAGCTATGCTCGATCGTGGTTGACTCAGGGGAGATAAGGATACCTGAGATAATGGTAGGCACTCACATCAAGAACCAAATATTATGAATATCCCTAGGATGATTGCCTCCTAATTAAAAATGTAAGCGATCCCAAAGATTTAGTTATCATTTTGGACCTAGGTGGCACATGATTCAAAATGGAATCTATCCCTATCACGCATCCTAGTTCCATGTTAGATAAAAATTATTCCAATGGTAAATAGAAGAAGTGTTAATGACTATAGGCACACAAATCAAAGGGCCCTAGGGCACGTAGGATAAAAGACATTACCCATCATAAACACCCAACTCTAGAAAAAGATGTGTTGGCAAAATTTCTTTGGCCAATTTTAAATAGCAGTTGGAGGCATCGTATTGATGACAAAACATGTGAATTTGTTGAACCCATTTCACCACCCTGTATATGAGCTCACAAAATCAGTCAATATTACCACCCTAGTGAGCTAAGAGCAGAAATTGATACACAAGAAGTACAGAGAGAAGAAGATTTTTGAGCTTTCCTAAGATTTTTGAGCTTTCCTAAGATTTTTGAGCTTTCCTATTTCAGAAGGACCCAACTCGCTATCGTGAGAAAAATGACATCATGGGGAGATTTTTTTGCACCTGAAGACACTATAGAAGTGGTAAAATTCATCACATATTGATCACCATACTCTGAGATCTCTGGACCATCTATAACCGATAGCATAATGTATGACTTTACCCAAAAATATGCAGCTGATAAGAAACCTAATCTGGAACAGCAGTACGAGATCGACAATGCATGTATCAAGAGTTTTGCTTGTGTGATGGAGAACAACAATAGGACCCCATGGATAATGGTTGACTTATTTAATAAAGCTCAGAGGTTATAGTACAAGGGTTTCCCAAGAGATAACAAATAGAATAGTAACCTCAGGAAGTTGGTATGTCCGAAATTCCACTTCTCCTCAGATTTAATGGCATGGTTGGCAGTGGAGTAAGACAAAAGAACAAAGATATTTCAAGACAATAAGAATCAACTGGTATTCAGTATTAAATTTGAACACATCCAAGAATTTTTGAAATTAACAGGGTGATATTCTCACAATGACACTGAGAGGGGGGTGAATCAGTGTAGCTATTTAAATTCAAATCTACAACTCTTAAAGCTGAAGCAAAGAGAACTTAAAAGTAGGTAAAGCAATTATCACAAGAGAGCACACCACAACACACAATGTAACGAGGTTCACCAATTTGGCTACTCCTCAAGAATGACTGCTTGGACTACGGTCCAAATCCAGCCTTTGCAAAACACCAATTTTACAATCCGTTTACCAGCACCCACTGGAAGGAGCACCAACCCCTGATTTATCTGCACCAACAGAAAGGAGCACCAACCCCTATCCAAGCACCAACTTGGATCACAGTTTTGAAAGCTATATCAATGACATAAAAATGCCTTCACTTTTACAAGACCCTGACTGGTCTATAATTTATCAAAACACAGTAAACACTTACTGCTCTTCTTGTCGCTCTCTTATACACTCTTCTAACCCTCTTTCGGTAGCACTTTCACACATTCAGCGGCAACTTAATTCTCCACGCAACTGCCCTTTTATAACAATATTTTCATCTTGAAACACCTGTTCTTCTATGACTTCCATAATCCTGCATGCACCCTATTAATAGACACTTCTAAAAGTAACTCCTTTATCACATAGTAATTTGTACATGCATTCTATTAATAGCTCTGTTTCTTGTGTGGAACTTTCAGTATAACTGCCGCTCGATGGTTACACTACTTTACGGGCCCTGTAACTACCGTTCTGTCTTTAATGCACTATGCTTATTTTAGCTTGCATGATTTCTATCTGTAACTACCCCTGTAACTGTCGCACTAACTTCAGTTGACTCTTCTTATAATGGCTGCATGATTTTCCTCTGCAACTGCCCCTATAACTGTCGTTCTACTTCAGTTAACTATCCGTAATCGTGCTGTTGCGACCTGTCACGAAATCGTGACACTTCTGTCTCTTTGTACTCTTCTCACCTTTTACCCATGAAAACATGACATGTCGCGATATCGCGACACTTTTTGCCTCCTTGTCCTTTTCTCAGCTTGCACCTGCGAAAATAGAACATGTCACAAAATCATGACACTTTCGCTGCCTTGAGCTCTTCTCTGTCTCTTGCCCATGAAAATAGAACATGTCACGAAATCATGACACTTTCGCTTCCTTGCACTCTTCTCTGCTTGCACTAGCAAAAACATGACATGTCATGAAATCATGACACCTTTCGCTTTCGTACACTCTTCTCTGCAAGCACTAGCGAAAACATGACATGTCACGAAATCGTGACACCTTTCGCTTCCGTACACTCTTCTCTGCAAGCACTAGCGAAAACATGACATGTCATGAAATCGTGACACCTTTCGCTTCCGTACACTCTTCTCTGCATGCACTAGCGAAAACATGACATGTCACGAAATCGTGACACCTTTCTCTTTCGTACACTCTTCTTGCTTGCACTAGAAACATGACATGTCACAAAATCGTGACACTTTTCTCTCCGTACACTCTCTTGGCTTGCACTACAAAAGAACATGTCATGAAATCATGACACTTTCTTCCTTGTGCCTTTTTTTTTTTCACATGTCATGAAATCGTGACACTTTCTCCCTTGTGCTCTTTTCTTGCCTTGACCTGCAAAATAGAACATGTCACAAAATCGTGACACATTTTCTCCTTACTCTTCTCTCCTCTTTGCAAAATAATGTCATGAAATCGTGACACTTTTCTTTGCGAGCTCTTTCTCTCAAACATGTCATGAAATCGTGACACATTTTCGTCCGTACTGCCTCTCTTGCAGATTGTCGTGAAATCGTGACACTTTTCTTTGCAAGCTCCTTCTCCCCGAACATGTCATGAAATCATGACAGTTTTCTTTGCTTGCGCCTTCTCTCCGAACATGTCACGAAATCATGACAGTTTTCTTTGCTTGCACCTTCTTTCCAAACATGTCACGAAATCGTGACAGTTTTCCTTGCGCTTTCTCTCTCTTCGAACATGTCATGAAATCATGATAGTTTTCCTTGCGCTTTCTCTTTCTTCCAACATGTCATGAAATCATGATAGTTTTCCTTGCGCTTTCTCTCTCTTCGAACATGTCACGAAATCGTGACAGTTTTCCTTGCATTTTCTCTCTCCTCCGATATGTCACGAAATCATGATAGTTTTTCCAGCATTTTCTCTCTCCTTCGATATGTCACGAAATCATGATAGTTTTGCCAGCATTTTCTCTCTCCTCCGATATGTCATGAAATCATGACAGTTTTGCCAACATTTTCTCTCTCCTTCGATATGTCATGAAATCGTGATAGTTTTTCTTTTTGACCAAACATGTCGCGATATCGCGACAGTTTTCTTACTTGTCTTTTTCTTTGATCTTTTGAATATGGGCCACTTCTGTCTTCTTGGATATTCACTGTACATGCTCTGACTGACCTCTGAACTCTTGTCCACTCGCATCAACTGATCTATCTGTCCGTGTTGACAACAATGACAATACTAGTTTCGCACCTTGCTCAACAATCTCCCCCTTTGGAATTGTTGGCAACACATGTGCAATTTCTTGTAATTCTTCTCCCCCTTTGACAATAATACCAAAGGGCTGCTGCAGACTCCCCCTGAGTCTATGCACAACATTCTCAGACAAACATTGTTATAGTTAGTAAAAATCATGAATATGAGCAAAACTATAAACACAGACATAAATGCTCCCCCTGAGAATGTGGTCCCGATTGCTAGTCAATTCTTGGGAAACGTGACCACTCCCAACTTACTCCGAAGGTACTCAAAAACTTCTTTGGGCAATGGTTTTGTGAAGATGTCCGCTACTTGCTCTGTAGTTGGAACAAAATCCAATTTAACCTCACCTTCCGCAACTTTATCCTTCAAAAAGTGATACCGGATTGCAATATGTTTGGTTCGAGAATGCATAACCGGATTCTTCGAGATGTTAATAGCACTGGTGTTATCACATTTAACTAAAATTGGCTCTTTGAAGTGAATACCAAGATCTTTCAGGGTTTGTCTCATCCATAATATCTGCGTACAACACGTTGTTGCTGCAATGTATTCTGCCTCTGCTGTGGATAGAGAGACTGATTCTTGTTTCTTGTTGTGCCATGCTACCAACTTGTCTCCAAGATAAAATGCTCCTCCACTGGTACTCTTTCTGTCATCTATACATCCTGCCCAATCTGCATCTGAATATGCAATAAGAGTGAAGTCCTTACCTTTTGGATACCATAATCCATACTCCATAGTACCCTTGAGATATCGAAGAATCCTCTTCACAGCTGTCACATGAGTCTCTTTGGGACTAGCTTGAAATCTTGCTACCATGCAAACTGCCTGCAAGATATCTGGTCTGGTGGCTATTAAATACAATAGGCTCCCAATCATAGATCTGTACATGGTTTGATCAACATCTGGAGATTTTTCATCCTTGCTCAACTTGCAACCTGTCATCATGGGAGTGCTAACAGGTTTACTATCCTCCATTGTGAACTTTTTCAGCATTTCTTTCACATATTTAACTTGAGAGATAAAAATGCCCTTTTCATTTTGATTGACTTGCAGTCCGAGGAAATAAGAAAGTTCACCAATCATAGACATCTCAAATTCTTTCTTCATTTTATTTGCTATGTCTCTACAAGACTTATCATTGCTACTGCCAAAAATGATATCATCTACATAAACAACAAGGACAATAAGATGGCCATTCTCTGTTTTGACATACAGATTGTTGTCCACCATACCTTTCTTGAACCCCTGTTGAATAAGATAGTTATCCAACCTTGCATACCATGCTCTGGGTGCCTGTTTCAAGCCATACAAAGCTTTCTTCAACTTGCAAACAAAGTTGGGATTATCACCGAGTTGGAAACCATCTGGCTGCTCAATATAAACTTCTTCTTCAAGTTTTCCATTCAGAAATGCTGATTTCACATCCATCTGATAAACTTTGAAATTCTTGTGTACAGCTAAAGCTAGAAACATTCTGATTGCCTCGAGTCTAGCCACTGGTGCAAAGGTTTCTTCAAAATCAATACCTTCAACTTGAGCATAGCCTTTACAGACCAATCTTGCCTTATTTCTGACAACCTATCCGTCATTTATTTTTTTCAAAAAATCCATTTAGTACCGATTATATTTTTATTTGCAGGCCTTGGTACTAACTCCCAGGTTTTGTTTTTCTCAATCTGATCTAGTTCTTCATTTATTGCCTTCATCCAACTTTCATCTGTGCTTGCTTCAGCAACATTTTTGGGCTCAATGCTGGATAATAGAGAGTAGTTCCTTACTACTATTCTCCTTGTCTGAATACCAACTGTGGGGTCCCCAATAATTTGCTCTCTGGGATGATTTTTCTACTAGTTGCCTATTTTGAATTTCTTGTTTTCTTCTACTTCTGGATCAATACTTAAATCATCTGGGTCAATTTCCTTATTCTCTTATGTTTCCTTTTCTTCATCTCCTTCAATAACTTCTTCATAAATAGGGTAGTTTTCTTCATAGCTAATTTCTCGTTCCCTACCTTCATCAACCTTAACATCGGCACTCTCCACAATTTTCTTTAGCCTTTTGTTATAGCATGTGTAGGCTTTGCTTTTTGTCGAATAGCCAAGAAAAATTCCTTCATCAGCTCTATCTTCAAACTTACCAAGATTATCTTCAGTTCTTTTGATGTAGCACTTGCTGCCAAAGACTTTGAAGTATCTTGTTGTTGCCTTTTTGCCGAACCATAGCTCATAAGGAGTTTTGCTTTCATGTGTCCTCAACATGCACCTGTTTTGGATGTAAACCGTAGTATGAACTGCCTCTTTCCAGAATCTGTCTGCTATTTTGTTCTCTGTCAACATTGTCCATGCCATTTCCTGCACTGTCCTATTTTTTCTTTCAACAACACCATTCTGCTGAGGTGTCCTTGCTGCTGAAAACTGTCTTCTGATCCCATATTTTTGATAGTACTCTACAAACTCCTCTGAGATAAACTCTCCTCCTCTATCTGATCTTAAGCATTTAATTCTTTTTCCTGTTTGATTCTCAACCTGGTGTTTGAAAGTCTTGAACATTTCAAAGGCATCTGATTTAAGCTTTAAAAATAGTACCCATGTCATCCTGGAATAGTCATCTATGCACAGCATAAAGTATTTGTCACCATTTATGCTTTGTGTTCTCATGGGTCCACATAAGTCAGTATGAATTAGCTCTAAAGGTTTGCTGGTGAAGTATTCCTTTGATTTAAATGTGGATCTAGTTTGCTTCCCCTTTTGGCATGAAGCACAGATGCTATTTAATGGTTTGCCAATGGTGGGTATATCTCTTACTGCCCTTTTTGAACTTATTTTTACCAGATTGTCAAAGCTAATATGACCAAGCCTCTTGTGCCACAACCAATTTTCATCTTCCTGTCCAATCAAACATGCTCCTTCTGAAGTCTCTGAGAGAGTATATAGATTTCCAGAAGTCCTCGATCCAGTAGCTATCAGCTTCCCACTGTGTGCTTTTCTGACTTCACAGCCCTGCTTCTTAAAGATGACTTCATGACCTCTATCACAGATTTGACTTACGCTCGCTAAGTTGTGCTTCAAACCAATCACAAATAGAACTTCTTTGGAATTGATCTTTCCATCACTTATCTTGACTGATCCTTTGCCAACTATCTTGGCTCCATCATTATTTCCAAACTTTACAGAGCCCCCTTCATATTTCTGTAACTTTTCAAATTTTTGTTTATCTCCTGTCATGTGACTGGAGCATCCACTATCCAATATCCATGGTGCAGATTTGTTCTGTGCTTTGAATGTTGTCTGTACAATCAAGGATTCCTTTTCTTCCTTGGTTCGCTCCTTTTCTTTCCACTCTGGTTTGACTACAGTTTTGGTCACTTGTTTAGACTTTTCTTTGTCAGTAGCCTGTGCATGTTTTTCTGGGAATTTTCTGTTTTGCCTTAAACTGTTTGGTTGAGATCTTCTTCCCTGATATTTATTTGCTGCATATGTGCTTCTACAGTTTCTTGCAATGTGTCCAAAGTTATGACAGTTATAGCATTCTACTGCATAATCCATCAAGGGTGAAAAGACATTTCTACTGGTGAAATTTCTTTGTCCTATATTATAAATGCAATTTGAAATCTTATGACCGTAAGCATTGCATTTAAAACAATAACCAGAAAAGGATTGATTGAACTTGGGAGTTGGTCTTTGCCATTTTGTAGTAGGAGCCACAAATTTTCTTCTCCTTTGATGTGTGACGTTTGTGAATCCCTCATTGTCAGCACTCTTCTCGTGCCTGGCATTGTTGCTTTCTTTTGCATGATTCATTTTTCCTTGATCAACCTTGATCTTATCTTCTTTCTTTACTGGTTCTACAGTTATGGCCTTTGATCCACTTGACGATTCTCCTTCGACAAAGCCCAAGCCAAATTTGATGCCTGTAGTCCTCTGACTATTTATAATCTTTTCAAGCTTCGCAGAACTTCCTTCAAGTTTGTGATAGCAACTCAATTTTTGATTCTTTTCTTCTAGCCGCATTCTTAAGACAACAATCTCTTCTTCCAGTTTGCTGCACTCATCTATTTTCATGGTTAATTGTACTTCGAGTTCTTCAGACATTTTCTTAAATTCTTCTGTCTGTACTTTCAAACTGTTTATTATGTCATTCGCATCCTCAAGCTTTCTTGAGACCTTTTTATTCTTTTTCCTTTCTGTACTCAACTCTTTAAGTGCAGCAACCAACTCTCCTTCCAGATATACTTCAGCCTCATCCTTAATGTTTTTATCACCTTCCTATTTTTCTTCTATTTTTTCTTCTTCAAATGCCATGAACAGAGCTTCACCTGTTTCTTCTTCAGAATCCTCACCTGAGCTATCTTCAGAAGAGCTGACATTCTTGGATATGAAACTTTTCTTTTTGAAGTTGCTTTTTCTAAAATTTGGTTTCTTCTTCCAGTCACTTCTTTCTTGGTGTGACCCTTCATCACTTTTGGTTTTCTCATTCATTGGACACTTAGCTGCAAAGTGACCGACGCCTCCACAATTGAAGCACTTAAACGGTAACTTTCCTCTATATTTTCCTTTTCCCTTTATAAGTTTTCGAACAAAGTTAGCTTCCATTTCATCCGATGTCTCTTCATCCTCAGATTCTTGTTCAGCTTTTATATTTTTGTGTGCTTTAAAAGCAGCTTCTCTGTCTATGGGCTTAGTTTGTCCTATTCTCATTTCGTATGTAGTCAAAGAACCATGCATCTCATCCATGCTAAAATTATTTAGATCTTTAGCTTCTTCTATTGCAGAAACTTTAGAATTAAATCTTTTGTGAAGAGTTCTAAGTACCTTTTTCACGATGACCGCATCTTTGATTTCTTCATCGAGTCCTCTGATCGCATTAATGATTCCATTGACTCTCAGCATATAGGCCTCTATGTTCTCATCGTCATTCATTTTTAATGCTTCGAACTGAGCTCGATGCATTTGTAGCTTGGCTTCCTTGATCTTGTTGTCTCCTTCATGAATGCTCTTCAGTTTGTCCCACATGTCTTTTGCCATTTTACAGCTCATGATCCTTATCACTTCACTGTCTACTAGCCCACACATTATGGCATTCTTTGCTTTGGAGTTATTCTCAAACTTTTTCTTCTCGACAGTATCTCGTTGGAGGAGTAGCGGGTATTGTGTATCCACTTTCTACTGACTCCCAAATGTCGTATCCCAATGCACATAGATATGTCTACATCCTGAGTCTCCAGAATGAGTAATTAGTTCCATCGAACAAAGGAGCTTTGTTTGATGAGAATCCTTCACCACCTGCCATTATGTTTCTTCCAAGATCACCTTAGCTGATTAAGCTTGTTCAGGAACCTTGCTCTGATACCAATTGATATTCTCACAATGACACTAAGAGGGGGGGTGAATCAATGTAGCTATTTAAATTCAAATCTACAACTCTTAAAGCTGAAGCAAAGAGAACTTAAAAGCAGGTAAAGCAATTATCACAAGAGAGCACACCACAACACACAATGTAACGAGGTTCACCAATTTGGCTACTCCTCAAGAATGACTGCTTGGACTACGGTCCAAATCCAGCCTTTGCAAAACACCAATTTTATAATCCATTTACCAGCACCCACTAGAAGGAGCACCAACCCCTGATTTATCTGCACCAATAGAAAGGAGCACCAACCCCTATCCAAGCACCAACTTGGATCACAGTTTTGAAAGCTATATCAATGACATAAAAATGCCTTCACTTTTACAAGACCCTGACTGGTCTATAATTTATCAAAACACAGTAAAACACTTACTGCTCTGCTTGTCGCTCTCTTACAACACTCTTCTAACCCTCTTTCGATAGCACTTTCACACATTCAACGACAACTTAATTCTCCATGCAACTACCCTTTTATAACAATATTTTCATCTTGAAACACTGTTCTTCGTGACTTCCATAATTCTTCATGCACCCTATTAATAGACACTTCTATAAGTAACTCCTTTATCACAGATAATTTGTACATGCATTCTATTAATAGCTCTGTTTCTTGTGTGGAACTTTCAGTATAATTATCGCTCGATGGTTACACTACTTTACGGGCCCTGTAACTATCGTTCTATCTTTAATGCACTGTGCTTATTTTAGCTTGCATGATTTCTATCTATAACTACCCTTGTAACTGTCACACTAACTTTAGTTGACTCTTCTTATATTGGCTACATGATTTTCCTCTACAACTACCCCTATAACTGTCGTTCTACTTTAGTTAACTATCCGTAATCGTGTTGTTGCGACCTGTCATGAAATCATGACACTTCTATCTCTTTGTACTCTTCTCACCTTTTACCCATGAAAACATGACATGTCATGATATCATGACACTTTTTGCCTCCTTGTCCTTTTCTCAGCTTGCACCTACGAAAATAGAACATGTCACGAAATCATGACACTTTCGCTGCCTTGAGCTCTTCTCTGTCTCTTGCCCATGAAAATAGAACATGTCACAAAATCATGACACTTTCGCTTCCTTGCACTCTTCTCTGCTTGCACTAGCGAAAACATGACATGTCATGAAATCGTGACACCTTTCGCTTTCGTACACTCTTCTCTACTAAGAAAACAAAACATGACATGTCACGAAATCATGACATCTTTCGCTTCTGTACACTCTTCTCTCAAGCACCAGCGAAAACATGACATGTCATGAAATCGTGACACCTTTCGCTTCGTACACTCTTCTCTCTAGCACTAGCGAAAACATGACATGTCACGAAATCGTGACACCTTTCCTTTCGTACACTCTTCTCTAGCACTAGCGAAAACATGACATGTCACCAAATCACGACACCTTTTGCTTCTGTACACTCTACTTGGCTTGCACTAGCGAAAATAAACATGTCGCGAAATTGTGACACTTTCCCTTGTGCCTTTCTCTTCTTTGGCTCGTGAAACATAACATGTCACGAAATCGTGACACTCTTCTCCTTGTCTCTTTTCTTCCTTGACTCAATAACATGTCATGAAATCATGACACATTTTCTCCTTACTCTTCTCTCTTCTTTGAAAATAATGTCATGAAATCATGACACTTTTCTTTGCGAGCTCCTTCTCTCAAACATGTCATGAAATCGTGACACATTTTCGTCCGTACTGCCTCTCTTGCAGATTGTCATGAAATCATGACACTTTTCTTTGCAAGCTCCTTCTCTCCAAACATGTCATGAAATCATGACAGTTTTCTTTGCTTGCGCCTTCTCTCGAACATGTCATGAAATCGTGACAGTTTTCTTTGCTTGCACCTTCTTTCTGAACATGTCATGAAATCATGACAGTTTTCCTTGCTTTCTCTCTCTTCGAACATGTCATGAAATCATGATAGTTTTCCTTGCACTTTCTCTTTTGTCCAACATGTCACGAAATCATGACAGTTTTCCTTGCGCTTTCTCTCTCTTCGAACATGTCACGAAATCATGACAGTTTTCCTTTTTCTCTCTCCTTCGATATGTCACGAAATCATGACAGTTTTGCCAGCATTTTCTCTCTCCTTCGATATGTCACGAAATCATGACAGTTTTGCCAGCATTTTCTCTCTCCTCCGATATGTCACGAAATCATGACAGTTTTGCCAGCATTTTCTCTCTCCTCCGATATGTCACGAAATCGCGACAGTTTTTCTTTTCGACCAAACATGTCGCGATATCGCGACAGTTTTCTTACTTGTCTTTTTCTTTGATCTTTTGAATATGGGCCACTTCTGTCTTCTTGGATATTCACTGTACATGCTCTGACTGACCTCTAAACTCTTGTCCACTGCATCAACTGATCTATCTGTCCGTGTTGACAACAATGACAATATTGTTTCTGCACCTTGCTCAACACAGGGTGTACCACCTTTATGGTGCAAAAGGTAATCGAACACCAATCTCAAATTTTCACAGAAATGGAAGTCTTTAAAACTTTTTTTGATATACATGAAAAAATAGAAAATAAATTTTTGATTAGGAAAACTGCTTTTAGGCCATGGGTCCAAGATTTTTGTGATATGTTAAACATAGTCTTGGGGGTACAGGATTTTAGTAAAGTGACTTAAAGGGTCTAATATTTAGATGCATAATGCAATAGGGCGCATAACACTCCAATTTACACCTGCGAATTAGAATTAAGTACCCAAATACATGAAGAAATGGTAGAATTAAAAAAGGTAGTTTTTGAACAAAGGTAAGATATGCCCCATTTTTCTCAATACTTAGTTTTTATCCATATTATAGTGGGTCAATTGGGATAAGAAGCTCAGAAAAGAGTAAAATCCATTGACAGCCCCTATGTCCAAAGTAGTTTCTAGAGAATGGTCCCTGAGAGACTAGGGCTAGGAGTAAGGACCTTTATCAAAGAAAAAGAGATTGGGGATTTTTTTTTCACATAAGGTTATACCTATATCAGGCTATATGAGCGCTAAAATTCCCCCTAAGTTGTTACCAAAGTATTGCCCATTATCCCTAGTAGCTTTGGAGTTATATAGGCAAGTGGCAGAAGAGGTTAAGATGAGATTGGTAAAGAAACATGGTAAAGTCCCCTGGCTCAGTGTTCCATGTTGCTTTGGGAATTATATACTTATTGGTTCCTGCCCTACTTAAGGGAATTTTTGAGTTATACAACATGGGATTCAATGAGATAACTTGGATATTCTATGAACCAAAAGGAATATACATTAGAATTATGGAAAAAATAGGATATGTTCGAGTACTACATTGTCCAGACGCTTTTGAGGAAAGCTTATTAGAAGCTATGGAAAAAGGATTAGATTTGCAAGGGGTATGGGATGATTTCCCTCTTGAAAATAGGGGCAACACACAGGTTCATGAAGCCTATGATTACCCTATAGAATTAAGAAGGCTTCAAGAAATTTTAGTAGATGTTGTAGCGCCTATTTTTCCAGGAGCAGGCCAAGCAATAAGAGAAGACACCTTATTGGAGTTGATAGAAGAATAGGTTATTGATAAAATAGAGGTCACTGTAAATATTGTAGATATAGTAGAGCAACAGGTCAGGCCTCCTAAAAGTACTCATCTCATGATAGAAGCACCACCAAGCACTTCCCAGGAATTTTCCCAAAACCCAAGTGCAAGTAAAGCAAAGGAAATTGTAACTGCATATACTTGGAAGGCTTCACTCATAGAGCAAGCTATAATTCCCATTTCTGACAGAGTACTAGTTGTAACTAGTGTGAAGAAATTGAAACCCATGGCCATACCTACCTATTTAAACATAAAATGATAGGATATTAAATTTCCATTAGTAATACAGATGAATAGCAGAAGAACTGGTGGATTTGGGGGTCTGTTCTGAAGTCACCTAGTGAAGAATCAAATAAAGATAACCACCATAGAAAATAAGAAGCCCAAAATATATTTACCCTCTACAAAGGTTGTGTTGTAAATAACATATGAGTAGGCTACTTTCACTACTATAGATGAACAAGAATTATAGTTAGTGGCAAGAATGGTAAATATAGAAGAGCAAGTTATAGAAGAACCACAATTAGAAGCACCTATATCAGATATAGCAGAGATAAATCTTCCTGCTCTACAAGACCTACTAGTATTCAGAACTGATGAAGATACGAGGGACTCATAAGTACTAGGAAAGGAAGGTAACATGGTCAAATTAATTAAAGCAATGTCAAATCAAACCATGGATCAAATGGTTGAGAAAATTATAGAATTAAGGAGTCAGTTAAAAAATAAATAAAAAGAAAAAGCTGAAATGAAGGCATTGACAAAAAAACAACAAGAAGAATTGGCCTGAAAGGGTACTTCAAATACATATCCCCCTATAGTGGTAAAGATTTAGGATCATGCCTATTATCTAAATACAATGAAGAAAGACATGTCAATAAAAATAAGAGCTCATGCCAGAGGGCTCACTGAGATGTTCATGCAGATCAGAGTAATCCAAGTAACTGCTCGATAAATTTTGACATTGATACAGGAGAGAGAAGAAGACTTTGAAGTCATCCATCCTACCCTAGATTTTATAGGAGATAATTTTAAATATTTGTAATGTCAGGAGATAATAACAAAAGAGGGAAATAAGATACAACTCAATTTTGAGTTTTTTAAAGCACCCCTATTTGGGGCAAACTGAGAAAGGTGGATCAATGTTGTAACTTAAATGGATAATCTGATAGAATATGCAACAAGAAAAATGGTAGATATTGGTCTATCCTTAGATCAATTCTTAGAGGCCTCTGATGTAGAAGAGCTATTTAGGCATACCATAGAAATATTTGAGTGTGAACCAGATGATGAGGCAGAAATGACTAGACAAACTACTTTTCTGGTGAATACTATGGAGATGTTGCTCTTCCAATATGAAAGAAATAGGTCCATCCTTTCCATACAGAAAAATAGGATTTTACAGGATATGAACATGCTGAGGTTTGCTACCACCTTTGACACAAAAATATGGAGATTAATAAGTGAGCAAATAAAAATGCTGCAACAAGGTCAAAAAGGGAAAAAAGTTGAAGCTTGCAGTCAACAACTGGGAGTGATTTTAGCACAAAGAAAACCTTTTCCAATGGAAAAAACCCCTGAAGCATTCAAAGAACCAAATGCTCAAAAGGAGACAGTTCAAGAGGGAACAATAGAAACAGTTGTAAAAGAAATAGTGGAAGAGCAAATAGACTCTCCTAAAACCACCATCATCGGTTAAATAAGCAACTATTTGAAAAATTCAAAATGAAGGATTCAACCCAAACAAAAAAAGATAGTGGAAGCCAACTATTTTAGTTTTGGAGATCAACTTAGGAGAGGACAAGTGTAAGGCCAAAAATAAAATAGAAATAACAGAATCAAGAACCAACAGTTATAAAAGGAAGCAGTTGCAGTTCAGATTTTGCATCAAGCAATTAGAGAATAGCATTTTTGCTAAGAGGTATACTTGAGTGCCCTGTTAGTTGTGTTGTTGTATCTCCTTCTGTGTCTATTTTTTCTCTCTCATTTCTTATTCTTCCCTTTGTTGTGTAAGATTTTGATAGGAAAGTGCTCAAGAAGTTGAGATTATTTCCTGTCCTATTGAGCCTAGGATTCAGAGACTCTACTGTTACCATATTGGAACAAGGAGAGTAGGAGAGACCTATTACATTATTTTAATAGAGTCCTCTTCATTGTATTGATGTATTTCTTTGAGAAAAATAGATTTAAAAGGCATCTTGCCCACTCTGCATGTAATATTTTATGAAATCAATACAATTCTGAGTTTTATTCCTGTTATATCTTTGTCTCAGTACTGTGTGTCACTGTGTAATGGATTACATTATTTGAATACATTACATACATTTCTTTCATTGGTTAACTTTTAGTTTTATTATGATATTTGAATAAATCTAAGAGCACCAATTTTCTTTTCCCCATTCTCTCTGTTCATGTTAAAATTGTTGTTAAATTGCTATAACAACCCAATGAATCTAGGCACCGGTCTACATAAGGCATAACAATTGGTTATTTTTCTTGCTTGGTCATTTTAATACGTATAGTGTTACATTAATCTGGAGCGTGTAATCAAAATTTTATCATATAATTACCGTTGGGGTTTCCTTACCCATTCTATAGTTTTCTTTTAGCAATATTCATGTTTAACAAAATGAAGAGGTAGGTTGACCAGAGCCTGTAATAGCTCGTTGGTTTCAAACGGATTTTTGTAGTGTGACAATCAAATCCTATGGATGCAAGAATTGGTTCCAAAAGTTTTTTGGCACCGTTGTCGGGGAATGGACTTGATATGTTAAATATTTATCTTTTTAGTTTGTTTCCCAACGATATTTTTCGTTTTTGTGTTGTGGCATAATTTTTACATTCTAGATTTTATGACATTATTTTTTAATCAATGGGTGGCCAGTTAGAATAAAGAACTTTCGTTTTAAATTTTTACATTTTCTATGTTCTTTATTTTACCCATGTTTTTCAAATTTTGATTTTCTTTACGTTTCTTGATCTTCTTGAAAATTCCTACGTTTCTTGATTTTCTTGAATTATCCCAAGAACCGACTCCTGTGAGGATGAGCGATAATATCAAGCATTATTGATAAAGTATATGTTATTTTTGCACCCCCATGCTGGCAACTCTATATACAAACCCAAAATATAAAAATAAAAAGAGAGAAGAACGTGTTGGTGAACACTAGGAGAAGCGGTAAGGAGCTATTTCTAGAACTCAAGAATCTAGAGGTATTTATACATACTCATAAAACTCCACTTTTCAAGAGTACTGCTTATAATAGTAGATCAAATTCTAGCGGTAAAAAGTACATAAAGAAAAATTAGAATACTATCACTGTAGATGAACATTTGAATTCTGTTATAGAAGATACATGTGATTATTTTTATCGTCCAATAATTAATACTGAGGTAGATAATCCATTAGATTACATTCAGGCTACCCAAAACCATATTCCTATAGGTACTGCCACTATGAATTTAAATTCTACAGTAACCATGGCCCAGGCTAATGTTCATTTATGGAGGACTAATAGATATAGGCCTTTTGTGTTACCCATCAATTTAAATGCCTTACCTAGTAAAGCTCACAAATACCTTCCAAAATTTTTGGGAAATAGTGCAGTAACTAGAGAAGATCATATCAAAAGTTTCTTGTATGCAATGGATAGTCTGGAAGTTGAACATGAAGACGTAGTATTGAGACTATTTTTACAGACTTTAGAAAAATATGCTAGAGAGTGGTTCAATTCCCTTCCAAACAATGATATCCCAAACTTCACCAAAATGGAAACTGTGTTTTTAAAGAAATATGGTGAAAGGAAAAATGAACAATCTTTGTTAACTGAATTAGCCACCATGAAGAAAAAAGAGAATGAGGCTGTTAGTGATTTCAACATAATATTTTCAAATACTAGGAATAAAATCCCTACCAACCTTAGGCCTAGTGATATTTAGTCTATTTGTTTTTATAAGAATACCTTTCAAGGAGAGTTTAACTATGAGCTGAGGCAAGAACAAGCCACCACCATTGATGGTTGTATGGAAAAAGCACTGGATATAGAAAGAAATATGCTTGATAGTGGTAAGATGAAACCTTACTCTTTAGAAGTCAACTTACCTAAGAGAAAACCTAAAAGAGTGGCATTTGATATACAAAGAAGAACTGAAATTGACCCAATGGAAAAGTTGACTAGTCAAATGACTGAGATGTTCAATAACATGAAAAATAGGTTAGCAAGAATTGAAAGAAATGGAAATAATGGTGAATCTTCACAGACAGAGCGACCTCATGTTGACAACCATCCTCCCTTCAAGAAAAATTTCAATAGGAATTGGGGAAACAACAATGGTTCTAAAGAAGGAAATAGGGGTAGAAGTAATGGGAACAATAACTGGAAAAACCGAGAATCTGATAGAGATCAGAATAGTATTCCTAACCCCATATCATCTGCCAATATAGCAGAAGGCTTTCCCTATTTTTGCTCTACTTGTGATGCACCTCATAACCCTAATGCATGTGGAATTCACCTAAGTGACCAACGCAATGTAGATTTACATGCTGAATCAGAAGAGGATATAAGAATCAATGCTTGTTGGTCTATGGAAGATGAGTCCAGGGAAAGGATGTTTGAAGAAGATATGGATAAGTATGCTTCAAATCATCATCCTCAAATTTTAGTAGCTAAAGGAACTAAAATCTTGTAGAAATCACATGAGTCAAGATATGACAAGATGAAGCAAGGGAAATTAATCCCCACTGCTCAAGAAGTTGAAGAATTAGAAGCTACCCATGTCCTAAATTTAAGGAATAGAATAGTCCCTAAAATGACAGAGAAAGCCTCTACAAGTGAAACAAGAAAACAAACTTTCACCAATAAAAATATCAATAAAGAGAAAACTAATAGGAACCTCAAAAATATTACTCCTAAAGTAATAGAATTAGAGGAAGATATTCCCAAAGAAGAAAGTAATAAACCACTGGATATAAAGAAGATAGAATTTGATGTTGGGTCAGAACTCAGTAAACAAAAGGTTAATATCACATTTGGAGAACTTATGAAAGTTCAATAGTACATAGAACAAGTCTGCAGAGCATTTGGATTAGTGGAACAAAAAGAAGACCCAACTTGCCATGCTGCTAGACAAAATCAACATGATACAAGATCACCATCCTCTATCAGACCCTTTTATGTATCATTAAGATACAACTCACATGAAGGAGAAATATATGTCATTCATAATTGCATGTTAGACAATGGAGCCTCACACAATATCATGCCCAAATTAATAGCTGATCAAATGGGATTAATCTGTACTAGAGATTCTACCCTTGTTTTTGTAATGGACAGTAGACAAATTCCTTGTGTAGGGGTGATAATTGGATTGTTAGTTTTCTTAGATCAACACCCCAAAAAGGGCATTGTCATGGATGTTGCAGTAGTTGATGTTGACCCATTCTTCTCACTATTACTCAATAGACATTGGGCAGAACAACTAGGAGGTTCAATTCAACTGGACTGGTCCTATGCAACAATCCCAATATCAGATAAAGAGAACATAATTTTGAGAAGGGAACCATTCAACAAACACTCCGTAGAGTTAATTCAAACAAATGAAACCATGATAAACTTAGTAAATTCTATGGAAGAAAAAGGGATGGGAGTTTACTCAATATGGCACAACCCATTCCTAGTGGAAGTACCTGAAGCAAAGAACATGGATCTAGAAGTTATGAAAATGGTAGATGCTGAATCAAATAGAGTATTGACCCAAGAAATGTGGACCATGTCTTTTGATGGAGCTAAATCACAATTTGGAGCAGGTGCAGGTGTTAATTTGACTGATATTAAAGGAAATTACCTTGGTATTCCTTATAGACTGGAATTTCCTTGCACAAACAATGTAGCTGAGTATGAAGCTCTATTGCTAGGATTAAGGAAAGCAAAATAATTAGGTATTAATTACCTAACTGTAATAGGGGATGCAAAGCTTATTATACTACAAATCAAAGGTAAATATCATACTAAGAACCCTAGGCTTAAGAAATATAAAAATGCAGTGTTGGAAGAAATTGATAAATTCTTAGCTTTCAATATCTCTTATATTCCAAGGGAACAAAATCATGTTGCAGATATTTTAGCTATAAATACCTCAGGCCTAGATCACCTAGAGATAACTACAAAATATATGGATAGATTCCCAACTATTTCAGTCTATAAACCTTCTGTGCTAGATAACATAGTCTATCTACAGGTCTTTCAAGATGACATAGATATTAAAGATTTTATGACTCTGCAAAATCAGTATGCAGATGTAATCTGTGATGAAAAGGATGAAGAAAAGCTAAAATACCAAATAGGAGAGCCAGTAGAAGTAATCTAGTTGAAAACAAATAAAATACCCAAAGGATTAGTTTCTCTAGAGAGCCTATTTGATGATTTTGACAAAGCTTATAAGCCTTTAAGCAAAGATGTAATATCTGAAGACGTTAACATTGGTTCAATGAAAGAACCTAGAATAGTGAAAGTAGACATGGCCTTACCTGCTAAAGAAAAAGTTGGATATATCAGTTTCTTGAAAAAGAACAAAGAACATTTTGCTTGGACTTATGAAGATCTTAAAACATTCAAAACAGATGTAATGACACACATAATACCCTTGAAAGAAGATTCCAAACCATTTAGACAGAAACAAAGGAAGTACAACCCAACTCTGCACCCAATAATGCAAAAAGAGGTACATAAATTGTTGGATTCCAAGATAATTAGAAAGGTAAGATTTTCTTCCTGGATATCCAATTTAGTACCAGTCAAAAAAATAATGGGGATATTAGACTCTGTGTAGATTTTAGAAATTTAAACAAGAGTTCATTAAAAGACAATTACCCATTACCCAACATGGAACAATTATTGCAAGCAGTAGTTGGCTCAACTAGATTGTCTCTGTTAGATGGATTTTTAGGGTACAATCAAATTCAAATAAATCTAGAAGATAGACATAAGACAACATTCACTACGCCTTGGGGCACATTTGAATATTTAAGAATACCTTTTGGACTGATGAATGCAGGTGCTACTTTTCAGAGGGCAATGGATTTTGCCTTCAAAGGATTAATGTTCAAAATTGTAGTTGTATACCTGGATGATATCATAGTATTTTCTAAAAATCCAGAAGATCATCTAGAACATTTGATTGTAGTTTTTGCTCGATGTAAGGAATTTGGAATTTCTTTAAACCCCAAGAAATGCATATTTGGGACTACACAAGGAAATTTATTAGGACACATAGTTTCAGAAAAAGGAATAAGCATTGACCCAGAAAGAATTGAAGCCATTTCCAAAATTTCTCCTCCTAGAAATTTGAAAGGTGTCAGGTCATTCTTTGGCAAGATAAACTTTATTAGAATATTTGTCCCAAATTTTGTAGAGATGACCAAACCCATAAATGATATGGTTAAGAAAACTAGAGAAATAAAATGGACAATTGAAAATATGGAAGCATTTAACAAGATCAAAGAAGCCATATCAACCACTCCAGCCCTAAGCTGCCCTGATTATGCAAAATATTTTAATATCTATTCTTATGCATTTGAACATTCTATTGCTGCAGTTATTTCACATATAATGAAAATAATGAAAGGCCAATAGCCTTCATGAGTTCAGGTCTGAAAGGAGCACATCTTAAATACACCTTACTAGAAAAACATGCTTATGCAGTCATCCAATATTTAGAACATTTCAAAGGTATATTTGGGTCAAATAAAGTTTACTGTTGTATCCCTTTTATAGCAATAAAAGATATTTTTTCTCAATCAGAGCCATTAGGAAGACCAACAAGATGGATGGTAAAGCTTCTGCAGTATGATGCTGAATTCAAAATAGTTAAAACTATCAAAGGATAGGGTTTGGCTAAAATTTTGGCTAATAAAGAAGAAGGAGGATTTGAAAATGTTCTCACAATAGATGAGGCATATGATATCAGAAGAATCAATAATACCGAATGCAAATGGTATGAGGAAATTTTGTCATACTTACAAACCCTATCATTTCCTAAAGATATGTCAACCAACAGAATGAGGTCAGTCAAGCTTCAAGCTCAAAAATATTATATACAGGATGGTGTGCTATACTGGAAACACCCTAATGGAGTATTATTAGTCTGTTTATATGAAAGTGAAGTCCCAAAAATAATCAATGAATTTCATGATGGTTTCTATGGAGGACATTTTGCTCCAAGAGCTACAACTAATAAAATTATGAGAGCAGGATATTATTGGCCTTCCATTTTTAAATATGTATATAAATATGTTAGGAACTATCATAACTTCTAGGTTTTTGTAGGAAAGAAGCAGTTGGCAGCCATGCCCCTCAAGCCAGTAATCATTGAAGCACCATTCACCCAATGGGGTATTGACCTAATTGGAGAGATCAAGCCTAATTCATCTGGCCAACACAAGTGGATCATAACTACAATAGATTACTTTACAAAGTGGGTAGAAGCTGCACCCCTAAGAACATCCACTACTACCACTATCATCAAATTCTTGGAAGAAAACATCCTGACCAGGTTTGGAGTTCCTCAAAATTTGGTTACAGATAATGCACAGTATTTTGTTTCATATGAAATGGTAGAATTTTGTGTTGAATATGGAATTGAATTATCCCATTCTGCTAATTATTACCCCCAAGGAAATGGTCTTGTCGAGTCATCAAATAAAAATGTAATAACCAGAATAAAAATATCATTGGGTAAGAACAAGAGAGGGTGGGACAATGAACTTAAATTTGCTTTGTGGGCTGATAGGTTGTCTGTTAAAAGAAACACAGGAAGAACCCCCTATGAGATGGTTTATGGAGAGAAAGCCTTATTACCTTCAAATATAGAGAAATTGGCACTTTCCCTCTTATTGCAAGACCATGAAGACCCCAATCCCATACAGAGAAGGCTTGACCAAATTGTCCTATTAGAAGAGCAAAGAAGAGAGACCCTTAATAGAATGATGGAACAAACCCAAAAAACCATGAAATTGTTTAATAAGAAAGCCAAGGGTACTCCTTTTTCTCAAGGAGATATAGTCATCTATTGGGATCCTAAAAATGATAAGCATGGTGAAAAAGGTAAATTTGAACCTAAATGGATTGGCCCATACCAAATAGCCCATGTTATCAACCAGAATACATACAAGTTGCAAACCTTGCAGGGTGAAATGATGGCTATCCCTATTAATGGCCAACACCTCAAAATGTACAATCCCTGTTGAAGGTGAATAAAATAAAATAAAAATAAAAAATAAAAAGTGAAAAAAAAACCCAAAAAATAGAGTGTTTTATTTTTAGCTCTTCTTTTCTTGTTTAGTTTAGTTCTGAGTTTACTGTACACATGATATTCTTAGTTTGATGAGTATACATTACTATTGATTCCACAAAAAAAGATAAGGAAAAAGGAGATTTATTTTAGATTCTGATGAGTTTTACAATTTTCAAAATATGAGTGTTTATGCAATAGTTGTTTGATATGAGATAAAATAGAAGAAAACAAAGTTGATTGAAACATCATGTCAAAGCCTCACATTACAAATGATACTTAAAGTGATTTCAAAGGTCCAAAGAACCAAGTTATATTTGAGAGGGTGGTTAAGCTAAAAATAATTACACTCATCCTTTTATCCAAAAACTAATCCTCAACTCAGGCATACTCTTTGCACAATTTTCTTATATCAAATACTTCTCAAACGAGAAAGAAAAATTACAATAAAGTAAAATTGAGTCACTACTTGAGATATCTTGGAAAACCTCTACTGGGGCTATAGATGCCTGACTGGTAGTAGGGTAAAACCATATGGTATTAGAAGCAACTCCATCGAGGCTATAGATGCTTGACTGGCAGTGGAGCCCTGCAAAATGGTAAAAAATTTTAAGAGTGAAATCACATATTAGGCTTAACTATTTTGCTCAGATATGGCAAAGTTCTAAAAGACTTAGAAATCAAAATGAATACACAAACACACACATGGGCTTAAACATGATGGAGCAAAAGGTTTTTGACAAATTTTGTGTAATCATATCTTATAACTTAGCTAGAACAAGCATTACAATAATCTCAAAAGCTCATCTGTTTCTAAAATTTTGGCCCTACTTTTCCAGAAAGTGAATAAAAGGAAATTACAGTTTTTCAATACTCTCTGACTCTGATGTCCTGTCACTTGTACAATTTTTCATTTTAAAAAAAATGTAATGTTTTGTTGTTTTTAAGTTTTGTTTATCAGCCTTAAAGTTTTTTATTTTTGTTCATTTTTTGCAAATAAAACCAGGATATTATGTGGTTCTCAAGTGCCTCATGTTTTCAACACATTGTCCCAGTCAGAGCCTATGTTGGAGCCAAATTTGACTCAAAATTTGAAACCCCCAAATTTAAATTTTTGGTTTCAATCAAAATGCTTAATAATGTTGGTCACTTCTTCAGTCGGTGTGAGTAATTGATTTTATCATGGTCTTATGTGATGAGTTTAACCTTGGTTGTTAATAATGTGTGCCTCTTTTTAATAATGCTCAATAGGGGATATGGCAAGATTTTATCAATCAGATTTTTAACAAAGCCTAGCTCCGATCCTCATAAAATAAAGTTTCCCTTGGGCTCAAATCAAATGATAAATCTTTAAGTCCTAAGGTTCTCAAAATTAAGAGAAAAATTCAATCAAATGCCTTGGTCTAAAGCCCGAAAAGCATAACTAATGTCAAAAAATTTAATTAAGACTTAAGGGTATGCACCCCATCTAGTTAAAAATCGAGCACCTTAGATCAAATCCAAAGGTCGCGCTCAAACCTATTTTAATCGGATGATGGCGCTCTGATAAATCAATTAAGGGTTAAGTCAAGCAAGTCAAAAGACCTAAAAAATATTATAACCGAAGATCAAAAGCCATTAAAACTTAATAAAATTAAAATCGTGTAGCTTCACCAATATGGATGGATGCACTTGAGTTAAGCCCGATCCAACGGATGCACGTTCTCCAAAAATTCAAATCATTAATGAGTCGAAAAAGGTCATAATTTCAAATTAAAGCCTAAGTTATAGCCCCCTTCCAATTAAACATCAAACAAGTCCGACAATCTGAGGGATGTGCTCAAACAGACTCAAAATATCAACGGTTGCGCATGAACCATTTTAAACACACTTGATTTAATTAAAATACTCATTAAAATACTATAGTCAAAGGCATTAAGGGTATGCGCCCCCTTCTAAAATAAACATCGAGCTAATTATCCTAATAAGATGATAGCACTCGATCAACATCCAATCCGACGGTAGCGCTCCCATTAAAGGTGCATTGAAAAGGTGCAAGCCTCGTAAGATTAATTAAAATGGTAAAATAAAATTAGTGAGGGTATAATACATTGGATAATAATTCCCCTTTCAGCTTAATCAAGGTTTAAAATTATATGCCCCTTGGTAACTAACCCCGTAGATTGATCAAGATCAACGACCGCTCCAACATTAATCAAAATTCGACGGTCGCACCAAAATTGAAATCCTGGTAAGATATCGAGAAAAACAAAGGTAAAGTCAAAATTAATTATGCATTAGCGAGGGTATAATACATTGCTAAAATCATCCCCTTTCGATTTAATCAAGATTAATTAGATATAATGATGCGCCCTTTTCGGCTATTGAATATGCAGCTTACAGGAGATCCGACGATTGCGCTCTATTGAAGACAAGATCGAATGGATGCACTCAATTGCAATAAGGTATCCCAATGAAGTGTCGAAGGAATCGGATGGCAGTGCTTGATCAAACATTTAATCTGAAGGCATGCATTGTTTAAAGTGATTGGAGGTTAATCTAAAATTTTCCTTCATCAAATCGATTAATTAAATATCAAGGCTAAAGAAAGCACTTAATCAGGTTTTATAAATATTTGATGCATGGGTAATCTTCCCCCTTCCTTTTGCTAAACCTTGTGTATGTATGGGAGATCCAACGGTAGTTCTCCCATCATGGTATGATCTAACGGCGATTTCTTAGAGAGGTAAACAAGTTATATGATGCCTATGTTTAAATACAATGTTGTTAAGGTTGTAATCATTAGGTTAACCTTGGTAAATCATGATTAGATGAGGACTAATACACCATGTTATTACAAGGTATAATATTTAAACTTAATTATTGTCAAAATAAATCATTACCAACTAGGGATTTTCAACATTGTTAACGTGATTTAACCGATTAACATGGCATAGGTTTATATATGAGTTGGTGGGTTAATGATCATGCAGGTCCCTAGAAATTGATGGCTGCACTAAGCCTCCCCAGGATCTGATGATAGCGCATGAATAAAATATTTAATTAATGAATCAAGTAAAGATAATCAAATGATAGCGCTTCATTGAGACTAATATGATCTGATGGCAGTGAGCGAGTCAAAATCAACACAATGGAGTATGATCGAAGGTAAACTAACAGGCATCATATTGATGACAAAACATGTAAATTTATCGAACCCATTTCACCACCCTGTATATGAGCTCACAAAATCAGTCAAGATTACCACCTTGGTGAGCTAAGAGCAGAAATTGATACACAAGAAGTACAGAGAGAATAAAATTTTTTATCTTTCCCATTTTAGAAGGACCCGACTCACTATCATGAGAAAAATGGCATCATGGGGAGACATTTTTGCTCCTGAAGACACTAGAGAAGTGGTAAAATTCATCACAGATCGATCACCATACTTTGATATCTCTAGACTAATTGTACTGGATAACATAATGTATGACTTTACCCAAAAATATGGAGCTGATAAGAAACCTAATCCAACACAGCAGTACGAGATCGACAATGCATGTATTAAGATTTTTTCTCATGTGATGGAGAACGACAATAGGACCCCATGGATAATGGCCGACTTATTTCATAAAGCTCAGAGGTTAGAGTACAAGGGTTTCCCCAGAGATAACAAATGGAACAATAACCTTGGGAAGCTAGTATGTCCAAAAGTGCACTTCTTATCAAATTTAATGGTGTGGCTGGTAGTGGTGTATGACGAAATAATGAGGAAAATTTGGGACAGTAAGAATTGATCAGTATTCAGTATTAAATTGGAACACATCCAAGAATTTTTCAAATTGACAGGGTATACCACCTTTCTGATGCAAAAGGTAATCGAACACCAATATCAAATGTTCACAAAAATAGAAGTTTTTAAAACTTTGTTTGATACACATGAGAAAATAGAAAAGAAATTTCCAATTAGGAAAACTGCTTTTAGGCCATGGGTTCAAGATTTTTGTGATATGATAGACATAGTCTTGGGGGTACAAGATTTCAGTAAAATGACTAAAAGGGTTTTATATTTAGCTTCACAATGCAATCGGGTGCATAACACTCCCATTTACTCCTAGGAATTAGAATTAAGTACCCAAATGCATGAAGAAATGGTAGAATTAAAAAAGGTAGTTTTTGAACAAAGGCAAGAGATGCCCCGTTTTTCTCAATACTCAATTTTTATCCATATGATAGTGGGTCAAGTGGGAGAAGAAGCCCAGAAAAGAGTAAAAGCCATTGAAAAACTTTATGTTCAAAGTAGTTTCTAGAGAATACATGAAGGACGAACTCACTTTGGTTGGTTCTATGATCATTTCATGGTAGAAATCCATTGGATTTTAACCGGCATAGTCCTTGAGAGACTAGGGCTAGGAGTAAGGAATTTTATCAAAGAAAAAGAGATTGGGGATTTCTTTTTCACAGAATGTTATACCTATATCAGGCTATATGGGGCTAAAATTCCCCCTAAGCTCTTACCAAATTATTGTCCATTATTCCTAGTAGCTTTGGAGTTATGCAGGCAAGTGGTAGAAGAGGTTAATATGGGATTGGTAAAGAAACATGGTAAAGTACCCTGGCTCAGTGTTCCATGTCACTTAGGGAATTATATATTTGTTGGTTACCCTGCCCTGCTCAAGGGAATGTTTGAGTTAGACAACATGGGATTCAATGAGATAACTTGGAGATTCTATGACCCAAAAGTAATATACAACAGAATGATGGAAAAGAGAGAATATGCTCGAATACTACATCATCTAGACCCTTTTTAAGAAAGCTTATTATAAGCTATGGAAAAAGGATTAGATTTGCAAGGGGTATGGGATGATTTACCTCCCAAAAATAGGTGCAGCACACAGGTTCATGAATCCTATGATTATCCTATAGAATTAAGAAGGCTTCAAGAAATTTTAGTAGATGTTGTAGCACCTATTTTTCTAGGAGCAAGCCAAGAAATCAGAGAAAACCTCTTATTGGAGTTGATAGGCGAACAGGGTATTGATCAAATGGAGGTCACTGTAAATACTGTATATATAATAGAGCATAGGTTAGTCCTAAAATTTCTTATCTCAAGATAGAAGCACCACCAAGAACTCCCCAAGAAGTTTCCCAAAACCCAAGTGCAGGTAAAGGAAAGGAAATTGTAACCACATCTGCTCGGAAGGCTTCACTCATGGAACAAGTTGTAGTTCCCATTTTTGACAGAGTACTAGTTGTAACTAGCATGAAGAAATTAGCACCCATGGCTATCCCTACCTCATTAAACATAAAAGGATAGGAGATTAAAGTTCCATCAGTAATACAGATGAATAGTAGAAGAACTGGTGGATTTGGGGGTCTTTTTTGAAGTCACCTAGTAAAGAATCAAACAGAGAGAACCACCGTAGAAAAGAAGAAGCCCAAACTATATTTACCCTCTATAAAGGTTGTGTTAGAAATAATAGATGAGCAGGCTATTTTTACTACTCCAGATGAACAAGAATTATAGTTAGTGGCAAGAATGGAAGATATAGAAGAGCAGGTTACAAAAGAACCACAATTAGAAGCACTTGTATCAGATATAGCAGAGATAAATCTTCTTGCTCTGCAAGACCTACTGGTCTTCAAAAATGATGAAGATACGGGGGACTCATCAATACTATGAAAGTAAGGCAACATGGTCAAAGTAATTAAAGCAATGTCAAATAAAACCATGGATCAACTAGTTGAGAAAATTACAGAATTAAGGAGTCAGTTGAAAAAGGAAGAAAAATAAAAAGTTGAAATGAAAGCACTAATAAAAACGTAGTAAGAATAATTGCCCCAAAAGGGTACTTCAAATACACATCCCCCTACAACGGTAAAGATTCAGGATCATGCATATTATCTAAATACAATGAAGAAAGACATGCCAATAAAAATAAGAGCTCATGCCAGAGGGCTCACTAAGATGTTCAAGTAGATCAGAGTAATCCAAGTAACTACTCGAGAAATTTTGACATTGATACAGGAGAGAGAAGAAGAATTTGAAGTCATACATCCTACCCTGGATTTTATAGGAGACAATTTTGAAGAGTTGTAGGGTCAAGAGATAATAATAAATGATGGCAACAAAATACAACTCAATTTTAAGTTTTTGAAAGCATCCATGTTTGGGGTAAACTAGGAAAGGTGGATCAATGTTGTAATTGAAATGGAAAATATGATAGAAGATGCAATAGGAAAAATGGTAGATATTGGTCTATCCTTAGATCAATTCTTAGAGGCCTTCGATTTAGAAGAGCTATTCATGCATACAATAGAAATATTTGAGTGTGAACCAGATGATGAGGCAAAAATGACTAGGCAAACTAATTTTCTGGTGAATACTATGGATATGTTGCTCTTCCAATATGAAATAAATAGGTCCATCCTTGCCATATAGAAAAATAGGATTTTGTAGGATATGAACATGTTGAGGTTTGCTGCCACATTTGACATAGAAATATGGATATTAATAAGTGAGCAAATAAAAAGGCTGCAACAAGGTCAAAAAGGAAAAAAGGTTGAAGCTTACGGTCAACAACTAGGAGTGAGTTCAACACAAACAAAACCTTTTCTAGTGGAAAAAACCCCTGAAGCATTAAAATAACTAGATGCTCAAAAGGATATAGTTCAAGAGGGAACAGTAGAAACAGTTGTAAAATAAATAGTGGAAGAGCAAATAGACTCTCCTAAAACCACCATCACCGGTTAAATAAGCAACTATTTGAAAAATTCAAAATGAAGGATTCAGCCCAAACAAAAAAAGATAGTGGAATCCAGTTGTTTCAGTTTTTGAGATCAACTTAGGAGAGGACAAGTGTAAGGTAAGAAATAAAATAGAAATAATAGAATCAAGAACCGACAATTATAAAAGGAAGGAGTTGCATTCATATTTTGCATCAAGCAATTAGAGAATAACATTTTTGCTAAGAGGTATACTTGAGTGCCCTATTAGTTGTGTTTTTGTATCCCCTTCTATGTCTATTTTTTCTCTCATTTCTTATTCTTCCCTTTGCTATGTAGGATTTTGATAGGAAAGTTCTCAAGAAGTTGAGATTATTTGTTGTCCTATTGAGCCTAGGATTTAGAGACTCTACCATTACCATATTGGAACAAGGAGATTAGGAGAGACATGTTACATTATTTGAACAAAGTTCTCTCCATTTTATTGATGTATTTCTTTGAAGAAAATAGAGTTAAAAGGCATATTGCCCACTATGCATGTAATATTTTATGAAATCAATACAATTTTGAGTTTTATTCTTGTTATATCCTTGTCTCAGTACTGTGTGTCACTATGTAATGGATTACATTATTTGAATACATTACATATGTTTCTTTAGTTGGTTAACTTTTAGTTTTATTATGATATTTGAATAAATCTAAGAGCACCAATTTTCTTTTTCCCATTCTCTCCGTTCATGTCAGAATTGTTGTTAAATTGCTATAACAACCCAATGAATCTAGGAACCAACCTATATAAGGCATAACAATTGGTTATTTTTTTTACTTGGTCATTTTAATATGTATAGTTTTACATTAATCTGGAGTGTGTAATTAAAGTTTTATCATAGAATTACCATTGGGGTTTCCTTACCCGTTCTATAGTTTTATTTAAGTAATATTCATTTTTAATAGAATAAAGAGGTAGGTTGACCAGATCTTGTAATAGTTTGTTGGTTTCAAACAGATTTTTGCAATGTGGCAATCAAATCCTGTGGATGCAAGAATTGGTTCCAACAGAAATATTCCCTCCAAATTGTAAACTTTTTCTATAAGAGACCCAAGTTTACCAAATAATCCTTAGATTAATTTCCTTCTCTATGCACATGCTTGATTTGAATATTTTCAAGGGCTTGGATCATTCTTTGGACTTCAGATAATAGATTTTAAATGGTCCATGAGGTGTATTGGAAGCCTATAAGCATGTTAATGATATTAAGGGAATATCCTTCAATAATAACCTTCCTACAATCCATAGTTTCTAGTTGAGAGACTCCTTGGAAGAGCGCTCTTTCTTTCAAAGAGTGACTGGTCTGTAAATTCAAATTCTTAATGAATATGAGCAATATTATTCCATTTGAATATTTGATCACTCCCCCAACTCCTACTGGTCTAGGGTTATCTTTAGAGGATCTGTCAAAATTAAGTTTCAACCAACCAAAGGGGAGAGGATCCCAAATAGTTTTAGATCTGGAAGAAGAATATAATTATGTTATTGGTATCAAGGGAGATCTAAATCTGATGGTTGATTCAATATCTTTCTCCCTACAAATAATGACCTTATAAAGAGGGATAAGGTTCACATTCTCCATAGAGGCAACAACATCACGTAGGAAAACACTCTCCATAGGATGAGAAGTATTTTTGAAGGTCTGAGAACTTATCTCCTTTCAAAATTGCCACCACAAATGGGGTAAGGCAAATGACCAATAGGCATGGATGTGAGGGGATATGAAGGGGGGACTCCATTACTCAACCAAATTAGCTATATTTCTAGGAAAACCTAGTCCACACCAACTAAACTAAGAAACTAAAAGAGGACATCCCAAGTGAAGGGATAAACAAACAAAAGATGCACCAAATATTCATTATTAGTACCACATAGGTAGCACCTATTTGGAAGGACCATACCCATTTTATGAAGATTTTCCAACATAAGACATTTAACTTGGACCACAAACCAAAGTAATATGTTAACTTTTGGAGTGAGGCCCTTCAAAAAAACATTGCAAGCAGGGAACCAAGGGTCTAAATCCATATCTAAAAGAGAATAGGCTGACTTGACAGAGAATCAACCATTCTTATGTGCAACCCATACCAATTTATTTGGCTTGTACCTATAATATATAACAATATATCTAAGGATATTGAATAGGACTCTAAGGGTATTAACTTCAATCCATGACAACCCAAGAAAAACAAAGGGTTTCTAGCATTTTCTACCATCTACTACATCTATAAAGTCACTAACCTTTGGATTAAAAGCTTAAGTTGTGATTGGTTCAACTAGGCTAAAACATGGATATGATTCCAATGGTCGGTCAGCAGCCCATATGTGCCTCCAAAAATTAATTTTTTGTATGTTCCCTAGAAGCCATTGATCTCCCTTCAAAATAATTGATCATCTTTTCACAATGCTCTACAAAAAATTGGACCCATGGGAGGGGGCATAATTAGTGGGTAAAATGCCATATATAACTAAGTATTTGGCTTTAAAATTTTTAACCCAATTTACATTCTTATATTGATTCAATATCCAAACCTGCTTGGCTATAAGAGCTTTGTGCATCGTTTTGAGACTTCTCAAACCCAAACCTCCCATTCATTGATGAGGTTGGGAATTACCTCAATCATGACATGTTTTGGATCATTATAAACTACCTTAAAAAATTTATGCTATGTTATTTATGCTAATATAGTTGATTTAAATACATTATATATTAAGTGTTTGCATGGTTAAAGTGTTTAGGAACATATTACCCTATTTTATAGTTTTCTGCATATTTTTGCAATGTTTCAGCATGATTTCTTGATGAATGAAATGCATAATTTCAGTAGAAATTTGATATACACCTTCATGTTGATATTTAAATGTTTTTCCCATGTGCTAATTGGTTTGAATTTGCAAGAAGCACCAATAGTTTGCAACTGTGCAGCAAAATCAAAAAACACAAGAAATTCCCATATAAATTCCAGCCAGCTACCAATGAATGGCAGGGCCTGGAATTAATCAACCAAGGCATGTGCAATTAATTGGGAGCATCTCCTGAGAGATAGGGTAGACATCCTACCTGGTTACACCTACTTGATTGGCCATTTTAAGTACATCTAGGCATAAAGCAGATACACAACCGGATATTCCGAAGATGCTCCAAAATAAAAGGGGAAGACACCAGTTTTAGACAAACGGATAATCAAGCACCCAAAATGATAGGAAATTAGTATTGCAAGGTAGATATAGGTGTTCAAGACTATTTCTCACCACTTCCAACTCACCCCCATCATCGGAGATGCATCTCATGAACCAATAACCACTATTGCAGCTTACACTATCCTAAATTAGACTAGGTCAGTTTGAAGATTATTTGGAAAATCATTGTAAAATAGCAAATAGGCTAATATGAGCATGTAGGATATGCAATAGGACATTATAAATAATAAAGCTCCCTCATTGGTAGAGCTAGTATATAATTGAAAGTAGTTTGTAGCGAACAATAGCTGATAAGTGAATAGAGTGAAGCAGGATTTCCCTGCAGAATTGTAATGTTTTGCATCAGATAATAAAAGTGCAGTTTCTTCAATCATTTGTTGTTCATGAGTGTGTTAGTATTAAGTAGTTAATAGAGCTTCTCTACCTTCTTCTAGAATAGGAAGCAAGGGCCACTTCCAAGCCTAGAAGAAGGACTAACTGGTGATAGGTTTCTCCTAAACTTTGTTGCAACAGATTTTAGTAGGGCACTTGTCCATTTCCATTCTTTGTTGCATACTAACCTTTGTTTTGAATTTGTGTGATGCTTTCATGTTTCAAGTGTGTATCAATTGATAAAGTATCTAGATTTGTATTTACTCTATTTTTCATGTTTCTGTGATTGAGCAATTAGTATAAGTTGCAGCAATTCTATTATCCCCTGTTTTTCTTGCTTTAAGTAGTTCTTTCAAGTTTCCAACATCTTTACTTTGCTGTCAACTGTTGTAGTAAAAGCCTGACAACCTTCTACCATAGGATACTGATAGGTGTTCAGCATGTGTGTTTCAATTTGAGAAATTTCAATTATGTTCTTTCCATTCTACAAAAGTAGACCAGATTTCAATTCTACAACATTTACTTTCCTGCAGTTTCAATTCTTGCAATTGTAATTAGGTTTCAACTTCTGCAATTTAGAGTCAACTTTTAATTCCTGCAAGTAATTAGTTCATTTCATGTAAACTAGGATTAGAGGTGACCTAAAACCCCAACAAAACTTGTTCCACCAATAAAACCTATTGTCTAAATGAGTTGAACTACAAACCTGCTTTACTCTTCTCTCGTATATAGCCTTGGACACCACCCTAGATTGACAAATCATAAAGATTAAATGATGCTATTAATGACATGCATCATTTTTGGCATCATTTTCAAGGACAAGGTGTTGTTAGAAGTTGAAAGCAACCTGATAATTGTTAAATGTGCTAAGTTGTGAACTTCAGAATGAAATCTGGATGAATGACTGGTACAAGTAACAGTTTTTTGGTAAGTTATATTTCAGCCCATTTAGAGACAAGCATGAATGAGTAGGTTAAGGGACGAAAAAAGGTAGATTTATCAAGACCACCCCTTTACCTACCATAGGAAGGCGATCTTCATGCTTAGGAGGTGAATTTCCTATGTTTGAAATTCTTGATAGACTTAAACAAGAACCATTACCTTCATCATCAAGAACTGAAGGATCTCTTGAAAAAGAAATTTTAGAGGAATTATCTACTAGTACTCCTCCATCTACTCCTATTGAATCCATACAACCAGGGCAATTTGGACATACCTACACCAAATTTTGGAACAATATTATGGCAGAAATACCAAAAAACCAAGATGGAGATAGTAATGTCCACAATAGAACAGATAATCCTCATTCTTCTAGGACTTTTGAATATCCCATTCGATTAAATCCTACGCAAAATTCTCCTATGAAAACAATCTCACCTTCAGTACTTCCAACCTTCCGAGGGGTTGTATCTGAAGATCTTGATCAATTTTTGTTTGAATTCAAGGTTGTATGTCAGACTTATGACTATGTGAATGACAACCAGAAGCTTAAAGTATTCCCTTCCACACTTAAAGATGCAGCTCTACGCTAGTTTATGAGTCTAGAACCAGAATCTATTCGAACTTGGGAACAAATGGAGAGCATATTCTTGGATAAATACCAATATTATTGTAGGGTAAGAAACAAAAAAGATGAATTATTCCAAATTAAACAAGAAGAGGATGAGACCTTAGAGGATTATCTTGATAGGTTTACCTTTATTCAAAAAATATGTGGACCTGTAGAGCCAGAAATGTGTAAGGCTATATTTTTGAGGGGATTACAAGATGATTCCAGGGAGGTATTAGACTTAATGGGTAAAGGGGATGTAAATACCCTTGACATTAATGAAATTTTGGACTTATGCAGAAATTACTCCCACACTAGGCAAAGAAGATGAAAATGGAGTACTAATGGTAATGATGTGAAAGATCTAATGGAAGAATTGGAAAATATGAAAACTGATATTCTTGTGCAATTAAATACAACTCTAGGGGAAATGAATGCAAAATCAAAATCTATGGAACCCCTAGCCATTTATTGCCCAAGATGCAGGACTAAGCATGCTTTACAAGACTACCCTTTGAACAAGACCTCAATTTTAGCCATCTGCAAAATTTGTTCAAAAGAGCACCTTACTGATAAATGCCATATGCTGCCCCAACTCAAAAGTGTTTTGGAAACTCAAACTGAAGAACTTAATTTTTTTGGACAAAAACCAGGGGGAAACTTCAATCAATATCAAAATACCCCTCGTTTTCCCACAAATTGGGGACAACACTCTTGGAATGTTCCATGGAATCCATCAGAACCACCTCAACCATTTTTGAATTACCCTTCTTGGACACCTCCTCAAGATTGGCAACAATCTGGATGGAGTAATCCATCATGGAACCAGGCCAACCCACCTTGGATGCAGAACCAGTCCTTTGGACCAAGTTGGGGATAATAGTATCCATCTTATCCAAGGCAACAAAGATATCAAGGTCAAACTCAGAACTTGTTGCCTGCTCCTAATCAAAATTTTCAAGGAAGATCCAACCAACCACAACAACCATCACAATAGGTGAAGCAACCTCCACTTCCAACCCAACCTATGACTAACCCAAATAACACAAGATAGGCAGCCCCTATCTATGTGGCTGAATCTGAAGAAAATATTGCAGTTCATGTTCTTGACTGCAGTAATATCCAATTACATTCAGGAAATATCCTACCTGAACTTGTTCCACCTACCATTGAAGAAATTGATGGAACACAAGAACCTTCCCATATAGACCAACTAAAACCAGCCCTGGAGAAAGAAGAAGAAAACATAGAGAAAGTCCAAACAGAGAATTTACCTTCCTCAGGGATAGTTCCATACCCTGAAAGATTCAAAAACTCTATAGAAATCCCTGAATCAGACCTGGTTAAAGAACTTAAATGGTTAACCATATCACTTCCCTTATTGCAAGCAATTAAGGATGTGCCTTTGATCAACAAAATTATCTAGGATTTGTGTATTAAGAGACTAGGGAGAAAAAGGAAGTCATTCCCTAAAACTGTTCAAGTTGAAGGGAAGCTAGCTGATCTCTTATCAGGGAAACTAGTACCCCCAAAGTATAGTGACCCAAGGAGCCTAGTTATTATAGTCACTATAGGATCAATACCAATTTCAAATGTCTTGATTGATTTGGGAGCTGCAATAAATGTAATGACTAAGGAAACAATGGAAAAATTGCAACTCAAACATTTAAATCCTACCTCTACAGTCTTAGAAATGGTAGATATATCAGTTGCAAAACCTAAAGGGATCATAGAAGATATCCCCATAGAAGTTTCTTCTTGGGAGTACCCTATAGACTTTCTAGTTTTACAACCTAGGAACTCAGCAAATGGCTACCCTATCATTTTGGGAAGACCTTGGCTTGCAACTACAACTACATTTATAGACTGTAGGTCAAGAGAAATGACAATTTCCAATGGTATTGACCTAAAGCAGATTTCTCTTTACCCACCTGCAAAACCTTCAACCAAATTCTCAGGTCAATTATGGTTTCTTGATTCAGATGAAGAGCAAGAAGAGACCATTTCCACACTAGCTACCTTAGTAGTGAAGGAACACATTGAGGAGATAGATTCCTAGGAAAGAGAAGTTTTTGAGGATGAGACCATCTTAGTGAATGCTCTGCATGAGCAAGGAATGGAAGATGAACCAGTAGTTGTTCATCGGCTGCTATGGAATGATGAGGGCCAAATTTTTAAAAATATGTCATCTACTCCACTACAGGAAAGATCTTTTTCACTTCCACATGGGTGGCATCATCACCTTCTCTCCTCTTTCCACTATCCCATGCAAGACATGATTCTAGTAGGTATCACTACTGATAATGAGACAAGGGTCTTCCATTCCCTCAAACCACACCATTTTCCACTAAAATCCTTGATAACCAGGTATGAAGGAGTCAATTTTGTCCTCCCAGGGACCAAGCAAATTGAAGTACAACCAAGGAAGTTTTTGAATATTAATAGTTGGCTTACTAAAGAAGAAGAAAAATTGGTTGTTGTACTGAAGAAGCATGTTCATGCCTTTGCTTGGGATTACAAGGATATGTCAGGAATCCACCCTAATGTATGCACTCACAAAATTTATATAGAAGATGTCAAACCTATGAGGCAGCCCCAAAGAAGATTGAATCCTGCCTTGAGGGATATTTTCAAAGAAGAGATTGAAAAACTCCTAGAGGTAGGGTTCATCTATCCAATTTTTGATAGTCGATGGGTCTCCCCATTGGTTATAGTTCCAAATAAAAATGGGAAAATGTGAGTGTGTGTAGACTACAGAGAGCTGAATAAGGTTACACATAGGGACCATTTCCCATTACCATTCATAGATCAAGTGTTAGACACTCTTGCTGGAAAGAATTTTTTCTATTTTCTTGATGGATTCAGTGGGTACAACCAGATTCAGGTTGCACCTGAAGACCAAGAGAAAACAACCTTCACATGTCCTTGGGGAACATTTGCTTATAGGGTCTTACCCTTTGGCTTATGTAATGCCCCAACAACTTTTCAACGGGTTGTTTTAGCAATTTTTTTTATCTAACTACTAAAAATATTGAAATTTACATGGATGATTTCATAGTATGTGGAGAGACTTTTGACTTTACATTAGAACATCTTGACAAAGTTTTGACATGCTATGAAACATACCATTTGTCCCTAAATCTTGAGAAATATTTTATGATGATGGAGGAAGGAATTGTTCTTGGTCACCACATCTCTTCTCATGGGATCAAAGTTGACCCCAAGAAGGTTGAGATCATCAAGAATCTTCCCCCTCCAAAGACTCAAACTGATGTTAGGAGTTTTCTTGGACACATTGGTTTCTACCATAGGTTTATTCCCAACTTTAGTACAATAGCCAATCCCATGTTTGCCCTATTGACTAAGGATTCTGAATTTTCCTGGACTATAGAGTGTCAAGAATATTTTGAGGCTTTAAAAGAAAAACTAACAACTCCACCTATGTTGAGAGGACCTAATTGGGCATTACCATTTCATATCCAGATTGATGCTTCCAATACTACAATTGGAGCAGCATTAGGATAGATTGACAATGGAGAACACTATGCCATCTACTACATTAGCAAGAATCTGATAGGGGTAAAAAATAATTATACCACTACTGAGAAGGAATTCTTGGTAGTAGTGTATACCATCAATAAATTCAGGTATTACATCATAGGGTATCAAATATTCATCCATACAGACCATGCAACCATCAAATACTTGATGAATAAACCTATGGTGAGTGCAAGAATTATCCATTGGTTACTGTTGTTGTAGGAATTTGACATCACTATAATCAACAAACCAGGAAAGGCCAATGTCGTAGTAGATTTCTTGTCTAGACTACAAAACATAGGGGAGGAAGAACTAGTTGAGGACACTTTTCTTGATGAACAATTGTTTGCCATATCTACCCAATCACCTTGGTTTGCAGACATAGCTAATTATTTGGTAATAGGGAAAATTCCTCCACACTTCACTCCAAAATAGAGAAAATAGTTAATAAAATAAAGTTCTTCTTTTCAATGGATTAAGGGTTTACTTTTTAAATGCAGTCCTGACCATGTGTTACGTAGGTGCATCCAAAAGGATGAAGTATATGATGTCCTAAGAGCTTGTCATGATGAACCATCAGGTGGACACTATTCAGTAAAAAGCACAATTAGGAAAATTTTAGGTGCAGGTTATTACTGGCCATCTCTTCACAAGGATGTGAAAAAGTACATTAGGCATTGTGATGCATGCCAAAGGATGGGGAAACCCACCCACACAAATGAAATTCCGCTACAACCTCAAGTGGTTTTAGAACCATTTGAGAGGTGGGGGCTAGATTTTGTGGGACCTATTGACCCACCTTCTCAAGGAAAGGTGCATATCTTGGTATGCACTGATTACATGACCAAGTGGGTAGAGGTGCATGCTTTCAAACATGCTCATGAAGAGAAGGTTGCTGATTTCTTGTACACACAATTTTTCAAAGGTTTGGAGCTCCATGATCTATTACCATGGATCATGGACCCCAATTTGCATCTAAAGTTATTGAAGCTTTTACTAAATTGTATGAGATTAAACATAGGAAATCATCACCATACCACCCACAGGAAAACAGTTAGGTTGAAGTAACAAATAGGGAGTTGGAAAGGATCTTGACTAAAATAATAGCTTCCCATAGGAGGAATTGGCTAGATAAATTACCTGAAGTAGTTTGGGCTTATAATACTACATGGAAATCCACCATGGGTTTCACACCTTATGAACTAGTTTATGGTAAAAAGCCTCTTTTACCTATTGAGTTTGAGCTACTAACACTTCGGATAACTTTGGAAATTGGAATTGATTTATCATAAGCATATATAGATAGGATTCTATAGTTGAATGCATTGGATGAACTTTGGTTGGATGCATTGCATCAAACTGAGGTGATTCAAGAGCAACGGAGGCTTTGGCATGACAACCACATTCAATAGAGGAAATTTTAGCAAGGAGATTGGGCCTTGTTGTTCGACTCTCGCTATGAGGATTTCCTTAGGAAATTGTAGACTAGATGGCTTGGACCTTATCAAATTGAAGAAGTGTTCAAAAATGGAGCAGTTCGTCTCTCTCCCATTGATGACTCATGGAGAAAGTTGGTAGTAAATGGGCATCACCTTTGGGTATACCATGCACCACTAACTAAAGAAGAGTTCTTGTAGTAGATCAAAAAATTGGATGTGTGCATGATAGAAGAGGTTCCCTCTTCCATCACAGATTCAACATATTCAACATAACAATGAAAGAGTTTCAAGAAAAATAGAAAAAAAATCAGAAAAACAAGAAAACCAAAAAGAGAATAAATCTTGGTTGTGAACTTCCTTCATGGGCATAATTTCAAGGGAAATTATGAAATTCCTTCATGGGCACAACCAAGATCAAAAGAATTGAAAAAAAAATGAAATAATTTAGTAGTGAAAACCTCCTTGGGGGCACTACTGAGTTGGCATGTATGAAAACTAGTTTTTTGGCATGCATGGCCTTGAAATGATCCATCCTTTCCCATACCACCATTGTAGAAAGCTCACCAGACTGCACCTATTTGTGTAATTGCAGAAAATATCAATAAGAAATCAGTTGAAGCAACCATCTGTAGAGTGTATGATAATTGTTCAAATCAGGTATGTGTTTCTAGAATTCTTAATCATTGTAGGCATCTAGTATGTAGTGTGTAAAAGTCACTAGTTAGCATAGAAGCATTCATAAGGTTTGGAAAATCCAAAGACATCCAACCTGGCTAGAAGAAACAAGAAAAATCCTTGCTATTTTGCAAATTATAGGTTTTTCATGGGCAAAAAAATAAAATGGATGAAAGTGGTAGTCCCATGAATTGGGCATAAAAATATGATTGCATACCTATACAGAGGTTTCATTGAGCTTCAGAATGATGCCAAGCTCCGGAACACAAACATTGTTTTGTTTGTTTTATAATGAAAAAATTGTATATATTCGGAATGAGCAGAGCTCTGAAATGAAAATTATTTGTCAAAATGATAGGGAAATACAAAGGCTCCAAAATGAGTTTCTAAGCTTCGAAACAAGAAATGGGTAAATTTGAAATTCAAAATTGCATGGCAAAAATTTGAAAACTTGAAGTTCCACATGGCACATGCATAAAAAGGGGGTAAGGAAATTTGTTTATCTTTGCCACATCATCTGAATAGGCATCAAAGTCAAAAGCACAAATATCTAGGATCACATGGTGCATTGTCCCAAGTAATGAGAATCAAGGGGTTTTTAATGGAAAGTGTGTACCTCATTTTCATGCAAAATATTCACACCATTCGATCAGGATGCCTTGATAAACGAAAATATGATAATCAATGCAATTTGCATGGATAAAGCCAAATCATACCCAATAATGACTTTCCAATTTAGCAAGATTGTGATAAGTCAATAGTTAATCAACGCCCAATATGATCCACCATTCAAGAAGCACATTCGGTTATGGCATCATAGAAAAGCAACCATTCATCATCTACCATGCAAAAAAATTGGCACATAGCATAGATCTTCCATAGTCTGTGCCACCTTTCGAAGATATCCCATGCATTCTGAAACTAAATACCCTGTCTAGTAATCACTACATACTTGACAAAAATCAAACTGCCATCATAACGAGAATCACAAGTCTAAGTTTTGAACCTCAAAAAAATTGTAGAGAACAAGTATCAGTGGTGTAGCTGACAATGAATTATGGAGGAATTTGCAAAATAGTGGGTGCAGATGCATTGGTGCAGTCAACCATAGTTGAAGCTAGAATATGGGGTGGAAAATCAAAGTAGAACCAGATAATGCTAGGTCCCTTCGAGCATATCCTGAGATATTATAGATTTTTGAGGAAGGAGGGTTGATGCCATTCCTAAACAAGTTCGATGGAAGTTTCAAAGGCTTGGCTATAGATTTCATTCAAACCTTCAAAAACAACTGGGCCTACATCAGTAGGATGACTATCGAGGTAACACCTAAAATTTTAATCCAAATTACTGAATTACCCTTGCAAGGTTCACCTATTTTAAGAACTGGTAGAAATGAGTTATCAAAAATAGTTAATCAGTTCACAAAGGAGGGAGATAATGAACTTGAGTTTCAAATGAATAATAATGTATGCAAGGGGGTAAAAAGGGCAAGTCTACAGGAACCATGGGATGAAGTAGTTATCTAGGTAATAAGATTTTTAACTTGTGAGGGATAGTATGTTATTTTATCTAGCCACCACATTAGAATTCTAAATCATTTAAGGCACGGTGGCCAACAACCTAAGGTTAGAGTTAATTTCCCTTTGTATCTACACCAAGAATTATAGAGCATGGCCAAATGTTACTAGGAAGGAAAAGGAACCCCTAGACATCATGGACTAATCAAATTAATCTACAAGCACCATTTTAGGGGTAATCCTAGGAGTTTTGATAGATTTTTCTCTTCCTGGAGTGAAGTAGTTTCTGGGGAAGAAGAGGAGAATGCAGAAGAGGAAATTGTAGGGGAATCACATGTTGAAGAGAGAGAGGCCCCTGAAGATAATTTAGAGAAAGAAGAAATCCCTTCTTCTTCTCAAGAACCCCCATCCACCAGAACAAGGAGATAGAAAAGGAAAAGGGTTGAGGATAGCCCTGCAAAAAGGAAGAAGGCTAGAAAAGTGACTTTTTTTGAGAATGTCACTATATTCCCTATTCAACCCTCTGAATGGATAGAAGTTTTAGGTGTTGTAGAGGAGGCAATACAAAGTGAAGAAGTAACATCCTCACTAGAAGAAGGATCTACTTCTGAATTACCAAAATCTATAGAAAAATAGGGCAACAAGAAAGGGTCTGCATCAGGGCTAAGGAGGTCTCCAAGACTCCATAGAAATGAAGAGGTAGAGGAGATGATTGAAGAAGAAACAATGGAGGTTGAGATATTTTCCACCCCACCTCTACGATGAAGCCCTAGAAAAATGTAGTAGCAGACCATTATAGTAGAAGAGACAAGCCCTAAAACTTTTGCTAGAGAAAAACAACAAGAAACAATGTCTTCAAAAGAATTAGCAAAGGAGGTTACAAAATATGCTATGGAGCAAGAACCAATAGATCAAATGGAGGAGATATCTACGGATACAGGAGTACCTGGTTCACCACCCATGGATGACTTACCTACCTATTCCTCAAAATCTGAGGAAGAGGAAGAAGAAGACATAGAAGAATAGTTAAGGGCTGCCAGGAGTGTTGTCAAGACACAGATGAAATGGATTGAACAAAGGGAAGCTAAAATAAAGGAGAAAAATGAGTAGATTGTTGATTTACAGTAGGAGGTGGAGAGATTGAAAAATAGGATAGCATATTTTGAGCCACAGTCTACAGAATTTGATACTAGTGAAGATATTGCTGAAATTTTATTAAGACTATCGAAGCAGGACAAGGAAAAGATAACACCAAGGGATAATCTACAATATCCTCCTCAAATGGAAGAGCCAACACCTGAGCAGCAAGTAAGTACACCTGTAATAGGTTTTATTTTGGTAAACCCTACAGAAACTATTGAGCCATTAGCTATGAGGGTAGGAACAGACAACATGGATGATATTGAGATCCCTCAGTAGGGTGAAGACATTGTCAGGATGGATGACCAGCAGAGTTTTCAAGGTAATTTGGGAGTTGAGAGTGCCACTGAACCTAAAAATGTAGCTCCAGAACCATCTTCAAAAGTTCTAGGATATTTCAAAGATGCACACTCTCATTCCGAAGATGCTTCAGAATGACCAAGGAGTCTGGTTGCACATCCATCTGATGGGTCACAGTAGCAAGAAATGCAAACATTACCAGAAGAGGAGGCCTTAGATGATCAGGAGGCTGGACATCAAGAAGGTATGCATTCACACCAGCCTGTTGTGCCAAATTTTCCATCGATTGTACCACAAGTTGAAACAGAGGAAATTGGGATACAAGTAGATTTATTGCCCAGGTACCAACTAGTAGTGAGGCCTCCAAATACTATTCCATTAGAAATATATAATGAAGATATTGCATGATGGGTGTTGAGATGTCAAAAACTAGAAACCCAAATTGCAAGTTTAAAATCTTTGGAACAGTAGATGGAAGCTAAAAATGCAGAAATCAACAAGTTGCAGGAATAGGTACAATATCTCTACTAGGCTGTAGAGTACTTAGTCCAATTTAGGAAGCCAACTAGGTTTTATAGTTTAATCTTGAAGGAAAAGTACCTTCGTTGACAGATTATGAGGATTCATTCCCAACTCTCCTACAAATTGGACACTGATGAGGAATTTCTGGAGGCTTACCTGAATAGTCCGGAGGAGCAGAAGAATTTAATGTGTGAGCTATTCCTACACAAATTCCTCATGCCAAAAAATGTAACATTCCTTCCCCATATTTTTACAGGTGATGTACAGTTGAGAGCCTTTATGTCAACTCTGCAGAATCAGGTATATTGGGAATAGGAAAAGAAGAGGAGCAAAGAAATTGAAATGCAGGTTGAATTACTGATAAGACCCATTCAAACCAATCATAAGATTCCCACTAATCAACACTTCACCATGATGAACAAGGCAGAAATTAAGCTGATGTATCTACACAATCTTAAGGATTGTTTGACTAGTTTCTAGAATTTTTGTGCAGAGAATTTTGCAGATGCTTTATCAACTTGTAAGAGCAGGTGGGCAGAGTTGTCTATGACATTGCAAAAGAGAGAACCCATCTCACCAATCAACCTGACATGGTCCATGAGAAGAGCAGAGGGTGTGATGAAGACTATCCTCACATTGAAACACCAGTGGATAGGTCTGAGGTATAGGCCTCCTACTATCATCACTCATGTTCCTTACTACTTTGATAGTGATCCTCAACCAGAAGGCCAATTTCAGAATTGGCTCAAATAGTTGCAAGAGAGTAGAGGACATTATGTAGGGGACCAACTATTTTATAGAAGCTGGAATAAAGAAGTGGACTTATGTGCTTCAGTGGCCCTACAGAATGCATGAGGGCATGCATTAGAATAGGTTGGGGGGAGAATGATGAGGCTAGGAATTACCTCAATCATGACATGTTTTGGATCATTATAAACTACCTTAAAAACTTTATGCTATGTTATTTATGCTAATATAGTTGATTTAAATACATTATATATTAAGTGTTTGCATGGTTAAAGTGTTTAGGAACATATTACCCTATTTTACAGTTTTTTGCATATTTCTGCAATGTTTCAGCATGATTTCTTGATGAATGAAATGCATAATTTTAGTAGCAATTTGATATATGCCTTCATGTTAATATTTAAATATTTTTCCCATGTGCTAATTGGTTTGAATTTGCAAGAAGCGCCAATAGTTTGCAACTATGCAGCAAAATCAGAAAACACAAGAAATTCCCATATAAATTCCAGCCAGCTGCCAATGAATGGCAGGGCCTGGAATTAATCAACCAAGGCATGTGCAATTAATTGGGAGCATCTCCTGAGAGATAGGGTAGACATCCTACCTAGTTACACCTACTTGGTTGGCCATTTTAAGTGCATCTGGGCATAAAGCAGATACACAATCGAATATTCCAAAGATGCTCCAAAATAAAAGGGGAAGATGCCAGTTTTAGACAAACGGATAATCAAGCACCCAAAATGATAGGAAATCAGTATTGCAAGGTAGATACAGGTGTTCAAGACTATTTATCACCACTTCCAACTCACCCCCATCATCGGAGATGCATATCATGAACCAATAACCATTGTTGTAGCTTACACTATCCTAAATTAGACTAGGTCAGTTTGAATATTATTTGGAAAATCATTGTAAAATAGCAAATAGGCTAATATGAGCGTGTAGGATATGCAATAGGACATTATAAATAATACATCTCCCTCATTGGTTGAGCTAGTAGATAATTGAAAGCATATAGTAGTGAGCAGTAGCTGATAAGTGAACAAAGTGAAGCAGGATTTCCTTGCAAAATTGTAATGTTTTGCATCAGATAATAAAAGTGTAGTTTCTTCAATCATCTATTGTTCATGAGTGTGTTAGTATTAAGTAGTTAATAGAGCTTCTCTACCTTCTTCTATAATAGGAAGCAAGGGCCACTTCTAGGCCTAGAAGAAGGACTAACTGGTGACAGGTTTCTCCTAAACTTTGCTGCAACAAATTTTAGCAGGGCACTTGTCCATTTCCATTCTTTGTTGCATACTAACCTTTGTTTTGAATTTGTGTGATGCTTTCATGTTTCAAGTGTGTATCAATTGATAAAGTAGCTAGATTTGTATTTACTCTATTTTTCATGTTTTTGTGATTGAGCAATTAGTATAAGTTGCAGCAATTCTGTTATCCCCTATTTTTCTTGCTTTAAGTAGTTCTTTCAAGTTTCCAGCATCTTTACTTTGTTGTCAGCTACTGTAGCAGAAGCCTGACAACCTTCTACCATAGGATACTGATAGGTGTTCAGCATGTGTGTTTCAATTTGAGCAATTTCAATTCTGTTCTTTCCATTCTGCAAAAGTAGACCAGATTTCAATTCTACAACATTTACTTTCCTACAGTTTCAATTCTTGCAATTGTAATTAGGTTTCAACTTCTGCAATTTAGAGTCAACTTTTAATTCTTGCAAGTAATTAGTTAATTTCATGTAAACTAGGATTAGAGGTGACTTGAAACCACCAACCAAACCTGTTCCACCAATAAAACCTATTGTCTAAATGAGCTGAACTACAAACCTACTTTACTCTTCTCTCGTATATAGCCTTGGACACCGCCCTGGATTGAAAAATCATAAAGATTAAATGATGCTATTAATGAAACACATCACCAATTTTTTAATAATAAAAACTTGGTCCTAGGTAACTAGTGGAAACTTCTTCTTCTCATTAGAACCTGATCAAAGGAAGTAATGTTAGATTTACTCAATTTTCAAGAGGATTACTCTTGGTAGCCTAGAGAGAGAAATAAAATAAAACAGGATACTTTGAAGGGTAGCATTCACCAACATAGCTTTTCCTACCTAGCTTAAAATATCCCTTTCCATCCTATTTTCTTTCTTTGAACTCTTTCCACCATTGGATCCCACAAATAAGCCTTAATACCAAATTTGAATACTGGCATTCTTAGATACACTAATGGTAGGGAATCTATCTCATAATCTATAATCTTAGTAATTTCCCTCTACCTATCAAGAAGTCCGTTGAAGATTTATTTTACTTTTTATCAAATTGAATTCCTACCCTACCACCTTCTTGAAGTCTAGAAGGATAGCTTTGATAGATCTAGCTTGAGGGATTGATGTGATAAAAGACAAAAAAGTATCATCAGTGAATTTGTGATGGGAAATCAGATCCATATTAGTTGTTGGATTAATCCCTATGGTTATAGGATCAAATTTAAGGGCTCTTCATAGAGAGTATACCATTAAAATAAACACGTAAGGAGATAGAGGATCACCCTAGAATATTCCCTTATAAATATGAAAATAACTTATGATTATTGAGAATTTTGTAGAGGATATATAGGCCCTAATAAGCTTCAGCCAGCTTGACCTAAAACTAATATTTTTATGACTTCAAGCAAGAAATCCCATGAAACTCTATTGTAAGCTTTGTTCATATCTAGATTAAGGATGGCTCATGGTCTTCTGCTTTTATTGACTAAATGGATGAGCTCATGTATTGTGATAATACCATTGAGTATTTACTTTCCCACCATAAAACCACTTAAGGGTTGATCAATAATCATCAGTAAGAAGGCTTTTAGTTTATTCACCATTTATTTTGTAAGAGTTTTAAATATAGTATTGCATAGGCTGATGGGTATAAAAATTTTAAATTATTTTACATCCACCATCTCTAGAATGAGGACAAGAAATGTTGAATTAATATCTTATGGAATGAACTTTGACTTTTGAACAACTCTCAAAGCCATGCATGTTGAAAATTTTTAGTAATTATGTTGTCATTGATGTCAAGTGTTTGGTACAAGGAAAATTTCATTCTGATACAAGAAAATTGGTAAAAAGAAATGGTTATGATATTTTATATTATAGTCCAAAGAGGTTGGTTAAAATGTTGAAGGAAAAATTTTACACCCATGTTTTTAAAAGAAAAGAGAAAATATTATAATATTTTAATATTATAATAATTAGGCCAAAAGGGCTTATTAAAAGGAAAATGAAAAAGTGCTTTGGACAAAGGTCTTAAAAGGAATCAAGTTGACGAAGGACTCCATGCAAAAGTATTGTTTAATACTAAAGTTAAATAATATAATATTTAACACAAAGTTAAATATTATATTAAATATAAAATTAAATTTGAAATTGTCAAAAGGCACCAAATTTCAAATTTAAATGGAGGCAAATAAAGGTTTTTGCCAACGTCATAGCAATGCTTCGAATGCATATAAAAGGGAGGAGCTAAATCATTTTCCAAGGTCACCAAGGTTAATGCACAAGTCTTAATTGATCATGGAGTGCAAAGCAAAGTATCTAAAATGTTTTTCATCGAGCAAGTGGTAGTGAATAATGACAAGGAGGCGCATGTTGTGTTTCAGTGAGGGTTGGTAGCCCAAGTGGCAAGCGGGTCCTACATAAGGTGTAGCAGAGAATAGGTCATGGTTCGATTCTCCCTAGCACCAGTTTGAAGTGTTTTATCATTTTCTATGGATGTGGTAGGATATAAAAGGTGGAGGCCGCATGTTAGGTCTCAACCGCTTGGCTAGCACAAGTAGTTGAGCACTGCACTTAGGAGTTTGAGGTTGAAGGGTCGATTCCCATCTACGCCAACAAGGAATTTAATTTTTATAAGGTATGCTCCAAGTTGATTAATGTTGGCTATGCTTGGTGTTTGGAAGATGTGATTTGGTGTATAGTTTTGGCATATAGGAGGTATAAGGGGAAATTAATTTTTGCATAATATTTTAAGGGTATTGTTGTAATTTATTTTATATATGCAAAGGTTGGAGTGATAAGGTGTAAATAGTTTATTTTAAATTGTAAATATTTGTTCTTGGACATTAAAGTGGATTGGAAATTATTTTAAGAAAGTGGGAGATAAAAGGTGTAAAAGATGATTTTATTGTTTGTAATTCTTGCTTTATGAAAAGGGAATTTTTGAGAAGGTTTTATTGATATTTAATGCATTATCCTTGAGAATAAAAGAAGAGTCCTACACATTATTTTCAGATTTCACTGAGCACCTTTTGAGGGAAAATTCATGTGGATATTTTGAAATAGAATCTTGCTATCTAACCCTTTAAGTGGAACAAGAAGGATTGGTTGTTTGTGAGATAGGTTTTGTGATATATCTTCATCAAAGAAAATAAGAGGTATGGGTATTCTTCTCCTTGTTTGAGATGTGTTTGTGAGTAAACTTTTCTAGAACATAAGGTGGAGATAAAAGGATTGTTTGGTATGCATTGTTGGAAATATTTGGGTATTTGTTTGAGTGCTTTTGCATCTGAATGAGCAAGTTTTTGAGAAGGTTTGAGGACAAATTTAAACAATTATTTTGATAAGGCTTGGTGTAGATTTATGAGCATAGTTAGAGCAAATTTATACTAGACCTAAGATAGATCTTGATGCAGATTTATGATTAGAGTTAGAGTAGAATTGTACTAGATCTGAGACAGAGCTTGGTGTAGATTTATGAGTAGATTTAGAGCAGATTTGTGCTAGACCTGAGACAGAGTATGGTACAAATTTGTGATTAGAGTTAGAGTAGATTTGTTCTAGAATTTGATAGAGTTTAATGCAGATTTGAGATAGAGTTGAGAGCAAACTTTGGAGGTGATAGAGAAGAGAATACAATAGTCTCCAGTGGATAGAGATTCATCAGCTAGTGTAGTGGGGATAGAGGTCTCTTGTGGAGAGATATCCACAAGATAGAGTAGTGGGGGTAGAAATCTTCTAGAAGATCACCATCCAAAGAAAAGAGGATAGATTTCTCTTATGGAGAGAGATCCACAAATCATAGTAGTGGGGACAAAAGTCTCTTATGGAGAGATATCCACAAACCAAAATATAAGGGGATTGGTGTATCCTTGGATAAAGGTACATAAACATTGTAATAGGGATTTGATTCCCAAACATTCATTGAGAAAAAATTATAAGGAATATTTTCTTTGTGGAGTAGCCCACATTGGGTTAACCATGTTAAATCATGTCTCTCATGTGTGTGATGTGTAACGACCCCAAGGAAGCTGTGCATCATCCACCAACTAATCTACTTGTGATTTGATTGAATACTTTAATGTTTAGACATGTAATAAATGAAAGGCACAAAGTAGATATAACCATAATGTGAAGAAATAAATGAATGAATACTTTCTTGTATTGATATTACCAAGATACGATTACATATGAATCCCTCTAAGGGATACCCTTCATTTGATACATGATTTTACACACAAAAAGGGCAACAGGTGTATATAATATCCCCTGGCACATGGGGCACACTTTATCAAGCTTCTCGATGATGCCCACAAAAATGTATGAGGGCTTACAGATGCCTCCTTCTCTATGTATGATTGCTAGAGGGATCTTATTGATTTTGTATGTTGCAGATTTTCCCGATGAACCTGTAGCCCTAAAATCAATGAAACAACAACACATGCTTAGATGTCCAAGATTGCCTCCCTGGATGAGGTTGTTAGCAATGAGTAAGCTCAATGGAAACAAATGAAATGAAACTAGTAATATAAATGCGAATAACCAAAATAAAGCCTATGCTAATGAAATGAGTGAGAAAGCAGAATAAAAGAAAATAACACCCAAAATCCTTGACTAGGTTGCAGGCCACTGTCTAGGACAGTGGTCGCTAAGGTTAAATCTCCCTCTATCGATCCAATGGCTATGGACTCAAGTATGCTACTAATGTTAAAATTATTATCTTATGTGTTCAGATTTGCCCTCCAATATGATAGGGCTCTACTACAAGAATCAATCTCCAAGGGAAGCTCTCCAAGTCTCTAGAAGCTCTCCTCAATGATCCAACCTATTCAAAGCTCTGATGTATGATGTTCCCTCTCTCTGATTGAAATATTGATGAAATAAGGTCTCAAAAAGTCCATTAATTGATCAAGTAAGGTCCCCTAATGCTTTTAGATTTGCTCCTTACAAAGTGTGAAACCCTAGGTCAATGTTCAAAACCCTAGGATTGAATTCCTCATGCGTAGTGAATGTTAGCATGAGAATATTTTGTCTTTTCTATGTTTAAAGATCAATTAACTAAAGTCTAAATTCAAAATCAAGTCTTCCATGTGAACTGGTCATGAAGTGGAATGTAAAATTACTCTCGCTCACCTTTATTGCATGTAGAATGCCACTTCTACCCCTGTTTAGGCCTATTTATCGGTAAAATTATTTGTATGGCTTAGTCGTTGTCGTCTGCAACAACTAAGATTTGGCCACTGTCGTCTATAGCAGCTAAGGTCTGGCCACTCTGAGCTTGAGTGGCCAAGGTCCAGCCACCCTGGTTTATAGTGGCTAACCTTGAATGGGTCTAGAATGCCCCATATGAATGGCAAGGACCACTTTTGATACTTGGAAAGTCCAAGGTTTAGTCACATGGCCTATGAATGTGCCTATGTAAGTAGTTCTCCTAAAAATGATATGTTTTAGGTGTCTATAGATGCCCCTTTTCACGATGTACTATGTGGAAAACACAACGCTGAGCAAAAACATAGACTGATTTGTTTGTAGGGTGTATGATGATCAGTATTCTGATCAATGCTAGATGGCCTAATCATGCAAGATGGCACACATCCTTTGAATCATTGCTTCAACATTTAGAAGGCTTAACTTAGCTTAGTGGTTTGCATATGTTCAATTGCACTCATTCCTCAAACTCAATCGGGAAGCTTCAGCTGCTACAATTAGTTCTGACCGAAAGGAGAGCTACAAATTGATAATGTCACAGTTTGCTTATAACCCCAACAAACAAAGGGGAACTTTGTAATTGGTGTATGCAATGATTCGTATGACGAACATGATTTTGATATGATCAAGTGATATTTTGTTGATTTTGACTATAATTATTTTGAATACTTGAACTACATTCTCACACAATGAATTGGTGAGGAAATGACAATGAATAAAGTGACAAGTCACTTGACCAATATGACTAATTTGGTCCCTTTCTATAATTTGTTCTTTTAATGGGCAAGACCCCCATCCAAGTGTGATTCCAATTGTTTATGACAATCATCCATCCCTATCCCATGGAGCGGTTTGGCTATCAATAGCCTTATTAGGAATTTAGGGGGAGTGATCATAATTATGCTCATATTGTATAACTTTGGCTTAGTATTTTTGATGTCATAAGGGATTAGGATAATTCTATCACACCTGTGGAGCATTTTGACCATCTTGGTCTTCTTCAGGATTGAAGGAGGCCCATCGTAATTCCTAAATTAATGTTTTACCCTGAGTAATATTATGGTAACTTACTCATATTATCAAATTGCATTGAGTGTAAGTCGATGCAATCATTGAGTCGATAGAGTAAGTAATTGAATACAAGGCTTACTTGAGAATTTACTTTTATGTGATTTTTTTGGTTATTTTGATCATTATGATGACCATGAGCCATCAAAATGTGTTTATTTGATGTTTTTGTTGCTTCCCATGGAGAGAACTCTTCTTTTTTTTGCCTAGGATATTAGTCGTTGTCAGGTCCAGTGACCTGCAAATGCCTGATCGTGGCCGCTCTCATATTGAGAGGCCAAGAAATGTGGGCCACTAATGATAGCAGTGGACAAGGCAAAATTAGGGTAATATAAAAATGAACTAGGGTTTTGAATTTTCACTTTTTTTAGCTATCAATTTTGATTTTCAAAACTTTTGGAGTGAAAGTGACCTTTGAAATTTGGAGTGCTTTTGTGACTTGGAGAATCATGGTTGCGTAGGGCGAGGCGTCATCGAGCAAAGGAGTCGGATCTTCTCGAGTACTCTTCTAAACCTTAACCTTACTTGTTTTCATTTGGGTAAAAATAAACCACATTAAGTAATCAACAAATGAACCTCATTAAGCTAGCTGGTAATGAATGAAACTTGTAGTTAGGCTTAGCTTAAAATTTAATGTGGTGGGCTTGTCCCCATTTTTTATTTTATTATATTTTTTTTTGTGTTTCCTACCTAGGGTATATGCTACTGTCACATCGTCCATTGGCCGTTGTTGATAAGAGTGGTCAAAATGGCATACAACTTGGCCAATGTCACCAACAATGGTCGATTTGAATCTCAATAGTTAGAAATATAACTGTTGGGGCTTGGCCACTCTCAGCTTTAGCGACCGACCCCAGGGAAGCGATGCGTCGTCTACCAACTACTCTACTTGTGATTCAATTGAATCCTTTAATGTTAATACATGCAATAAATGAAAGGTATAAAGTAGATATAACCAGAATACAAAGAAATAAATGAATGAATAATTTATTGTATTGATATTCCCAATATCCGATTACGTATGAATCCCTTTAAGGGATACCCTTCGTTTGATACATGATTTTACATACAAAGAGGGCAGTAGGTGTATAGAATATCCCCTCACATAGGGGTGCACTTTATCAGGCTTCCCAATGATGCACATGGAAATGTATGAGGGCTTACAAATGCCTCCTTATCTATGTCTGATTGCTAGGGAGATTTTCTTGCTTTCGTATGTTGTGGATTTGCTCGATGAACCTGTAGCCCTAAAATCAATAAAAAACAAAACACACTTAGATATCCGAGATTGCCTCCCCAGATGAGGCTATTAGCAATGAATAATCTCAATGCAAATAAATGCAATGAAACTAGTACTATAAATGCGAATAACTAAAATAAATCCTATGCTAATGAAATGAACGAGAAAGCAGAATAAAAGAAAATAACACCTAAAACCCTAGACTAGGTTGCGGGCCACTATCTAGGATAACGACCGCTAAGGTGAAATCTCCCTCTATCGATCCAATGGCTATGGACTCAAGTATGCTACTAATGTTAAAATTATTACCTTATGTATTCATATTTACCCTCCAATCCAATAGGGCTCTGCTACAAGAATCGATCTCTAAGGGAAGCTCTCCAAGTCTCTAGAAGCTCTCCTCAATGATCCAACCTGTTCAAAGCTCTGATGTATGATGTTCCCTCTCTCTCTGATTGAAATATTGATAAAATAAGGTCTCAAAAATTCCCTTAATTTATCAAATAAGGTCCCCTAGTGCTTTTAGGTTTGCTCCTTATAAAGTGTGAAACCCTAGGTCTATGTTAAAAACCCTAGGATTGAATTCCTCATGCGTAGTGAATGTTAGCATGAGACGATTTTGTCTTTTCTATGTTTAAATATCAATTAACTGAAGTCTAAATTTAGAATCAAGTCTTCCATGTTAACTAGTCATGAAGGAAAATGTAAAATTACTCTCGCTCACCTTTATTGCATGCAGACTGCCACTTCCACCCCTAATTAGGCTTGTTTGACGGTAAAATGCTTTTTATGGCTTAGCCACTATCGTCTGTAGTGACTAAGATTTGACCGCTATCATCTGTAGTGGCAGAGGTCTGGACACTCTGAGCTTGATCGTTGGGGCTTGGCCACTCTCAAATTCAGCGATCGATTTTAGGCCGCTGTAGGCGATAGTGGCCAAGAACTCTTTAGGAAATTTTTTATTTTTATGTGCATGATTAACTATTTTTTTTTAATTTTTTATTTGCTTTTGAATTTTTCTGCATGGTTAGGTGCCTTTATTGCTCTTTTTCTTAGCCTTGCATACTAGCCTATCATTATTCACACCATTTTCATGTTTTATTATGATTCATGCCTTAGATGCATTGTAGTTATGCTTTTTTTCTTTGCTATTAGATTCTCACTGCTCGAGCTTGGGACCCGAAGCTCATGAATGACATTCTACCCCTCTTGGATGCTATGGACTGGGCCTAGCTCAAGGCCCATGGGCTCCAGTATGTCACTAGGCTGCCTCACATCATGTCATATCAGTCCTAGCTTATGGCTTTGGTCCATAAATGGGACCCTTGGACCAACACCTTCCACCTTCCTATCGACGAGATGACTATTACACCGAAGGATGTATATAGGATTTTTCGGCTTCCTTTTGATGGAATGGCCATTGTCTCTTCAGCCATTAATTATCATGATGTTGTATTTATTTGAGTGTTTGGAGGGTGCTCTATGGAGGCCTTCAGGGACACCAATTCTGTAGGAGTGTCTATCTCTCAGTGGTAAGAAGATAAGGTCTTCTATGATAGGTATGCAGTGTTTTTGATGGTTATCAGCAACATCTTGATCCCAGACTACTTAGGCTTGAGGTTCCTATGGAACCTCCTTGCACTGGTTCGAGACCTGATGGCTAGTGAGGCACCCATCATCTATGCATGGGGGAGGTCCCTATTGAACCAGTGCTATGATGAGTTTTACCATATCCATCGATGAGGTCATGTTGGTATTGCTTGTAGCTTGCTCTTACATGTTTAGGGATGATATCATATCAAGGTAGATCACCCCAGAGGGCTTCCTACCAAGATTATAATCATAGAGGAGTAGATGTAGTGCTATGCTACTATATGGGCTTGAGGGTACAAGGGGTGCAAGAGCCATCCTAACATAGTAGTGAGATGCTACCATAACACAGTAGGATGCCACCATAGAGCAGCTCACGCTATAGATCTAGGATTTGTAGGCAACTTTTAGGGATGGTGCTACTAGGATGTAGTTTTTTGTTTCACCTTCTACTCCATAGGGTGACATCGAGGTATATCCAAGGACAGGCTCAGGGGCATAGGTTCTATGCTTGTAGGTATTTCTAGATGAGTACGAGGGGTAGATCCAGGGGCATGTATCCCATATAGCCTCTCTCTAGATGTAGCTTAGGAGGCATATATTTATCCCTAGGGAGGCACCAGGTGTAGGTTGCTCATGGATCAGTAGGTGCTCCACCTTTGGGAAGTATTCCATTCATCCTAGCTAGAGGACTCGGACTCACACATAGAGACTAGCAGGGTCACATCACTCTACTCATGACACAACCATAGGGGGTGGTGATGTTGGGGGTATAGGCCCTATGTTTGACTGATGATACCCTTTGATTTATCATTTTTGAGGCATGCCTGACCTATATGACTATAGCCTATGGGTGATTTTGGACATCCATACTTTTGACACATATTTATATGACCTTTTTATGTTCTAACTCATTATGTGTATCATTTATTGCTCATGTTTTTGTTGTTATTTGTTTTATTATGAGGTGTGATGATGGCATTTATGATGATCTGATGTATATGATATATGATATATGATATTTATGATGATGTGGATGTTTATATGGATGTTTATGCATATGAGATATGATCTAACTATTGTGATATGATGTGATGTATAATTTAGTGATCTAATGATGGATTTTATGATTTTTGGATATGTAAATTATGATGTGAATGAATGAGTTATGATTTATATATTTTATGGATGCAATATTTATTGTTAAATGCATGTTTTATTTTGATTTCATTGTGTGCATCTAACTTATGCAATGATATGGTGCATGTAATACGTAATGCACTATGTATGTGATGTATGTAATGTGTAATATAAAGTGAATGAACTTGTATGTTTTAATCATTTAAAACACAAGGAATGCATATGCTATGATTTTGACAATCTAATGGGTGATACCATAGAAAGTATAACAATCATGAATGCTTAATAATCATTCTACTCATGAGAATTAATTATTTAAGCCACCCATATGTGCAATGAAGTGGTGTGGGATGAATGTATTTTCTAGAAAAGCTTCTATAATTTAAGAAATATAAAATAATCAGTGGCCGTCCAAATATCATTTTTAACATATATCCAATATCTAGTTTGTTGAGCAAGGTGTTGCAAGAGTTTTGTCATTGTTTTCAACACAGGCAATTAGATCTAATGTTGCAGTGGACAGGCAGTTCAGAAGTCATTCAGATGCAGAGGACAGAATTTCAAAGGTTATTCAGGGCATGGATAGTGAGTTTCCAAGAAGACCTTAGTTGCCTATTTGCAAAAGATCAAAGAAAAATACAAGTAAGAAAAGTGTTACGATATCGCGACATATTCAGTAGTTAAGAAAAATTGTCGCGATTTCATGACATGTTAGAGGAGAGAGAAAGCACAAGCAAAATTGTCGTGATTTCGTGACATGGCCGAGGAGAGAGAAGGCGCAAGGAAAACTGTCGTGATTTTGTGACATGTTTGAAGAAAAAGTGCTAAGGAAGAAAACTGTTGTGATTTTGTGACATGTTCGGAGAAAAAGCACTAAGGAAGAAAACTGTCGCAGTTTCGTGACATGTTTGGAGAAAAAGCGCTAAGGAAGAAAATTGTCACGATTTCGTGACATGTTCGAAGAAAAAGCGCTAAGGAAGAAAATTGTCGCAATTTCACGACATGTTTGGAGAAAAAGCGCTAAGGAAGAAAATTGTCGCGATTTCGTGACATGTTCAGAGAAAAAGCACTGAGGAAAAAAACTGTCACGATTTCGCGACATGTTCAGTGAAAAAGTGCCAAGGAGGAAAAGTGTCGCAATATCGCGACATGATGGGTTTTCACAACCCAAAGGGAAGAAAAGCGCCAAGGAGGAAAAGTGTCGCGATATCGCGACACTTCGGGTTTTCATGACCCAAAGAGGAGAGAGAAAGCTCAGAGGCAAAAGTGTCACGATTTTGATCTTTCATCTTCGTTGGTGCAAGCGAGAAAAGGTTGAGGAAGCGAGGAATGTCATGATTTCGCAACGAAAGTGAGGATGACATCAGCAATAGTTAGAAGTGTTGTGATTTCATGACAAAAACATTGTCAAAGTAGACAAAGGCCAAAAGTGTCATGTTTCCGTGATAGTAGGGATAAGAAGGCGTACGAATGTAAAAGGTGTCGCGATATCGTGACATGTTGTAGTTTCGTGGCAGAAGCTATAGGAAAGTGACAAAGGCGACAGAGGTGGTTGAAGCCGACAAAGTTGAATCTGGGTCGACAGAATTTAGGGTTTTACAGTCGACGATCTTTAGGTTTGAAGTCGACAAAGTTGAATCTAGGTCGACAAAATTTAGGGTTTTGCAACCAACGATCTTTAGGGTTACATCCGACTATAGTTCAAGATTTATTATTGAATTTACTTCTATTTAAGGAGGGCTATTTTTGGAGTTTTTGAGTTGAAGTGTGCGTATCGAATTTGCATGAATTAAGTGCGCAGGATGCAGAGGTTGAGTCGTGTCGATCTAAGTGCAAAATGAGAGTGATTTGAGAGTAGGAAAGTGCAAAGGAGCATAAGCGATCAATTTTTTGTATTAAAGCGAAGTGCGCAGTGCTATTACACAGAAGCAAACTGGTGGTGCGAAGAAATTGCGTAGAAGAAGCAGAGTGTACAGAAATAGCAAACAGTTTGCAAAAGGTTGAAGGTATTTTTTTGTTATTTTCTTTGAAGTCCAAGTTGTAGCTTGGCATAAGGGGTTGGTGCTCTTTCTAGTAGGTGCTGGTGAATTAGGGGTTGGTGCTCCTTTCTATTGGTGTAGAAAAATTGAGGGGTTGGTGCTCCTTCCAGTTGGTTTTGGTAAATAAGTTGTAAAGTTGTTGCTTTGCAAAGGCTGGATTTGGATGGTAGTCCAAGCAGTCATTTTTGAGGAGTAGCCACATTGGTGAACCTCGTTAAATCTGTGTTGTGTGTGATGCTTTCTTGTTCTTTTTGGTTTAAATTTGCTTTATTTTAGCTTTAAGTATTGCAAGTTTAAAATATTAAAATATCACACTGATTCACCCCCCTCTCAGTGTCACTATGATTATAACAATTGGTATCAGAGCAAGGTTCCTGAACATGCTCAAATAGCTATGGTGATCTTGGAAGTGATGCAATGGCAAGTGGTGAAGGTTTCTCCTCAAACAAAGCACCATTGTTTGATAGAACTAATTATGCGTTCTAGAAAATCAAAATGTAGACATATCTCTGTGCTTTGGGTTTTGACATCTGGGGTGCAGTAGTTAATGGTTACAAAGCTTCCGCCACTGCTCCAATAGACACTACCAATAAAAAGGCATTTGAAAATGATTCAAAAGAAAAAAATGCCATCATGTGTGGATTAGTGGACAGTGAGCTAGTCAAGATCATAAATTGTGAATCAGCGAAAGATGTATGGGATAAACTAGAGAACATTCATGAAGGAGACGATAGGGTCAAAGAGGCAAAGCTTCAAACACATAAAGCTCAATTTGAATCCTTAAATATGGACAATGATGAGAACATAGAGGCTTTCATGCTAAGAGTCAATGGAATCACTAATTCAATCAGAGGTCTCAGCGAAGATATGGATGATGCTACTATCGTGAAAAAGGTATTAAGATCACTCCCTCCAAGGTTTGATTCTAAAGTCTCAACCATAGAAGAAGCTAAAGATCTAAATCACTTTAGTATGGATGAGATGCATGGTTATTTGACTGCTTTTGAAATGAGAATAGGAAGGTCTAATCCCACAGATAGATAATCAGCCTTTAAAGCCCTAAAAGGCAAAGACACAAAACAAGAATCTAAAGAAGAGGATGTATCAGATGAAATGGAAGCAAATTTTATCAAAAAATTGAGAAAGGGAAAAGGAAAATACATAGGAAAGCTACCATTTAAATGCTTTAACTATGGAGGCATTGGGAACTTTGCGACAAAATGTCCACTCAATGAGAAGAACCAGGGTGAGGAAGCTTCGCACCAAGAAAGAAGTGACTAGAAAAAGAAATCAAACTTTAGGAAAGGCAACTTCAAAAAGAAAAGTTTCATCTCCAAAAATGCAAATTCTTTAGAGGACAATTCTAGTGAGGATTCTGAATAAGATACAGGTGAAGCTCTATTCATGGCATTTGAATAAAAAAAATCGGAAGAGGTAGAACAATCAGAAAAGAGGGAAGTAATGAATTCTAAAGTTTCTGCTAAAAATCCTGAGGCTGAAGTAGATCTAGAAGGTGAGCTGGTCTCTGCTCTTGTAGAATGGAAATCTAAGAAAAGAAATAATTATAAACTTTCAAGAAAGCTTGAGGATGCAAATGACATCATAACCAGTTTAAAAATACAGATAGAAGAATACAAGAAAATGTTTGAGGATCTCAAAGTTTAGATAACCATGAAGATAGATTATTGTTGTAAACTAGAAGAAGAGAATGTCAGTCTACGAATGCAGATGCAAGAATTGGATCAAAAAATCAGCTGCCATCAAAAGCATGAAGAAAGTTTAATGAAGTTGGATAAAATTTTAAGTGATCAAAGACCTGCTAGCATCAAATTTGGTCTAGGCTTCATGGAAGGAGAATCGTCAAATGGACCTACAGCCAGAATTGTAGAAACTGTAAGGAATGAAGAGAAGAAACAGGCTGATGAAAGAAAAACAACTCAGGCAAATGAAAACAGTAATGCTAGGGCCAAAAGGAGAACTGACAATGATGGATTTACCAAGGTCACACATCAAAAGAAAAGAAGATCTATGGCTCCTACAACAACCTGGAAAAAACCATCTTTCAAGTTCAATCATTTCTTTTCTGGTTTCTATTTCAAGTGCAATGGTTATGGGCATAAAATTGCAGATTGTAAGTATAATGTAGGACCAAGAAATCTCTTCAGCAGAAATGCATTTTCACCGTTAAATTATGCAATAGAATGTTTTAATTGTCATAACTTTGGACATATTGCAAGAAACTGTCGTAGTCCTTTAGCTGCAAATCAACCTTAGAAAAGAAAATTTCAACCAAATAGGACAAGACAAATTAAAAATCCTTCTGAAAGATATACTCAAGATACTGAAAAAGGAAAGTCCAAACTAGAGCTCAATACGGTAGCCAAATCAGAGTGGAAACATAAAGAGCAGCCTTAGGAAGAAAAGGAATCCCTAATAGTTCAAAAAACTTTCAAGGCTCAGAGTAAAAGGGTACCATGGATACTTGACAGCGGATGCTCAAGTCATATGATAGGTGATAAACATAAATTTGAAAAATTATAGAAATATGAGGGTGGTTCTGTAAAATTTGAAAATAATGATGGAGCTAAGATAATCAAAAAAGGATCAGTTAAAATTAGTGATGGGAAGATCAAGTCAAAAGAAGTTTTTTTTGTGGATGGTTTGAAACATAACCTATTGAGTGTCAGTCAGATCTGTGATAAAGGACATGAAGTTGTTTTCAAGAAGCAGGGTTGTGAAGTCAAGAAATCAAATAGTGGAAAATTGATAGCTACTAGATCAAGGACATCCGACAACCTGTACACACTCTCAGAAACTTTAGAAGGTAATTGTTTCATTGGACAGGAAGAAGAAAATTGGCTATGGCACAAGAGGCTTGGACACATTAGTTTTGATAATCTAGTGAAAATCAGCTCAAAACAAGCAGTAAGAGACATTCCAACCATTAGAAAACCTTCAAATAGCATTTGTGCTTCATGTCAAAAGGGAAAGCAAACCCGAACCTCATTCAAAACAAAAGAGTACCACACCAGCAAACCTCTGGATCTTATACATACAAACTTGTGTGGACCCATGAGAACTCAAAGCATAAATGGTGACAAATACTTTATGTTGTGTATTGATGATTATTCCATAATGACATGGATATTCTTCTTAAAGAATAAAACAAAAGCTTTTGGAATGTTTAGATATTTCAAACATCTAGTTGAGAATGAAATAGGAAAAATAATTAAATGTTTGAGATCAGATAGAGGAGGAGAATTCATCTCAGATGAGTTTACAGAATACTGTGAACGACATGGTATCAGGAGACAATATTCAGTAGCTAGAACACCCTGACAGAATGGCATGGTAGAAATAAAGAATAGAACAATACAGAAAATGGCATGAACTATGCTGGCAGAAAAGAAAATAGTAGACAGATTTTGGAAAGAAGCAGTCCATACTACAGTATACATCCAAAACAGGTACATGCTGAGAACTCATGAAAGCAAAACTCCTTATGAGCTGTGGTTTGGTATAAAGGCAATAGCAAAACACCTCAAAGTTTTTCACTGTAAGTGTTACATCAGAAAAACTGAAGACAATCTTGGGAAGTTTAAAATAGAGCAGATGAAGGTGTCTTTGTTGGGTATTCAATAAAAAGCAAAGCTTATAAATGTTACAACAAGAGACTCAAGAAAATTGTGGATAGTGCTGATGTTAAATTTGATGAAGGAAGGAAAGAACAGTTAACTATGAAGAAAACTACCCTATTTATGAAGAAGTCATTGAAGGAGATGAGGAAAATGAAACAGAAAATAAACCATCTCTTAACTCAGATGACTTAATTGATGACTCAGAGGTGGAAGAAAATAAGAAATTCAAAATAGGCAGCTAGCAGAAGAATCATCCCAGAGATCAAATAATTGGAGATGCCATAGCTGGTATTCAGACAAGAAAGAAAGTAGTAAGTAACTACTCTATTTTATCCAGCATTGAGCCCAAAAATATAGCTGAGGCAAGCAAATATGATAGCTGGATGAAGGCAATAAATGAAGAGTTAGATCATATTGAAAAGAATAGAACTTGGGAATTAGTTCCTAGACCGTCAAATAAGAATGTAATCGGCACCAAATGGATATTTCAAAATAAATTGAATGAAGACAGACAAGTAGTTAGAAATAAAGCTAGATTGGTCTGTAAAGGGTATGCACAAGTTGAAGGCATTGATTTTGAAGAGACTTTTGCACCAGTGGCCAGATTAGAAGCAATCAAAATGTTTCTAGCCTTAGCAGTTCATAAGAATTTCAGAGTTTACTAGATGGATGTAAAATCAACTTTCTTAAATGGGAAACTTGAAGAAGAAGTTTACATTGAACAACCAGATGGTTTCCAAATTGGTGAAGATCCCAATATTGTCTACAAATTAAAGAAAGATTTATATGGATTAAAATAGGCACCCCGAGCGTGGTATGCACGGCTAGATAACTATCTCTCTCAATAGGGGTTTAAGAAAGGTATGGTGGACAGTAATCTGTATGTCAAAACAAAAAATGGGCATCTCATTGTTCTTGTTGTTTATGTAGATGATATCATATTTGGCAGCAAAGAAAGATGAATCATGTAAAGAATTAGCAAATAAAATGCAAAAAGAATTTAAAATGTCTACTTACTTTCTTGGGTTACAAGTCAATCAAAATGAGAAAGGCATATTTATTTCCCAAGTCAAATATGTGAAAGAGATGCTAAAAATATTCACAATGGAGGACTATAAGCTAGTTAGCACTCCTATGGTGACAGGCTGCAAGTTGAGTAAAGATGACAAATCTCCACCTGTAGATCAAACAATGTACAGATCAATGATTGGAAGCTTAATTTATTTAACAGCTACTAGACCAGATATTCTGCAAGCAGTTTGCATGGTAGCAAGATTTTAGGCCAGTCCCAAAGAGACTCATGTGACGGCAGTAAAAAGGATTATCAGGTATCTCAAGGGTACTATGGAGTATGGGTTATGGTATCCAAAAGGTAAATACTTCACCCTTATATCTTATTCAGATGCAGATTGGGCAAGATGTGTTGTGATAGGAAGAGTACAAGTGGAGGTGCTTTTTATCTCGGTGACAGGTTGGTTGCTTGGCACAGCAAGAAATAAGAGTCAATTTCTTTATCAATAGCTGAGGCAGAATATATTGCAGCAACAACTTGTTGTACACAAGTTTTGTGGATGAAACAAACTCTAAAATATCTTGGTATTAATTTCAGTGAACCAATATCAGTTAAGTGTGATAACACCAGTGCAATTAACATCTCCAAGAATCCAGTAATGCATTCACGGACAAAACACATTGCCATCAGGTATCATTTTTTGAAGGAGAAAGTTGCAGAAGGAGAAGTTAAATTGGATTTTGTCCCAACCACAGAACAAGTAGTAGATATTTTTACAAAACCATTGTCCAAGGAAGTGTTTGAGTACCTTCAAAACAAATTGGGAGTAGTCACTCTTCCCAAGAAGTGACTAGCTACAGGGATCATTTTCTTAGGGGGAGCATTTGAGTATTTGACTACTCTTTTGCTCATGATAATAATTTGTGCTAAGTGCAATAAATTGTGCCTGAGAATTGTGTGTATGGACTCAGGGGGAGTCTGCAGTAACCCTTTGGTATTATTGACAAAAGGGGAGAAGAGTTACAGGAATTTACACAGGTGTTGCCAACAATTCCAAAGGGGGAGAATGTTGAGCAAGGTGTTGCAAGAGTTTTGTCATTGTTGTCAACATAGGTAGTTAGATCTAATGTTGCAGTGGATAGGCAGTTCAGAAGTCATTCAGATGCAGAGGACAGAAGTTCAAAGGTTATTCAAGGCATGGACAGTGAGTTTCCAAGAAGACCTTAGTTGCCTATTTGCAAAATATCAAAGAAAAAGACAAGTAAGAAAAGTGTCGCGATATTGCGACATATTCAAGGCAAGAAAAACTGTCGTGATTTCGTGACATGTTAGAGGAGAGAGAAAGCACAAGCAAAATTGTCACGATTTTGCAACATGGCCGAGGAGAGAGAAGGCACAAGGAAAATTGTCACAATTTCGTGACATGTTTGAAGAAAAAGTGCTAAGGAAGAAAACTGTCGCGATTTCACGACATGTTCGGAGAAAAAGCGCTAAGGAAGAAAACTGTCGCGATTTCATGACATGTTTAGAGAAAAAGCGCTAAGGAAGAAAACTGTCGTGATTTCATGACATGTTCGAAGAAAAAGCGCTAAGGAAGAAAACTGTCACAATTTCGTGACATGTTTGGAGAAAAAGCGCTAAGGAAGAAAACTGTCGTGATTTCGTGACATGTTCGGAGAAAAAGCACTAAGGAAGAAAACTGTCGCAATTTCGTGACATGTTTGGAGAAAAAGAACTAAGGAAGAAAATTGTCACGATTTCATGACATGTTTGGAGAAAAAGCGCTAAGGAAGAAAACTATCGCGATTTCGCGACATGTTCGGTGAAAAAACGCCAAGGAGGAAAAGCATCGCGATATCACGACATGATTGGTTTTCATGACCCGAAGGGAAGAAAAGCACCAAGGAGGAAATGTGTCACGATATCACGACACGTCGGGTTTTCATGACCCGAAGAGGAGAGAGAAAGCTCGGAGGCAAAAGTGTCACGATTTCGTGACATGTTCCGTTTTTGTTGGTGCAAGCGAGAAAAGGTTGAGGAAGCGAGGAATGTCGTGATTTCATGACGAAAGTGAGGATGATGTCAGCAATAGTTAGAAGAGTCATGATTTCGTGACAAAAATGTTGTCATAGCAGACAAAGGCCAAAAGTGTTGCGTTTTCACGACAGCAGGGATAAGAAGGCATACAGATGTAAAAGGTGTCGCGCTATCGCGACATGTTGTAGTTTCGCGACAGAAGCTACAGGAAAGTGACAAAGGTGGCAGAGGCAGTTGAAGCTGACAAAGTTGAATTTGGGCTGATGGAATTTAGGGTTTTGTAGCCAACGATATTTAGGGTTGAAGCTGACAAAGTTGAATCTAGGCGGAAAAAATTTAGGGTTTTGTAGTCGATGATCTTTAGGGTTACAGCCGACTATAGTTCAAGATTTATTATTGAAATTACTTCTATTTAAGGAGGGCTGTTTTTGGAGTTTGTGAGTTGAAATGTGCGTATCGAATTTGCACGAATTAAGTGTGCAGGATGTAGAGGTTGAGTCATGTCGATCTAAGTGCAAAATGAGAGCGATCTGAGAATAGGAAAGTGCAAAGGAGCAGAAGCAATCAATTGTTTGTGTTAAAGCGAAGTGCACGGTGCTGTTGCATAGAAGCAAACTGGTGGTGCAAAGAAATTGTGCAGAAGAAGCAGAGTGTATAGAAACAACAGACAGTTTGCAAAAGGTTGAAGGTATTTTTTGTTATTTTCTTTGAAGTCCAAGTTGCAGCTTGGCATAAGGGGTTGGTGCTCTTTCCAGTAGGTGCTGGTGAATTAGGGGTTGGTGCTCCTTTCTATTGGTGCAAAAAAATTGAGGGGTTGGTGCTCCTTCCAATTGGTGCTGGTAAATAAGTTGTAAAGTTGTTGCTTTGCAAAGGCTAGATTTGGATGGTAGTCCAAGTAGTCATTTTTGAAGAGTAGCCACATTGGTGAACCTTGTTAAATTTGTGTTGTGTGTGATGCTCTCTTGTTCTTTCTGGTTTAAATTTGCTTTATTTCAGCTTTAAGTATTGCAAGTTTAAAATATTAAAAGATCACACTGATTCACCCCCCTCTCAGTGTCACTGTGATTATAACATAGTTTATTTTATTAATACCCCCCTAATTTACAAAAGTTTATAAATAAAGTTGATGATGTGATTGATGATATGATTTGTTGCTATGTAAGATTTAATTTTGAGGTGTTTCTTGAAAATCAAACATTCTAATCATCCTATCAATAGCTACGTACTAACCATACTAGACTTTTTAAGAAGCAAGGCTTTCATCATGGACCTATGGATTCATTATTCCTATGTGTGCAAATGAATATATTTAGATATAACTCAATTATTTTCTTTGATGTCAGGTGGGATTATCTCAGCCCATTTCTAAGATCGAGGATCCTCAATTGTTCATATTATCCTATATTGGACTTAGTTGGATTATACCGCTTGGTGACCTTGGGTTACCTAAAGCTGACTCATCCACATTCAAACATTAGTCTACACAAATGCCATAAGATTATGTAATAGACATATCATCATGCATAAGAATTTCTCCTTCCAGTTTTGTGCAATGTTGAGAATTCTAGGGATTCAAGCTCCATTCCCTTATTTTTCTTAATTTCATTCAAGATACTTGCTCATGTGTAGTGATGAGAATGACTGTTTATTTTTATTGACTTCTTTATTGAGCAAGGGACCTATGTAATGATGATAATCACTATTTGCTTTGAAATGACTTTGAAAAAATGGAGTTTTGAATTTGTTCTTTGTTCGATACTTTTGATTTTGTTTATGAAAGCAAGGGATCTATGCAATGATGATAATCACTCATTTTTGGGTAGGGCGGAACTTGTCCTTTTGCCAATTCTCAGCACCTTTGAACTGGTTGCATAGGGGGATAAGCAAAGAAGATTATTTTCGCTCAAGGTAACCTAGACCACTATATGCAGCTTTCATATTAACTTGTACCAACTAGGATTTTAGTGTTTTTAATTAGTGACAGGATTCTGAATATCGAGGTATTCATGACTAGTCCTTACTCTCTACTAATCAATATGGCTTCCCATAAAAATTGATAAGACCACTAGATATGGTTGAATGACAAGAAAATCTTAGCCTGTTTCTTATAGCAACATGAAATGGTTGTGTTGAGAAACACAGTTACTCACATGGATGCATGGATGAAGGTAGATTTGATTATTGTGATTTGAGATACAAACCGTTGCATCGTTTGTAAGAATATGATCGTAACATATGCAAAATGAAATGGATATGTATGTTATAATGAAATTCAACTATGTGAATGCGGATGTGAGATGCAAATGTTTTTTTTGTATTTTTGATTTTTGCATTGTTTTTGTATTTTGTGATTTGACCAAAGGGCTTTTAAAATGCCTTTGGAGCCTTTTATGATTTGACCAAAGGGCTTAAAGATGACTTTGGAGATTTTTGATTGATTTGACCAAAGGGCTTAAATATGCCTTTGGAGCCTTTTATGATTTGACCAAAGGGCTTAAAGATACCTTTGGAGCCTTTTGATTGATTTGACCAAAGGGCTTAAAGATGCCTTTGGAGCCTTTTATGATTTGACCAAAGGGCTTAAATATGCCTTTGGAGTTTTTTGATTGATTTGACCAAAGGGCTTAAATATGCCTTTGGAGCCTTTTATGATTTGACCAAAGGGCTTAAAGATACCTTTGGATATTTTTGATTGATTTAAGTGACCATGTTTTTGATTTTATGAATATTTGAATGTTTTTGATTTTATGAATATTTGAATGTTTTTGATTTTATGAATATTTGAATGTTTTTTATTTTATGAATATTTGAATATTTTTTATTTTATGTGTGAAATGCCTTCAAATAAATGATTTTGAGAGGTTTAAGCTCTTCAACCCCATCCAATTATGTAAGGTGATATGTTCCATGTCCTACCCTTTCTAAAATTATGTAGGGTCCTATCCAGTTTACCACAAATTTGTCTCGCAATCGTAGTGGTAGGTTTGAGTTCTGCTGGTTTTCTTTGAGCACAAGATCCCAAAATTTGAGTTCCTTTAGATGGAATTTACTATTGTATGCTCATGCAAGGTGGTTCTGATAAACATGAATATGCTCTAAGGTATTGACTCAACATTCATCGAGAAGCGTTAGTTGATCAAGGCAGCCTTGTCATGCGGTGTCATCATCTATGAAATATTTCAAGGCTACTCTCAAGGTTGGAATTTCCAATTTTAAGGGCATGATGGCCTCAGTGCCATATACAAGTGAAAATAATGTTGCCCTAGTGGGCATCCACACACTAGTTCTATATGCCCATAATGTGAGTGGCAATTGCAAGTGCCGATTTTCATGATTATCCTTCACCGTCTTCCTCAATATGGAGACAATGGTCTTGTTTGAGGCTTCTGCTTGCCCATTTGCTTGTGGATAATATGGTTTTTAAAAATTGTGCTGAATATTGTATTTGTTCATTAAAGCATGCACATTTTTGTTCTTGAAATATGGTCCATTATTCGATATTATCTTTGAAGGGACCCCAAAATGACTTATGATATTGTGGAGTATAAACTCCACAATCCTTGGTCTAGTTATCGATGTTAAGGGGATCACTTTGACCCATTTGGTGAAATAATTTGTGGTCGTTATGATGAATGTGTGTCAGCCTAAATATGGGGGAGATATTTTCCCAATCAAGTCTAGTCCCCACTACGAGAAGGGCCATGCTACTTGGATGGGTTGCAAGGCTTGTGATGGCAAGTGCATGAGATTTGCATGATTTTGACACTTAATGCATCTCTTGACATCCTCACAACAATATGTTTTCATACTGGGCAAATAGTAACCCATTATCAATATGCGCTTAATGATGGCCATGCCACTAAAGTGGTTGCCATACGTACCATCATGAGCTTGTGAAATTTCCCAAGATGATTCTTGGAGCTCAAGACAATGAAGGAGCACTCCATCATCTAGAAAAATTTATTTTGTCACCTTCTATTTAAATTTTTGTCTTTCAGCATGCAACAAGCCTTGCGGTACCATTCTAACTTTCATGAAGTCCCATAATTGGGAAAGCCAATCTTGATAAGCCACTTCTATGGATAAAATGACATGCTCTTCTCGTGATCCAGCATTTGTGAACACATATTTGGAAACAATCATGTGATGAATGGTTGCTCCACACTTTGTAGGACCTTGAGATATCAAATATTCCCAAGGAGCCGTTTGTAAGAAAGTTCTAACTTTGAAGGACCAATCCTGATTTGGTTCAGTTTGGATCAGGTTTCTTGACTCTAGGTTGTCAATAACCTCATGTTGTATTGCTAAAAATACGAGCACTTTCACATGAACGGTTTTGAAATCAAAATACGGATTATGAGGGATTAAGGATCCCAAATATGCCATGGTTTCTATGAATATGTTCGACACACGAGGGATTGCCTCGATGTCATACCATTCTAGTCTGGCTAGATAAGTGTCAATAAGTTTCTTATAATATTTTAGGAGTGGGCACCTGCATTGGAATGGGCCTTTGACTTGGTTTATTATGAGAAAGGAGTCACCAAATATGTTCTATATTTTAATTCCCACTTCTACGGTTTTTTGAAGTCCTAATATCAGGACCTCATACTCTGTGTTCTTTTTTGTGAAAGGGAATTCTAGTTTGAATGATAAGGGCAACAGAGCACCTTGCAGTGTGATAAATACTATCCCTACTCTGCCCTCTTGCTCGCATTTCAAACCATCAAAGAACAATTCCATGTATATTTCTTTCTTAGGTTCTTCGAGTTTTAGTGGATCTAATAATGCGAAGACTGCATCATCAGGAAGCTCTATGGTGAGAGGCTTTCTCTCCTGGAGAGGTGCCTCTACTAATTGATCTGCTATGACTTGTCCCTTGATGGAATTTTGTCTTATGAAATCTAGATCAAATTCTATCAATAGCATGATCCACTTTGTCAAACGTGTATTGTGATATGTCTTATTCATCATGTACTACAAAGTATTTTGTTTGGATATAACGTAGGTCGTATGGCTCAACATGTAGTGTCACAACTTTTTGGTTGCAAAGACCACTGCTAAGCATAAATTTTCTACGTACGCATATCCCAACTCGTAACTCACCAAGGTGTGACTAATGTAATATATGACTTGCTCTTTGTTTTGCATGTTATTTTGGGCTAACATTGTGCCCAAAGCAAAATTAGTAGATGATGTGTATAGCAAAAATGATATGTCTGGCCTTGGTGGAGCAAATACTGGCAGTGTTGCTAGGTATGTTTTGATCTCTACAAAGGCTTGGTGGTTGTCTTTATCCCAATGAAATGGGACATAATTGCATAGCAATTGGTTCATGGGTTGACAATTGTTTGATAATTGAGTGATGAACCGTTTGATGGATGCTACCTTGCCTTGTAGGCTTCTTAACTCCCTAATGTTTGTAGGGGCAGTCATTTATAATATGGCATTTACCTTTGTTTGATGGACTTCGATGCCTCTCTTTGAAACGATGAATCCTAAGATCTTACCAGAAGTTTATGCCAAACACGCACTTCTTAGGATTCAATCTAATGTTGTGTTCAATGAGGTGATAGAAGACCTTTGTAAATACTTGAGCATGCTCTTGCCATAATAAATATTTGTCTAGCAAGTCATCCATGTAGTCCTCCAATATTGTGTGCATGTAATCATGGAATATGTATGTCATGGCCCGCTAGTATGTGGCACCAACATTCTTAAGGCCAAATGGCATTACTTTGTAACAGAATTTCCCCCATGAACTAATGAAAGTAGTCTTGTGTTGGTCTTCGGGTTTGATTCTAATTTTATTGTATCCAGAAAACCCATCCACTAAGGAGAGCATCCCATGACCTATAGTGGCATCGACAAGAGCATTTATGTTTGGAAATAGGAATGAATCCTTTGGAGTTGTCCTATTCAAGTCTCTAAAATCTATGTAAATACAGACCCTTCCATTTGGTTTCCCTATGGGCACCATGTTTGATACCCACTCAAGGTAGTCAATTGAAACTATGAAAACCACATCCAATAGTTTTTACAATTCATTCTTCACCATAAAAGCAATAATTGGATGCATTTTCCTCAACTTTTTCTTGACTGGTTTTTTTAGGGAGTTCAATGAGAGGTTGTGAACCACTAAATTTGGATCAATTCCTAGCATGTCTTTGTAAGTCCAAGCAAAACTATTTGGCCTCTCTTTGAGGAGAGGGATAGTTATGGCTTGTTCCTCTGGAGATAGACTTTCTCCGAACTTGAATTTCTTTGGTTGAGTAGGATCATCACTGATGTCCAACTTGAAAGTCGCTTATATAGCCATATGTGACCCATACTCCAAATGGTGGGGCATGGGTATCAAGTGAATGTCATCGACAGGGTTTCCAGGTACTATTGACTTAGGATCCAAACTAGCATGGAACACATCATATGCACAACCTGCTACAAAGTGGAATGATTTTAATGTCTCTTCATTAGAGTAAATATCCTTAGGCTCTATGGGTGAATCAACGTGATCCCAATCAATAGCCTCCATATCAATGCACAAAGGTTTTGTGGGATTAGTTGGGTTGTGAAGTAGAGTGGTCAAATAAATGGAGATTGTATTGATGGATGGAATGAAATATCTAGGACCACATGGGTGGAATATTGTTTCATAGGTTTCCCTTCCATACTTGCGATGAGGCTTTGGGGGAAAAGGAATCTCTGGATCTAACCTATGAGTAGGCCGGATAATAGGATCATTGAGCTCTAACCGCTCTCTGAATGTAGGTGAAGAGGGATTGACCATCTAGTGAATGGAAACTAAGTCAATAGGTCTCCCTAAAAACTACAAATTAGGGTATATGGCATGAAGTGCCACCTCTATCTACCAGTATGTCAAATTGCTGCAAGTGGTGAGGCCCAAGATAATCCATCTTGATATCATCCTCAAAGTCGTCATCACTTATACAAAAATCATTAGCATTGATATTTGGCCCTAAGAAAAAAGGTTCATGTCTTGGCACTAAGTAGGTCATTTCTATCTCATATTCATATTATTTGTCACTTATAAAGAAGCCATTTTCATTAGTCTCTTGCCTCAATATTTGGGGCCAATACCTTGATCCTAGATAGCTTCTCTATATCAAGTATTTTGACTCATAGCCACTCTCTTCTGATATGAATCCACTCTTGTTGTGGATGGACCAAGTAAAGATTTGTAAATAGTGAGGCCCATGATAGGCCAAGCCCTCTTGTGCTTCATCATCACTTGCCACATATCCATTTTCTTCATGTTCATCATCCCATGAGTTGTATCATGTTGGGGTAGCATCGATTGTGGATATTGGATGATAATTTTTAGGTGGTGGAATGTTCACCGCAACCACTTACCTTTTGCTCATAAGTCTTGAACTTAGTTGGTGATAAGGAATAAAATTGATGTCTTCTCCTAACCCCAAGCTCAATTTTTCCAATGCTACTACTATAGAGTCATCTCAACCTTTGATGTGATAGCCTAACACAAACTTGTCAAACGAAAGCTGGTATTGTGGCTCGAATGGTCATCTTCGTCCCTGCTAATATATACCAAGACCCTAACCATGCCAATGGCAATGTTCAAAGTAGCTTAGAGCAAACTCCAGATTAGAGAGATAACGAACATTTATAGTGAATAATTCATCATTGTCCTCTTCTTCTTTAGTAGACTTATGGACGTATTCTAGTCCATCATAGACAAAGTTTGTCTGGTTGGGAGGGATTCCAAGCGGAACCATTGTTCCCACTGGTGGTCTTAAGTCTTTTGGTCATCCCATGTCTTGTGCAGAATCTATTATGGGCATGAATTTTATGTTCTGCACAAGTTATTCTCCTATCCCTGTACTTGCCAAGTTTATAGTTGCATGCAAAGTGAATGACCCCATGAATGACACTGGTGAAGCGAGGTGGTAGTCATCATATTTGAATTGATCTTGGAGATCTTATTCTTCCATGGGACTTGGAACTTTCTCAATGGCTATGTTTAGTGCTCCCTTGAGCTTCCTTTTTTTCCCATGGGTTATTTTAGCTTCTGATTATCTTTTGGCTTAGACATTGATGGTTTCTTAGAAGCACTAGTCATGTTGGGTGCTAAATGAGGTGTTGATGTAGATGGGTTTTTTTGCACCCATTTGTCTTTGTTATTTAGTTGCATAGTCAGAGATGAAGGTCCAACATACAAGTGGGTAGAGGGAATCATAAATTCTCTTGTACAATCCACCTGATGGACATATTTGAATGGCTCCTCATCAGCCAACACCATGTAGACTTTGTTATCATGCACATACTTAACACATTGATGTAAGATCGAAGGAACACACTTCATGTCCATTATCCAAGGTCACCCTAAGAGGATGTTGTATTGCATGGCCCCTTCCAAGAAATGACACATCATGGGGATGGTCTTATTCCCCACCTTAATAGGTAAGACTATCATTCCCACAGTATTGCATAAAGCATCGTTGAAAGCCCTCAATGTTTAGGCTCCCAAAATGATATGAGACTTGGATATCTTAAGGTGATCTATTGTTGTTGTTGTGATGATATTGATTGATGAACTTGTATTGATCAAGATGCTCTTAAAAGGTAGATCATTTACTGACACCACAATATGCAGTGGAGGGTCTGGTAAGGCAGTGGGCACTATCTTAATCTTGTAATCATAGAATCAGATTACAAGTTCTTGGAATTCTTGTAATCATCCCACAAAATGGGTGAATGCATTAGGATATTGTTGTTGGATCTCAAATATCCTTAAAATCTCCATCAAAGTCTCCTTGTGCTTAGGGTACTGTTGTATGAGCTCATATATGGATAGATTATCTAGATTTGTTTGTAAGTTTTGCTCAAGTCTACTATGAATAGTCACCACAAGTTGGGTTTTTGGATCTGGGAGGTTTTTTTGTCCATTCCTCTACCTGGGTGTAGCTAGGACATTAATGGGAGTTGTAGGAGGTTGTGGTTGACCATATTGTCTACTCCTGGCTGCTATATTGATAATTTTGACCATCCCAACACACCCGTGGGTAGCTATATCCACTCGAACCTGATTGACTTGGGCCCCTTGCCCTCTAGGGACCTCATGATTTAGAAGTGGGTTTTTTTAAATGCCCATATCTCTATTGTCAAGGGCCAATGGGTTGTCAACCTTGAGCTCTCCCACCTCAATCATGTTTTGCACTTGGTGATTAAAACCAATGTAAACCTCAATGTTATGCCTTGATATCCTGTGATAAGAGAAAAATTGATGTTCCCTATATCCTTTTGGCTTAGTATGGTTGGGATATATAATAGGTATATCATAGAATCTAATATTTCTCACCTCTCTTAATTTATTGAAGATTGACTACATTTATTCTGGCAATGGGGTAAAATAGCGAGGGGGTTTGTGTTCTCTATTTCTCCCTTGATTTTTCTTTTGATCATAATTGGCTGGTGGAGGATGTGCTTAATAATTCTAGGGTTTTTGTGTAGCCCCATACTTAGGTTCAGCCAATACCACTTGATTAAATGGGGCAGGTTTTCTTGCTTCTACTTATTTTTGCCATTTTTATCATTTTTGTTTCACTCCTTGGTTCGGATTTTTATGGTTCCTTCATATACTTTTATTTCCTTAATGAGTTTGGATTGTGCCAAAGCTTCCTCAAATGAGGGGTATTGTTGTAGTTGTAGAAAGAGGAAAATGTGTTTGGAACAACTCTTAGTGAAAATCCGTACGATCTCTTCTGTGGGAATTAAGAATGATAATTTTACCACAATTTTTCTTCATCTATTCCCATAGTCCATTACTGGCTCATCATCATAATGTCTCAAATTGGCCAGGTCTAAAAATTTTAATTTTCTATTAGCACCAAAAGAGAAATGCTTTAGGAAAGCATTCACTAGTTGTTCAAAGTTGGATATGCTATGCTTGGGCAATTGGTTAAACCATTGGGTGGTTGCGCCCAAAAATGTCATGATGAATGTCCTTAGCATAAGAGCATCATTGTCTTCGATATGATAACATGCATTGATAAAATTTGTAACATGATCTTGTGCATCCTCTTCACCCTTAAAATTATCTATCCTAGGCATCTCAAAGTTCTTAGGATATGCAGGTCTAGGAACTGATGGACACAATGGTTGGTTGTGTATTTTGCTCAATGTTGGTTGGTTCCCAGCTATATCTTGTTTCTCAAAGGACTTCATATTTTTAGAAAGTGCCTAGAATGCCTTTGAGGTGAGGATTTCCTCTTCTTGTAGGCCCCCTCATGGTGGCAATGGAGGTAGCCCTCTATCCACTTGATTTTCTCTATTTTCATCCCTCCTATGAGGGGATTCAAGATGTGTCTGATCCTAATATATTAGGTTTACCCTTTACCCACTAGTTGGATTTCACTCATGATTTGGTAGGTGTTTTTGTTGTGGGTTTCCTTCTTTCCTAGTGTACCCCTCTCTTGGTGAGTCAACACATTTCTCTCTTTGATGATCATTACTATTTGCTTGTTGGTTGTCACAATCTAGCTGCTCATCTTGCTCCCTTAACCATTGCTCATGTTGACGCAACAACCGTTCTCTTTTTTTATCATGTTTGAGAGCTTCTACAAGCTCTCCCTCTCTTTATGCAAGGTGTTATCTAACCATCACATGTGGTTAATTTGTGTTGTCATATAAGACTCATTCTTGTCTGATCCTGTTATTATGGTCTTGACTCGTAGATTCCTCGAAGAGTTTTCCACCATGTCATTGCTCTTGCTAGATAGTGTAACATGTTTAGTGTATTATTGAGTGTCTCTATGATATGAATTTGTATTCTTACTATGGGATCATCTTGAGGCACCCCCAGTATGAGAAGTGGGCTTAGAATGCACGGTTCATGAGATTCCAGATGCAAAATTTTCTATAGCTATGGTTTTTCAAGGTGGCCTCGAATAAATCTGATCCAACTCATATAACTATGTTTTTTTCTATGGTTGATCATGTGGGGTGCCATTTATCCCAATGAGATCATAGTATATTGGAATCCTTCATATTGTGTGAAGGATATCATCTGTTTTATGTCTATGACTGGATGTATCTCTATTTTTCTTCCCCTCAGTGGGCTGATATGTTCTAAGTATTTCATGTGAATGTTGGGATGTTGTAACCCCTGTGTGTCCTTTTGATGATGAAGGTTCTATGATCAAATTATTTCTCCAAGAATATGGAGGCATGGAATCCTCGTCATCCCTATGTGAAGAATGGGTTTTTTACCCTCTCTTATGTCCATGTGAGGAGGAAGCTCTTGAGGCCTTCTCATGTCTTTGAGAGGTTTATGTGTGTATAGAGTAGGCATTTGAGGTATCCTCATGCCTCCTTGATGAGGATGGTCATGAAGCCTTTTTGTCCTTATGTGATGTAGTTCTATGATATTGATCCCTATTTGGTGTTTCTTGGGAATATCCCCCAAGGGTTGAGTTATCACACCTTAGACTTGCAGAACTATGTCTCACGGTCTTACGGTTAGGTATTTCAATGTTACCATGACTTTGCCTAAGGGTGTGAGTTGCTTCAGATTCCCCTTTGATATCATACCAAGGGTGTTTACTTTTTGTTTTGACCATTTCATTTTAGGACTTTTGTTTTTGTTTTGCACTTAAATATAACCAAAGAATATCAAGCAAATGTTTATCTTGATTATCAATTTAAGTGTGCCCTAAACTATTTGTTGTATTTTGATGATTGGTTATTTCTTTGATTTCTTCTTTTGCTTTGGATTGAGAGTGAGGAGACTCATCCATAGTAATAATAAAGCACACTCATGCCAAAAATGATTTCTCAAAAGAGACTAGGGTACACTACTTAAAACCCAATGGGGGATTCGCCTAGCTCTTCCACTCTGAACCAATTATTCCAATAGTGGGAGATAGTTTGAACATAAGTAACTTAGTGCCACTATAAGCAAGTTCCTCAATCCATTTCTAGGAATATCTAGGAGGTAATTTGGTGGAAGGAGATGAATACCAATGTCACTAGATTGAATTGATTATTGGTGATGAAATCCAACTCCCCAATGTTTAAATGATGTGTGTGTGTGTGGTGTTCATTTTAAGTTTGCATGAATAATAATGCATCATACAACAACGACTCTTTCCTATATGCCTAATGCAAAATACATTTCAATTTCAAAAATGTGCATAGCTACTATGAGATTAATGAACGCACTCTATTAGGTACAAGTATGGCCTTTAGAAAGGCCCCAAAGCAAGCAAACAACACACAGTGTATATCACATTGGATTCTAGGGTGAAATTTACAGACATAAGCCACTGTACCTAGCAACACCTAATGAAAAATATAAAAGGAAACCTAAGATGTGCAAGATGCAAGTTCATTCTTCTTTCATTCTTTTAGTTTTCTAAATTTAAATGTCTTAATTATCATAGTTTTTAAGAAAATAGAAATAGATAGAAAACCATAAAGTGTCAGAAAAGTTGTACCAACATTTAATCTAGCTCAGAGAATCAGTGTTTTGACCTCTGCTACAATCCAATTCTGGCCGTTGTCAACTAGAGCGACTGATTTCTGGTCGTTGTAGAATAGAGTGGCTGACTCTTGGCTATTGTAGACTAGAGTGGTTTACTATTGGCCACTATAGATCAGATCGGATAAACCTGCACACAAAACCAAGTTAGTATTCAGGCTAAGAATAAAAATTTAATGGAAGCCCCACCGTGATCGCCATTTGTAGCGACCTTAGGGAAGCGGCGTGCCATCCACCAACTACTCTACTTGCAATTCGATTGAATCCTTTAATGTTTAAACATGCAATAAATGAAAGGTACAAACAAAATATAACCAGAATGCAAAGAAATAAATGAATGAATGCTTTCTTGTATTGATATTCCCAACATCTAATTACGTATGAATCCCTCTAAGGGATACCCTTCGTTTGATACATTATTTTACACACAAAGAGGGTAGCAAGTGTATGAATATCCCCTCACACATGGGGAACACTTTATTAGGCTTCCCAATGATGTACACAAAAATGTATGAGGGCTTACAGATGCTTCCTTATCTATGTCTGATTGCTAGAGGGATATTCTTGATTTTGTATGTTCCAGATTTTCCTGATGAACCTGTAGCCCTGAAATCAATGAAAAAACAACATATGCTTAGATGTCCGAGATTGCCTCCCTGGATGAGGTTGTTAGTAATGAATAAGATCAATGGAAATAAATGCAATGAAACTAGTACTATGAATGTGAATAACTAAAATAAATCTTATGCTAATGAAATGAACAAGAAAGTAGAATAAAAGAAAATAATACCTAAAACCCTAGACTAGGTTGTGGGCCACTGTCTAGGACAGGGGCCGCTAAGGTGAAATATCCCTCTATCGATCCAATGGCTATGGAATAAAGTATGCTACTAATGTTAAAATGATTACCTTATGTGTTCATATTTGCCCTCCAATCTGACAGGGCTTCGCTACAATAATCGATCTCCAAGGGAAGCTCTCCAAGTCTCTAGAAGCTCTCCTCAATGATCCAACCTATTCAAAGCTCTGGTGTATGATTTTCCATCTCTTTCTCTGATTGAAATATTGATGAAATAAGGTCTCAAAAAGTCCCTTAATTGATCAAATAAGGTCCCCTAGTGCTTTTAGATTTACTCCTTATAAAGTGTGAAACCCTAGGTCTATGTTAAAAACCCTAGGATTGAATTCCTCATGCGTAGTGAATGTTAGCATGAGAAGATTTTGTCTTTTCTATATTTAAATATCAATTAACTAAACTCTAAATTTAGACTCAAGTATTCCATGTGAATTGGTCATGAAGGGAAATGCAAAATTATTCCCACTCACCTTTATTGCATACAAACTACCACTTCCACCCTTGATTAGGTATGTTTGTCGATAAAATACTTTTTATGGCTTAGTCATTGTCGTCTACAACGACTAATATTTGTTCATTGGCATTTGCAGTGGCTAAGGTCTGGCTGCTCTGATCTTGAGCGGCCAAGGTCCAGCCAGCTTGGTTTATAGAAGCTAAGCTTGAATGGACCTAGAATGCCCCAAATTAGTGGTGAGGACCACTTTTAATACTTGAAAAGTCCAAGGTTTAGTCACATGACCTATGAATGTGCCTATGTAAGTACTTCTCCTAAACATGACATGTTTTAGGTGTCTATATGATGATGTGTGTATTATTTACTACTTTGATATTATTGTTGTTATTGTTTAGATTCAGAAGTAAAAAGTTTTATCTTATACTATTCACCCCCCCCCTCTTAGTATAAGCTAATGTTCTTCAATTGGTATCAGAGTGGGTTCCTTCATGAAAATCCTAATAGATTGAAGGAATATCCCACAAGAACATACATGACCTCAAAAAATGGAGAAGAGGCCATGATCGAAATAAAAGAGAAATTTATTACTCCTTTTAGAAACATGGAAAAGGTTAGAAGCAAAGATGGAACTTCTATAAAACCTCACAGAGCTCAAGGTAAAAGTTGAAGAGGGAAGGAAAATTGGATAGGATATGGTAGAACAATTAAAGGTAGAAGAGTTATAATGTGAAATATTGGAATCTAAATTTGTATCTCTAAGAAAGGAAGTTAAAAATACTAAGGCTAAGTTACAACAAGATAAAAAATTAGGGAAATGGAAAGAAGAGTCAATCTCACAAGGAATAAAGATATCAAAAGAAGAAGAGCCCATGACTTTTACAAATGCATTTAAAGGCAAAAGCATCAATAAGGAAGAATCCAAACAAGATCCATGGACAAAATTCAATTACAGGAACAACAAAGGAAGAATCATGCGACCATATTATTCAAGGTACTCCAACAGGTTACAAAATATCTTCCATGGCGATTGTTTTTCATGTAACAAATATGGTCATAGAGTTGTACATTGCACTGTTTATATGAGAGATAATGTTGATAGAAAATTCAATTCTTTTTCACCTCTCATAAATGACAATATCATAAGTTACAAATGTAATAACTTTGGCCATAAGGCCAAATGGTGTAAAATAGTATTTTTTTGAATTAAGAAAAAATAAGGAGGATCAAAAGGCTTAGAAGAATACAACCTCAAAAATTAGGAGAGAGATAAAAGAGCAAGAAATTATGAAGTCAATGTTTTTACAAATAACTCTTCATTGTAAGATAAGAGAAAATTGTGGTTTCGTGATAGTGGTTGTTCAAGTCATATGACAAGGGACAAGAGTAAATTTCTTGTATTTAAAGAAATCAATGGAAGATCAGTAAAATTTTATGATAATGATTCAATAAAAATCTATGGGGGAACCTTGAGCTTAGATAATGGGGAAAAAAAGATAGAAAATGTAATGTATTTCAAGGGATTGAGGCACAATATACTAAGTGTAATACAACTTTGTGATCAGGGGCACATGGTAACTTTTCATCCAAATAGATGTGAGATCAAAAAATCCAAAATTGGAAAGCTCATTGCATATGCCAATAGATTAAAGGATAAAATTATTTCTTATCACAAGAATATGAGATTTGGTTATGGCATAGAAGAATGGGTCATCTAAATTTTGACAACATAGTAAAAATAAGCAACAAGTAGGCAATCAAATATTTACCCAAGATAAAATGCCACAAAACACAATTTGTGCACAATTTCAGCATGGAAAGCAAACAAGAACAAGTTTCAAGTCAAAATAATTTAAGTCATATGAACTATTGAAACTAGTTCACACTGACCGTTGTGGTCCTACAACGACAAAGAGTCTACTAGGTGAAAGTTAATTCATTTTATTTATAGATGACTTCTCTAGAATGACTTGGGTAGCCTTAAAATAAAAGTCAGAAGCCTTTGAGAAGTTCAAGGTATTTAAAGAATTAGTAAAAATTAAATAGGTAGAAGGATTAAGTGTTTAAGATCATATAGAGGAGGATAATTTACTTCAGGTGAATTCATATATTTTTGTGAACAACATGGGATCAAAAGAGAATATTCAGCAGCAAGAAATCCTCAACAAAATGGAGAGTTGAAAGGAAAAATAGGACTGTTAAAAATATGGCCAGAGCCATGTTGAGTGTAATATTTCAAATGGGTTTTAGAGATATTCAATTTATACAATAGTATATATCATCAATAGGGCTCAAGAGTAAATCATCATAAAACCCCATATGAGCTTTGAAAATGGAGACCAACTATTGTAAAATATTTCAAAATTTTTGGAAGCAAATGCTACATAAGATGGGAAGAGAAAAATTTGGGTAGTTTTGATTCAATATGTGATGAGGGTATTTTCCTTGGCTATTCCACTAAGAGCAAAATATATAGGTGCTATAATAAGAGAAGGTATACAATTATGGAAAGTATAAATGTGACAAATTATGAATAGATAGATTCAAAAGAAACACCTCAAGAAATTGAAGAATAAAGTTTCCAAGAAGAAAAAACTCAAAGAATACTACCTAAGACTCCATCCAAGTACGTGCAGAAAAATCATCCAAGAGATCTAATTATTGGAAATCCAAATGAAATACATACAAGGAGCAAGATAATAGGAACTAGTGAGCATGCAAATATTTTCTTGTTATCTAAAATTGAGCCTAAGGATTTCAATGAGGCAAGAAAAGATAAGTTTTGGGTCAAGGTAATGGATGAGGAGTTGGATCAAATAGAAAAAAATCAGACATGGAAAATTGTCCCACGATCAAAATATAAGAATGTAATTGGCACTAAATGGGTTTTCAGAAACAAGTTAAATGAATATGGTCAGGTAGTAAAATATAAAGCAATATTGGTATGCAAATATTATACATAGGTTGAAGGGATTGGTTTTTATGAAACATTTGCTCCTATTGCATGAATTGAGGCCATTAGAATATTTTTAGATTTCTCAAGTTTCAAAAACTTCAAAGTATATCAAATGGATGTTAAATCAGCTTTTCTCAATGGTATCTTGGAAGAAGAGATCTATATTGAGCAACCTAAGGGGTTTAGCCTAATTGATAAGCTAGATTATGTATGTAGATTAAAGAAGGCTCTTTATGGACTAAAACAAGCTCCTAGAGCTTGGTATTCAAGGTTGGATAAGTATCTTCAGGAACAGGGTTTCAAGAAAGGAATAGTTGACAACAATTTATACATCAAAAATGAAGGAAATAACTTACTAATTATGGTTGTTTATGTAGATGATATCATTTTTGGAGGTAATAATTATAAGATGTGTCAGAAATTTGAAAAGAGTATGCATAATGAATTTGAAATATAAATTCTTTGTTATTTGTCCTTATTTCTTGGACTACAGATTTCAAACTCAGAGAAGGGCGTATTTCTCTCACAAACCAAGTATATAAAATAAATGTTGAAGAAATTCAAATTAGAATACTAGAAACTAGTAAGTACCCCCATGATTACAGGATGCAAGTTGAGTAAAGATGATGATTCCCCTGAGTCAAATCAGATATTGTATAGATCTATGATTGGTAGCTTACTATATGTTACAACTACAAGACCATATATAATGTACGTAGTGGAACTGGTGGTAAAATTTTAAGCAGCTTCAAAGGAAACACATGTACTGGTAGTAAATATAATTCTCAAGTATTTAAAAGGGACTATGGATTTTAGACTTTGGTATCCCATAAGTGATAACTTCACTCTCATAGCATATACAGATGCAGATTGGGTAGAAAGTATTGATGATATAAAAAGCACAATTTGAGGATCGTTCTTTCTTGGAGATTGTTTAGTCTCCTAGCTAAGCAAGAAATAGGCATTATTATCCATATCCACAATAGAGGTAGAGTACATTGCAGTAGTTGCTTATTGTACACAGGTGTTATGGATGAAGTAAACTTTAAAGGACTTCAATATGGAGCATGATCATCCTATCTCCATACTATATGATAATACAAGTGCTATAAATATTTCAAAGAATCCAGTGGTGCACTCCAGGACCAAGAACATTTCGATAAAATACTATTTTCTAAGAGAATGGGTGATGGATAAGCAATTCAGATTGGAATATGTTACTACAAAGAAATAGATTGTGAACATTTTCACTAAGCCACTTCCAAAGGAAATTTTTGAGTATCTTAGAGGAAAATTAGGAGTAGTTTTACTCCCACCCCAAAATTAATCACCTCAAGGAGAGGATGTGGGGAGGGGGATAATCTAAGAGTCTTATATTTAGTCCCAAAGGAGTTCCTTTGCCATTGATGTCAAAGGGGGATATATTTGAGTAAGTGGAAGAGCATTCAGTAAGGGGGAGTAGATTTGGAATCAAATGGTTTTTAAAAAAAAGGAAAAAAAGAATTTTTAGAAAAGGGTTGCCATAAATGACAAAGGGGGAGATTGTGGAAAATTTTGAGTAATTATGTTTTCATTGATGTCAAGTGTTTGGTGCAAGGCATATTTTATTATGATACAAGAAAATTGGTAAAAATAAATGGTTATAATATTTTATATTATAAGCCAAAGAGGTTGGTTAAAAGGTTGAAGACAAAATTTTACGCCCATGTTTTTAAAAGAAAAGAGAAAATATTTTAATATTTTAATATTATAATAATTAGGCCAAAAGGGCTTATTAAAAGGAAAATGAAAAAGTGATTTGGAAAAAGGTCTTAAAAGGAATCAAGTTGACGAAGGACTCCACAAAAAAGTATTGTTTAATACTAAAGTTAAATAATATAATATTTAACATAGTTAAATATTATATTAAATATAAAATTAAATTTGAAATTGTCAAAAGGTGCCAAATTTCAAATTTAAATGGAGGCAAATAAATGTTTTCACCGACGTCATAGCAATTCTTTGAATGCATATAAAAGGGAGGAGCTAAATCATTTTCCAAGGTCACCAATGTTAATGCGCAAGTCTTAATCGATCATGGAGTGCAAAGCAAAGTATCTAAAATGTTTTTCATCGAGCAAGTGGTAGCGAATAAGGACAAGGAGGTGCATGTTGTGTTTCAACGAGGGCTGGTAGCCCAAGTGGCAGGTGGGTCCTGTATAAGGTGTGGCAGAGAATAGGTCATGATTCGATTCTCCCTAGCACTGGTTTGAAGTGTTTTATCATTTTTGATAGATGTGGTAGAAGATAAAAGGTGGAGTTCATGTCTTAGGTCTCAAATACTTGTCTAGTGCAAGTGATCAAGCATTGCACTTAGGATTTTGATGTTGGAGGGTCGATTCCCATTTGCACTAGAAAGGAATTTAATTTTTATAAGGTATGCTTCAAGTTGATTAATGTTGGCTATGCTTGGTGTTTTGTGGATGTGATTTGGTGTATAGTTTTGGCATATAGGAGGTATAAGGGGAAATTAAATTTTGCATAATATTTTAAGGGTATTTCTATCATTTATTTTATATATGCAAAGGTTGGAGTGATAAGGTGTAAATAGTTTATTTTAAAGTGTAAATATTTGTTCTTGGACATTAAAATAGAATGGAAATTATTTTAATAAAGTGGGAGGTAATAGGTGTAAAATATGATTTTATTGTTTGTAATTCTTGCTTTATGAAAAGGAAAATTTTGAGAAGGTTTTATTGAGCTTTAATGCATTATCCTTGATAACAAAAGAAGAGTCCTAGAACATTATTTTCAAATTTCATTGAGCACCTTTTGAGGGAAAATTCATGCGAATATTTTGAAATAGAATCTCACTATCTAACCTTTGAAGTGGCACAAGAAGGATTGGTTTTTTGTGACATATTTTGTGACATATCGTCATCAAAGCAAATAAGAGGTATGGGCATTATTCTCCTTCTTTAATATGTGTTTGTGAGCAAATTTTTTTGGAACATAAGGTGGAGATAAAAGGATTGTTTGGTATGCATTGTTGGAAATATTTGAGTATTGGTTTGAGTGCTTTTGAATGTGAATGAGCAAGTTTTTGAGAAGGCTTGAGGATAAATTTAAGCAAGTATTTTGAGAAGGCTTGGTGTGTATTTATGAGAAGAGTTAGAGAATATTTGTACTAGACCTGAGATAGAGCTTGATGAAAATTTATGAGTATATTTAGAGAAAATTTTTACTAGACCTGAGACAGAGCTTGGTGCAAATTTATGAGTAGAGTTAGAGAAGATTTTTGCTAGACCTTAGATAGAGTTTGGTGCAGATTTATGATTAGAGTTAGAGCATATTTGTGCTAGACTTGGATAGAGTTTGGTGTAAAATTGAGATATAGTTGAGAGCAGGCTTTAGAGGTGATACAGCATAGAGGACAACGGTCTCTAGTGGATAGATATTTATAAACTAGTGTAGTGGGGATAGATGTCTCCTATGGAGAGAGATCCACAAGCCAGAGTAGTGGAGGTAAAAGTATTCTATAATATCACCATCTAGAGTAGAGGGGATAGAGTTATCCTATGGAGAGAGATCCACAAACCAGAGCAGTGGGGACAGAGGTCTCCTATGGAGAGATCCAAAAACTATAATATAAGGGGATTGGTGTCTCCTTTGGACAAACATCCATAAATATTGTAATAGGGATTTGATTCCCAAATATTCATTGAGAAAATTTTATAAGGAATATTTTCTCCGTGGAGTAGCCCACATTGGGTGAACCATGTTAAATCATGTCTCTCATGTGTGTGATGATGTGTGCATTGTTTACTGCTTTGATATTATTGTTGTTATCATTTGTATTGAGAAGTAAATTTTTTTATCTTATACTATTCACCCCCCTCTCAGTATAAGCTTATGTTCTTCAATGCAGATGTATTTTCCCACAATATGCTAGAATTTTTGGGAAAATAGGAGGAAAGTCATATGAGCCAAGTGCTTTGAGACCTCACATGGAGAAAACTACATCCTTTATTTCATAATCATTAAAAGGAGCACATAGAACTTCGTTCATATATTGTGAAACAAAGGGGAGGGATATTGAGAAGGAATCTCTATTTAGCCTAATGATATTATTATAACTTGATCCTAAAATCATAATGATATTATAACATTGGCATATGAAATGAATAGGAATACAGGAAAGATCTTAAAATATATTAGGATGTATTCTAAGAAACTATTTTTATTATAACATATCTATATTAACTAGAGGTTAGACCATGTGTGTCCCATGACGAGAGATCAAGGATCTCCAAAGTTGAAAGAAAAGAATTAGTGGTTCTTTTTAAATAATATATTTGGAAATGGAGGATGACTTAAATAATATTCACACTCCTACAAATGAATACATGAGTGGTAACTTATTTTTGTGATTCTAATAGAATGAAAGCATTTTAGACCCAAAAAAGCAACATAAAATGGGTACCTAAAATAAACTCACTAATAATAGCCAAATAGAAAATATAAATTCAAGTACAATTTAATGGCATAATTTTTTTAATTTTTAAAATATTTGTCTTGATAAATAAAGGACACTTTAAATAATTAAACTTGGATGAAGGAACCTCTCATATATAAAACCCCTTCTTGTTTCTATTGAAATATATAAATACAGGTGGCCTTGAACTATAAATCTTCCAAGTTAAGATTACCTACAAAGGAAAAATTTGAAGTTAAACTTAACTAAAGTGAGTAAATAAGCATCGACATAACTTATTGATCATGCATTCTATAATGAAACTTAATTATAAATGGTAAACACATGCACTCAAATAAAGATAAATGTTATCTTTTGAAGCTAAAATACTTAAGATAAAATTGCCATTAACAAATGCTCATGAAAATACTACAAATCATGTTATGCCATCTCCACTCCTCTCCTTGTCCACACATACAAGGATACATATATAATATGATGTGACTCTTTATATGGAGCACTCTTGGCCTTCACTCTTCTAGAGACTCTTCAACTTCCTATTCTATGGATTCATGTGCACATGGACTATTATGCACATTTACAATACCAAAATACTTTGCACACTTTAATAATATTTTTGCATTTATCACATTGCATAAAGTAAAAAATTAACTTCTAAACTAGGACACTCTTTCCTAATATAAATATATACCCAAGGTGTTACATTAGCATGTGCAAAATAATGTAATATTCCAATACCCCCTGTATTACATTATTTGGTTATTGAAGACTTTAGACTTCAATATGGTCTTCATATTTTTGATGGAACTTGTACTTTTATTTTTTGATTTCTTCATTCTACTCCTTATCAAATGATTAGTATCTTCACAAAATACTATTTTTACAAAAAGTGATTTAGCTTCATGTTCTTCTATAGTCTCTTCTAATTCTTATATTTCCTGTATCTCTTGTACTAAGTGTCCCTTTTGATTTCCTTCCCTTTATTGTAGCTGATGTGGATTGTACTGATGTTGAAATTATTGCTGATGTGGTGGTCTATATTGATTTTGATATTGTCTTGGTTGAAATAATCTATTTGATTGATTTCCTAAATTTGTTTGGTTCCCTTGGTACTAATTCCTTGGATTGAATCTACAACAATGTGTACTATGACCTCTTTTTCTACAAACTTGATAATATCTATCATTCCATTTCATTTTGTTTCTTGAAAATGAAGCAACATTCCCTTGTGGATTATCTTTTGAGACTAAAGAATTGTTAGTCATTTCATATTTGATTTAATAATCTACTTCATATTTTTTTAGTATATTAACAAACTCATAAAATGACACATCTTTACTCAATATTGTAAAGATATAGCTAGATGCTTGTAACTTTTAGGAAGTGATCTTAGAAATATTTGAACAAAAAACTTCTCTTCTAACCTACCTTTTATATCTACCACTTTTCTTAGAAAAAATTCTATACTTTCACCACTTTTAACCTTTAGAGAATACAATTGAGTCTGAATATTAAAAATGGTGGCTTTATTCTTTCCTTCAAATATTTTGGATTGAGTATTCTAAGCTTCTGTAGAAGTTAATGTTGAACTAATGCATGGTTGTATATCATTTGTAATTTCAAAAGTTATTATCATGAGTGCTTTGCTTCATCTTATTCATATTTTTGAATCTCCCTAGCATATTTAGTAGGTTTAGTTTTTGTTCCTTTAACTATCTCTCAAAGCTTTTCTACTATCAATATCTATATCACTTTGTTTTTCCATGAGGTATAATTATGACTTTTAAATAGTTGATATTATAAAAGAAATAATTTGTGTTGTCATTATTAACCTTTATAGACTTCCTTGTATCTACCTAATGCAATTTTCAAGACTCTAAATCTTTTGAGATTAACTTCTATCTCTTAATTCTAAATTCCTCAATCCTATGTTGATATTGAATTCCTTATAACTCCAAACTTAGAAATTTAGAATTTTCATAAAAGAATATTTACAAATTTTATAAATTTAATTTGATGTAGAAAAACTTATTACTCCAGAATAATCAAATTGCAAGTATTTCAAGTTGTTTTGTAAATTCAAATAATTAAATTACAAAGATTCAAAACTTGTTCCTTCAAACGAAATTTCAAATCTTCATAAAATTTTTAAATAGCAATAATCTAATTTCTAAGGTTTCCAATAATAATTCGTATTTCTCCAATATATATATATATTCACTTTAACTTTAGAAAGTAATATATTTATGTAACCTTATGTTTCCTATATTTGAACATATAAATAACTTTACATTAAATGAATTACCTTTAGCTTGGAATGTGGTAATTCTATTGATCAATAGTACTTGACTAGCTTCTACTTGGTGCTCCTCCTTCTATTATGTACATAGGTCTGCATTGGAAAGATTATTCTTTCCTCCTTGATTAGTTAAAATGACTTTTAGCCTTGTAAAACACTTTAATATATTATCCCTATTGCTATAATGGAAGTAATGCAACCTTATCTTCAGTTTGACTCTTCAAATCCTTGTATGTAGCTTGAATGAATCACTTGCATGTGCCAAATGGAGTATTCTTCCTTACTTGCTCTTACACTTTCTTATGCACTCTTATTTTTGGCATTCTCTAGAATATCTCTTGCACTATGCTATGTTTGGAACATTGAAATACATTCTCTTCATTTTTTTGAATATTTGAACTACTTAAACCCTTTTGAACTTCCACTTCACATGTGCCACATTGCACTCAAACTATTTTAGCACTCCAAATTCACTCCCTTATTATCCTCAAGTACCTATAACATAAATATGTAAAGTATGGTAAAGTTATGAAACTCCTGAGAATTACTTTACATGTGTCTTCACCTCCAACTAATATTTTAAAGTCTCCTTTGGCTTGGGCACAATTTTCATACCCAAAATTCTCTTTGTCTTGTTCACACTTGTCACTTTTGCATGTAAGATTCCCTCCAATTCTTAACTCTTGGAGTTTGTCCTAATTTTAAACCTTTTATCTTCTCTATGTAGATCTTCCACTTTATTTTGTAGAAATGTATTTATTTGAGCTCCTTGGATGAAATTATGGCATTGAACGTTCACCTTTGATAGTTATACTCTATGTTTTTGGTGGTAGCTCTTCATTAGATGGTGGTGTCTCTTCCTTGACTAATGGTGGCTCTTTCTTGGGTGGTGGTGGCTATTCCAGATTCTTGTTGCTCTTCTTATATAGGTGGTGGTGCCTCTTCTATACATTGTTTGGATGCTTACTCCTTTGTGCTTCAATGTCACCTTGACTCATATTCTATGGTTCTTAGACTTTTCTATTCGATGGTGCTTTATTTTGTGGATCTACCACCTTTTTTGGTGGCTCTTCTTCACCAACGTATTTTACAACTTTGGTGCTCCTCTTGGTGTTTTTAAACACCTCAAATATACCTTAACTTTGAGCACTATTCAGCCTTTCTTTTAATTGATAGAACTTAGAGTAAATTTATACTTATTTTATTATAAAAAATAGCATATAATACTCTTCCTTATCACTCCCTTTTAGCACTTTTAACTCTAATATGTTGGAAATATGAGCAGGATTTGTTGTCATTGATGTCAAAGGAATACTAAGAAAATGTCAAAATAATGTTAAGAAAATGGTTCATGGTTGATTTTCTAAGAGGTAAGGATATAATATTTAATTTAAATATTATATGGCTGAAGCATCAAAAGAGAAGCAAGAAGGATAACAATATTATAATATTTGGGCAAAAGAAAAGGGTTGAAAAGATATCTTCGTTCCATGGTGGTTGAAAGAAAATAATAAGGTTATTTTGCTAAGGTGATAATGGCAAAAGGTTCCCCTAAAAACCTAAGGAAGTTTATATTTTATTTTATTTGAAAAGGCCCAAAGGACATTTAAATATTTAATTATAATATTTAAATTCATTTTGAATTTAAATAATTATAATTAAAATATTATTTTCGAAATGCAAAGTCTAATTTCTCTATCCATCGACGTGAAGGCAAATGCCTTGAAAGGCATATTAATATAGCCTTAATCAAAGGCTTAATAGTAATTTCAAAAATCATGTGTTCTTGGCTATGCTCGTCGATCGAACGCAGAAGGGAGAATAAGTGTGCACAATGCTAACTCTAAGGAAGAGAAAGGAATAAAGGGAAGCAATGCTAAATTCATAGAACCATATGGGTGGCTAGCCTAGATGGTGATTGGCTTGGGCACTAAGTTGCAGTAGAGGGGAGGTCTCGGGTTTGAGACTTTGTGACAGTAAAAGGAGGAAGCTTTTTGGTTTAAAAGCTTTTGGTGTAGGGAATAAGTGTGCGTGGGCACACTTAGGTCCCACGTGAGCACCTAGCTCATGTGGTAGTTGAAGCCACGGCTAGGGCGCTAGTGGTAGCACAGCGTGGGTTCGATTCCCACCAAGGGCAAAAGGTATTTAATTTTTAAATTTAATTTTTGTCCTAAGGTTTGTTTGGCATGAGCTTTTAGGGAGGTATAAGGTTTATGAAAATTGAATTTTATATTGTGATTTTGGTGATTAAAGTGTTGAAAGGAGTAATAAGGCTTTAGAGGAGTTTAAATGTTATTTTAAAATAAAGTCTTATTGTGTTTTATTTGAAAGGAGTAATAAGGTGTAATTGAGATCTAATGTTTTGTATGGTGAGAATAATTTGTGAGGGAGTTATTGAATGAAGTTTTGAGAAGGTTTTTGCTACCTAACCCTTAAATATTGGCAAAAGAGTAATTGTGATTGAGAAAGGTTTTTAAGGTCAATTATTCATCAAAAAAAAGGTATGGGCACATATTCTTTGTGAGTGATTGTTGGATGTTGTGAATGCTAAGTTGGAGAGAAAAGGGTTGTTTGATAAGCATTTTTGAGTTTGATTGTTAAATGTTTTTCTAAGTGAAAGTTGATGATAAAAACCTTGTTTGATAAGCATTGTTGGAAATATTGAATGAACCTTTATATGCATGATTAGGGTTTGTGCAATATCATGAGTATCATTGTTATGTGAAGTTGAGAACTATCTTGAAACTAGGGTTTGTGCAAGATCATGAGTATCATTGTTATGTGATATTGTTTGATAAGAATTGTTGGAAATAATTGAGTGAGTGTTCATATGCTTGGACTAGGGTTTGTAAGCAAGGAGTGTTTCATTGAGTGATTGATTAAGTGGAGTTGATTGAGCCTAGTCAAGTGGAAGTGTTGAAGTGATAGTTCAAGTTCTGTGAAACAAATTGTTCTATATTCTAAATTGATTTGAGAAAGAGATTGAAAGTGATTGAGCATTGTTGTGAGTGTGAAGCATATTGAGTCTCTAAAAATTCTCTATATGTTTCTATGAGATTGAATAAGTTCTAGTGAGAGACTTGTTAAGAAAATTTGAGGTAAGTCTTGGTGAAGACTTGTGGAGCAGATTGGACAAGTTCTAGTGAGGACTTGTTGAGCATATTAGAGGTAAGTCTTGGTGAAGACTTGTTGAGCATATTGGACAAGTTCTTGAGAGGACTTGTTGATATATATTTGGGATAAGTCTTTGAGAAGACTTGTGAGAATATTTGATTGATTTATTTGTTCAAACCTTGGGTTAAGGTTTGGGGCAGATCTAGTAGAGTTGATTTGTGATTGAGTCAAGCTTTGTGTTAAGGCTTGAGGATAGAGATTGAGTAGATTTGTGCTAGACCTAAGGACTGTGTTTAGTGTAGATTTGAGGACAAATATTGAGCAGATTTATGCTAGACTGAAGGACTATGTTTAGTGTAGATTTGAGGATAGAGGTTGAGAGATATTATGCTAGACTGAAGGATTGTGTTTAGTGCAGATCAGAAGATATTGAGCAGATTTGTGCTAGATCAAAGGATTGTGTTTAGTGCAAATTTGAGATAGAGTTGAGAGCAAGCTTTAGAGGTGATAGAGTATAGAGGATGACAATCTCTAGTGGATAGAGATCCATTAGCTAGGGTAGTGAAGATAGGTATTCTGAGTGAGGGTAGGAGTCTTCAGTGGATAGAGATCCATAAGCTAGTGTAGTGGAGGCAACAGTTCTTCTAGAAGATCACCATCTAGAGCAGAGGAGAAGGAGTTCTCCTATGGATAGAGATCCATGAACTTGATTAGGGGATTGGTGTCTCCTTTGGATAGAGGTCCATAAACATTGTAATAGGGAAAGGTTTCCCAAGAGATTTTTTGAGAAAATTTTAGTGAAAAATTTTCTCCGTGGAGTAGCCCACATTGGGTGAACCACGTTAAATTGGTGTCTCTATTGTGTGTGGTGATTTGTGCATTGCTTTGATTACTACTTTTGATATTGCCATTAATATATTGCATAATATTGATTGGGAAAGAAAAGTAAAAAGTGGTCTTATACTATTCACCCCCTCTCAGTATAAGCTTGTGTTCTTCAATTGGTATCAAAGTGGGTTCCTTCGAAAGAGTTTAAAAACTTGAAGGAAAATCTCACAAGAACACAGATGGATTCTAAGAGTGGATCCTTAGATAATTCAGCACCAGTGTTTGATGGGAGAGATTATGTATTTTAGAGTATGAGAATGAAGATTCACCTGATGGCACTTGGAAATGAAATATAGGAAGCAATTGAAAATGGATACACACCACCAACTACTCCACCTACATATAAATATGGTAAGCTTCTACATCATTACAATTCAAAAGCAATGAATACAATTTTGAGAGGTTTGCATAAAATAGAGTTTATAAAGGTTATGCACTACAAATCAACAAAGGAAATTTGGGATAAATTGCAAGGCATATATGAAGGGGATAAAAATGTCAAAAAGGTAAAGTTGTGAAATCTCAAGGGAATATTTGAAGACCTAAATATGAAGGATGAGGAAAACATTAGTGCTTATCTACTTCATGTAGACGAGGTTGTTAACTCCATGCAAGGACTTGGACTTGAAGTTCAAGAATCTGATGTTTGTGATAATATTTTAAGGTCACTCCCAAAAAGGTTTAGTGAAAATATTTCAGCTATAGAGGAATCAAAAGATAGTGATATTTTGACAAGGGATGAATTACATGGCATTCTTATAGCTTTTGAGATGAGAACAAAAGAGGAACCTAATCCCCAGAAAGAAGTAGCCTTCAAAGCTACCAAGAAGACAAAGGGTAAGAATTCAGATTCAAGCAATGAGTTATCCAGTGATGAAGAAGCAAATTATGGCAGAAGGAACAAGGATCCAAGAAATTTTAAAGGTACGAAATCTATTAGATGTTTCAATTGTGGAAATTATGGTCACTATGCATCTGATTGTCAAGAAGCTAGAAATAGCAATGATGAAGAAAAATAGGATCATAAGAACAGGGAAATAGAAAAATACAGGTACCAAAAGAAAAGTAGGGATGGACAAGGCAAGCAAGGAAATAAGTTCTTCCAAATACAGAAGAAGAGTTTCTATGCAGACAAAGCAAGTAAGTATTCAAGTAATAGTGATGAAAGTTCCTCAAAAAATTATGAAGTACTATTTCTAGCAAAATAAAATGAAGTGGTTAAGAAAATATCACCAATAATCCTCAAGTGTTTTAGATGTGGAAATTTTGGTCATATTGAAGATAGTTGTACAAGGAGTGGTTTTAGTTTCAGTGATGATGAATATGAAGATACACTTGAAGGACCAAAAGAGAATCTACTCATGGCAATAGAGGAAGAAGCAGGTGATCCTATAGAAGATAAATCAAAAGGAAATGAAGATGATTCCAAAGGCAAAGAAATAGAGGAAGAATAAGAAATAGGAGAAGTTGATCTTGAAGGTGAACTTATTTCTTCCCTTAATGCATTAAAGGAGGTAAGAAAGCAAAACTCCAAACTTAAGCTTCAGTTTCAAGAATGTGATGAAGAGAAAGGAAAGCTTATAGAGGATCTAAATAAGTCAATGGCTAAGACAAGGATATTCAAAGAGAAGTTAGAAGCTAAGGTTTTAGAATATGAAAAACTAGAGCATGAAGTAGCTTCACTAAGGAAGGAAGTAAAAGAGTCTAAATATAAGCTACACAAGTTTGGGAAGAGCTCAAAAACCATAGACAAGATTATCAAGGTACAAAGGCGTTCATCAAACAAAATAGGTCTTGGTTTTGAATAGGTACAAAAGAAACAAGGAGAGGAGTCAATCTCAAGTTCTAAAGAAGAAGAAACTTCAGAAGAAGAGAGTGTAAGAGAGAGTGAGACTTCTGAGGATGAGTTGGACAACAGAAAGTTCAAAAAGGAAAGGAACAATGCACAAATAAGGAACAGATGGAACAGGAAGCAACACAGGGTAGAAGAGACTAAGAGACCAATGAGGTCAAGGTAAGGTAGTTTCAATGGATGATGCTTCTCATGTCACAGGTTTGGGCACAAAGCTACACAGTGCAGGACACATGAAAAATAGGAATATGGAAGGTTTAGAAATAGGCAGATTTTTCAAGGGTATTGCTACTCTTGTAATCAGTTTGGTCACAAGGCAATGAATTGCAAGGTTCATGACAAGAATAGATATGGCTTCACCAGGAGAAATCCCAAGACATTTTCACCTCCAAGGAATAATAACATTAAGTGTTATAAGTGCAATAATGATGGACATACAACAAAGTGGTGTAGAGAAAAAATTCCAGAGACAAGCAGGAACAGGAATAGTCAGAGGGATCAGAAGGATCATATGAGGAGGAAAGTGGACAAAGGTAAAGATCAGTGCATGTTGGGAGTAGAAATACTCCCATCCTAAAATTAACCACCTCAAGAGGAGGTGGGGGAGGGGCTAAGCTAAGAGTCTCATTCTTAGCCCCGAGCCCCAAAGGTGACCCTTTGCCATTGATGACAAAGGGGGAGATATTTGAGTAAGGGGGAGAGATTTGAGTTAGGAGGAGAGCATTCAGTCAGGGGAGCAGTTTCTTAGGGGGAGAAAAACAGAAAGAGGTAAAGGAAATGATAAAAGGTAAATGGGTTGCCATAAATGAAAAAGGGGGAGATTGTTGGAAATATGAGCAGGATTTGTTGTCATTGATGTCAAAGGAATACTAAGAAAATGTCAAAATAATGTTAAGAAAATGGTTCATGGTTGATTTTCTAAGAGGTAAGGATATAATATTTAATTTAAATATTATATGGCTGAAGCATCAAAAGAGAAGCAAGAAGGATAACAATATTATAATATTTGGGCAAAATAAAAGGGTTGAAAAGATATCTTCGTTCCATGGTGGTTGAAAGAAAATAATAAGGTTATTTTTCTAAGGTGATAATGGCAAAAGGTTCCCCTAAAAACCTAAGGAAGTTTATATTTTATTTTATTTGAAAAGGCCCAAAGGACATTTAAATATTTAATTATAATATTTAAATTCATTTTGAATTTAAATAATTATAATTAAAATATTATTTTCGAAATGCAAAGTCTAATTTCTCTATCCACCGATGTGAAGGCAAATGCCTTGAAAGGCATATTAATATAGCCTTAATCAAAGGCTTAATTGTAATTTCAAAAATCATGTGTTCTTGGTTGTGCTCGTCGATCGAACATGGAAGGGAGAAGAAGTGTGCACAATGCTAACTCCGAGGAAGAGAAAGGAATAAATGGAGGCGATGCTAAATTCGTAGAACCATCTAGGAGGCTAGCCCAGACGATGATTGGCTTGGGCACTAAGTTGCAGTAGAGGGGAGGTCTCGGGTTTGAGACTTTGCGGCTATGAAAGGAGGAAGCTTTTGGTTTTAAAATCTTTTGGTGGTAGTGTAGGGAATAAGTGTGCATGGGCACACTTAGGTCCCACGTGAGCACCTAGCTCATGCGGTAGTTGAAGCCATGACTAGGGCGCTAGTGGCAGCATAGCGTGGGTTCGATTCCCACCAAGGGAAAAAGGTATTTAATTTTTAAATTTAATTTTTGTCCTAAGGTTTGTTTGGCATGAGATTTTAGGGAGGTATAAGGTTTATGAAAATTGAATTTTATATTGTGATTTTGGTGATTAAAGTGTTGAAAGGAGTAATAAGGCTTTAGAGGAGTTTAAATGTTATTTTAAAATAAAGTCTTATTGTGTTTTAGTTGAAAGGAGTAATAAGGTGTAATTGAGATCTAATGTTTTGTATGGTGAGAATAATTTGTGAGGGAGTTATTGAATGAAGTTTTGAGAAGGTTTTTGCTACCTAACCCTTAAATATTGGCAAAAGAGTAATTGTGATTGAGACAGGTTTTTAAGGTCAATTCTTCATCAAACAAAAGGTATGGGCACATCTTCTTTGTGAGTGATTGTTGGATGTTGTGAATGCTAAGTTGGAGAGAAAAGGGTTGTTTGATAAGCATTGTTGAGTTTGATTGTTAAAGATTTTTTGAGTGAAAGTTGATGATAAAAACCTTGTTTGATAAGCATTGTTGGAAATATTGAATGAACCTTCATATGCATGATTAGGGTTTGTGCAAGATCATGAGTATCATTGTTATGTGAAGTTGTGAACTATCTTGAAACTAGGTTTTGTGCAAGATCATGAGTATCATTGTTATGTGAGATTGTTTGATAAGCATTGTTGGAAATAATTGAGTGAGTGTTCATATGCTTGGACTAGGGTTTGTAAGCAAGGAGTGTTTCATTGAGTGATTGATTGAGTGGAGTTGATTGAGCCTAGTCAAGTGGAAGTGTTGAAGTGATAGTTCAAGTTCTATGAAACAAATTGTTCTATATTCTAAATTGATTTGAGAAAGAGATTGAAAGTGATTGAGCATTGTTGTGAGTGTGAAGCATATTGAGTCTCTAACAATTCTCTATATGTTTCTATGAGATTGGAAAATTTCTAGTGAGGACTTGTTGAGAATATTTGAGGTAAGTCTTGGTGAAGACTTGTGGAGCAGATTGGACAAGTTCTAGTGAGGACTTGTTGAGCATATTAGAGGTAAGTCTTGGTGAAGACTTGGTGAGAATATTGGACAAGTTCTTGAGAGGACTTTTTGAACATATTTGAGGATAGAGGTTGAGAAATTTTTTTCTAGATCGAAGGAATATGTTTAGTGCAGATCTAAGACAATTATTGAGCATATTTGTGCTAGACCGAAGGATTGTATTTAGTGTAAATTTGATATAGAGTTGAGAGAAATATTTGGAGGTGACAGAGTATAGAGGATAATAGTCTTTAGTGGATAGAGTTCCATTAGCTAGGGCAATGAAGATAGGTCTCCTAAGTGAGGGTAGGAGTATTTAATGGATAGAGATGAAGAACACAAGCTTATACTAAGAGGGGGGTGAAAAATATAAGACAACTTTTTAATTTTATTTCCAAATAAATATTATGCAATGTATAGATAGCAATATCAACAGCAGTAATCAAATCAATGCACAAATCACCACACACAATAGAGACACCACAATTTACATGGTTCACCCAATGTGGGCTACTCCATGAAGAAAATATTTCACTAAAATTTTCTCAATCAATATCTTGGGAATCCTTTCCCTATTACAATATTTATGGACCTTTGTATAAAGGAGACACCAATCCCCTAAATCAAGTTCATGGATCTCTATCCACAAGAGAACTACTTCTACTCTACTCTAGTTAGTTATCCTCTAGAAGACTACTACCTCCACTACACTGGGTTGTGGATCTCTCTCCACTGAAGACTCTTATCCCAACTCAGAATACCTATCCTCACTTCCCTGGCTAATGGATATCTATCCATAGGAGATGAATATCCTCTCTGCTCTATCACCTTGAAAGCTCTATCTCAAATCTGCACTAAACATAGTCCTTTAGTCTAGCACAAATCTACTCAATTTTTGTCTTTGGTCTGGCACAAACCTATCCTCAAATATGCACCAAAATCTATCCACAAATATGCACTAAACATAGTCCTTTGGTCTAGCACAAATCTATCTTCGATCTCTGTCCTCAAGCCTTAACTCAAGTCTTGACTCAACTCTACTAGATCTACCCTAAACCTTAACTCAAGGTTTGAAAAAATCAATCAACTTTGCTCTCAAGTCTTCTCAAAGACTTGTTTCAAATTTGCCTTGTAAGCTTCCATAAAATCTCACACTAATCTATCCACAAGTCCTCTCTAGAACTTGTCCAAATATTCTCCACAAGTCCTCTGTAGAACTTGCTCAAATATGCTCTACAAATCCTCTCTAGAACTTACTCAAATTTTCTCTACAAGTCCTCTCTAGAACTTGTTCAAATCTGCTCTACAAGTCCTCTCTAAAACTTGCTCAAATATTCTCTACAAGTCCTCTCTAGAGATTGCTCAAATCTTCTCTACAATTTCTCTCTAGAACTTACTCAAATCTTCTCAATAAGTCCTCTCAAGAACTTGTCCAAATTTGTATTGTAAGCTTCCACAAAAGCTCACACAAAATCAGTCCACAAGTCTCCTCAAAGACTTGCCTTAAATCTGCTCAACAAGTCCACATAGAACTTGTCCAATCTCATAGAAACATAAAGAGAATTTTTAGAGACTCAATATGCTCTATAATCATCACAATGCTCAATCACTCTCTTAGAAACATAAGGAGAATTGTTAGAGACTCAATATGCTTCAAATTCAACTCAATGCTCAATTACTTTCTCAACTCAATTCAGAATATAGAATAGTTTGTTTTATGGAAATTCAAAAATCATTTCACACATCCACTTAACTAGGTTCAACCAACTCTACTAAAAAAATCACTCAATGAAACACCCCTTTCTCACAAACCCTAGTCCAAGCATATAAATACCAACTCAAAATATTTCCAACAATTCTTAATAATAAATCTCACGTAACAATGATACTCATGATCTTTTCAAACCCTAGTTCAAGTTCTTTTCTCAACAACTCACTTCAACAACAATGCTTATAAAACAATCTTCACATAGCAATGCTACTCATGTTCTTTTCAAACCCTAGTTCAAGTTCTTCACATAATCAATGGCTTCAACAACAATGCTTAGCAAACAATATTTTAACAACAATTCTTTATTCCAGAAAACCTTGAAGCAGTAACTCAACATAATCAATAGGAAACCCTAATCAAGTCCTTTTCACTCCAAACTTATTTTCAAAAAAAAATAATCACACAAATTAAATTTGGAAGAATCTTCCCATATCTTTTTCTTTATGATAAATAACTTCAAGAAACTGCCACAACAATAAAACATTTCTTTGCCAATATCAAGAAGGTTAGTTAACAATACAAGGCATATAATAATTTATGAATACACCTTATTACTCCAATCTTAAAATAATATCCAACACCACAATAATTTGAATATTCACTTCTCAAAACCCTAGGACATCACAAATTGATCTCAATCAAACATATTTGTCATAAGCCACTTCAAAATTTTATTCTTCAAAAATCAATCTACTTTTCTACTTATGACTCCCTATTTTATTATTGCATTTTAAAGATAAAACCTTTAATAAATAATGCAATAACTAGTCTTTCCTTTTATAAGGTAAAATATCTTTTACCCACCAATTAAAATTTCACCTAACACTTTTATAAAATCCACAAAAATCCTTTTTAACTTAGGCACTAATCAAACCATTTACCTCCTTATTTCTCCTAAGTCTAACCTTAGCCTAAGTCAAAAAAATCAAATATTAAATAAAAGAATGTTACCACTTTGGCATTGCATGAAGCACTTCTCTTGTTAAGCACTTTCACCTTGTCTTCCAATGACGTGGAGCCACATGCTCCCTTGGAGCCTCCACTCCCTTATAGTCTTTGATTTCCACAAGCCATATCTTGGCTTCTTCCTTCTTCTCTCACGCTACCCTTAGTCTTCGCACAAACTACTGTTTCACGAGGAGAAATTTTGTAAAGCTCGAAGATCAATTATTTTAGTGGATGAGAGGATGCATAACCTTTGAGAAGGCTATGGTATTTATATACCATGTGCCTTTATTTCTTCACTTCGGTGATGAGAACGTGGTGATGTCGGTGGAAGAGGGGTAAACCTTACCCATGAATAACCCGACGCTCAAGCTTTATAGTATGCACCCAAACTTTATTAAAGCACCCAAACTTTAGCTTATTTAATTTATTAAATATAATAAATGAAATTATTTTGAATAACTTAATTATTATAATATAATATTTAAATGGGCTTTGGTATTTTAAACCAAACTTTAGGGCATCCTTAGTTTTTAGAAAAACCTTGCAACTTGCCCACATGGTTTTAATGAAAACCATTAAAATTACCACCATTGGTTTTAATAAAAACCATTAAAATTACCACCATTGGTTTTAATAAAAACCATTCAAATTTCCACCATTGGTTTTAATAAAAACCATTCAAATCTGCCATTCATAATATTGCGAGGTGTGCTATGATATCTTTTCACTTGCATCTTTCAACCATTTGGCATCAATGGTGATTCGCTTCTTGGCATCAATGACAACTTCATGTTTTGACATAAATCAACAATGCCATCTTTCTATCTTGACATCAATGACAACTCTTATGGACTCAAAATTTCCAACAAGATATCCATAAGCCAGTGCAGTGGAGACAATAGTTCTTCTAGAAGATCACTAGCTAGAGTAGAGGAGAAGGAATTCTCCTATGGATAAATATCCATGAACTTGATCAACGGATTGTTGTCTACTTTGGAAAGAGGTCCATAAACATTGTAATAGGGAAAGGTTTCCCAGGATATTTGTTGAGAAAATTTTAGTGAAATATTTTCTCCATGGAGTATCCCACATTGGGTGAACCACGTTAAATTGGTGTCTCTATTGTGTGTGGTTATTTATGAATTACTTTGATTATTGTTGTTGATATTTCCATTAATATATTGCATAATATTTATTGGGAAAGAAAAGTAAAAAGTGGTCTTATATTGTTCACTCCCCTCTCAGTATAATCTTGTGTTCTTCATAGTATTTGTTATCTTTCACATATTTTAGAATGATAATGGTGTCTCCTTTCTTGAATTGGAGACATTTAACTCAGACTTCCTTTTTCTAGATTTTGACATTTCTAATATGATGCTTCTAAAAAACTTGATATAACTATTTTTTAATGCTTGTATAACAACTCTTTTATAGCATCAATATTACACACCTCTTATGGCCTCCTTTGTAGCTAGTATTCTTGGTAATTGTTTGTCCCGAGTTTATGTATTTTTGCATCTTAAATCCTTTTTATTTTATTGATCCAAAATCATCAATTTACAACTCTAATTGCTGGTCAAATACTCTCTGAAGTTTACCTTGAAGTTCTCCAAAATCATAGCTCTTTATTTCCTTCTGATTCTGTCCACAAATCTGATTTTGTGGCTTCAAATCTCCTCCAAAACCATCCTCCCAAACTCTAAAATTTTCATCTATGAGTTTTGCTTGAATTTTCAAAAATTATCTTCTTTCAAATGGTGCTAAATCCTCCTGTGTTTTTCTTCCCAAATATGTCAAAAAATTATGCAACTTCATAGTCAATTCCTCCTTTGTTTTGTTGTCCAAAACTACAAAAAATATCCAAAAATATACCTTATTTCACTGTCATGACCTCCTTAAATCTCCTATTCAAGGGAACTTAAAAAACTAACCAAATATTTCCCAAATCATAGCTCTATACTTCCTTTAGTTTACTGTTTTGCAACCTTTCAATTTATTCCTCAAAATATAACATCCTTCTCCTTTACAAATAAGCCCTCAAAATATTCATGGTTTTCTTCAAGTTTCTCAAAAATATGGCCTCTTGAATATTCCCTTATCCTTCAAACTTCTTACTAAATTATAGCTTTAAATATGATCTCCTTCATTGTCTTCTTCCTCAAGAATTTGAATGTCTTGAGATCTTCAAAACCCTTCTCCAAAATTTGGCAATCTTCTTTGCCAAAAAAAGTCCTTTCTTGGATGGTGACAGTTATCCCAAATCCTTCTTATCAGAGACTTATCCTTGCTTACAATATTCTTCTTCTAGATATCTTCATAACTCCTCCAATGGCCACTCCTTCAATTCTATAATGAGGCTTTCTCTAGCCTTCTTCCCCTTCTCCAAATTGTCTTGAGAACTCTTCTCATGGGTATTCTAATTCAACATCTACTCAACTCCTTTTATCAAAAATTCAATGAGATATTTTCTTGGTCTCTTCAATCTTCCAACTATGGGAATTTTACATTGAGATACCTTTCTTGGATCTCCAAAATCTATTGCTTATCATTTCTACAATAGGGATTTTCTTAGTCCTCCTCTATCTCCAATATTCAATCTCCAATATTCCAAATCTATAAGTTCTTCAATGTGACATCTTGGGTCCCTTCAACTTTTTCAATCTACAACCTTCAATCTCTAATATTCAATTGAGACCTCCTTCTTGGACCTCCTTAATATTCTTCCTTCAATATCCAATTGGTTCTTCTTTCTTGGACCTCTTCAATATCTATTCTTTTACGACAACTTAAAACTAATCCTTACACAAGGAAAGCACATAGAATTTCATGCAATCTAATGTGAAATTATTCTCTATGTATTGTAGGAAACTTCTCAAATTATAAGAACTAATTTTCTACAACAAAAAACTTTGACCAAATGCATTTAAATTTCTAGAATTCTAAAAGCAATAAACTTCAATAGCTAGGTCCGAGGTGTAGACCAATTGGTTCAGCCAAACCCATTAAGGGGGGAATAAATATAGGGTTCAAATCTTGGGTCTCATTGGACTAAATACTTGTCCCTTTCCTAGTGCTTTCAGTGGCATAAAAGGTTTAAAATGATTATATCATGGTGGTTATAGGGTCAACTATGCGAGTACTATGTACCATATTCCAAGGTAGACAACTGAGAATACTATGGTGGCCATAAAATATGGATATCATGCCCAGATCATTGTGGTAGCTACTGATTCCACCATGTAAAATAAAATAAAAATAAAAATAAACTTCACTAGCTATTCTCAAAACTAGTGGAAAGAATTCTATGTTGAGTCTTATTCTTCATGAGTTCTCCTTCAACTCTGTGGAAAGACTCTAGCCAACTTGCAATCTGGAATCTCCTTCAACCTATCAAAATCTACAATGGGACCTCCTCCTAGGGTCTCTTAATCTCTTTAATGTCAAGGTCTATCTTTAAGACCTATAATCTCTTTCTATTCCATATTTACTGTTGGAATAGGTAAATATTTAAACTTCCCTAGTTTTCCTTTCTAGAGGTAATTCCTTTAACTTCATTGGTTTCTACTTAACTAGTGGAAATCTCCTTTGCAAATTTAAACATGTGCAAGTCAAAACCTTATTATGGTATTGATACCACTATTAGCTTTTGAAGCTAAAATACTTAAGATAAAATTCATCAAAATATCTAAAATAAAGTTGCAATACAATATATATGATAATGGAAATATTCTAAAAGTATAAAACTCAAAAATAACTTCAATTATAACTCATAGAATTTCCATTAACAAATGCTCATGAAAATACTACAAATCATGTTATGCCATCTCCACTCCTCTCCTTGTCCACACATACAAGGATACATATATAATATGATGTGACTTTTCATATGGATCACTCTTTGCCTTCAATCTTCTAGATACTCTTTAATTTCCTATTCTATGGACTCATGTGCACATGGGCTATTTTGACATTTACAATACCAAAATACTTTGCACACTTTAATTATCCTTGTGCAATTATTACATTGCATAAAGTAAATACTCAACTTCTAAACTAGGACACTTTTTCCTAATCTAAAGGTGTACCCAAGGAGGTACATTAGGGTGTACCAAATAATGTAATATATTCCAACAATAAAGTGATATTAAATATGTAGACACTAAAATCGCATCATAATGAAGAGATTATCTAATTGGACTCTTGTAGACCATATGACCCACCTTGGGTAGCCTCTGGTTTAAAATAGTGATTCTCACCACTAAAACATGGCACAATTACCTAAGCATTTAGGGTTGTCCTACCCTAATATGACCTCCAATTTGGGGTCATCCTACCCTAAGAAAAACTTAGGGACTATCCTACCCTAATATGATCACCAAGAATTTTGGTCAAAAATTCAAGCAGGACTCAACTAGCACCCACAACTACCGGTTAGATATCATGGATGGTCCTGCACTATGATTTAGAACTTTGCATGAGTCAAAATAGTAAAAATACATTCACTAATCAATTGCTTGAAATTTTAAAGATAGGCATTCGCTTTTATTAATGCAAACTAAGTCTTTGATTTTTCATGCAAAGGGTTTGTGCCATTGTTAGATTTATTTTGAGAAATCTATATATTGACACTCACCCCTCCAATTTAAAACCCCTATGAATTTTATTTCTAATATCATGTGTAAAAGCTTTTAAAGATCCAAAGATTCAAATTTTCAAGCAACGAAGTGCTATCAAAACCCAACCATGAGTTCTCAAGATTTTGCATCCTGAGAGGTTATTGTTCTACATATTTTGAACCCAATCGCTATAGAAAAATGGTTTACTCCGAGGGTTGAAGACCATGTTTATATCCTCTATGTAATCAGCCACTCCTACTTTGGTGACTGATCAGACCCACTAAGTTGCTCTCGTAAGCACACCAATCCATAGATAATAGCATAAATTGAACTTACACATCATCCTAAAAGGCCATCCTATCCTGATATGACCTCTGGTAGAGATGAGTTTGTTTGTTTTTCCTTTTAGTAGGGTTTAGCATAGCACATTTTCTACTTTTTATAGTAGTTCACATTCATGTTCATGCATTTGATTCTGTTTTATTTAAATATTATTTATCATTACATTGAGTCCTATCTTGAGGGGCTCCATAGGTGCTATTAACTATTTTTGCTTTTCATTATGTGTAGATTATAGGTTTTCATGACAACTAATGAATACAATATTTGAGCATCGATCTCTAAGTGATGGTTATGAAAACTTGTTCATACACTTGTGATTGTGAGAGGATCTTGCAAAGTGTGCCAAAAATCAGTTAAAAATGGGATAAAAATCTTGGTTTATTGTAATTATTGTATCACAATACTAAATTCCGTCAAGGGGATGTATTTGTAATACATATTTGACATTCATTAATATAAAGGACTTGGCCCACTTTTTCTCATTCATTATCATTGTATATTTGTTATATATGTTCTTGTTCATTAATGTTTTATTTTTATCATTAAGTTTTGCTTTTATTGGTGCACTATTTTTCAAGCATATCATATGGCGATCATGGTGGGACCACTTGGTCCCTTTTTAAGCCTTCTAGTAGATTATTGATAAGTTTCTACGTCTTACAAGTACCCAAAAGCAGTTTTTTAGGTCAAAGTAACAACGGGATGGAAATGAAGTCAATAATATACATTGGATGTAGGCTATCAAAGTAAGTGGTTCTATTTTTATTTTTCCTATTTTCCATAGATAAAGGTAAAAAATTTCAAATTAAAGGAAGGTATTGTAGAAGACTTAGATTTTTAAGCCTCTATCAGTGACCATCTAGGATAGATGACCTTTTTCTACAACCATCTCTATTCTAGATGGCCCCTATATGTGGCCATATATTGGTTAGATGACCTTTGTCTAAATCTGTATCTATGCAAGACAACCTTTACCTACTACTACATTGGTTTGCTTTCTTGGTGCCTACTTAAAGGCTAGTCATTCATATAGGGTTTCTAAAAATCAAATATTAATTTACATTAGTGAAAATCATCATGTGCTTCACGATTTATTTACTTTTGCAAATATTAAAAGGAACCCCACACACTACACAATCTATTTTAAACATCGGTGAGTTGGATTTCATCACCAACCATCGATCAAGACCAGTGAAAATGGGTTTCATCTCTATCTGTTGGATCATGCCATAGCAACCTTAATAGCCCCAAGCAAGTGGCTTTCTAGATTTCATCATAAGAAATTCCCCTACTTTTGGGTACACTTAAAGTAGGAATGATTAGAAATACCCTTTACCATAGGGATTTTCAAATAATTAGTGGATGCATTTGGAATTCTTGTTCATGCCTTAAATGCATGGGTTAACTGAAAGTATATGTATGTCGATAGAAAAACATTAGAAAGTACAACCTATTTAGGGGTTATTTATTTCCATAGGTTTACCTTGAGTCATATCCAGTGTAGGAAGCCACTTTTTGTCATTTGAGTTATATTCCTCGACGAAGGGGTGTTCTCAAACTACGTTTAGTAGATTTTTATTTTGTTTACCCTTAGATATCATAGGAATAGGATTTTCAACATCAAACACGCTAAATATTGTAATAGGAATCACGAAGAAATTTTTAAAAGAGATAAACACATTGTTTTCTTGTTTATTTCTTTACTATGGCTTAATTCATACCATGGTAATAACACACAATTAAGCTCGATCAAGGAATAGTACTGCTAAAAACTTACAATGAGACATGGAACATCTCCAAATCAACTTAGAGGATATGACTATTCATAAATAGCATCCTAGTTTTTACAAGGAATCTAACCTCTAGGATATCTCTATTTAGGAAGCACCAACAGGTCCTCAATATGACTAAAGTGATGAACTTCTTAGTCAAGACACCATGTGTGCTTTATATAAATAAAATCCTTAGCATATAGGGGGTCCCAATCGGTTAGTGCCACAAATTTGTATCCCAAATCACTCTATATTTTAATCAAACCATGGACAAGAGTATACACCATGGCCCAACCTATATGAGCAAGACACTCCACTTGATAACCCTTGGATGTGTAAAAAATATGGTCATATGGATAGGTATGGCACCCATAATCCTAGTAAGACAACCACATTATTCCATGCCTTTCTGGTAGATGAGGAAGATGATGATGCCCTTATGCTAAAATTGGGTAAGTTCAAAGGAGATGATGATGCCTAAGATCATATCACAAGCTTCATAAATGTGTGTTTCCATATTCAAGATGATGATGCCCTTATGCTTAGGATATTTCTCATAATCCTATATAGGCTAGATTTAGAGTGGTATAATAATTTACCATGACACAACATACACTCCTTTGAGAAATTGGTAAATTTATTCTTGGAATTCTTCTCATTCAACATTACAAAGAAAGCTACATTAACTAAACTATACAACCTCCAAAAATTTGGCAAAGATTCAATCATGGATTATGGTAAGTGATGGAGATCAATCATCATAATATTATCATTTACCTTACGTACCACAAAGTTCACTCATTTATTTACTAAGATTTTTTCAAAATAGATCTCACTTTTATTATAACTCTAAAAATACAACACATTTGAATAAGCCCTATCTTAGGTGAAGGTCATTATGTAAATCAAGGTCCAATAGGGTGAGATCAAGCCCTAAAAGAAGTGGAATAAGAATTCTAAATGCAACTATGCACAACAAAATATAGCTCTATTAAATCAAGTTGTCTTAAGAAACCCTAGGCCATCCCAAAAAATTGCATGTCAACTACCTAATTATTAGGCCCAACCCCCACCTGTGCAATACAATGCTTAAATAAGGTAGAAAAAATAGATGAATCAATAGTGTTGTCCTCACTAGTACACACCATTGCTTGAGTCATTGGCTTCTTTGTTTCATAAACTATGCAAAGCAAAGGCCATCAATTTGCTTGAGATTTGACAACGAAATCTAAATAATCCAAAAGAAAAGAACTATAGGAAGGATTTACATTTCCTCTATCATAGTCAAAATTATCATAATATTCAAACTTTCTACATGTTCAATAACCTTGTGCAAGACATGATAGAGTGGAATGAGCTTCAAATCGATGATCCTCTCACTACCAACAACCAAAAAATTGGTATATTCCAAAATATTCTACCTTTACATGGGTGCCAAGCCAAAAAATCTAGGTAGGTCAATGAGATACACACATCCCCACCAAATCATGGCTTTATTGGGATGATTAATATAGTGATAAGGGATCGAATATATCTAAACCAACCTACACAATATGTAGGTCCAACCATTGTTCCTTCAACATCATAATAGTTGTCACAACCAACTTTAATACAAATGATGTCACCTTGATCGATGGTCATAATAATTAGACTTACTCAAAATCTGAAGATGGCATAAAAAAATCTTTCCATATGATCTAATCCAATAGTCAACTCCACACTGGGAGGCTCTAATAGAAATTCTAAATTCAATTGAACTACAACCACAAGATCTAAACTCTTTCAATAATTTTGTGGGGCACATTCAACAATGAAAGGAGTCTATTATAACATTCCATGATCATGAAATCAAGTCAATACCTACTGACATAGTTGATACCCCACTGCATATGATTGCTTGTGTGAATAGGATCCCCTATAAATGGGTGTTGATTGATATAAGTTCCTCCATTAACATCATCACCACTAATGCACTTCAACATATCAATTTTACATCATCACATATTGTAGCATATACATTCACCCTTCAAGCTTTTAATTATGCTCTATGCTCCACTATCAGCACAATAGACCTCCTTATTCAAGTCAGGCTAAAGAAAATTCCCATATTATACCACATCTTGGAGGATGCAATGGAGTACAACATACTACTTGTTAGGTCATGGATATGTGATATGAAGTGTGTCCCTTCCATATTGCACCAATGCCTCAAGTACATCCATAAAAGATAGGTTCATGCAGTTCCTATATACTTAGAGCCCTTCAAGTTTTACAATATGGTCAACCGTCTACAAGAGTCTATATTTCCTTTGGTGCATTTGGACATCCAATCCAATGATCCTATCAAAATTCAAGATCCCTCCTCATATTCATCCATTGATCCATCATTATCACCCCCATCCTAGACATCATCATTGATATATTATGATATTAATTCATCATCATAAGATCCTCCGAGTGGAAATCCATCGAAGGCACCAATCAATAAAAACCCACCATATATTTCCACCATTTTTGAATAAAACCTTCCAAATCCTATCGATGATGAATAATCCTTCATGGAAATGGATGATTCATCCCATCCTGCATTCCCATCATCATCATCGACCTTCTAGTAGGTCACAATTCAAATGATCAATCCAATACCTGCTAAGTATTTGGTGCAAAAAATTATATTTACACCTCTCATAGAGTCAATGCAATACATGGGTAGACATTTCCAACTATCACTTCCCATAAGTACAATTATCCCTCTAAGGTATCCTATTAATTAGAAAATTTTTATCTATAGGGATTTTGACATTACCACCGAGTCACTCCTATGATAGAATACAATGAGTCATTCTCAATGAATATATATTACATGTCAAACCCAACCTTTGCCCTATGGAACTTCTATCAATGCCATTAGCACAAAATGGTCTTGGTCAATACAAATAAGATATTTATTCCCCTTACCAACCATAGTATTATCTACCTACTGATAGGTTTGACTTAGGTTATTCTGAGCGTATGTCATATGAGCTCCTTGTAAACTCACTCTAAAACCTTACCATAGGTTTTTAGGATGAGATTAATGAGAATGAATATGTTGATCCTAGTTACATTCATCTACTAAGGGATCATATTCCAATCATGATGATAACTATTAAGCCCTCTAACTATCCCAATGATGCATATGAAGAGAATAAGGATGACACAAGTTTAGCATATATTAGTCCTAACCACATTCAATGGATTAGCAAATAGATCTACATTAGCCTTCTTTCATTCTTTGATTGAGAGCATACGAGTGGTTAGATCTCTTATGGTGATCCTTAAGAATAACAAGAGACCAATGAGCAATAATTTAAACTAGGTGATAACCCTACGAATAACTAGATTGAGGAAGATGATGAATCCAACCAATATTGTGATAACATGTCCATCAATTCAGCTTACCATAAGTTTGATGCAATATCTATTACTTTAGATAGCTTAGAGTATGAATAATCTATTATTGAGCCCCTCAAAAATATTGAAAAATTCTACCTTCGACTGTTCCCTAGGAGAATACCCATTTTTCGATAGCTTCTTCCACCTGAAGATCCATTCACTGCTATTTCCCCAAGCCTCTTCTAGTCATTCCACCTCCACCTCAGCCACCTCTAGAGCATTTGAGGCCACCCATATTTGATAGGATCTTCCTACTCAACAATGGAGATCATTTTCCATCCATAAATATGATCTCCATTAACCTCATTGTGCCACTCTATAATCCAATCGACCCTTCAAAACCTTTGTACCTTAATCATGAGGCCATTGATTTTGATCATGTAGTGTTTCCTCCATCACCTACAGAATTTTTACACTATGAATAAATGTTACAACCATTTAATTTATCCCAAGAGACATCTAAAGATTTTATTCAAGCTAAGATCAAACCTTATGATATGATCAATTATCCAAATCCATTTGATGACATCCATTTGATGATTATACCTCATCAACTCAAGGAGGAAACACATATGTCAATTCAAGAGATAATTGATGTAGATATCAGCAATGATCCTATAGTTCCTAAAAACATCATGTTGGAATAAATTTTATCCATTACGAAACAAGATGAGTACATAAATCTTGACAGATAAGGAGGCTTTTACTTGGTATTACAAAGACATATCGGGTCTCAACCCAAATTTGGTTGTGCACAATTTAACACTCAACCCAAAAATTAAATCAATAAAGAAAAATATCCACAAGATACATCCAACAATAACATTAATGGTTAAATATAAATTATAGAAGTTGTTGGATGCAGGGTTTATTCAACCTATTGACTATCCTGATTGGGTATCCAACCTGGTCCCTATCAATAAACCATGTGGGATATGTACTAATTTTCATGATCTTAATAAAGTGAGTCCAAAAGATGAATTCTCACTAAAAAAATTGATGCATTTGTTGACATGAATGTTGGTCATGAAATTTTGTCCCTCATAGATGGATTTTTGGGTTACAACCAAATTTGAGTCAACCTAGAAGACCAGCCCAAGATAGCTTTCATAATGGCTTGGGGGACAATTTTCTACAAGGTCATGCCATTTGATTTTTTAAAATTTTGATGCCACCTACTAGTGGCCATGACATACATATTCCACCTCGAGTTTATAAATCAAAAATTTATTAAAGGTTAATTTATCATTAATCAAATAGTAAAGTCTCCTCTCCAAGATGATAAGCCTCTTACAATCGAGTTACCTAATGATGGAATATTCAAAATTATCAAAATCGCTAGAACCTAAAGAACTAGAAAACCAAGCTGATATGATGTTATTCTTAAATGGTTCTAAATGTGAGCAAGGGGGAGGTGTAGAAATTATGTTTTTCACACTACAAGGAGCTCCCATTCCCCTTTCATTTAAACTTGATTTTCTATGCACTAGCAACAATGCAGAGTATGAAGCCCTTATTTTGGGTCTTCAAACAACTATGATCATGAACATCAAGAAGCTCAAAATATTTGGTAATCCTTGCTCATTGTCAACCAGGTTAAGAAAATTTAATGTAAGTTTCCAATATTGAAATCATACAAAGCCCTTATGGATAAAATATTAGCTAAATTTGAATGGTATAACATTGAGGTAGTACCTCATTTTTCCAACTATTTTGTGGATACAATGACATCCTTGGAATCCTTAATTCCATAAAACCCATTTGATGATGTCACTACTATTCATGTCAAAATGCTCTCTCAATCTGCAATCTCATGAGATACATCTAAAGATGAGCAAGATGTCCACATGATTTAGATATAACCATACCAATATTGATTCTATCACATACATGAGCTTTTGAAGCATGCATACTAGTGGTCATTGGTCCCGTAGAGTCCTTTTGATAGCAAAATGATCATCTATCTTAAAGAAAAATTCCAATATGCATTCATGCAAGATGAGTCACAAAAGGATCAAGCAGTTCATTTAGTCAAAACTCAAACATATCAAGATTGGTTCACTCAATTGAAATATTTCCTGAAGCTTGGTAATATCCCTTTAGGATTTTTGCATGCCAACAAAAAAACATTCAAGAAAAAAGCAACAAACTATGTCTTATTAGGAGACATCCTTTAGTATCAAAGCTACGATGGTCTTCTCCTTCATTACTTAGAGCCCCAAGAATTTTCTTTGGTAATATCTCAAGATCATGATGGTACTTGTAGTGGCTATTTTATTAGCATGGCTATCACTAAATGCATCCTCTATATGGGTTATTATTGGCCCAAATTAGAGAGATACTATTGCACTTATGTTAAGAAGTGTGTTAAATATTAGTATTATGCTAATCTATTACATGTACCTTCATAGGCCTTACAACTGATACATTTTTATGGGATTTTTCATAGTGGTGTTTTCACTTAATTGGAAAAATTACACCCTCTTCGTCGAGCCATCACACATTTATCCTAACAACCACAAAATATTTTATCAAATGGGTGGAAGCAATTCCTCTTACCACTATGACTGTACCTCTCATCGTGAAGTTCATATTGCATAACATTATATGTTGTTTTGGTATCCCATAAAATATCATCATGGATAATGGATATTAATTTAACAAGATGGATATGAGAGCGTTGTGTGGCAAGTACAAAATTAGACATGGCTTCTCAACACCTTATTATCTATAGAGTAACGGTCAACCATAGGCATCAAACAAGACTATAGTTACCATTCTTAAGAAAACTATCAAGGATAATCACAAAGATTAGAACCTTCAACTACCTATAGAATTATGGGATTATATAACTAGCATTTGAACACCCACTAGGGCAACTCTATTTTCACTAGCATATGGAACTGAGGCCATCATGCCCTTGGAATTAGAAATTCCATCATTGTGCATTTCACTGTAAGAGTTCATCGATGATGACACTACATGATAGGCTCACCTTGATCGAGTCTTCTTGATGAACGATGCATTAATGCTCTTGATCACCTTCATGTTTATCAAGATTGCCTTAAAAGAGCTTATGATACAAAATTCCATCTCAAGGATTTTAAATTTGGGGATCTTGTGCTTAAATAGAACCAATAGAATTTTAGATTGCCACCCCACTCGTAGGATAAATTTGTAGCAAACTGGTTACGCCTATTTATCATCATGCAGAAGATAGGGCCAAGGACTTATTGTTTAGCTTCTCTTGAGGGTGTTGAGTAACCTGAACCTCTTGACATTCTCCATTTGTGGTTATTTCATGCATGACACATAATGCATAAAAAAAAACATTAAAAAAACAAAAATAATACAAAATCAAAAATCATAAAAACATTGCATTGCTCACATCATGCATTCACATTACCACATTTCATGGATTAGTTGCATTAGCCATATTCATTCATTTCACTTGCATTAAAATATGTCATTCTTGCATTACTACAAATAGCACCATGCTTGTATGATTATCATTAGTCTTAAATCCAACCATTTTTTTCTTGTCATAATTTGCACTTTTTCCTTGTGATCTTTTGATTATTAAGGGGTCATCATAAGATAAGGTAGAAATGACCATAAACAATGATGTTTAGAAGGCCACTGACTATTTTGTGTATACCTTTTATTTTTCCAAAGCTCATAGGGAAAATACATACATACATAGATCATATACATCCACATTCCCCATCCTAGGTGTTTGTGTTATTTCCCTAGTAAGTTGTTAAAGGGTGTTCAATAGGGTTTTTCAATCATTCATCTATTCCTATTTTTCTTTTTAGTGATTGTAGAAAACTATTTTGATTTTAAAGGTAGGTTCTTGCTTTAATAGTGCATTAAATATCTCAAAATACAGACACATTATTCACACATTTAAATCTGAGTTTGAACAAGGAAATATGACACTACAACGTAGTCCTTACCCCTTAAGTGAAAGGCTTCCCTTACTCATCCTATTATGCACATAGTCTATAATGTTGATAATTGACAAAAGGACGAGCTCCCCCCTACCCAAATCCATAAAATCCCTTGATCCTCAAAAACAATGAGCAAATATCCCTAAAAAAAGGAAGTGGTTTTCACTACTAAGAAAAATCCCCTTGCTCCTCATAACAAATGAGCAAGAATCCCAAAAGAAAGAAATAAAAAAAAGAAGGGGGAAAAATATTGAATCCCTAGAATCCTCAGTTATTCAAAAGCCATGGGGCAATATCCATTATAGCAATGGGCTATAAAAACTAACCTAGAAATGGAGTAGTATTATGCATGGTGATATGTCTATCACATTAGCAACCTTCTTTTGTACAGATCAATATTAGCTTGTGGATGAGCTAGCTCTTGGTGGCTTGTATTTCCTAGTAGTCTAGTCTAAATGATTCTAAAATTAGGATAATTATTACCATAGGGTGATCTCCATTATAGAAATGGGCTCTAATAAACACCTTGGCAATGGGGTAGTCTTATGCATAATCTTAATGAACACACTATACACACACAGGGATATTGAATATCTAGGTATTCCTAGAAGATTAGTACCTTTTAGATTCATGTATAGTCAGTATACAAATTTTGACTGGTCAACTAGGGTGTTTGAGTCTCATGAAAGACCATGTTATTCCCTCATAACATCTCACTATTTCATATCCATCATTTACATTTGGCCATACCATTCCATACCATTCAGCTTCAAATGTATGATTTTTATCGAAAGGTTCACATTTGTATTGATGATTTTCATACATTCTATGGTGCCTACAATTAGTTTGTTTTGCATCTTAGATTCATTAATTATGTTTTAGTATTTAAAATATCCATTCACATTTTGCATTAGTAACATCATTAGTACATCTCATACTAGTCTAAAATCAATGCATACATACTAGATTTGTCATATCAAATACATGAATTTACATTCATACTCAAATAAACAAATCTAAACATACATATAACATTAGGTATTGCATCCATACATCACATAATGCATACATAAACATATGATATTCCATAAAAAAGGTTATATCATATATATCTAGTAAAAGGTACATCATGATCCAAAATGTTTATAGGCTACAATGGTGTAGGTCCTCAGATCTTACACCTAAAAAGAGAATTACAACATGTAATTTTATGTCATATGGGGCTTGCACCCCCAGTATCACCACCACCCTTGGTATCATCCCTACAAAGTTGTCTTGAAACATTGGCTACTAAAGCCTTTGGCCCACCTGTAGACCTAGAAGCTTGTAATTTTAAATAAGGTTGTCCAAACTCACTATGTCAATTTCAATGAGATCATTCTGCTAAAGAGTGAGTATGTAGCCGACCACCAATTTGCTCTACCTAATCCTTCAAATCCTATATATATGCCCCATTCGACCAACATCGAGCTTGATAGTCACCTATTATTACCCAAAGTCTATCTACCTTAGTTTATAGCCTTACTACATCACATGTAGCATGGCTACCTATCCTTTCCTATCCCTACACAATTATCAAAGCTACCATCTAAGTCTATAGATCATCATTTTTTACTTTCCTATCCATCACCTACATCCATAGAGCATATCACTCTATTGTTAACCTATCAATATCCTCTTGAGATTTATCCACTTTGAGCCCTCAGGGTGTCCCTATCCTCTGCAAAACTCCATTGCAACCTCCCACTATCCAAAATACTATGTAGCAATGCCACTATGGTATCCTACTCTGCCAACTAGAATTTTTCCCTAAGTAGAGCCTCTTAATTTTGGGGATCCTCATCATCCCTACCTCCATCCTATGGATCACCTCTCCTATAGGTCTCCCCCCACTCCTCCTACATTCAAAAATGCACTCATTACTCTCTCAAACCTACCTCATCCCTTGATACCTCCTCTACCATATCCATAGCCTACCCACACATCAATTTACCACTCTACCATAGTTGTGTGATCCACCATGCATCATACTTTATGATTATACCTATGTCCTCTACCCTTGGATATTCTAGTGGTTGATATGCCTCCTCACCCATTGTATCAAATAGTGGCCACTCAAGCTAAGCCTCATATATCTAGTGTAAGTATATAACAATATCACTAGGTATATCCTAACATACCCCAAACTATCAAGTTACCTGAGAGTAATGGAAGTACTCTCGCTCTGTATCATGGTGACTAGACACCCATCGACTTCATATGATCTACCTCATCTACTCATCTACCTCTATCTATACCAAATAATCCTTGTATGGCTACCATATAAAATGCTCTGGCTTCAATCCATAGAAGGAGTTGCTATAGTTCTAAATCACACCTACAAAATGGTGCCCCCAACACCACTCCTCATCCTACCTCCTGCATGACATACCCAATATCCATGTTTACCAACTAAATCCGCATCACCCGAGGTACCCCATTCAATATATCCATATTAATGTGCTCCTACCCCTAGATATATAGGAGTAAACTACAACCTATACTATATCAACCCTGTTGGTGGATCTCATACAACTCATCATATAAGTGTTCCAGTAATGTTATCCCCTAGGTCATAATTAGTGGCTCCTCCACTATGCACTTGAGCAACTCCTAAACCAGCTTGAGAAGGTTCCATGGGAACCTTGCTCCTAAAGAGTTATGCAATAATATGTTTGACATGAGTGACATAAACACTACATGTCTCATCGAGAGGATGTTTCTATCATACTAGTTATCCATGAGCACTCCATCACTATCTAAGCTATGTTGTGCCTCCTCCCAGTCCTCCATAAAAATCCTCTAAAGTACTCTACTTTGTTGGCTAATATGAGAGGATGCAATGGTGTGTCTTTCAATTGAAATGAAAAGAATTCTATATATGTCCTCTAGCACCATTGTCATATCATTAGTCAGTAGATGAAAAGTGTTGGTCTGACTATCCCAACAATCTACCAAGACCATCAAATAGACCTAGTCCGCATAGAGTAACTCTAGCCTACTAAATTACCTAAGGCCAATGGCCCCAAGTTTATCCCGATCAACATCAGAGAGCACATATCATGCTCTCTTATAAATAGTGGTAAATCTATGTCGGGCCCTCAAAGCCTAAATAATAAAATCCACAGTGCGATCAATAATTTAAAAAAAGAACTTCACAATCAAAGAGGTCATATTATATTGAGACGACCTCCAAACCTAGTCATCTTGGATTAATATGACCTCCATAATGATCATAAAACTAACCATTGGATTTAAAACATGACCATATCACACTTAGATGACCAAAAAAACCAAAAGAGGGGTCATCCTACCTTGAGATGACCTCCAAAATTGGGACATTTGCAATCAATTTACAACAAGAAAATAAAAAACATTGTAACAAAAAAACATAAAAATAAAGTAAATCAAATATTACACTACATCCTAATCTATGGTGTGGTTCATTGCCTTAATTCATTAGGTGATGTCCATTTCCCAATTTACTTAGTGAGATTCCTTTTGTATTAGGAATTGACAAGTGAGGTTGAGGTACTTATTTTCCTTGCTCCAACTCCTCCGCTCGTTGAAGCCTTAGGTTACTCCATGATACTATCACTCCAATTTTTGGTAGCACTCTGCTTTACAAATCACTCCAATCCACATATTTCATTTTTTTATTGTAAAATGTGAAAATGATATTAGAAAAGTGAAATTATCACTTTTAATTTTCCAAAAAGGATGGTCATCTTGGTTAGGGATGGTTGCTTAGCTTTATGCAACCATCTCAAATGGTCATGCCTATTGGTTTTATCTACCTCATTTGGTCACCTACCTCTATCCATGTTAGATAATCCCTATATGGCTACTATATGACATGATCTAGCCTCAATCCATCGAAGGAGTTATTGTAGTGTTAAATCACACCTAAAAAATGATGACTTTGATCCTGCTCCTCATCCCACCTCCATTGCATGGCCCAAAATCTATGTTTGCCATCTTATCCTGTGTCAACCAGGGTTACCCATTTGGTCTATCTACCTGAATGTGCTCCCACCCCCAGATTTCTATGAGGAAACTACAACCTATACAATATCAATCCAACTGGTAGATATCATACATCTTATCATACAAGTGTGCCAGCAACATTGTTCCCCAACTCATAATCAATATCTCCTCCACTATACACTCGACCAACTTGTAAACTAGTTAAAGAAGGTTCCATGGGAACCTTGCTCCTGAAGATTTGGGCAATAATATGTTTGACATGAGTAACATCAACACTATATGTCTCACCAAGAGGACATCTCTATCATACTAGTGATCCATAAGAACTCCACCCCTATCCAAGTTGTGTTGTGCCTCCTTCCATTCCTCTATAAAAACCCTCTAGAGTACTCTACTCTATTTGCTAATATGTAAGGACACAATGGTGCATCCCTCAATTGGAATGCAAAGAATCATGTAGCCATCCTCCAACATCATGATCATATCACTAGTATATAGATGAAAAGTGTTGGTCCAGTTGTCCCAATGGTCTACCAAGGCCATCAAATAGGCTTGGTCTTCATAAAATGACTCCAGTAAACTAAGTTACCTAAGACCAATGGCCCCAAGCCAATATTAACTAATATTAGAGAGTGCATCTCGTGCTCTCTCATAAACAATGGTAAATCTATGTTAAGCCCTCAAATCCTAAATAATCAAATGCACAATCAAATTAGCCACTAAAACAAACTTCACAATCAAAGAGGTCATATCAAAACAAAATGGCCTCCAAACCTAGCCATCACGAATTTAGATAGACTCCATAATAGTCATAAAACTAACCATTGGATTTCAAATGTGACTATCTCACCTTCAGACGACCCCCAACACCAAAAGAGGGTTTTCCCTACCTTGATATGACCCCAAAAATTTGATTTCTAATATCATGTGCAAAATATTTTAAATATCTAGATATTTAAATTTTCAAGCAATGAAGTGTTTTCAAAAACCAACCGTGAGCTCCCAAGCTTTTACGTCTTGCAAGTTTATTGTTCTACATATTTTGAACCCTATTGCTATAGAAAATATATCATTGGTTTACTCCAAGGATTGAACACTATGTTTACATCCTCTTCATAATAAAATACTCCTACTTTTGTAACTGATCAAACCCACTAAGCCACTCACATGAGCACACCAATCTATCAACAAGACCATAGATCGAATCTAGACGTTGCCCAGACATCGACCAAAAGAAATGTAGTTTTAGGATAGTGGTCGTCTTGACTTGAGACGACCCATAGGAAATGTTATCCTACCCTGATATGGCCTCTAGTAGAGATTATTTTGTTTGCTTTTGATTTATTTAGGGTTTAACATAGCACATTTCCTACTTTTTACAGTAGTTCACATTTTTATTCATTCATTTTATTTGGTTTTATTTTAGTATTCTTTATCATTACATCGAGTCCTATCTTGAGGGGATTTGCATGTGCTATTAACTACTTTTAATTTTCCTTGTGTGTATATTATAGGTTTTCATGACAACCAAGGAATTCAAGATGTGAGCATCAAGCTCTAAGCGGTAGTTATGAAAACATACTTCTACACTTGTGATTATGAGAGGATATTGCAAAGTGTGCCAAAAATTAGTTGAAAAGGGGATAAAACCCTTGGTTTATTGTAATTATTGTATCACAATAGTAAACTACCTCAAGAGTATGTATTTGTAATACACATTTGATATTCATTAATATAAAATACTTGGCCTACTTATTCTCATTCATTATCATTGTATATTAGTTATATATGTTCTTGTTTATTAATGCTTTATGTTTATCATTAAGTTTTGATTTTATCGGTGCACTTTTTTTTTAGCATATCATATGGAAATCACAATGGGACCACCTAGTCCCTTTTTAAGCCTTCTAGTAGATTACTGATAAGTTTCTGCATCTTACAAGTACCCAAAATTAGCTATCTTGGGTCAAAGAAACAATGGGATAAAAATGAAGTCGACAATCTACATCAAACGTAGGCTATCAAAGTAAGTGGTTTTATCCTTCCTTTTTCTATTTTCCACAAAGAAAGGTAAAAAATTTCACATTACAAGAATGGATTGCAAAATACGTAGATATTTAATTCTCTATTTGTGATCCTATCTAGGATATACGACCTATATCTATGATCATATCTATTCTAGATGACCCCTATTTATGGTTGTCTCTTGGTCATACAACCTCTATTTGTATTTTTCTCTATGCAATATGGCCTCTACCTACTATTTCTTTGGTTTACTTAATTGGTGTCTGCTTAAAGGCTAGTCATTCATATAGGGTTTTTGAAAATCAAATGTTGATTTCTACATTAGTTAAAACCATCATGTGCTTCATGATTTATTTACTTTTGCAAATATTAAAATGAACCCCACACACTCCATGATCTATTTTAAACATCAAGAATTTGGATTTCATAAACAACCATTGATAAAGACTAGTTATGATGGGCTTCATATCCATCTATTACCTCACACCATAACAACCTTAGTAGCCCCAAACAAGTGGATTTCTTGATTTCATCACCAGAAAGTCCCCTACTTTTGGGTATACCTAGAGTAGGAAGGATTAGCAAACCCATTTACCATAGGGATTTTCAAATAATTAGTGGATGCAGATGTCATTCTTGTTCATGCCTTAAATATGTAGGTTAAGCAAAAGCATGGGTATGCAAGTAGTAAAAAAATACATAGTGCAACCCCTTTAGGGGTTCTTTATTTCCATAGGTTTAACTTGACCCATATAAAGTGTAGGAAGAAACTTTTTACCGTTTTAGTTATAGTCCTCGATAGGGAGTGTTCTCAAACCACCTTTAGTAGCTTTTTATTTTGTTTACCCTTAGATCTCACAATAATAGGGGTTTCAACATAAAACACGCTAAAAATAGTAATAGGAATCACAAAGAAAATTTTAAAAGAAATAAAAAATATTGTTTGCTTGTTTTTTATTTACTGTTTGGTTTAATTTAGACCATGGTAATAACACACTAGTCAAGCTCAATCAAGGGCTAGTATTGATGAAAACTTACAAGGAGATGAAACATTTCTTTATCAGCCCAAAGTATATGACCATTCCTAAATGACATCCTAGTTTTTATAGGTAAACTGACCTCTAGGATATCCCTATTCATTAAGCATCTATAGGTCCTCTATATGACTAGAGTAAAATAATTCCTAGTCAAGACACCCTGCATGCTTTATCTAGATAAAATCCTCAACATACAGGGGGTCCCAATCGGTTGGTGTTTTTTTTATTTTGTATCCTAATTCACTCTATCCATCAGTCAAAGCATGAACAAGAGTATACACCATGGTCCAACCTAGATGAGCAAGAAACTTTGCTTTATCATCCATGGATAAGTAAAAAATATGCTCATCTGGATAGGTACAACACCCGTTATTCTAGTAAGATAACCACATCAACCCATACATTTATGGTATATGAGGAAGAGGAAAACTTAGATCATCCTCCTACTCAATATGAGTACTCCGTGCAAGCATGTTGTGTCTCTACACCACCTAAGTATGTAGAGCTAACATTTAAGCCTAAGTTTAATGTCAATGCAACCTCTTTTGATCTTGGGAAGTAGATGGCCAACCCTTCTAGAGGTAAGAATCCATTCAAAGGTATTTGTATTACTACAAGGGCCAATCAACCCCACACAACTTATCAAATAGATCAAGTACCTACACAAAACATAAATAGACAAGAGTATCTACACCCGCTACGATTGGATCAAATATGCCTAAATAAAAACCAATTGGATCAATAAATATTGTACTAGCATAGGTTGCATCAGTAATATTTACATCAAAAATAGTTGCAAAAGGTATTGCATGAGGAATTTCCTACCCCTAGTACCCATAGGCAACAAACCCATCAAATATGCCTTGCACAGTATCATAACCTACTACATAGGCTAAACCAAAAATATTCTCCTCATGTGCTCATCCATCACCATAGGTCTCAACTACATCAACTAAATTATAATCAAAGGGAGTATAAGGCCTATGAGGACTTAGAGTTAGACTATTAATAATAGGGGTACCCTATGTCAGTTTACGAGGATATGGTTGATGACCACATTCAAAAACCTCATCCCAATATAAATATTTTTCCTCCCCTTCTTTGAGGAAAAATGTGGGAATATGATATCATATCACCTGAATATTACAAGCTACTTACAAACCATATCAATTCATTGGAAAAGCAATATTCATGAACAATTTATCAAAAACCCATGTTGCATCAAATGTGCAACCAAACCACTCCACCCTTTTGTTCCATGTCCATATCTAGAGCATTTTCAAATGCCAAAATTGGATAAGTTCAAATGATATGAATGTATCGCTCCAAATTTTTTGCATCCTTACCTTCAGGCTATAGGATCCATGCCCGAAAGGGGGATGGGAAAAGGATGGGACAATACCTCGGACTGAGAGGCCCTTTGAAGGTCCCGCCTCTCGGGGGAAGGTGTATAAGGGTGAATTTTCGACGGATGGTGGGTTCACCAGGAAACTTTTGAATGGCAGTTTCCATGCCTAGGTTGATAGTATGTTTAATGTGTTCATTTCGTGCTTTAATCATTCAACTCCTAGGTTTGGCCGATATGAATCTAAACTATTCTATATGCCAATGCCGATTTAAATGAATACAGAAAATAGAAATGGATGCAAATAACAGAGAATATGCTAACTAGAAGGTGTCATACCTGATCCCGAATGTCTGATGGAGATTCTGAGTCTTGTAGCAGTTTAGATCATCTTAATTTGTACGTAATCATCCCAAATCACTGAAGGTCATCTGAAATCAGACAGAATCGTCTAAAATCTGATGAATTCGTCAGAAACCTGCAATCACAAAAATAGATACAAAATACCAAATATGCAAGTGCAGAAGCAAGGGATAAGGGTAGAAATAACAACAAACATGCCTGAATAATAGATTCTAATAAAAAAATAAGGAAATGCAGTAGTTTTAATGGTTGATTTTAACTTTATCATGCGATTGTGCTAAATGAGGTGAACTCCAAGATGCATAAAACATAATAACTTAAAATAGTGCAGAGATCTGATATGAAAAATGTAGAAAAAGCTACAAAAATGCAAACTCTAAACTCGGACTGCCCCCAATCTGGACTACAGTCAGGATCGCCTCCAATCATACGAGATCGTCCGCAATCATCCGAGATCGTCCGAGACGATCCAAGCTAGCTTCGACTGAAAATAGTAGAGTTCCTGCAATAAAAATGTAAAAATACCGAATGCAAGCAAAGTAGTGCGAGGGGAATAAGGAGCTAACTCTGCAATGAAATCCGTCAACTAAGGGGTTGGGAGTTCAGGGAGAATCAGCCAGCCAGCCAGGGGGAATCAGGGGGATAAACTAGAAAAATCCTAGTTTATATAGGATTAGGAAGAGGTTTGGGAGGTTGGGGATCATCCCAATCTGGGAGATCTCCAACAGGGAAATCTCCAACTGCGTAGACACGCTTCTGCCCGAGTTGGAGAGGCTATTGAAACAGAAGCTAATTATGAAAATTCGGTTTTGGGACGAAATCGTCTGGACGTTCTGTTCCAGACGAATTCGTCAGATCGGGGACGATTTCGTCTAATCTGAGACGATATCGTCCAACGGTCAAAACAAATCCTAAAAATGGCACGGAAAACGAGGAAAGCGGGTAAAAGGCGGTTTAACGAGCAGTTTGGGGTTGAAATTCAAATTTTAATATTTTATCTTTTTACTAATGTTTTTAACCGTGCCAATTTTAGGGTGCTACATTTTTCCCCCTCTTTAGCGAATTTTTCGAAGAAAATGCGTTAAAGACGAGTTTTTCCCGTTTTACGAGAAAGCAAAAATGTACTCAATTTTTTAGACGACGATTCTTGGTCGAATCGTACAACTGCTGACTATGGTGCCCCCTCCGTGTTTTTACCCAAATCGAACGTTTGAGGTAAAAACGCGAAAAGGCAAAAAAATTGAAAAAAATGTTGTTTTTAAATAAAGAAAAATAGGGTAAAACCCTAATTCATTGTTACTGTTTATGGTATGATTGAGCGAGGCTAGCCGCTCACTGCATAGAGATTGTATATATTATTATTATTTGTTGAGAGGATTGAGTATGCCAGGGTATTGATTGTGGCATACCAGTCCAGTTTTGATATGATGTATATAATTTTTTGATATATATATATGTTATCGTTTTGATGATATGACTTGTGTATATGTTGTATTATGATGCTTTAATGTTTGAATTGTTTGCTTATTTGATTGAGGATTCATGTAATTATGTCATTTTGAAATATTATAATTTGATGTCATGCTGTAAGATTTTAAATGAAATAATCTGATGTAAACAATTGGTTGTGGTGGTGTGATTTGATAAAAAATAAAAAAATAAAAAGAGACTTCTAACAATAATTTCAAAGGACATTGTCGTTGTTATAGACCATTTCATGGAGTCGCCGCTCACTCGGTCGTCAAGCTAATCCCAGTATAGAAATATTGTTTAAAAGTAAAAGAGTGCTTAAGAGATTGTCTTAAGACTTTGTGTTGTAATGATGGAGATAATGATGGTTTGATGATTTGTTTTCAGATTTTCATAAAAATAGTATGCATGAGATACGAAAAGAAATATAATTTTGCTAGGCATAAATTCCTAAGTGTGATAAAATTTTGAACAATTCCTTAGAATTTATACCATGGTTGCAAAATTGAATTTGAACATAATGACATGAAATAGAATAGGTGTTCGTGCGTTGGTAAAGCATAATTGTGTAACATAATGATGCAAGTCATATGTTTTGATGAATTTGGTTTTAAAATAAATGGGAAAATAAAATAAGAACAATGGTTTGCGCTAAGCATAGAATTATAGGTATAGACTTATACCATCATCGCGAAATACAAAGAAGAAATTGATATTTTGGTTTTATTGCAAGATGAATTTTTGACCTTTGATAAATAGAAAAATAATAATATGAAAATTTTGTTTGAAATCATTTATATATATATTTTTTAAAAATTTTGGATTTTGTGAGAAGATGTATGTAATTGCTTTTATACAAACAAAAGGTTCTGAAATAAAAGGATAAAATTATTCCAAAAGAGTTACAGAAATATTTTAAATTATCTCAAAGAGAAATGTAGATTTATAAGGAATCCTCATGTGCAAATGTGACTTCATTACCGATCTTGATTTATCATAATGATACAAAATCTCTCAAATACAAATGTGTGTGCGATTGTATTGTTCATTCACCAATTTTGAGCAAGATAATTTGATACAAGTAATTTGCCGTAACCAAATGAATGTTCGTTGACCATGATTTATATGCATGTAACCGTACCAGACTACTATGTAAGTTAGGTTATCAAGAGCTAGCTAATCCATAAGCCGACATAGGTCTATACAAAAGAAGGTCGCTAATGTGATAGACATATCACCATGCTAGGGATTACCCAAGGCCAAGCGGGTTGGGCACAAACCACTTGTTATGGGGCTTACCTCACAGTTTTCGAATAATTGAGAATTCCAGGGATTCAAGCTCATTCACCCTTCTTTTCTTTTCAAGGGGTAGGGAAAGGATTTTATTGCATTTTGCTTTTGCTTTTCTCTTTTGCTCTTTTTTGTTTTTTTTGTTTTTTTTGTATTTTTTTGTATTTTGTACTTTTGTATTTTTGCTTGATATTGGAGAAAATACTGAAATATTGTTGTGATGATACAAAATAACCTTTTTCTTTTTCTCTTTTTCTTGAACTTTTCTTTTCCTTCCTATGCTAGGGATACTTGCTCGGATTAGTCTGTAGAGCAAGGGATTTTTATTCGGGTAGGGGTGAGCTTGTCCTTTTGTCAATTCTCAAAGATTCTAGACCATGTGCATGATAGGATAGCAGGGAAAATTTTCGCTCAAGAAACCACTTCTACTATGTAGCATCATATTGAATTTGCAATGAAATCATTTTAATGTGAAAAGATATACTTAGTTCAAGTAAATAACAAGATCAGTTCTCTATGCTCAAAATTTTATTTAATGCCAATGTGGACTTTGATATAAGAGAGATTAATAATCATACAAAATAAAATCAAGATATTTATTCATGTGAGTGTGAAAGTGCGGGATTCCAAATAAATGCTCATTTATCCAAAATAATTGAAAATATAACTGCAAACTCCAAGAATTGATAGGTATAAAAAAGATGTTTTTGAAGATTTTGAGGATTTTGAAGTTTTTATATTTTGATTTTAATTGATGAATTGAATTGGTGGTATATACAAGATGATCTATATACACTATACAAGGTTATTTGAGTATAGCATGTCTAAGGTTGCTTCAAAATCAAAGGAGGTTTTGAAGGATAATTTGGTTGTGTTGAAGGTAAGAACAAAAGGTGATGAATAAAAGGTAGCGATAACAAAAGCTTTGTTATAATGTAGAATAATGTAGCAAAAGATTTTACTTTTATATGTGTAAAATTGATCATGTTACAAAATAAAATGTCAAAAGGATAAGAAGGTTCTTCATTCTTATCACTATCTTCCAAGTCTTGATAAGATGGAGGGAGCATATGTGAAAGATATGCATGGGTGTTATTTGGTAAACAAGGATGATCATATATGGATGAAGAAAAGTGATGGATAGAAGATAATTGTGACAATAGAGAATGTATAGAACTTGATGTTTCAACCGTTAAATATTCTTCAAATGGTGTTGGGTCATTATGTATGGTAACAATTTCAAACTTTAAACATTGGTGAAGAGTAGAAGGGACAACCCTCATCGTATGAATCCAAGGACTTCTAAGAAGTAGGTTGTAAGGTGAAGGGCAATATGCTACATAAAACAAAGTATCCAGGATCTTGGATCCAATATTGAGGGAAAAAATTATAGTACCTTGAACTTCTTGAATTTCATTGTTTATAATAACATTTGATTCATTAAGATCTTCTTCCTTTGATTTGAGTTTTTGGGATAATTGATAAGTGCATAAATTAAGAGAGGAGCCATTATCTACCATGATAGTTTTAACAGGTGTTTCTTTACTAGATCCTATAATGTAAAGATAGTAGTCTTCTTGTGGAGTAGAGGAAGGAATCTCCTCATCATAGAATGAAACATGGTTAACCTCAAGAGGGTTTACACCATTGATTATGTTCTTAGAGAAAATATGATGAGGAACAAATTGTTGGCTAGGTATCTTGAACAAAGTTTCCTTATGAGAACTTTGTAATACTTCTAAAAGGGATATCTTTGCTTGAGGATTAGTCACTTGTTGTTGGCTATCAAAGTGGATTTCAGATTGAGATTTTGATTCTAAAGATGAGATTTCTATGCTTACATTCCATTTTGTATCATTCTCTAGAGCCAAAGATAGTTTTGAAGGTTGGTCAAATGAGGAATCCATATCTTGAATATCAGATTGAGTTGATTGAACTTGAGGTTGCTCATTTGTAGTTTCTATTACAATATTAGTAATATCATCATGATGGGACACATTAACATGCAATATTTGATTGGTTTCATGTTGTTGATAATTGAATAGGGGTTCTTGGGAGATCCCCATGTCTTGATTGATTATTGGTATTTGTTGTGTAGGAGTTTGATAGTTTACTGGAGATTTATAATCAGTTGTAGATTGTAATTCCTTTATATTAAAAAGACCCTCATCAATCAAATCTTGAATTGCACATCTTAAATCTTTACAATTTTGTGTCATATGTCCATCTACTCTATGATATTCACAATGTAGCTCGGGTTTAAACCAATCTGCTGTGGTATCAAGTTGTCTTATGGAAGGGAGTTCAATCTTATTTGTATCAAGTAAATGCTTGAGAATTATATCCATTGGTTGATTGAGCTTTGTAAATGTACGTGATGAAGGTTTTTGAGAGGTTTTTGATATGTGCCTTAGGAGTTCAGTCATAAAAGGACCTAATGGTTTTTTACCTCTCTTTTCTTTGTTATGGGTAGAATGATGATAGGAATATTGTGAAGTATGATGTGAGTGCATGGTAGGATTGGAAGAATAAGTATTTTCTTGTTGAAATGGATGTGTTGTATTGAAAGAAGAATATTGAAAGGGTGGAGGAGGATTGTATGGAGATTGATAGACATAATATGGATATATGGGAGAATAGATAATATCGTTATGAAGAGGATTGGAAAAGGGATTGTCCTATTGGGTTATGGATGAAAAATGAGAAAAGTGTGATGGAGGTGATGTTGAATAGGGATGAGGTTGGTCATAATCAACAAATGTATTTGGCTGAATTCTTCCAACATTACTGATGGGCTCATATTGATTTGAGTAAAAACTCATGGTTTCTTTAGTACTTCTGAAAGTAATATTTAGTATCTACTATTTAGAATTGAATCTAAAACATACAAACTTGAAATGATGATTTTGTTTTTGTTTTTCTTGTATACATATATATATATATATATTTTTTGTTTTTTTTATATTTTTGAATCAGAAATATGCCTATGTTATTCACGTCGGGTTCACCAAAATGTATCGCTCCAAATTTTTTGCATCCTTACCTTCAGGCTATAGGATCCGTGCCCGGAAGGGGGATGGGAAAAGGATGGGACAATACCTCGGACTGAGAGGCCCTTTGAAGGTCCCGCCTCTCGGGGGAAGGTGTATAAGGGTGAATTTTTGACGGATGGTGGGTTCACCAGGAAAATTTTGAATGGCAGTTTCCACGCCTAGGTTGATAGTATGTTTAATGTGTTCATTTCATGCTTTAATCATTCAACTCCTAGGTTTGGCTGATATGAATCTAAACTATTCTATATGCCAATGCCGATTTAAATGAATACAAAAAATAGAAATGGATGCAAATAATAGAGAATATGCTAACTAGAAGGTGTCATACCTGATCTCGAATGTCTGATGGAGATTCTGAGTCTTGTAGCAGTTCAGATCATCTCAGTTTGTACGTAATCATCCCAAATCATTGAAGGTCATCTGAAATCAGATAGAATCATCTAAAATATGACGAATTCATCAAAAACCTGCAATCACAAAAATAGATACAAAATACCAAATATGCAAGTGCAGAAGCAAGGGATAAGGGTAGAAATAATAGCAAACATGCCTGAATAATAGATTCTAATAAAAAAATAAGGAAATGCAGTAGTTTTAATGGTTGATTTTAACTTTATCATGCGATTGTGCTAAATGAGGTGAACTCCAAGATGCATAAAACATAATAACTTAAAATAGTGCAGAGATCTGATATGAAAAATGCAAAAAAAGCTACGAAAATGCAAACTCTAAACTCGGACTGCCCCCAATCTGGACTACAGTCAGGATCGCCTCCAATCGTACGAGATCATCCGCAATCGTCCGAGATCGTCCGAGACGATCCAAGCTAGCTTCGACTGAAAATAGTAGAGTTCCTACAATAAAAATGTAAAAATACCGAATGCAAGCAAAGTAGTGCGAGGGGAATAAGGAGCTAACTCTGCAATGAAACTCGTCAACTAAGGGGTTGGGAGTTCAGGGAGAATCAGCCAGACCGACCTAGGGGAATCGGGGGATAAACTAGAAAAATCCTAGTTTATATAGGATTAGGAAGAGGTTTGGGAGGTTGGGGATCATCCCAATCCGGGAGATCTCCAACAGGGAAATCTCCAACTATGCGTAGACACGCTTCGCCCGAGTTGGAGAGGCTATTGAAACAGAAGCTAATTATGAAAATTTAGTTTTGGGACGAAATCGTCCGGACGTTGCGTTCCAGACGAATTCGTCAGATCGGGGACGATTTCGTCTAATCTGAGACGATATCGTCCAACGGTCAAAACAAATCCTAAAAATGGCATGAAAAATGGGGAAAGCGGGTAAAAGGCGGTTTAATGGGCAGTTTGGGGTTGAAATTCAAATTTTAATATTTTATCTTTTTACTAATGTTTAAACCGTGCCAATTTTAGGGTGCTACAATGAATATGCCCAATATCATATCACAAGCTTCATGAATGTGTGCTTCCATATTTAGGATGATGATGCCCTTATGCTTAGTACATTTCTCATAACCCTAGCTAGGCCAAATTTAGAGTGGTATAATCATTTACCATGACACATCATACACTGAGAAATTGGCAAATGCATTCTTGGAATACTTCTCATTCAATGTTAGAAATAAATCTATATTGACTGACATATACAACCTCAAGCAATTTGATTAAGATTTAATCATGGATTATGGTAAGCGATGGATATCAATCATCACAAAATTGCCATTTACCTTACCTACCATAGAGCTCAATCATTTGTTTACTAAGTGTTGTTCAAAATGGATACCAATTTTATTACAATTATAAAAGTATAACACATTTGAGGAAGCTCTAGATCAAGTGAATATCATTGAGGATATAAAGGTCCAAGAGGTCAAGATAAAGCCCAAAAATAAGAAATGGAATAAGAATTTTAAAGGCAACTATGTGTAATATAATCTAAATCTAATCAATCAAGTTATATTAAGTATCCTAGGGTCATCCCCACAAACTGCACCTCAACCACCTAATTATCAGGACCAAATCCCACCTATGTAATACAATGCTTAACCTTAGAAGAACCAATAAATGAATTAATAGTGTCATCCTCACCAGTACACGCCATTGCCTAAGTAATTGGCTTCTCTATTTTGTCGACTGTGCGAGGCAAAGAACACAAATTTGCCTAAGGTTCTATAATAAAATATCAATAATCCAAAAGGTAAAAATTATAGGGAGGATTTACATTATCTTTATCATCATAATAATTGTCATGACATTCAAACTTGCTACATGTTCAAGAAACTTATGCAAGACATGCTAGAGCAGAATGATCTTCAAATCAATAATCCTCTCACTACCAACAACCAACAAATTGGCATATTCCAAGATCGGCTACCCACACATGGAGGCCAAGACAAAAAAACTAGGTAGGTCAATGAGATACACAATCCCACCACATCATGGATTTGTTGGTATAATTAATATAGTGACAAGGAACCAAAGATACCTGAACAAACCTACACAACTTGTAGGTCCAACCACTATTTCTTCAACATCATAATAGTTGTCCCAACCAAATTTGATACAAATATCACCACCTCATCTAGTGGTTATGATAATAAGTAGAATTTCTTAAATTTTAATGATAGCATCAACACATATTTCCATATATGAGCTAATACAACAATCAAATCCACAGTAGGAGGCTCTAATGGAAATTCTAAAGTCAATTGAACTACAACCACATGACCCAAACTCTTTCAATAATTTTATGGGGTATGTTCAAAAATGCAAGGAGCCTATTATAACATTCCATGATCATGAAATCAAACCAATACCCACTAATATAGCTAATCCCCCACTACATATCATTGCTTGTGTGAACATGATCCCCTATAAATGGTGTTGATTGATACAGGTTCCTCCATTAACATAATCACCACTATTGCACTTCAATATCTTAGTCTACCATCATCACACATTGTAGCATCTATATTCACCCTTAAAGCTTTTAAAAATTCTCTATGATCCACCATTGACACAATAGTCCTCTCTATTCAGGTTAGGTTAAAGATAATTCCTACATTGTGCCACATCATAGAGGGTGTAATGTAGGAAAACATACTACTTTGTAAGCGTTGGATCTGTGATATGAATTTATTGCACTAATGCCTCAAGTACATTCATGAAGGGTAGGTTCATGTAGTTATTGTAGACTTAGATCCCTTCAAGTTTTACAATATGGTCAACCATCCACAAGAGTCTACCTTACCTTCAGTTCATCCAAAAATTCAACCCAATAATCCTATAAAAGGTCCAGATCCCTAACCATAGCAATCCATTGATCCATCATCATCCCATACCAACCATAATCATTGGTCTCTTATGATGTTCCTTCATCATTATATCCTCTGAGTGGGAATCCATAAAAGGCACCAATAGGTAAAACCCCACCATTTTGGAAGTAGCCCTTCCAAATCCTATGGATGAGGGAGAATCCTTCATGGACATGGATGAGTCATCATATCTTGCATCCCCATCATTATCATTCATCTTCTAGTAGGCCTTAATACACATGACTAATCTAGGACTCACTGAGTATTTGGTGTAGAACGTTACAAATACTCCTCTCATCGAGTTAGTGCATGACATAGGAATACCTTCCCAAATACCAATTCCCATCGATACAATTTTCAAACATGGTAAGACATTACCATAGAGTTATCTCCTATGATAGAATATGATGATCCATTCTTAGTGATATGTCAAACCCAACCTTTATCTTATGGTACTTCTACTGATTCTGTTGGCATGAAAATGGTCTTTTTCGGTACAAAAAAGGTCTCCAAACCCCTTATAAACCATAGTATCAACTACCTACTGATAGGTTCACCTTAGAGTATTTTGTACTTATGCTATATGAGCTCCTTGTAGACTCACTCCAATGCCTTACTATAGGTTTTGAGGATGATATTGATGAGAATGATTACATTGATCTTGGTTACATTCATCTACTTAGGGATCATCTTCCAATCACAATGATAACTATTGAACCCTTCAACTCTTCCAATGAGGCATCTAAAGAGAACAAGGATGACATAAGTTTAGCATGTCTTGATCCTAGCCATATTAAGTGGCTTAATGAGTAGGTCTGCATTAACCCTATTTCATTCTCTGATCGAGAGCATACGAGTGGTTGGATCTTTGATGGTGAGCCTAAAGAAGAAGAAGAGACCAACGAGCAAGAATTTGAACTAGGTGATAACCCTAGGGATAGATGGATTGATGAAGATGATAAATCCAATAAATATTGTGATAACATGTCCATCGATTCATCTTACCATGATTTTGATGCAATATCTATTACTTCAAATAGCTCAAATGATGAATCAGATACTATTGAGCCCCTCAATAATCTTTATGAATTCTACCTTCATCTATTCCCTAGGAGAATACCCATTTTGTAATAACTTCTTCCACCTAAAGATAAAATCACTACTATTCCCCTAGGCCTAATCCAGTCATTCCACCTCCACCTATGGTGCATTTGAGGCCTCCCATATTTGATAGGCTCTTCCTTATTGAGAATAGAGATCATCCACTATCCATAAATATGATCTCCATTCACTGTAGATAGCAAATTCATCTCCTAGAAGAAGAGAAAGTGATCCATGGATTTGCATAGTTTTATTGAGTTTTGCTTAGTTTTGATTAAATTTACAAGTGTCAAAATGTACAAAAAAAGATAAAAATGTACAAGGTTGCACATGGACAATGTGAAATGAAATAAAATTAAGTTGAAATGCGAATTTGGGGTTATTTTGATAAAAATTGAACTAGACCTTAGTAAACCTTGTAAAAAGATTTATTTTGGAAATCTATTAGGAATTGCAGTTGTAAATGATGTGATTATTTAGAAAAAAATTTGGAATAGTCTAGGCATGCATTATATAGCCCCCCTTATTCATTTTTTGGTTGTTCATTCATGTTCATTAATTGTTTACTATTGAAGTATTAATATAGAATTCATGGAGTATGGATTGTGGAGTATAATTGTTGTTCATTGTTGAGATGGTAATGAATGATGGAATAATACTAATAATCTGAATATGAAAATCATTTTCCTCAGTTCCTTGTCCTTGTGAATTTCCCCATATGTTATGGTTGTTGCAGGTTGTGTAGTTATTGTTTAGCATATAACTTGGCATGTATATGGATGGAATTACATTATGAATGATCCTAGTTAACCTATAGATTTTGTGTGGAGAATGGAATGGAATATAAGACAAGTTATAGTCATATTTTGATGTTTTCCAATAGTTGTACAATTTTTGGAATCATCCATGGTAAATATAATTCATTGCTAGTGAATTAGGGTTTGCATATTACGGAGAATTAGGTAATTAAGACATAGAAACTTCCCAAGATCTGTTATGGAAGGATTGATGATGCAAGGTGTAACACCCTAAAATTGACCCATATTAATTCATCCTAAGTCAAAAATATTCAAAAAAGTAATCAAAACAACTTCCTAACCATTTTTCTTGATTTTTTTGCCCTCTTGACGATATCGACTCTATTTGACTGATATCGGAAGTTTGATCCGATATCGGACCTAAACGTACGAGATCGGATGTCTAACCTCATCTAAAACTGAAAAGTGCCTAGAATAGTAAAGTAAAAAAAAATTGCAACCTCTTTTTTCCTTATCTACCTAATAACACAGAAGTTATGGGATCAGATTTTCTGATCACTCCCAAACTGGAAGAAGTTGTAACTCCTATTTTTAGCCCAATCCCTCTAACCTACCTAGCCTATTTAATTATAAATCCTCCCCTTGAATTCCTCCTGACTCCTAGCTTATTAGTAATCACTTTCGTGATCTTTGCATTATTATTTTCTATTATTTTTCATAAGCACTTGCAGGATTGAAAGTATAGTAGCTGTGCATTGGTGGATATGATATGATATCAAAAATCTGATATCACTCAGAAGCACTTGATCCTATTCTACATCACCTGATATTATCTGTAGGTTACCTAGGGGTACCTTCAGACTTTGGTTTGCATTCTTTAATCTCATATCTACATTTCTAGTATCATAATTATCATTTACCATCACATTTAATATAGAAATCGTTGTTTATCATACTTGGAGTTCACCATTATTGCATTCAATGGTGTTATTTACATATCATAGTTCATATTCATATTGTTTCCTTTAAAATTAGTATACAATAGACTTTTACCTAACTTAATACATAACAAAGATCTATATTGTGTTGCAAATCCCTATTTTTCTATCTATTTGTGAAACTACAGGTTTATGATCATATCGGGTATGATGATATCAAATCAAACCTACGTATAGTAGATCAGATATCTGATATAATTCTACAACATATGATCTAGCCTAAAACAAACAAATAGACTCTACATCAAACATCCGAGTTGAGTAAGAGTGTCAAATTTCTTTTGCAATTAAGCATTGCATTAATTTACCTTATGTGATTCACTGTATGTTGTATTCATTTGAAAAGAAATTGCATTTAGTATAGATTAGTTGCATTTGGCCAAAAATAGGTGATTGTGATAAAAATAAAAATAACACATCAAACAAATTCCCAACTTAGGTGTAGAAACTACCATACAAATATTTCTTGGTGAACCCACACAATTCATCAAAAAATCACCAAAGGCATGACCTCAAGTGCCTCTTCTCTTAGGTGTATACCTAGCATTTTACTATTCTCCTTCAAGGTGTGGATCCATTAGCCTAAAGGAAAGGAGTGCAAAAATTCTAGAGCTACATTCTTTGGTGAACCCAACGTGAAAAACATAGGCATTTTTTGATTTATCAAAACATAAAAAAAGTATAAAACAAAAAAAAACAAAAATATCATTATTTAAACTTGCACATTCTCGATTCACTTCATAGATGTTGGATTTCAACATAGGAAGATTTGCAATCATAGATCTTAGATCACTATTATCTACACAAGAAATTTCTCTAGTAGTTGAAAACTCTAGTATTCCATCTCAAGAACAGTGGACTGAACTTTGAAATAAAATTGACATTTTAAAAGCCAACACACTAAGACTTAGCCAAATTAAGAGATTTGACATAGCTAGAATCCTGGAGCCCAATAACTCTTCTCACTACTTTGATATTCAAAGGTCTTGTGAGAGGTGGTTATCAGATAAGAGAGCAAGTGTTTCTTCATCTATGTATATTTTTGAAGATCATATTGAAAATGCTATAACAGTACAAAGATTTCTAGAACACATAGAGGATCAGGAGATAGTCTTGGAAAATAAAAGAATATATCACAAAACTCTTAGGGCAGTCCATTTTTGTGATTATTATCACAAAATATATTTTTATGCTCAAGAATCTAAAATTGATAGTATTACCATAGCTCATTTTGTCAAATTCTTAAAAGCAAACTTTCAACTTGAATAATATCACTCATGACACCTGAAGAACTTGAGCCTATTAATGACATTCACAAACTATTTCAAGAATATTAAATCTATTATCTAGAGTATTATAATTTTTATTTCTGCTTTGTTTTAAAAAAAGGAGTAAAAACAAAAAATAATATATAATATATATAGGTATATATATAACATATATACCCAAAAATAAATAAATAAATATATATATATATACAAATATATATAAATATATATATCACTAAAAGATAAAAATATCCTAAAATAAAATGCCTAGGATTTTGAGAAATAGTAAACAAATAGAATCTGATGAGCCAGATCAAGAAAACCTTGATGATAAGGTAATTATTGAAGATTATAAAATCACAAAATAATGTGAGGAAGATAATATAGAAGGGGAAGAAGAGGACGACAACCCTAATAAACTAGTTGTAGATTCTCAAGGTAATGTTAATTTTAAAATTTTCCAACATTTTGCTGAGTTCCCAAAAAGTAATATAGGTAAAATCAATCATGTGTTGGAAAAAAAGTTTTTACTTCCAATTGGAGATTATTAAATAGATGTCGCTATAGAAGATACTCTCTGATTGAATGCAAATCCAATGACATACATAAATAGAACAAATCAAGATCAAGCTGGTCCATCTAAAAACACCAATCAAAACATAGATTTGAATAGTCAAAAACTAGCAACACAACCAAGAAAAAACAACATTCTTCTTCCTCTCAAGATCCTAACCAACAAAAGGCTAAGAAGATGCAAAATTCCAATCATTATAAAAAAAAAGTTCAACAAAATGCAATCCCATATAAACTTCACAACACCCTTCCCACAAATACTTTACACAATAGTATTTCTACTGGAAATCCTTATATGACAACACAACAATATCATCAAAGACACAACAATATGATACCAAAAATAAAATTAGTGAGCAACCACAAAGACTTGAAGCCTTGGTTAAACAAATAGCTTCACGTCTAAATTATATAGATCCTTAACATCCCTCATACAATTATAGAGAGATTTGTAGTCAACCATTGAATCCTATCATTGTTGCTCAACCTTACCCCAAGCATTTCTTCATGCTTATCCTTATGATATATAAGGGAACCGAAGATCCTATTGAGAATATTCACATATTTAGGAAAACCTATCATGATATCTCATATGATGGTTTGTTTTTGCTAAAAATATTCCCAAAAAGTCGTAGAGGCATGGCCTTTAATGGTACTATCAATTACCAAAAAATTCTTTAATAAAATTTGAAGAGACAGCAGAAATGTTTATACACCAATTTAGTGCCTACATAGAAAGACATGTTACTATTAAGGATTTATATAAATTGAAACAATGGAAATATGAGATCTTTGCTAAATTCTTAGACAAATGGTGGCAATTTCTAGGAAAATTACATTTTGCTTTACCTCATCGAGAGATGTTGGAAATTTTCATTGGTAATTTACAAGAACAACTATCTTATGAACTTGCTACAACTACATTAACCTCTTTTGATCACGCTATATATTTATAAATAAGGGTAGAATATGCCCTTATCCAAAAAGGACAGTTCAAGAAAAAGGATGAGGATAAAACTTCCAAAAACCAATATAAGAATAAACAAGTAGTAGGTGATGGAGTCATTGATAGTAGAAACACCTCAAACATCAACACTACTGAGGCTATAAAGAATTTTTTACTAAAAATACTTGATAAACCTCCAAGAGAATTCACAAGACTAAATAAGCCCTTAACTTTGATTTTACCTCAACTATTAGAAAAGGGTTTAATATGGTTTCCATATATAAGATAACCAGATACCATTGCAGTCGGATATAGGGTTGATCTACATTATAACTTTCATAGAGTGGATGGAAATTCAACTAATTCTTATAAATGATTGAAACATATGATACAAGATTTGATTGATAAAGGTAAAATGGAAGTAGAACAATTTCCATCAAACAATAATCCTCAAAATAATACCCAAAAACAACCAACTCAAAATGCAAATCAAAATTTAGACATTTTCCAACATCCTTTACCCAAGCATGGTAAAGATTCTGGGAATCAACTAGAAAATCATAATTTTCCTCCTCTAATTTGATATGTTGAAATAATTAGTAATTTCTTACCCCATAAAAATTTACAAACTTGTTATGTTCCTACTCAAGCTGTAGTTACAATTAGGCCCATACAATATTTTCTATTTTCATCTTCAGAAGACATAATAAGTGACATAGAAAGTGAAATAGAGAGTGAAATGGACATTACTTTAAAAAATTCAAATAGTTTTGAATATGATTCATATCCAATTCTTTCGATCACATATTTATTATTTACAAAAGAACCATTCCCTAGAACAATGACCACTCACCCTTCATATCAACAAACACTTTCAATAGAAAAATCAGTGAATGCTAGACCCCATTTTGGTCACTTAAAAAATAATAACATTGTGGGCATTATTGGACCCATCACTAGACAAAAAGCCCAAAATCAAAATTCTCAATCACAAAATCAAACTCAAAATGATAAATCACCTCCATTTGTATTAAAAGCACCCACAAAAGGAAATATTGTATTAAATCCACAACAAAATATCCTTATGACATTAATGAACAATTTGCAAATATCACAACTAGAATTTCTCTTTTGGATCTTTTAAGAACTTCATCTATACATAAAGAGGAATTAATGAGTATCTTAAGCAAAATTATGGTACCTCAAAATATAGAACCTGATTTTGTGGTAAATGTTGTGATTTCCCATGGAACAAATTATATAGATTTTCAATATAAGGACATTCCTCCTCAAAGCATGTATAGAGATAATCCTCTATACATTACAACATTAATTGGAGATGTAGGTGTTAAAAGAGTCTTAATTGATAATGGATCATCATTAAACATATGCACATATGATTTTTTCAAAGGTTTGGATTTAGAAGTGAATATTTAAAAATAACTGAAATGATTATCAAAGCATTTAATGATGAAACTCAAGAAACATGTGGAGTATTGTCGATTCCATTGCAATTTGGTCCAAGAATTTTGGATACGACTATGTTTTTTGTATGCTACCCTACATCATATAACATCCTTCTAGGTCGACCTTGGATCAATGCAATGAGAGTGGTACCTTCTATATTACATCAATGTGTTAAGTTTGAGTTTAAAAATCAATTGGTCACTATCCATTGTGATCCTAGACTATTTGACATGTGTGCTATGGGAGAACCAATAGGAGTCCCATTTTGTCTTGCTATGTCTTCAACAAACCCTATTCTTTCTAAGATTCTCCTTCATCATCTAAACCCACACCATCAAAACCTACAACTAAAATGGATAGTCCCTCTACTTCATATCCTCTTTCGAATGAAGTATTACTAGATTTATCTTCAATACTCACAACTTTAGAACATACTAATTTTGCTACCCAAGATTCCCTAATTTTATCCCAACTACCGCCATCTCCCCAAATGATGGTCTTACCACAAAATTTGGGAAGTTATCTACCATATAGGGAGTTGTGACTGTATCTATGTAGGGTATGATCTTGGCAAGATTAATATTAAAATGAGATTTAATATTGATCAAAATGGATTTTCTAGATGTTATTTTTCTAATGGATATGTAAAGTCAAAATAAATGATGTGCAACATGGGCTATAAAGGTAGAGGTTTGGGACCTCTCAAAAATGGTATACATGAACCCTTAGAAATAGAGGAATGGCATGCCTGATGTGGTATTGGTTATATCCCTACCAAAAATAAACTATTTCCATTTGAGGATGATGACCAACTAATAACATATCAAAAGTACTTAGCACATAAATAATATTTTAAAACAATTAAAAGGATACATTCTTGTAACATCTTATCAATAGAATTTTTGGAAATGATTGCTTCCCTGGATGAATGTCTTTTGAAGAAATTTTGAGAAATGTATTTTACTTTGATGGGTCTATACCATGTATAGTTTGTGTCCAAACAACAACCCCATAGGAGGAATTAGCTAAGTTAAACCTAGAAGAATTACAAGAAATGGGTGTATCACCCGTACCTCCCAACTTTGAAATAGATTTAAACATTATAGTAGAAGATATTCTACAAGTCAACATTGGGATAGAAACTAACCCTTGCTTGTTTAAAATTGGGACTGAATTAAGTGAAGAAAGACAAAAATAACACATTGTATTTGTCATAGAATATGCTGATGTTTTTGCTTGGACATATGCAGATATGCCCGACCTAGACTCTTTTGTGATCATGCATAATTTAGTGGTGCACTCAGATGCAAAAACCTGTTAAAAAAAAACTTAGAAAAGAGTATATCCATAGTGGTGCACCCAGATGCATCATTTAGTGGTAGCATTATTAGTCAAATATGAATTACAAAAAAATTTGGTTGTTGAATTTATTCAAGCCATTGATTATGCTGATTGGATATCAAATGTTGTTCCAGTAACCAAGAAAGATGCCAATAAAATTAGAGTGTGTACTAGTTTTAGAGACATTAATGTTGCATACCCTAAGGATGATTTTTCTCTCCCAAATATAGATTAGATTATAGATTTTATGGTTGGAAGTGGTATGTTATCCCTTATGGATGGTTTTTCATGATACAAGCAAATCCGAATAGCTCTTGAAGACCAACCCAAGACTGCTTTCATTACACCTTGCGGTACTTTCTATTGTAAAGTAATTCCCTTTGGTTTAAATAATGTAGGTGCAACCTATAAAAGGGCTATGACATACATATTTCATGATATGATGTATGATATTCTGCATGATTATGTAGATGGCATCATAGCTCACTCAACTATAGAAGAAGATCATATTAATAATCTAAGAAAAGTATTTGATAGACTAAGAGAATATAAGATTCACCTAAACCCAAACAAATGTGTATTTGGAGTCAAATCAAGAAAATTTATAGGATTTATTGTTTCTATAAGGCTATCCTTGATATGCTACCACCCAAGAACATATTAGAATTAAGGAGTCTACAAGGTAAAATTTAGTTTATCCATTGCTTCATTGACAAATTGATAGATAAAACCCAAGATTTTCTTAAGCTACTTAAGAAAAACATCCCATTTCAATGGGATAATAAATTTCATGAAGCATTTGAAGCTCTTAAACAATATCTTCTTACTCCTCCAGTGCTTGTTCCTCCTAGACTAGATTGTCATTTTATTTTGTATATTTCCTACTTCTAAACTGGAACTTGGAGCAATGTTGGCTCAAATTGATGATGATAAGAACGAATAAGCCACATATTATATAAGTAAAACATTAATAAGCTATGAAACCCATTATACACATGTAGAAAATATTTTTATAGTAGTTGTTTTTTCTACACAAAAGTTATGCCACTACATGCTTAGTCAAAAGACATTTGTTATTGCTAAATGTGATCCATTAAGATATTTTATGAGTAGGCCTTGTTTATCAGACCACACAGCTAAATGGGTTCTTTCTCTAAGTGATTTTGAACTCAAATTTATTGGCTAACTATCAAAGGCCAAATTATAGTTGATCAACTTGTTGTTGCGTCTCTTCAATCTACTCATCCTATAATCATTGAATTTCTAGATGAATATATTAACTTAGAAGAGGACCACATTTGAATGTTTGTCCTTGTATTTTGATGGAGCTAGGTGTATGAGTGGTGTAGGTGCAAGTATTATATTAATATATCCACATAAGCATATTATTCCTTTGTCATTTAAACTTCAATTTTATTGTACTAATAATACTACAGAATATGACGCTTTAATCCTTGGTTTACGAGCAACTTTACCCTTAAAAATTAAAGCTTTATTAGTCTTCAAATATTCTCAGCTTGTGATAAAACAAATTAATGAATTATATCAAACACGAGATGAGAACCTTCGTCCTTATAAATATTATGTTCTAAAATTTATTTTTGTATTTGAGAAAGTAACTTTGGAGGTCATCATTCGCACTAGAAATTGTGATGTTGATGCCATGGTTGTTGCTGCCTATTTGTTACCTTTGGATTTAGATGATAAATATGCTACAATCATCATTCACTAAATCCAAGAACCAACCTCATCTAAGTCTTGTCTAGAACCATTGGATGTGTTTTTAATTAATGAGATAAATCCAAAATCTTGGTACATATGCATTTTTAACTTTATCTAAAAATGGACCTTCCCATAAGGATTAGATAGAAACCAACATAGGTTATTTACATAAATGAGCCGTTCACTTCGTAATTATTGGCAATACCCTATATAAAATGTCTTTTGGAGGTATCCTTTTGAGATACCTCAATTTATAAGAATCTAAGAAATCATTAAATGAAGCCCATGATGGATCTTGTGGAGGATATTTTAGTGGAAGTGCCATTGCTAAAAAACTCCTAAAAATGGGGTACTTTTGGCCTTCCATGGAAAAACATGCCAATGATTATCTACGTAATTGTGACAAGTGTCAAAGATATGCAGACCTTGTTCACACTCCTACTCAGGAAATTCAAGCTATATCTTCTCCTTGGCCCTTTTCCAAATGGAGCCTATACATAATTGGTAAAATTAATCCTATCTCTTCTGATGGTCATAAATTCATCATTCTAGCAACTGAGTATTTTACAAAATGGGTAGAAGCTATGCCACTAGATTCTTGCATATGATTCCTAGTATCTAAATTCATATTTAATCATATTATTTATAGATTTTGTATTCCATAAACTCTCATCTCTGATAATGGAACATGCTTTAATAACAAAGACATTAAATTTTTTTATCAAAAATATAAGATTCAACATCGATGGTCCACTCCATACTATCCACAAGGAAATGGACAAGATGAAGCTTCTAATAAAATATTAATTAAGATTTTAAAAATATTGGTTAATAAATTAGGCCATGATTGGCATATGCAATTATATCCCACCTTGTGGGCCTATCAAACCAATGTTCCTACTCCCATGGGTGCTTCATCTTTTGTCTTGGTCTATGGTGCTGAAGCAGTTTTTCCATTTGAGTTATAAGATCCTTCTTTAGCTCTTCTATTTCAATATTTCGAAGTAGGGAATGAATATCATGTTGGTAGACTAATTAAGTTGGAGATTCTATATGAGAAGTGTATTCATACTCTAGAGCATCTTCACTCTTACCAATATAAACTCAAAATATCATAAGCAAAGAAAGTTCATAGTCAATCTTTTGAAGTTGGTGATTTGGTACTTAAAGAAAACTAGAAAAATACTAATGCTAGAAAATATCTTAAAGGTAAATTTCAACCTAATTGAATTGGACCATTTGCCATTACTACTAAATTTGGATCAGGTGCATATCGCTTGGCTACTTTGGATGGAAAATATCTCAAAGAGCCAATGAACATCATGCATCTAAAAAGATATTATGCATAAATAAAAAGTTCTATTTCTGCATATAATTATAAATAACTTCATCATTTAGTTTACAATCTGTATCGCTCCAAATTTTTCGCACCCTTACCTTCAGGCTAAAGGATCCACGCCTGGAAGGAGGATGGGAAAAGTATGGGATGGTACCTCGGACTGAGAGGCCCTTTGAAGGTCCCGCATCTCGAGGGAGGGGTATTAAGGTGATTTTTTGACGGATGGTGGGGTTCACCAGGAAATGTTTAGTGGCAGTTTCCATGCCTAGGTTGGGAATGAGTTTAATGTGTTCAATTTTAGCTTTAAACATCCAAGTCCTAGGTTTTTCCAGATGAATCTAAGTTATTCTATATGAAAATGCAAATTAAATGAATACAAAAAATAGATTTGAACAAAAAACAGAGAGAATAAGCTAGATTAAAGAGACATACCTGATCCGGATTTTTGATGGAGGTTCTGATTTTTGAAGTAGTCAGGATTGTCTGGAATTTTGACAGGATCGTCTCCGATCTGACAGGATCATCTGAGATCTGACTAATTCATCATACGAATTCATTAGAGACTTGCAATCAGAGAAGCAGATACAAAATACAGAAAATGCAGCAATACAAACAGAGGGCAATGATGCAGAATGACAACAATAATATTAGACAGATAATTATAAACAAAATATGAGTGTATTTCAATGATTTAATGACAAATCATGATTTTATCATGAACTAAAACTATATGGGTGAACTCCAAAATGCAGAGTAATAAGAAATAATCATAGAATTAACTAAATGCAAAATAATGCAGTAGAAAAAAGTGGAGAAAACACAAAATCTGGGCACTGATTGCCTCCAATGTTGACTGCAATCGAAATCGTCTCGAATTGGTAAAAAATCATCTCATATTGGTACGAAATCATCTTGAATTGGACAGGATCATCTGTGATGATCTGAGCTTGCTTCGGCTAAAGAATAACAAAAGTTCCTGCAAGAAAAGTCGAGAAGGGACAAAGGCAAACAATAGTCTAGAATATACTAATGCATGTGAAACTTGAAGTGCAGAAAAATTCAGCCAGGGGAATGTCAAGGGGAGGGCCTAAGATTAAATAGGCATAGGAAAGAGGTTGGGAGGTTGGAGATCATCCCATTTTGGGAGATCTCCAATGGGGGGAGACTCTAACGGTGCAGACGCGTCTCTGCCCGAGTTAGAGAAGCTGTTGAAACAAAAGCTAATTATGAAAAATCAATTTTGGGACGAAATCGTCTGGACATTCTACCCCAGATGAAATCGTTCGATCTGAGGTGATATTATCTGATTGAAGACGATATCGTCCAACGGATGAAACAAAATATAAAAATGGCACAAAAAACGAGGAAACGGGTAGCAAGCATTTTGGGAGCAATTTTGGGGTTGAAATTTGAATTTGAATTATTACTAAGCTAATTTTAATTATTTACTAAGTTTTACTGTGCCAATTTTAGGGTGCTACATTTTGCCCCCTCTTTAGTGAATTTTTCAAAGAAAATGCATTAAAGATGAGTTCTTCTCGATTTACGAGAAAGCAAAAATTATTCCCATTTCTAGGCGACGATTCTTGGTTGAATCGTACAACTTACTATGATGCCTCCTCTGTGTTTTTAACCAAATCAAAAGTTTGAGGTAAAAACGCGGAAAAACAAAAAATTAAAATGTTTTTAATTATTTTTGAATAAAATTAAAAAATAGGGAAAAACCCTAATTCATTGTTACTGTTCATTTTCATTTTCTGGTTTGTGGAGCTCTACAAACAAAATGGTCGAGACATCACACAGATGGATAGATGTCCGATGCGGGCTACGGGTAAGAGTCTAAACTTAGTTTAGAATGATTGAATTTTGAGTTTCTATGCTTTTTAGATTAAATTTTGATGATTTTTGAGCATCGCGGCCATTTTTGGGCCGTCGACATCATCGAGACAAAATCATCTCGATTTCATCAAAATCGTCTCGATATCGCCGATTTCATCCAAGGGCAAAATCGGCAAAATGGGGACGATTTCATCAAAAAAGGGACGATTTTGGCTTGCAAAATCGAAGACGAATTTGCTCAAATTTTGGACGATATCGTCCAATAGTGGACGATATCATCATTGATGAAATTGAACTTGCTTTACTTGCATTTTTAATCACTGTTTTATTAATGATTTTATTGTTTTGTTGTTTATGTTGCAGAGAGAATTACTAAAGAGCGAGAGAATGGAAATATGACGAGTGAGGGATGACTTGGTTGCTCTATCTCGAGCGAGAGCGAGATCAATTGGCATAGGTCGGCTTGCGACATGTGGCAGAGATGCCACAGGTTCCCATAGATATGGGGCTATTGACAGCCCTAGCAGAGAGGTGGTATCTAGGTTCTTCCTATTTTTGGTTATCGACAGGGGAGATGACTCCCACACTAGAGGATATATGGAGGATTTTGAGGATCCCCATACAAGGATGATTTGATAACTCCTATAGCCAATCAAGGCCACGCGATGATGCGATTGTGTGGAGATCCGAGCTTCACCCTGGACAAGGGCGGAGTGAACATCGAGTCGCTATGCCAGATGCTTGGGGCATCTAAAATGACACAGGTTTTGGCTAGGGTTGTAGGTTGTCTGCTACTATGCCATCAGAGTGGATGCAGAGTACCATGGCTACTAACAGATGTGGTCTGCGACATAAGAGACCACGAATACAAGTTTTCTTGGGGGAGTTATGTACTATGTCGATTGTATAGGATCCTGCATGGGGTCGTATACAAGGGTGGCTGATGTCTGGTTATGACATCTCTACTGTAGGTTTGGTGCTGGGAGCACATCGTGGTGTGGAGGCCAGTAGGGCTCCCACTAATAGGGATTGACAGGGAGAGGCCCCAAGCTTTCTACTAGTGGCTCCAGAGAGGGTCACAGCGGCGGATAGATCTACCAATGTCCTGGAGACTACTTGATGACCTTGTCTTCGACCAGATCTCCTAGAGGCCTTGGATAGATCATCCAAGGTGGGCCGAAGATGGACAAGAGCTGGCTCACGTTAGGTGAACCTGGTGGCTGAGGATGGAGAGGGGAGAGGTGGAGCTCCATCGCTACGACCGAGTTTTTAGGCAGTTCGATCTACAGTAGGGGATCCCATATCTTAGAGACTACCAATTTTTTGGGACCGTCTAGGATAACACTAAAGTTAGCAGGGCTCCAGATATGTAGCGCTTCTAGAGTCAGGACACAGATGATGCCCCCATTTAGCCAGTGGATGGGGATGATGCATGGGTAGCCGACGACTACGATGCCTGGTACATAGGCATCCGCCCTCCTTGGATGATGAGGGCTCAAGGTCTGATTCATGTAGTTGTGCATCGGATGGGGAGGTGACACCAGGTGGCCATTGAGGCTACACAGGGTTACGGCGGGAGAGAGCAAAGGATACCACAGGATCAATAGAGGTCATGGCAACAGGAGAGGAGGGAGGATAGACCCCCTTCTCCATGGATAGAGAGGCCACCATCGCTCGATAAGGGCAAGGGTGTGGACATAGGAGAGAGTAGTGAGATGGCTACTCTCCAGGCGAAGACTGTCCATCTCTAGGCACAGGTGCAGACTTTATAGGATGAGGTTGCACACCATCGAGCTGAGGCTACACAGCTCAGAGATGAGGTTGCACGCATCAGAGCATGGAGCAGAGGAGCGAGCACTCAGGAGCTGGCATGGTCGATTGCTCAGACCGTGTTCTATCAGGGTATCTACTTCCAAATGGTGCTAGAGGGCCAGAGGGTACAGATGCCAGTCGACATTACGGATCCGATCAAGGTTGGGTCATCGAGGACTTCATCCCAATCGACGACTAGGACTCGTAGTACCACACATACTGCAATGGGGCCACCTCATCCACCTCAAGGCGGGGGAGGAGATGAGGTTGAGAGCTTGAGGGGTTCTCAAGGCTAGGCTACTGCACTGCATAGACTGAGTATATGATTGAGAGGATTGAGTATGCCAAGATGTAGATTGTGACATACCAATCTAGTTTGATATGATGTACATATATTGTTGAGATATATATATATATATATATATATATATATATATATGATATTTTTGATCATATGACTTGTCTTATGTGTTTTTATGATGCTTTATTGTTATGGTGTGATTGATTTGATGATTCATGTAATTATGTCGGTTGGAAATATTATGGTTTAAATGTCATGTTTTTAAAATTTAAATGAAATAATCTAATGTAAACAAATTGGTTGTTTGTGATGTGATTTGATAAAAAAGAAAAGGGACTTCTAACAATAATTTCAAAGGACATTGTCGCTATTATAGACCATTTCATGGAGTCACCGCTCACTCGGTCGTCAAGCTAATCCCGAGTATAGAAATATTGTTAAAAGTAAAAGAGTGCTTAAGAGACTGTCTTAAGACTTTGGTGTGATGATGCAAATGATGATGATGATGATTTGTTTTCATATTTCAATGAAAATATTATGCATGAAATATTTTAAAATGACTTTTGCTAGGCATAAATTCCTAAGTGTGATAAATTTTTTGGATAATTCCCTAGGAATTATACCATCATTGCAAAATTGAAGTTTGACATAATGACATGAAAATAGAGTAAGTGTTTGTTTTGTTTTAAAGCATAATTGTGTAACATAATGATTTAAGTAATATGTTTTTATGATTTTGAATAAATGGAAATAAAATTGGTACAATGGTTTGAGCTAGGCATAGAATATTTAGGTATAGACTTATACCATCATCATGAAATCCAAAGAAGAAAATAATAGATTTATTGCATGGTTGATTTTTAATTTTTGAAATAGTCAGAAAATATGAAGATGAGGACTTGCGCTAGGCATAAAATTCCAATTTTGGTTTTGGAACTATACCATCGTCGCAAAAGTCAAAAGTTATATATAAACGTAACTTTATTGCATGTTTTGAAAATGATTTTGATTTTTGATAATGCATATAGTTGTATTTATACTAAACAACTGTTCTTTAAAGAGGAAAATGAATTTATTCCAAACAATTTGCAAAAATATTTCAAAGTATTTTAAAGACAAAAGTTAGATTTATAAGGAATCCCATGTGCATATGTGAGTTCATTTCCGATCTTGATTTATCATAATGATACACAAAATCTCTCAAATACAAAATGTGTGTGCAATTGCATTGTTCATTTACCAGTTTTGAGCAAGATAATTTAATACAAGTGATTTGAATGAACCAAATAAGTGTTCGTTAACCATGATTTAGATGCATATAACCATACCAGACTACTATGTAGGTCAGGTTATCAAGAGCTATCTAATCCATAAGCAAACATAGTTCTATACAAAAGAAGGTCGCTAATGTGATAGACATATCACCACGCTAGGGATTACCCAAGGCCAAGCGGGTTGGACACAAACCACCTATTATGGGGCTTACCTCACAGTTTTCGAATAATTGAGAATTCCAGGGATTCAAGCTCATAAACCCTTCTTTTATTTTCAATGGGTAGGGAAAGGTATTTTATTGCTTTTGCTTTTGCTTGTTTCTTTTTCTTTGCTTTTGCTTTTCTTTTGCTCTTTTTTTTTTTTTTTGTATTTTGGCTTGATATTTGAGATAATGCTGAAATGACTTTTTTCTTTTTCTCTTTTTCTTGAACTTTGCTTTTCTTCCTATGCTAGGGATACTTGCTCTGATTAGCTGTAGAGCAAGGGATTTTTATTCTGGGTAGGGGTGAACTTGTCCTTTTGCCAATTCTCAAAAATTCTAGACCATGTGCATGATAGGATAGCAGGGGAAAATTTTCGCTCAGGAAACCACTTCTACTATGTAGCATAGCATGGAAATTACAAATGTAATCATTTTATTGTGAAAATATATGCTTGGTTTAAGTAAATACCAAGATCAATTCTCTATGCTCAAACTTTATTTAATTAAATTTTGTAGACTTTGATATAAGAGAGATTAGTAATCATGCCAGATAAAATCAAGATATTTATTTTTGTGTTTGTGATAGTGGAGGATTCCAAATAAATGCTAATTTATCCAAAATAATTTGAAAATATAACTGCAATACTTGAAGAAGAAATATATACAACAAATATTTTTGAGGAGTTTGATAATTTTGACTCTCTCTTTCTTCTTTATATATATATTTTTTTGGGTTTCAAAAGAGTCAATAATATTGTTGTTTTGACTTTTTATTTTTTTCATTTGTTTTTGTGTAAACAGTTTTATATATATTTTTAAAATGAGACAACATGTAAAATATGTACAAATGATGAAATGACCAAATGTTATGCGTAATATCGCTTAAGATGCATAATATTCAGAGGTTCTTTTAAATATTTACCATCTAAGGTAGCTAATTTGTATGCTCCTGATTCAAATTTAGCAGTGATAATATATGGTCCAAGCCAGTTGGGCTCAAATTTACCTTTAAGGTCTTTAGTTGCATTAGTATTTTTTTTATTTTCTTTTAAAACAAGGTCACCGACCTCAAAGGATCGATGACAAAATTTCTTGGCATATGATCTTTTAAGCTTGTTTTGGTAGACACGAAGATGCTCCAAAGCATTGATGCACTTTTCATCTAGGAGTTCCAGCTGATTGAGTCTGCTAGCTCGATATTCATCTCCTACTTCGGTATCTTGAAGTAGTAGATCCAAAGAAGGAACTTCTAATTCAAAAGGAAAAACGACTTTAGCACCATAAACCAAGACAAAAGGTGAAGTTCCAGTGGGAGTTCGAACACTAGTTTGATAGGCCCACAAAGCTGGATATAATTGAATGTGCCAGTCATGGCCAGATTTATTGACCAATCTTTTGAAAATTTTGATTAAGATTTTGTTAGATGCTTCTGCTTGGCCATTACCCTGAGGATAATAAGGAGTGGACCAGTGATGTTGAATCTTATATTTCTGGCATAATTTCTTGACATATTTATTTTTGAAACAAGTTCCATTGTCTGAGATGAGATTTGCAAGAATTTCGAACCTACAAATGATTTGATTAAAAATAAATTTAGAGACTTGTGTTCTAGTGCAGGAAGCTAAAGGCATAGCTTCAACCCACTTCATGAAATACTCAGTGGCGATTATGATGAATTTGTGTCCAACAGATGACAGGATTAATTTTGCCAATAATGTCAAAGCCCCATTTGGAAAAGGGCCAAGGAGATGAAGTAGCCTACAGCTCTTATGTAGGCGCATGGACAAGGTCAGCATGTTTCTGGAACTTGTCGCAATGGCGCACATAATCATGTGCATCATTTTCCATGGTAGGCCAAAAGTAGCCTATCCTAAGGAGCTTTTTAGCAATGACACTACCACTGAAGTGTCCTCCACAAGATCCATCGTGGACTTCATGTAAAGCTGATTTGGATTCTTCTAGATTCAAACATCTCAATAGGATACCTTCAAAAGATCTCATATATAAGGTATTGCCAATTATTACAAATTGAATTTCTCATCTACGTAATAATCGATGTTGGTTTCTATTAGAATTGGCAGTGAAAGTCCCATTTTGAAGAAAATCAACTATATCTGTATACCAAGTGTCAAGAGTAGTTTCATTGATTAGAAACACATCCAAAGGTTCTAAACATGACTTATTTGAAGCAGGTTCCTGGATTTGACGAATAATTATGGTGGCATATTTGTCATCTAAATCTAAGGGCAGAAGAGATGCATCTGCGGCCATAGCGTCAGCCACACGGTTGCTAGTTCATGAAATAGCTTCCAAAGTAACTTTATCAAACAAGGATAACAATTGCAAAACATATGCTTTATACGGGCACAATTTATCATCTCTGGTCTGATAAACTTCATTAATTTGATTTATGAAAAGTTGGGAGTCACAAAAAACTAGCAGATGTTTGATTTTTAATGCCAAGGCAGCTCGTAATCCAAGGATTAGAGCCTCATATTCGATAGTATTATTGGTGCAAGCAAATGTTAATTTAAAAGACAAAGGTATAAGATGTTTTTGCAAGGATATTAAAATAATAGGCACACCAGCCCCACTCATGCATCGGGCTCCATCAAAGTATAAGGACCATTTTTCAATATGGTCTGCCTCTAATTGAAGGCATTCATTAGGAAACTCAATGATGAGGGGATGGGTAGACTCTAAGGGTGCAACAACTAACTGATATGCTATGATTTGACCCTTAACAGACTTATGTCCTATGAATGTGAGTTCAAACTCGGTTAGAGCAAGAACCCACTTGGTTGTGTGACCCGATAAATAAGGTCGACTCATGAGATACCGTAAGGGATCATATTTAGCAATGACATGTTTTTTGACTAAGCATATAATGGTGTAATTTTTGCGTAGAAAATATGACTACTAGACATAGTTTTTCTAATGATGTATAACGAGTTTCATAACTGATTAAAGTTCAGCTAATGTAATAATTAGCATGTTCTTTCTTCTCATCATCAAGCTGAGCTAACATAGCTCCTAAAGCAAAATCTAAAGCTGAAATATACAAGAGAAATGGGCGATCAGGTCTAGGCGGTGAAAGCACAGGTGGGTTAAGGAGGTATTGTTTGAGAAGTTCAAAAGCTTCTTTACATTCGTCATCCCAATTAAAAGGGACATCCTTCTTAAGGAGCTTAAGAAAGGGAGTGGTTTTGTCTGCCAGCTTATCGATGAAGTGACGGATGGCTTGAAGTTTACCTTGTAAACTTCGTAACTTAGATATATTGGTAGGTGCGGGCATATCAGTGATAGCCGCAATCTTGAGAGGATCGATTTCAATACCACGTAAAGAAACTAAAACCCCTAATAGTTTACCGGACTTAACTCCGAATATGCATTTGGATTTAATCGAATAAGGTATTCTCTTAACCGATTAAATACTTTTCTCAAATCATCTAAATGATCATCTTCTTTAATAGAGTGAGCTATAATATCATCTACGTAATCATGTAGGATATCATGCATCATATCATGAAAGATATAAGTCATAGCTCGTTGATATGTTGCGCTTGCATTCTTTAAACCAAATGGCATCACGTTCCAACAAAAGGTACCCCAAGGGGTAATAAAGGCTATTTTAGCCTGATCTTTAGGAGCTATCCTGATCTGATTATAGCCAGAAAATCCATCCATTAGGGACATCATTCCACTCCCGGTGGTAAATTCAATGATTTGGTCCATGTTTGGAAGAGGAAAATCATCTTTAGGGCATGCAGCGTTAATATCTCTAAAGTCCGTGCAAACCCTAACTTTGGTAGCTTCTTTCTTGGTGATTGGAACTACATTCGAGATCCATTCAGCATAATCAATAGCTTGTATAAAAACAACATTCAGGAGTTTTTCTAACTCCCCTTTGACTAGCAGGGTCACTTTGGGATGCATTTTTCTAAGTTTTTGTTTAACAGGTTTAGCATCCGAATGGACTACTAGATGATGCATGACTACAAAAGGGTCCAGACCTAGCATATCTTCATATGTCCAAGTGAAGACATCTTCATATTCTTTAAGGAATGCAATGTATTCATCTTGTTTTTCTTGACTTAATGCTGATCCAATATTGATTATGTGAGGATTATCCTCAGTTACAATGTTAACTTTAAGGACGTTTTCTACTTCCATGTGTATATCTCTTTCAAAATTAGGTGGGGCGGGTGAAACGCCCAATTCTTGTAATTCTTTTAAGGTTAAGTTGGATAATTCGTCTTGATGAGTGGTGGCCTCAAGTTGGGCTATAGTTGGTATAGAACCATCAAAATAAAAACCATTGTGTAACAACTCTTCAATGGAGACATCATGGAAAATATCCCCTTCCAACTCCTCATCGGATTTAGCAATCAATTCAGGGTAAGCTATGGATAGCATATTGCAGGTAAAGGGATTATTCTTTGAACACAAATATTCTTGTTTATCTAGATAATATTGATAACATATGAGTTGATCATCATCTTCAAAAGGGAATGGTTGACCCTTACTAGGAAATAGGCCCACACCACATCGGGCGGGTCATGGCTCTACCTCAATAGGTTCTTTCATACCATTTTGGAAAGGTCCCAAGCCTTTCCCTTTATAGCCCATTTTAAGCATTATGGGCTTAGCTTTAATATATTCATTAGCAAAATAACATCGGGCATATCCCTCATGATGAGTTTTGATATTCCTGGGTATTCTTGCCCAATCATATCCTTTATAAATAAAAGCACAACTCCCAACTTGGTAAGTACTTTCCATAGGTTATGGGAGGCCCAAAGTATGAGGATATGGTGGCAAGTTATTTAAAATAATTTAATCTTGCATAAAAGCATTTGTTTTTTTTTATATTAAGATTGTGGATAAATCTAGTAAAAGTTCATCAGAAAGAGCATAAGATGTAGAAGGATCATTCCCTATATCTTTAGATGTGGAAGGTATGATAGATGTTGATAATGTGGAGGTGTCAATAAATGGGTCTATAGGTTTTGAAATTATAGGGATAGAACATGAAGGATTGGTTGTGGATTGAAGACCTTTTTGAGGTTTTAGTGTGGTTTGTTCGAGAAGATGGTTGAGTTAAATGTATAGGTGTAGTTGATGGAGTAGATGATGTTATGTGTGTTTTTTTCACACGTTTAGATGAAAAATAAGAATTAGGATGTGTGGATGATAGAGCGGGGCAAAATTGCACTCCAACGGGTTCTGCCAAAGCACACATATCAAAGGGTCTAGGGTCACCATGGATAGTGACCAACTGATTTTTAAATTCAAATTTAACACACTAATGTAAAGTGGAGGGAACCGCTCGCATCACATTGATCCAAGGGCAACCCAAAAGTATATTGTACGATGCTGGGCAATGTACAATAAACACGGTTGTATCTAGGGTTCTAGGACCAACTTACAAGGGTAAGGTAATGAATCCACATGTTTCTTGTGTCTCGTCATTGAAATCTTTGATAATCATGTCAGTTTTCTTCATTTCATCACTTCTAAAGCCAAATATTTGGTATAAGTCAAAAGTGCAAATGTTTAGAGATGAACCATTATCGATCAAGACTCTTTTAACAGCTACATCTCCAATTAGAGCAGTAATATATAAGGGATTATCCTTATGTAAACTATGTTGTGGTATTTTTTTATCTCGAAAGTCAATACAATCAACTTCTCGAGTGATGATAGTATTGGACATGGATTTGGGTTGAATATTTTGAGGTACCATCATTTGGCTTAATGTAAGCATCAATTCATCCCTATGGGTAGGAGAAGATCTTAACAAGTCCAAAAGGGAAATTATGGCTGTAGTATTGGATAATTGTTCATTAATATTGTAAGGAGGTTTTGGTTGAATAGTAGACATATGATTCTATTTATTAGGATTTTTCAAAATAAATGGAGCTGATCCATCATTCTGAGTTTGATCTTGTTGAGATTTTTGAGCCTGTTGTCTGGTAACGGCTCCGATGGTACCTATAATGTTATATTGAAGATGTTGAACTGGTCTTGGTTGAGCATTTATGGCTTGTTCATTAGGAAGGAACTGATTAGAAGAGGGTCGAGTAGTAACTCTTCTAGGAAATGGTTCTTCTAGAACCATAGCATCTGTGATGGGTTGAATAGGATCTGATTCATTTTCAGAACTATTCGATTAGTTTGAGGTGATGTCTACTTCACTTTCAGTATCTGATTCTACATCACTAGGATCGGGAGTTTGAATATTATGTAGGGGTCTGGTTGTGACCATGGATAAGGTTGTGCCAATTATTTGAGGATCCTAAACAGATAATTGTTCGCTAATAGTCCCTACATATCGGGTAGGAGGAGGAACATTATGATGTTCAATTTTATTGGCCACTTCTTTACCATGTTTTGGTAAAGGATGTTGAAATATATCTAATGATTGATTAGCATTTTGATTTTTATTTTGGGGAATGGTATTTTGAGTGTTATTAGGAGCATTTTGTTTAGGTTGGAAGGCTTGCACCTCCATTTCATTATTATCAATCAGATCTTGTATTTTATGTTTCAATATTTTGCAAGAGTTTGTAGCATGTCTAGGTCCTCTATGAAAATCACAATGTAAATCATCTCTGTATCCGGGTATAGTTGGATCAGGTTCCCGGATAGCTAGTAATTGAATCAAGCCTCGTGCTAATAATTGAGGAAGAATGGTTGATAAAGGTTGATTCAATCTAGTAAATTCTTGAGGAGGTTTATCAGGAGGTTTTAATATAAATTTTTCTGTTGTCTTTGTTGTATTGATATTAGCAACATTTCTACTATCAGTGACTCCATCACCTACAACTTGTTTGTTTTTATACTGATTTTTGGATGTTTTCTCATCATCTTTATTTTTGAGCTGACCTCTTCTAAAGAGAGCATCTTCTACCCTTCGAGCTAAGTCTATAGCTTGATTGAAGGTGGTTAAGGTGGCAGTTGATAACTCATAAGATATTTGTTCTTGTAAATTATTAATTAAAAAATGTCCAACATTTCCCTATAAGGTAGCACAAAGTGTAGTTTTCCTGTCAACTGCCTCCATCTAGCTAAGAAATCAGCAAAACATTCATCTTTGTCTTGTTTTAAGTTGTACAAATATTTAATGGTGACATGCCTCTCGATGTAGGCACTAAATTGATGGACAAAATATTCAGTTGTTTCTTCAAAATTTCTCAAAGAATGAGTGGGCAATTGATAGTACCACTCTAATGCCATTCCTCCTAAGCTTTTTGGGAGCATTTTTAGTAATAGCAAGTCATCATGTGATATATCATGACATGCTATCCTAAACATGCGAAGATGCTCTATGGGATCTTCAGTTCCTTTATATATAGGCAGGATGGGCATGGGGAAGTGTTTAGGGTATGGCTGTGCTACAACTATGGGATCCAAAGGTTGACTACATATCTCTCGATAATTGTATGAGGGACGGTAGGGATCTATCTGGTCCATGCGTGAAGCTAAATGTTTCACCATGGCTTCCAGATTACTGGTTTGCCCACCATATTGGTTCGATAGGGCATTAATATGGTATTTGTGAGCATATGATGGAGGGACATGGAGATTAGATGCTATATTGCTATTGTGTAAATTGTTGGTAGGAAGGGTGTTATGAAGAAATTTTGAAGTTGTATTATGTTGTATGCCCGATTTTTGAAAATTGGTGTTTGGATTCATTTTAGGTTTTTGTCTACTTGAAGCATATTGATCAATAGTTTGGTGAATTAAAGCAGTGAAGGAAGGCTTCTTTTGTGTGGGAATGATTTTAGGCTCAATAACAGGTTCCTTAGGGGGTTGGGTAACCTGTTGTTTTGGCATGTTTTGAATCATAGTGATCATATCTCTATTGGATGGTCTAGATTTATCACTTTCTTGATCAATGAAAGACAAGGGATTAGTGTGTATGTCAAACATATGTTCCATGGCTGCTTGAGTGTAACTAATTTGTCCTTTATCAATACGAACTACCATATTAAGAGCACCAATGTTATTATTGAAAAATTTCCAAAAATGATCAAAGTTATCAAAAGCAATAGTTCCATCTGGAGCTATTCTAGGGGATGAGGATCCTTCCTCTTTAAGATTTTCTTGTTGTTCATTTTCTTCAGCCAGGTCATCTTCTAGCTGTTCTAGAGTTTCTCCTTTCGAAATTGATTCCTTAGGAAGGACATTTGGGTTTTTTGTTTTGTCTTCTAACCAATCTTCTTCTTGTTGTTTAGTTTGTTTACCATTCCTAAGTTTAGGCATTGTGCTTAAATTTAGATTTCAACAAATATATATACTTATATATATATATATATATGCAACAAGCTTAAGAGGTATATATTTTAATTATATACCTACTATAGTATTTGAAATAAAATGTTTTTTGGTTTTTGTTATGTTTTGGTTTTTCTTGTTTTTGTAACAATATTATAAAGATAACAAACAACACACTAAATGCAAGGAATAATAATAATGAAAGCAATGATCTAGTTTTCTATAAAAAATTTATAAATATCATTAATGGGCTCAAGTTCTTCAGGATTCATGAAGTGTTCTTCAAATTGAAAATTTTCTTTCAAGAATTTGACAAAAAGTGCTATAGTGATATTATTTGTCTCAGATTTTGGTTGGTAGAAATAAAGTTTGTGGCAATACTCTTGATATAAAACATCCCTAGGAACTCTATTCCATATTTCCCTATCCATAATAACGACCTCTTGATCTTCTACATGACCTAGGAATTGGTGTATAACAGCTGCGTTCTCGAGGTATTCCTCGAAGGTGAACAATTCTGAAGACACAAGAGCTCTCCTATAAGCTAACCACCTATGGCAGGCTCTCTGAAGTTCATGATAAACAATGAGTTAATAAGGATCTAGGATCCTATCTAGGTCAAACCTCTTCATTTGTCTAAGTTCGGTTTATCTAGATGAAATGACACCTAGCCTCCTATGAAGTTCGTCCCACAAAGGCGGGACTCTGTATGTTTGAGATGTTATAAACAAAGAATCAACCTCTATGGCTATTAATTGATTTTCAACATTTATAGTAACTGCTAGTATTTTATTAGGAGCTACCATCTAGACATGATATGCAACTTAGTATTTTTCTAATGATTTGAAATGCATCTATATTTTTGTTTTGCTTTTCAAAAGGTTTTAGTTTCACGTCGGGTTCACCAAAATGTATCGCTCCAAATTTTTTGCACCCTTACCTTCAGGCTAAAGGATCCGCACCCAAAAGTATGATGGGAAAAGGATGGGATGGTACCTCAGACTGAGAGGCCCTTTGAAGGTCCCGCCTCTCGAGGGAGGGGTATTAAGGTGATTTTTTGATGGATGGTGGGGTTCACCAAGAAACATTTAGTGGCAGTTTCCACACCTAGGTTGGGAATGAGTTTAATGTGTTCAATTTTAGCTTTAAACATCCAAGTCCTAGGTTTGGCCAGATGAATCTAAGTTATTCTATATGAAAATGCAAATTAAATGAATACAAAAAATAGATTTGAATAGAAAACAGAGATAATAAGCTAGATTAAAGAGACATACCTAATCCGGATTTCTGATGGAGGTTCTAATTTTTGAAGCAGTCAGGATCATCTGGAATTTTGATAGGATCATCTCCGATCTGATAGGATTGTCTAAGATCTGACTAATTCGTCAGACAAATTCATCAGAGACCTACAATCAGAGAAGCAGATACAAAATACAGAAAATGCAGTAATACAAACAAAGGGCAATGATGCAGAATGACAACAATAATATTAGACAGATAATTATAAACAAAATATGAGTGTATTTCAATTATTTAATGACAAATCATGATTTTATCATGCATTTAAAACTATATGGGTGAACTCCAAAATGCAGAGTAATAAGGAATAATCATAGAATTAACTAAATGTAGAATAATGCAGCAAAAAAAAGTGGAGAAAAAGTAAACTCTGGGCACTGATTTCCCCCAATGTTGAATGCAGTCGAAATCATCTCGGATTGGTATGAAATCATCTCGAATTGGACAAGATCGTCTACGATGATCTGAGCTTGCTCCGGATGAAGAATAACAAAAGTTCCTGCAAGAAAACTCGAGAAGGGATAAAGACAAACAATAGTCTAGAATATACTAATGCATGTGAAACTTGAAGCGCAAAAAAATTCAGCCAGAGGAATGTCAAGGGGAGGGCCTAAGATTAAATAGGCATATGAAATAGGTTGGGTGGTTGGAGATCATCCCATTTTGGGAGATCTCCAACGGGGGGAGACTCTAACGGTGCAGACGCATCTCTGCCCGAGTTAGAGAAGCTATTGAAATAGAAGCTAATTATGAAAAATTAGTTTTGGGATGAAATCGTCTGGATGTTCTGCTCCAGACGAAATCATCCGATTTGAGGTGATATCGTTTGATCGGAGACGATATCGTCCAACGGACGAAACAAACTCTAAAAATGGTGTGGAAAATGAGGAAATGGGTAGCAGGCGGTTTGGGAGCGATTTTGGGGTTGAAATTTGAATTTGAATTATTACTAAGGTAATTTTAATTATTTACTAAGTTTTACTGCACCAATTTTAGGGTGCTACAACAATTATCATATTATAAACACAACCAAAAAAATCAAAAAACATGAAAAAATTCCAAAAATATTTCAAATTGTTAATTTCTCATTTTTTTTGCATTAGTGTGTGTTGTCTTCCAAAAATTCAATTTATATTTTACTTTCTTTTGGGTAAGCTCAAAAGTTATCTTGAACCAATAACTTAATTTACATCTTTACTAAATTTTGATTTTTTCACTTTGATTATAAATCTCTCTTGAACCAAAATCACTATTTCTTCACTAAATAAAATTTTGAGTATTGGGAATTGATCTTGTTACTTTTTTTGAACCAGGAACACATTTTCACATTGTAGACACCTAAAATGCACCATACTGAGGTGACTACTCATATGGGACATGCTAAAATACCATATGGAGGACCTTTGGACAGATCCAAGGTATAGCAATGGTTTTTACCACTTAATTGGGCACTTTTTCCTAGTTAGTTCTAACCATTGCTAACACCCATGGTTAGTAGTGCTCACCATGTCTATCAACTATGGTTAGCACTCTATATATTCATTTGACCTTCATCTGACCCAAATTTGGTTGCAATGGCCAATTGGTTGCATATTGGAGCGATTTGAGTGAGGAAGGTTCTGTATCCTTCCATCCAACTAGCTCAACTGCCCAATCTTGATCTTGGCTTCATGAGGAAGCCACCCCAGCCCTGGGCCAATGCTATAAGATCCCCCTCAAAATTTGGGATAAGTCTAGAGAGAAGGATAATCAATTGAGCAGCAAAGCCCTATTGAATTGCATAAGCAACTTCATGCATTGGGAGGGATACTTTTCCTACCAATTGAATATAAAATTGTCATGGAAGCCCTAGGAGCCTAGGAGATCCAAGAAAAATAAATCCATGCAATTGGTGCACAATATAAAATATTCAACTGCAAAACCAATTAGAGGACACAAAAGTGACCCTTAGACATCAATTTGATAGGGTGGATCAGAGAGGAAGCCCTAATTTGGAGGGTAAATATACTCAGAGATCCACCATGGCTCTCAGTCGCAGTTAACAGTGCCACCCGTGCATCAGACCCATGGTCAAAAAAATAGGGGATATTCCCTTGTTTTCTCTTTTGTATATTATTTAGTTAGGTTAGATTAGATTTATTACTAGTTTAATTAACAATTTAGAGACCCTGATAGATAGATTAATGGTTTTTATGCATATTGCTTTCATTGTAGAAATTAACACTCTAATGGGTATTTTTCATGCTTCCATGCTCTTAATTTGGTAATCAGGCCATTAGATAGTTAGATGTACTTTAGCTTATATGTTTTATGGTAAGATTTACATGATTTGCATAGTTTTAGCATATTTCTTGCATTTTCTTGTTTATTCACATCTACCCTTGAGAGGTATTAGATCTATTGTAATTGAAGTATCAAAATGGGTATCCCTAAGAGGGATGAATATATAAATTGACTCAATTTAGAATTAATAAAGATTCTTGCATTTTGTTTTCTTTTTATGGTTAATTGGTGCATGTTCATTTGTTATCTTTTATCAATTACAATAGATCACACTACGTGTGGAGGCATTTTTGGTGCTTATAGTAGGTGACCATGGCGAAACTCCACATATCTAGCCATGAATAACTGATTGTGTTTGTATTTTTTATGGCAAGTGCTCCCTGTGGCTAACAACTACGGTCAACAAGTTGGCCCATGGTTAACAAGTGCGGGCAACAATCACAGTCGCGCATCAGACCAATCATAGAGAAGTATTTTAAAGCTTGATCAAATATGGACCTGAGGTAGGTTCCACTGTCATTTTCCTTTCTTGTCTTATCTATCTATTTTTTTTTAGAAAGCATGAAATGGTAACCTAAGTAGGATAACATTGAACAAGGGTGAAATGAATTAGGTCCATTAGTTTTTTTTTTTCTAGGGTTCCATTAGGCGCTGCTAGAAATAACGAACCTCTAATTGTAGTATGCCCTAGAATACAACATGCTAAAGTGTCCTTGTATGTTGGATTGCTTTCTTAAGGCCCGATCAGAGGTTTCTTCATCATTAATATGCATTTTCTAAATATCATGTAGATTAATCATGCATGTTTCTAAAATATCAAACATTATTTTTATGCATATCATATAGGAAATGATCATGTGAGTGTTGTATTATGCATATTTCCTTTTATGCAAATTGAAAATAACACACACACACATCACATTTCATAGTAAACGCTAGTGAGTTGAGATTCACATCCAACCACTAGTAGGATTTCAACAACAGTGGATGTGATTTCCATTTGTTGGCCCAAATCCCATGTACCCTATGTTCTAGACCAATATCGGATCCAAGAACCTTACATAGACTAGAAAATTTACATGTACTCCTCTTTGGATGGTATGAAACTGATTGGGTTAAAATGGGTGAGGATCTGGGAGGACCTATGCTCCCTGCCTAGGTGTGGAATTTCATTGTCATACTTTGGGGGAATTATACGACCTGAAGTTCATAGCCAGGTTTTTGAGCTATGAGCATATAGGTAAAATCCATTAAATAATTGAGAAAATCATCAACACTTTGCAAAACATGACAAGAGTTAATTTATTGATACAATAAATTGAAAACACATCAAACAGTTTAGGGCTCATTTTAAATTGTAAAAGAGATAATCATCATTGTATTCTTTGTGTGCTAATAAAATTTAAATTTAGACATAGGATACACAATGGTATGTACACGAAGTGGTCTACCTAGGCATAGACTCAAGATCGAGGCTCAAGCTCCACCTAGTGCACAACATGATGTAGAATGACATAAATTATAGAATCCTCCTGGACGTCGTTCAACGAGCATTAGAGGGGATAATTCTACATGAGGGGATTCCATCAATAATACCCCAATTAGATGAAGTGCTATACATTCCTCTAAACACAGATCAAATTAGGGGACTTCCCAACATGGGGGTTCCATGTACGGTAGCATTTACCATGACCGTATTCCATGTGGATCCATAGGTTTTGTCAAATAATATGTCAGAGAAGGATCCAGATTCATGCCCCTTCGACAAGTATCTAAGGGAGGCTCATGACCTCCACCTCTAGAGCATATACATGTCCAAGATCCACCCATTCAGGGGCTAGTAGAGAGGGCTTCTTCTGAGCACAGGCCTACATAGACTCCCAATACGGGTGAACACACCAAGTTTACCATAGATATATCTAAAGTGGGAGCCAATGGTATACCACCTCATGATCCATGGTGTAGCAAGCAATTGTATGGTCTATACAATGTCCTAGGGCATTTAGGGTATAATTCTATGCCTACACCCTCTCATTTTATGAGCATGTGTAGCAAAAGCACCATTAGGACCACCCGAGAACCTAGAGAGTTCTTCAAGCATTCTCGAGATATGTGTGCTCCTGCATCACATGCAAAAACTAAGTATATAAAACATCTTGACATGAATGCTATCTTTACAAATAGAGGCAAGAGTGTGGCAAATAGGACATACTCATAAATTTTCTCAAATAGAGAGTACCCCTCCAAGGCCTCATATGGATGATCATCTTGATAGGGCTCATAGACTGATGTCGAAACATAGATGGTAGATTCTCCAAGATAAATTGGAGGATTTTCTTGTAGAGAAAGAACGCCTCAAAAATGAGAATACTCAGAGGTAGAGGTTCATCAAACATAAATTATATGAATAGAACATGAGTGAACAATGCATCCTTGATCAGAAAGATTGTGTAGATAGGGAGGATCGATTGGCTAGCATAGATTTACATCCTCACAATGATATCAGGAAATGTTTCCATAGACGAGTGGCTTCACAGCCCAAGTTGCACCTTGAGAACATAGACACCCATACTCACCATATGACTCAACACAGATATCAGTGTCCAATGTTTGAACAACATGAGCATAGGTAGTATGAGAATGAAGTGGGAGAGGAATTAGAACAAGAGTATCCTAAAATCTTCCAATTTGAGGAGGGTAAGCCAAGTCCCCCGCCTCGACTGAGGAGGAATCTACCTCCGAAGCCACCTCCAAGATAATATCGAGAGGAGGAGTTTCTTTCCTCACAATCCTACAAGACCTTAGCAAATAAGTTCCAAGCCATAGAGAAGCAAGGGATGGCTTATCATAAGCCTTCCTTGAACAAAATTTACAATGAACTTTTATGCATAGCAGTACCTATTCCAATATATCCTAAGCATTTCAATATGCCTAGACTAGAAAATTTTCAAGGAGAGGAAGATGCATAGGAGCACGTGACTAGTTTCCTATATATGTGCTTTCAGATTGATAGCAACGATGCTTTTCTCCTATGCACCTTCATCACGATCCTCTCAGGCCCAGCTCAAGAGTGGTTCAACCAACTAAACAAGAACAACATCACTAGTTTCAAACAACTAGCTGATGCATTTCTTGAATGCTTCTCCTTTGTCATCAAGAAGAAGGTAAACTTATCTAACATGGCTGCTCTAACACAACATGACGATGAGCCAGTGATGAATTATGAAAATCAATGGAGGAAAATGATGGAAAAGCTGCCATTCTCCATCCCATCCTTTGAATTAATGTGAATGTTCACAAAGAATTATGCCCAAAATATTTCACTATTGTTATAGTTGTAGCAATACCAGACATTCGAAGAGGCTTTGGTGCAAGACAAGGTGGTCGAGGACATCAATTTACAAGAGGGTAACTTGAAAATGAGGAATAAGAAGGAAGTACATAAGAAGAGTACTAAGAGACATCAAGCCAAGCCAACCCATGTTAATCAGGTAGTGATGAACCTTCAAAAGGGAGAAAAAGAGCAACAAAAGCAAAATTATCAGGCTCAATATTTGCCTGCGTAGTATGAGTAGCACAATAACAACTATAAGGGTAAAAATAAATAGCAATGTCCACCTTGCATATTCATGAAATTATCGAAATCCTTGACTTTGATTTTTCATCAGCTATACAAGGTGAAGGCTATACAATTACCCGAGGTCAAGATGATAGACCCTAATCAGCCTAGGCTTAAAAGCTATAAAGATGATCTATATTGCATATTCCATAGAATGAAGGGTCATGACATTGAGGTATGTTGGTCCTTCAAACATCTTGTGCAAAATATGATCGAGATAGATACGCTTCTCATCAACAACCCACAAGCACCTGATAATTAAAATATAGGGATTTACAAAAATACTTTACCTAATCACGAGGCATCAAGGAATAATGTTGGCTAGGTCAACCAAGTGTGCATCAAACCACCAACCCATGGGTTCGTTGGCATGGTCAACATTATCATGAGGAAGGCAAGGTATGAATGATTGAATCAACCTATAGTACCTATTAGGGTCCAAGCTATGTCTCCTCTGAGACCAGCTCAATATGTGCTCGACCCACCAACTAGACCAGTGGTGACCATCAGAAGTAGGTTGGTTCAAAACCTACAGACAACTCCAACAAATTTGTCGATCTATGAGCTTATTCAGTAGTCTCCTAAGCATAGGGAGATGCTTATGGAAATTTTAAGGTCCATCAAAGTGTAGCCTCAAGATCCCAAAGTATTTACACACTTCATGGGGCACATGCAACAGTGTTAGAAGTTGGTCATTCAATTTCATGACCATAAAATCAAGATGGTTTTCATTTTTATTGCAGATCCATCATTGCATGTTATCACTTGTGTTATTCACAAACCATTCAAGCGAGTTTGTATCGACACTGGGTTGTCAATCAATATCATAACTACCAAGGTGTTAACTCGCTTGAAGTTACCCAAGATGCATATTTTTCCTTCTACCTTCACATTTAGAGCATTCAATGATGCATTATGCTCGATGTTCGGTACTATAGTTTTACCTATCCATGTGGGACTGAAGACCATCCTGATGATGTGTCACATAGTCGAAGGTGCTATGCAATAAAATATACTTTTTGGGAGGCCTTGGATCAGATAAATGTATTACATCCCTTATATTCTACACCAGTTTATCAAGTACATTCATGAGGGATAGGTTCACATGGTGCCTTCGAATGACAAACCCTTTAAATATAAAGTAGATTTGTCGAGGGAATTTGTGCTTCCCTCAATGCACTTGGATGTGCAACAAGCATCGCCAATCAAAGATCTAGGAGGTAAAATAAAATAAGTGTGTGCTAGAACCACAATGTTTGTATCTCAGATATCGAATCACACAACATCTACTTCCATTAGGCCGATTGCATCTATGATACAACGAGATGATAGGAAGTTGAAAGAGAAGGTGGGTGAAAAGAACATAAAAAAAAAGCCCAAACTAGTCATCATTGAAACCCCTACTCCCATGGAAGTAGAGGAAGTTCAAGGAGTCGAAGAGGCCCCTCAACCTACTTCACTTGCATCTTTAGTAGGGTCACCTGCACTACAGGTGACCATCCATTTGGTTAATCCAAGGTTAGAGGAATACATTGTGTAGAATGTGACGTTCACACCAATTATCAAAACTGCACATTATATGGGCCGATCGCGAGCCCATTGCCTTCCCTTAGGGATGGTGGAACCATTAGGGGTACCACCCAACCAAAACAACTTCATCTATGGATGGTTATATGAGATTGCATCTCCCACACCCATGGATGAGGATGATAATGAACCATTCATTGTAAATGTTTAGTATCTATATAACTCAGACTACATAATGCAATACTTTGAGTGTTACCATTGGCCTGGTTATGATTTCAAACTATTTGAGAAGGGGTGTACAAGGCCTATAGAACCATAGTATTAGTTACCTACTGATAGTTTTGGGTTGGGATTTTATAGTAGATGATAGGCTGAACTCCTTGCGATATCTTTAGACCACCTATACCTCAATCTGGGGGGTGATATTGACTTCAATTCGTATCACCCTAATCCTTCTATGTTCTAGAGGGATAACCGAATGGTGTCTTACATCACCATAGAACCACCCAAGACATATCACAAGGATATCTTAGTGGACACTGATCGAAATTATTTACCAAGAGAAAACTTGGGCCAACAAATCCATGAGGCAGTCAATGATACACGCATGCAGGTTCACAGTAACAATTTAGTGATAAATTTTGAGTTAGAATATCAGTCTGACGAGGATACAGTAGAGTCCATATTCAATATAGGTGGACCTAGCTACAGTGTAAGAGAGGATAGTGAGTCATCATCTGATGATAATTCGGATGATGAGGTTGGGCCGGTCTATTTGGTAGTATCGTATTTGTGGTTCTTATACCCGATTTTATCAAATAGTGATGATAGTGATCAGGAGATAACCTATATGGGGCCACATTTTCTAGAGCATCCAATTCTAGTGGGTAGCGGTGAAGGTCTGTATTACGATAGTGATGAGGAATTCAAGACAAAGAGAGCCTACTTAGGACCTCCCTACTTATGCCATCTTAATACACCTTATACGACAGAGGATTTGCACAGAGATATCAATATCCATACTTTCATTAGAGGGAGACAAGCGAATATTAATATGATTTATCATATGGTGTTTCTCGATCTACCAATGTATATGGAGCTCCTAGAACCCAATGATCCTATCCAACTATCTATTCATATATCAGATCCGAATATCCCCATACCCCTAGAACCACATCTCGAGGATGGTATTTTTTCTAATGATGAGCCACTTGCACGTGGCCCTGGAGATATAATACATTTCATCAACGTGATCTCCATTGATTTGACCACTCCAATCCATAATCCAGTTGATCTGTCCAAACCATTGCATTTAAATGTAGATGCTATCGATTGGGATCGTACTGATTCACCTCTAGAGCCTAAATATTTATTTCCTAATGAAGAAATGTTGCAACCTTTCCATTTTATGCCAAGCTATGCACATGATGTTTATCATGTTGAGGATGCTTCCAATAGGAAACCTATAAACATAGTAGATGACATCCACTTGATCCCTATGCCTCATCAGCTTGAGGAGGGATCTCATATGTCAATGGAGGAAACCTTCAAAGTGGATATCAGTAATGATCCCACCAATTCAAGGAAGGTTAAATTTGGAGAAATTTTAAATCTTGATGAGCGTGCCAACCCCATCCCTCTATTGAGATAGAGACCTGCTCTCTTTGCTTGGACTTACAAAGATATGTCAGGCCTAGATATGAAATTGGTTACTCATAACATTTTGCTAGACCTATCAAATAATCCAGTCAAGCAAAAACTCAAGAATATGCATCCAACAATAGCCTTAATGGTTAAATATGAGTTGCAAAAACTGTTGGATGTAGAATTCGTCATCTCCATCAACTATCCAGAATGGGTATCCAATATGGTGCCTATAGTAAAACCTGATGGAAGGATCTATATTTGTACAAATTTTAGATACCTAAACAAGGCAACACCAAAGGATTCATTTCCATTGCCAAATATCGATGCTCTTGTAGATGCAACTGCAGGTCACGAAATGCTCTCCTTAATGGATGGTTTTTCTGGTTACAATCAAATTAGGATTAAGCCCAAAGACCAACATAAATCCATGTTTATAATGCCATGGGGAACATTTTTCTATAAAGTTATGCCATTCGGCCTTAAAAATTTTGGTACCACATATCAACGGGCTATGACATATATCTTTCATGACTATATGCACAAAATCTTAAAATATTATATTAATGACTTGTTGGCAAAGTCATTATTGCATTCTGAGCATGCAAAGGTCTTGAAGAAAGTCTTTGATCGCCTGAGAGAGCACAATGTTAGGTTGAATCCTAAGAAGTGTGTGTTTGGCATAAATTCAAGAAAGCTCTTAGGATTCATTATTTCAAAGTGAGGCATCGAAGTTGACCTAGAAAAGGTCAAGGCTATTTTGGAAATGTATCCTCCCACAAACATCAAAGAACTAAGAAGCCTTCAGGGCAAAGTAGCATCCATAAAGTGATTTATCACTCAATTATAAAATAAATATCGACCCATGAATCGACTGCTACACAAGGGGGTCCCATTCAATTGGAATGAGGATTGTCAAGCAACCTTTGCTGAAATAAAGCAATACCTGGTGTTGTCGCCACTACTAGCTCCACCAAGTCTAGATGTGTTATTTTTTTCTATATATATCGACAACTAACTTTGCACTGGAAAGCATATTAGCCCAAAAGAATGTGCAAGACAAAGAGTAGGCCATATATTATATTAGTCAAACCTTGGTGAGCTATGAGCTTGGATATTCATATGTGGAAAAGATATGTTTAGCAGTAGTGTTCGATACCAAGAAATTGTAACACTATATGTTGAGTCATACGACATATGTTATATCCAAAAAAAATACTATTGGAATGAAATCTGCCTTAGGTTATAATTTGCATCCAAGACTTCGTCAACATTGAACGACCAAGCTTAAACAAGGTTTGCTTGGTTCAGTCTCTAGAGAAGGTTGGTTCCTTGATTTTATAGGAAAAGGGTAGAGAGAAATGAATGTTTAAAGAGAGGGAAATGTAGCCAATGCAATGAGAATAATACAGTACAGATTAAGCAACAACATAGTGTTAATTCAACCTTTTGCATAAAATCATAATAAGACCCAACACATAGAAGTTAAGATCGTTCAACGTATATTTAACTCTAAAGTAGTTTATCCGTGAAGTAAATTGTAGATCTAATATAACATTTAATATAGAAATTTAGATTAATAATTAATGTATGACACATTCAACATAGATTTAAACTTAGCAATTGACAATCACATACATACTTGCACACTGAATGAGCTCAAAACCAAGGCGAATTATCTCTATTAATATTTTAGAAGTCTGAATACATAGCCTTGTAAACACCTAAGAGCCGACCATGAAATTAGGTCGCTCATCATATATATAGAGTTTTACATAACATAAAACTAAAATTTGTTACAACAGACTACCCGTAGGCTTATTCTAGCAAAGGAGTGGTTAAATATCAATATATTTCTTGTTACAGAGATATTATTTTAGCCACGATGTTTATTAACAAAAAATGTTAAGATATTCTTGTTACAGAGATCTTATACACTTCCTTTTAGAGATCACATTTTGCTTGTTCTTCAAAATATCATGCTACCACAACTTTTCTTCTTGGATCGTGCCTATTTCTCCAAAATTTCATGCCATCATGACTCTTCTTCTTTGCTGGTTGTTGGCTCTCCAAAATGTCATGCCATCACGACTCTTCTTTTTTGCTGGCCGCTAACTCTCCAAAATGTTGCGCTATTGTGACTCTTTTCTTTGCTAGTTGTTGGCTCTCCAAAATGTCACGCTATCGCTACTCTTCCTCTTTGCTGGCTGCTGGCTCTCCAAAATGTCACACTATCATGACTCTTCTTCTTTGTTGACTACTATCTCTCCAAAATGTCGTGCTATCACAACTCTTCTTCCTTAGAAAAATTTGAGGAGAGTACCTTTATTTCCCTGGGTGTTGTCATTTTGACCAACATTCTTGGTGCCTCCTGGGGTAATTCTATTAAATGAATGTTAGAACTTAGAGCCTTTATCCATTGGGAAATAGAGTCAAAAAAAGAGAATTAAAAAATATAAAATAAAAGGAGGGGAAATAAAGGGAATGATACCAAGTGCAAACAAAAAACAAAATTCAAGCTTGGGAGTGATTATTCCCCTAGGGGCTCTTCCTCAGAATTTTTCATTTCTCCTTGCCCTGAAGATGTTGTATTGCTTGCTATGACTTTCTTAGCCTATTTTTCCCTGGACTGAATGACCTCATTATATGCGGCATAGGCCTTTTTCCAGGTCTCTTCATCAGTATCCACATTTTCTTTGAAAGTAGCATATAAGTACTCCAGTTCTTCTACCTTATCATAAGATAGATTTTTTGAATTTAGGTACAGCTCATTCAGACTAGAATTCATTTGAGTGATATTTTGATCCATGCCAAAAATGTGATCTTCATGCACTAGTTCTTCCCAACTATTAATTTCTAATGTATCATCATAGAAATTTAGCCAATTATCCTTTACCTGATCCTCTATTCTGATATTGGAATAAGAATACCAAAATCTAGGCATACCACAGTCCTCGACCATACTAACATACTTTGAAATTGACTTTGCCTCTACCTTCAGCTCTTGCATTATCCTCACAGCTGCTGTCACCAAATTATGCCTCTTGAAAAAGTTCTTGGTGATTGATTTAGCTTGAGACCAGTTTTCATCTTGGGCTCTATATCCAACTATTGCTTGTGTACTATTTTCTAGGACCTGGATTTTATTAGCCGAAGATACTCTTGGTGTCAGGATCTTGATTGAAGATTCTAATTATTTTTCCACCTGACTTAGCGTATTATTTACCTTGGAGAGGTAGGCCAGAGTAGGTCTAACTTTGAGGACTAGCTTGCTAACTATCTCCAACTTTTCTTTCCAAACTATTATCACATTTTATTTGGATAAGCTTTGAGTCTTATTAGAAGCTGCTAGCAACTGCTTATTCAGGTCTTCTATATGTTGTTGCAGTGTTTGCACTTGTTCCTCTACCTTAGCTACCTTTTCTTGGAAAGGAGCGACCTCATTGAACTTCTGCTCTCATTTCTTGGCATCGTTCTTGAGGGCCTTCTTAGTGATTTTCTATTGATTGAAGGCCTCATCTAATAATTTTTTGGCCTATTCTACCCCAAGGAATTTTTCCTTGTAATAATTTACATTCAGATAAATCATTCCCATGCTCCCCTGGGCCTTGTTCCACTCATCCTCCATCGGCAGTTGGGTCATATCCTCTATAATTATTTTAGTTTGATAATCATCCAGAGCCATTTGTTTCTCAAAATTTTTTACTAGAGGATTCATCTTCATGGTAGACCTTTGCATGCTTATTGGGTCCAATATTGTCCCTTCTCGTACTCGGGCCATATCAGTAGCACTTGGAAAACTTCATGATTTTAGCCACATTGCAACATTTATCATGGCTTTATTCTTTTCTTAAATTTTGGCGATAGTAGAATTACTAGAAGAGGAGGTGTTTTGTATGGAATGAAGGCTCAACAGACTAGTGGAAAGGGGAAAAGGAGTGTGTGGTAGGGAGGATTCCAAGCTTACCTGTTGAGAGGGAGAACTAGTTGGGGTGCGATGAGGAGAAACCTATGGGAAATTATGAGGTGATGATGGTCTTGAAACCTATTTATCTCTTGACCAAGAGGGAGAAACTATATGGGAATGAGGGGAAGAGGAGGGATATCAAGGTTAATTGGATATTGAAGAAGCAAATTTCATGACATCGCCTTAAGGGCCTTTACTTGCAGTATATATCACTTTTAAAGCATGCATTCAAGGGGAAGTTTACAATAAGTAATCTATGTGAAATGAAGAAAAGTATATAATAAAAAGGTCATGGCTTCAAATTCATATTACAAAACATCCCCTTGAGGGCTTTACAAATGTGATACATTCAACTTTTACAATTTCCCAATGGATCTAGTCCTTTGGAATGAAGCCTTTAAGGCGATTTTAACATAAGTTGTGAAACTTGTTTCCCATGCCCAAGAGCCAATCTTGGGTTTGTCTTGAATTTTTTCCTTATCTCCTTAGCTCCTTCCCTCTATTGAGAATACCTGCACCTACACACATGAGATTTCAAGAGAGTCAGTAGCACCTGCATATCATAGAGAAAATCCTTAGAAACATGAAGAAAGTGGGGTCAATATCACAATATAAAAGTGATCTATGTGCATAAAAACTGATCTACAGTAAGCATGAACATCTTATAATATAATATAAATAATAATAACCAGATTTGGAAGCAATATTTAATGTAAAACTAAGCAGAAATAACAGTCGCTCCAGGGTGAGCCATGTAGACCTGCAACATTGGGGACTCCAAATCCTGAACCAAAAATCCTCCAAATGATCTTAAATTTAGACCAGAGGTTCATCTAGACATCCTAAGGAGGCCTATGGAGGAATTTCTCCAAAATTATCTACTATTTTGTGATCGTACCTATGAGTGCCATGGGCTGACTGCTAGCCGTCCCCAAGTGGGATGGTTACAAAATTGCGTTAGTTTTGTCACCTATGCCCTTAGGAATTGGTCCAAAATAGGGTCAGGATGTTTTAAATGAATGGGGATAAAAGGTTCTTCAATTTTTCTAGTTTTGGGTTCAACGGATCGAGCCTAGTTGCCCCTGAAATTGCCTTCTAAGCAAGGGGAGTTTCAAGGCCAAGGCGAGGTGAGTGTTTTGCAAAAATCTTGGGTATGAGTGGAGGTATAATTTGGTAGCACTTTGTTGCTCCAAATGCTATATTCCTCCCCTTTTTGGAATGAGGTTTTAGGCCTCCTTTTATAGCACAAAATGGCATCTAGGGCCAAATGACATATTTTCCATGCGAGGCAACTGATGCCACTTGTCCTAATTGCATCATTTAATTGAGGAGGGGAAGTTTGCCCCTTTGGGGCTCCCAATATACTGCCCTATAGTCCATTATCATTTACCCAATCAATATGTGGTGATTGTACATGCTAATGGTAGTCTTGGATTGCCATTTAGCACATCCTTTGACTTTTTCAAGGGTCTAGTTAGGGGTCGTCCCACCCAGGGACGGTTGCTGACGGTCGTCCTTGGGTGGTATGGTCACAAACTATGGCCATACTTGGGTGGGATGGTCACCAATAGGGACCCCAAAACTACCCTAGATTTCTAGGAACCCTCTAAAATAAGTTTTGGAGGGTTTTGGAAGCCTTTTTATAGCCTAGATGGGTGCCTAATAAGGCCATATGTTGTCGATAAGAGGGCATATGTAATGCATTAATAGTCTTATCTGATTTACATGATTTAGGTGTCTACAAATATTTTCCCCACTCCTTTTGTGAATTGGAGCCTTCAATTTCTTGTGATTCATCTAAATAAATTTCTGCTAGGTATTTCAAACATGAAATATCTACATCATCAAGTACCATTAGTGGCGTCTGCTCCTGAATTGGAGGCTCTCTTTGGGGAGTCTCCTCTATTGCTTTAGTTAGTTGCTCTTCCTTTTGTGCTTCTTCAACCACCTATTCTTCCTCTCATGTTTCTTGAGCAATGTGTTCTTCTTCCTGTGTCTCTTGAGCAATATATTCTTCCTACACCTGTTCAGATATGCCTTCTGAGTTTTCTCTTTGGTATTTATCTTCTGCTTTTTCTCGATCCTCTTCTTCCCCAAATTTTTCAAAAGAGGATTTGTGTATCTTTCTCTTCTTTCAGCCTTCCTCCTTTTCTCATTTCGCTTTTCTTTTCTTTAGCTCCAATGTTGGTTTCTTACATTTGAGTGGAGCAACCTCTTCAAACTCTATGTCTGATCCTGAACGTGGAAGATACACCCTACATTTTATTTTGGGAGCTTCGATTTGCTCAACCATAATTTCTTTCCCCCTTTGTTTTAGAATCCTTTTCTAACACTCTTGGGGGAATGCCACCTATTATGAGTGGGATTTCATCAAACAGAGTAGTAGACCAATTTTTATGGTGCTCATCATACTTAGTACAGAACCTTGTATCCATTTTGATCCCATACCTTATGAAGGTATTATTATGGCACCACATCTACCACTAGGTCATAATTTTGGATTCATCCCAGTTGTCTCCTATTTTCTTCATGTTATTGGATATCTTGGTGGTGATTCTATGGCCGGGTTAGAATATGGGTTGTAATCCATAATATGCTCATAGGCATCATGCCACGGATCTAGTGGCTACATTTTCTCGATGTGCCACTCTAGAGGTTGATCGTCACTATTATTTTTAGCCTACTTAATGTCCCAATCAGAGGCATGGAATTTTTGCAAGGGACTCTTGTTCAGGGTGGCTTGCCTTTTAGCTAATATGTCCTTAGGATCGTATTTCCACCTCTGTGGGAGCTCCACCAGCTTTAGGCTTCTCAACACTTCAACAATTTTTTGATGGTCTCCCTTATTTGAAATGGTCACCCCTTAAAATTGGAAAGGCATGAGGCAAGTTTGAGTCTTCTGAGAACCAGTACCAAATGTGTAATTTATAAATTCATGTTGCCTTACGTACTCCAAGACAAAGATCCATTTGGTGACATAGTAAGACAATAAGAAAGTTTTCTCAATGAATCCATAGAGCCTTATGATTACCCCTTGGATCAATGTGAACCGGTCACCTTCTTCTACATGAGGATGCCTCAGAGTTTCCTCCACTACTTTAGGAATCCTTGTCATGTGTCCTAGCACAATCTGCAGAGCAGGGCCTAGAAAATCCCTATTGAGTTGATAGTACAAACTATCACTCGAGATGAGTGGAGTCCATTCACATACACACAAATTCTCTCCTTGCACATACTTTTGAGGTACAGGTATCCAATTCAAAAAAATTTATTTAAAGAAGAAGAAAATCCAAACCAAATAAGAGGAATACCCAAAAGTATCTGGGGATTCTGTATGTAATTTTGATAGTCCCAAATGTAGCTGTTGAGCTAAGTAGGATGGTCATTCAAAGAAAAGAGGGACTTCTTTTGGATCCATGCATGTTTTATCATAAAACTTATAGATTGAAATACACTACACCACTGCAATTTTCCACCCATGAACTTGAAAATCATCTTCTAACCCTGCTATCATGGCTAGCATGAAGAAGATTTGTTTATTTTTGAACCTGGACAAAGGGATGGGATATTGGGGAAAGGAACCTTTGGGGAGCTCATTTTCAAGATTCTATTAAAGGAAAGCCCTAATGTTTGGGGTGTTCATATAAAAATTTGTGAAGTTAGTTGGATCAAACAAGATGGGTAGAACTGAGGGCTTATATCCTAGGGCAAAAACCACTCTAACTGTGTTGGTATCAATTGTAAATAGTGTTTCTCTTTCATAATTTCTTACACTCCTACTTTTTGCATTGTACAAATTTGCATTGCTCTAATTAACTTTAGACAGGGGTGGACCTAGGGGCATACATACTAGTAGAGCATAGAGTAATATAGGAAGTTACTCAGGTTTTAGGGAGAAGCATATGTTGCTAGTCTGGTCACTATGTCCTTGCAGATTTTTCTCAGACTCTTCCATGTCATCTTCATGTCTGTAATGTGGGTGTCAGGATCTATGAAGTTGCTTACTTTAACACTCGAACTCCTATTCTTCTTATAAGGTGCATATGTAGAGCCTAAAGTTATGGGGGTGGCCATTGTGATACTGCTATGGGGATGCTGCCTAAAAATTGTAGAACTCTCTAGGAGGTTTTCGGAATACAAGTAGTAGGAAACAAAATATGAAAAGAAGAGAGAAGGTGAAAATTTGCTCAATATAACACACTGTGTATGATCATGCTGAAAGATACACAATTAAAATGCTCAGGTGATGTGGAGTAATTTCTATTGGTAGTACGCATCTCAATGTGGATAATAGGAAAATAGGCTGATCCAACTTCTATAGGATAATTTCTATTGTAAACTATTTTGATAATAGGAAAATGACCGTTACCTTGAGGATAATAGTTTGACGATGTCTTCAGGTATATCCCATATTTTTTGGTGAAGTCAACCATCTTGGCTCCTATAAAGTGAGAGCCATTATCTATGACCAGGGCATCTGGGATGCCAAACCTTGTAATCAGACTTTCCACAAATTTGATTACCACTTCTTGGTCATTTCTTTTCATGGGTATTGCTTCAGACCATTTTGTGAAATAATCAGTAGTTGTGAGAATGTATTTATGACCTGCCAATGAATTTGGCTCTATGATGCCTATGAAATCCAAGCCCCATTGTTGGAATGGTTCTTCAACCTAAATGTTTTTTAGAGGTAATGGCGCATTTCTGTTCCTTCCTGTATATCTCTAACATTCTTCATAGTTTCTTATGATTTTGAAAGCATCTACAAAAATTATTGGCTAGTAGCATCCAATCCTGATTATTTTTAGTGTGGTAGTCCTCTCGAAGTAATGTCCTTATGATAGACCTCCATGAAATTCTTTTAAAAATTTTTGCTTCTGTTCTTCTAACACACATCGAAGCAATACTCCATCCAAGTTTTTCCTATATAACCCTTTCGGTAATAAAGTGTACTTCAGAGCTTGAATCTTGTATCTTCTTCTCTGGGAAGCATTCAAGTTGGCTAGACATATTCCATTCTAAAAATACCTGATTAATTCATCCGCCCAATCAAGTTGTTCTGAAGATTGATCTTCCTCTGGTATTGACTCTTGGGCCTGGCAAGCTACATAGTCCGTTGATGCTTGTTTTGCAAGTTCCTGGCATAATGCTCTGCCTCTGACTAGTTTGGATGGGTGTATTTCTATGTCATATTCTTGTATTTTAGTTACCTAGTTGGCTCTTGTATCACCGAGCTCTCCCTGCGTGATGAAGCTTCGTACATCAGGGTGAATTGTATAAACTATGATTTTGCTCTGTGATAAGAAGTGTCTAAAATTTTTTAGGGACTTCATGATAGCATAAATCTATTTTTCAATGAAATTATACTTTTCCTCATGTTCTTGCATATTTTGACTTAGAAAAGTGATAGGCCTTTCTTCATTGTCAACTCCTTTCTGAGTGAGTACTGTGACATAGCTTCCCTGTTCACCTATGGCATACAAGATAAAATCCTTGGAGTAGTTTGGATTTACCAAGATAGGAGCTTGAGCTATTTGCTCCTTGATCTGTTGAAAATATTCTTTTCTTGCATCATTCCATTTAAAAATGGCATCCTTTTTCAACAATTCAGTCATAGGTTTAACAATTTGCGTGAAATATGCTATGAATTTGCATACGAAATTGATTTGACCAAAAAATGACTGCAAGCCCTTTTTGTTTAAGGGGAGGGGAAGTTCCAACAAGGCTTTCACTCTATTGGGGTCTATGGCTAGACCCATTTTTGAAACTACATGGCCAAGTAGAATTCCCTCCTCTACGACGAAAATAGACTTTTTGGGGTTTATGGATATCCCAAACTCTCGGTATTTTTCCAGTACTCTCCTAAGGTGAGTTATATGATCTTCTTTCCTGTGAGAGAAAATAGTCATATCATCCAGGTATATCACTATTATCTTGTTCACAAGTTCTCCAAAGGCCACGTCCATAGCTCTTTGAAAAGTCACCCCAGCGTTTGATAACCCGAAGGGCATCCTTTGGTAAGAAAATGTTCCCCATTTGGTTGTGAACGTTGTTTTGAATTGGTCTTCATATTTGACCCATACCTGATTATACCCAGAGAAACCATCTAATAGAGAAAACCTTTTAGCTCTAGCCACTGTGTGCAAGATCTGATCGATTTGCGGGAGAGGGTAATGATCCTTGAGTGAAGCTTTGTTCAGATTGTGAAAGTCAACACATAGTCGAATATCTCCATTCTTATTTCTTATTGGTACCAAATTAGTGACCCATGTAGAGTGTTTGATTGGGTATACAATCTTAGCCTCTAGTAGTTTCAACAACTCTTGTTTCATCAACGCCTCTATTTTTGGATTTATTGGTCGTTGCTTTTGATGGAAAGGTTTAGCGCCTTCTTGAAGCTCGATTGTATGTTGGATTGTTTCTTTTGAGTACACCCTTAGATCACCATAGGTCCAAGAAATTGTGTCTAGAAATTCCTTACACAATTCTCTGATTTCATCCAGTTCTTTGTCTGTAGTTTTTACCCCTACTTTTATGGCTTTATCAGGTCCCATTTTCGCTTCCTTATATCTGTGTTTGTCTACTTTCATCTTGTGACCTATTGACCTATCATTGTTATCAAATAGAGACTCAAGTGTGACCAAACCCTTAGGGATGTGATTATTTTTCAACTGGATGACATTTGCCTCTTCTTCGTCTTCATTTACTCTATCATTGGAACAATTCATCTCATGAACTAGGAAGTCTACTATATGTTGATCATTCTCAAAAACCTGCCAGAAGGTATCCTTATCAAGTACAGAAGGCCTGTATATCAATCTGACTATTTTTTATTTTTGAATAACATTGCTTATAGGACAGAAGTTTGCTCCTACTGAAGCCAACAAATCTGCATGCGTATTTTTCTCTCTAGGGATTGCTTTCATGTTCAAGGATTCAAAATATTCTAGCAAATCCCAGACTTTATTCCTGTAAGCCTTAAGATAATGTTGTTTTCTTACACATTTCTTTGTCACTTGATTTACTATTAGCTCAGAATCGCCAAAAATTTACAATTGTTTAATACCCATTTTTTTTGCCTTTTTTAGACCTAAACAAAGTGCCTCGTATTCTGTTGCATTATTGGTGCAACTCCAGGTTAATCTATAAGAGAAGACTTTCTCTTCACCAGTTGGAGCGATTAGGACAATGCCTACTCCTGCTCCATTCTTGCATCTGGTGCCATCAAAGAAGAGTTTCCATAATTGATTAGTAGATATATCAGGTAGCGGGGAAGAAGTAGATTTGCTTTTCTCGGGCTTCTAAATGGTGTAACTTCCCAGATCTATTTCGATCATGGCATTGAAATCTAAGAGGGAAAACTGGTCTTCTTCTTGCAACTCATTAAGGGCTTCTTCCATGAGACTCAAATCTATCAGTTCTTCAGTCATCATGTTCACAGTAGCAGAGCTTTTCTCTTCTTCTCCAAGCTTCTCGACATGGAAGGTGGAGGGTTTTTCATTGAATATCTTCACCCTTCTACCTTTGAATGGAATTTTGAGGTGTGAAAAATCAAGAGATAGATATCCTCCTATTTTAGCAGTAAATTCTCTAGACAGGCACATGCCAAAATAAGGTTCCAAATCAACTACTACCACTTCTTGTATAACTGTAAGCTGAGGGAGTCTATGAAGAACAATAGGAATATCTTTAATCACACCTACTATTTTTATAGGGGTTTTGTCAAGTTGCAAGACTCCTGGAGTACTCCTGGTATATTCCATCCCCTTAATATTGCATACCACTTTACGCATAATAGTCGTTGTGGCTCCAGAGTCGATCATACAATTATGGACTACCCATCCTTCCATTTGGAGAGACAAATAGAAGGGAGGAGGTCTATTCTTTCCTGAGGTGGAAGTAAGACTCGCTTGGGCAGAGCTCAGTTTAACTGGATCTTTATCTTTGTTTTTCATAGATTTCAATGATTCTTGTAGTAGGTCTATCTATCCCGGGATCCGTAGGGCTTCATACATAGTGGCTTTGGAAGGAGTCTTCTTCATTTCTTCAACAATATTGAATGGAAGAGAATCAACACTTTTTTCTTTTACTGTCGTATCAAACCTATTCTTGTATCCCTGAGTAGCATCAACTCTTTGATGTTTAGTTAATGAAGGGTACCTCAACTTTTCCCTGGCTTGCTCTTGAGTTTCTGTCTCTTTAATCGAAGGTGTTTCTTTTCGGATCTCTCCTCCTTTTGGATCTAAATTTTGTGGAGGTCTCTTCTCAATAGGACTCTTTGTAGGCATAGGTACCTTTAAAGGATTAAGGTCCTTAGGATCAACCTAAAAATGTTTCTTTCCTAATCTAGTCAGAACTGAGACTTGTTCTAGAGAGGGCATCATAAAATTTTGATCATCTTCTCTGATTATGTTTACTTGACCTTTGAGGGACCTTTTTGCCTTTTCTGTAGCCACTTTCTAGACCTGATGTTGATGAATCATGCAAGCAGTTTCACCGTGAGGATCATTGCATGTAGAACACCAGAAGGATGATTCTGGTGAAGCATTTCTGGGTCCACCTTCTTCATTAGCGTAAACTATATTTTTTTTTCATAGTTTCACCCACTGGTGGAGGCTTGATCTCTGGTTACTTGTGGATAACATCTCGGTTGAGAGTTTCTTTCCGCTTCTCTTCACTCCATAGATATGAATTTGTTTGACAGAGTCTTGTACGAGGCTTGCAAATCTTGCAAGATCGCCAGTTGGGTGTCTTGAGTAGACGTGTTTGCTATTGGGGAAGGTGCAGGGATAGGAGGGAGCATCGAAAGGGGAGGGGGTGCTGGTAGAAGTGGGATGCTCGGCTATCCATTCCATTTGGGAAGACCAGCGTTAGGATCTGCAGGGGGAATTGGGAAAGCAGCACTTGAAATTTGGGGGAAATTTGGAAAAATGGGTGGAATCATCTTTGAAGGGAATCTTCCTATGGCGATCAAATATTTTTTTGCTTTCTGTGCTTCTTGATAGATTTTAGGAAAGGTTGTCACTCGAGATTGTCTGATGGCCATACTTATTTCTGAATTGAAGGCTCTCAAATAGAAGTATATAGCTCCTTCTGGCACTGGTCTCAGACCATCAGGGACTCTCTTCCAGGTTTGACTGAACCTAATATTGAAATCTACGATCTCCTCTTGAGGATGTTTTTGAATGGCATTGAACTGATTCAACAATGAAAAGGGATCTGCATGCTCATTAAAATCTTCCACCAATTTACCAGCAAGTTGGGCCTAGGTAGAGATAGTCTGGTTGTCAAGAGATCTGTACCAGTAGAGCATTTTTCCTTTTAGGGAAATAATCAGTAGCCTAATCATCATGTCTTCCTCTATGATGTCATATATTGGTGCTAATGCGGCCACATCTAAGCAATGTTCATACGCTGTCTTTCTGGTACCATCATACTAGGGTAGCGCTTTCAGAGCCGCTACTGGTATTGGGTGTTGGACTACAAGATTCAAAGGGCCCGTATGATTCCACAAAGGGTAGGGCAGAACTAGTAGATTTCTAGCCATTGTAGTTGTGTTGGTAACTAGAGCTAAAGTTTCGTTAGCAGTAGTGCTAAGGAAGGCTGCACAAGAAGTGTGTGCTTGTCTTGTATTGCTATCTTGAGTTGAAAGTGTTCTAGCAACCAAAATTGGGTTAGCTCGAAGGCTACCAAGATGTAGTTCGAAGAACTCTATGGGTTCTTCTAAATTTTTTGCTTTAGATCTGGTTATCATAAAGATGGTTCATAACCAGATGTTGGGTAAGGATTTTTTTAGGGTTCCTTTCTGGTGCGGAGTCGCCAGGTGATAATAGAAAAGTAAACAGGGCAAAGGCTTCACCGAGACTTTGATCTGTATATAATGCGTGGGATTTGGGTCCCACCGGGCATGCCAAAAACTATTGGAATGAAATCTGCCTTAGGTTATAATTTGCATCCAAGACTTCGTCAACATTGAATGACCAGGCCTAAACTAGGTTTGCCTGGTTCGATCTCTAGAGAAGGTTGGTTCCTTGCTTTTATAGGAAAATGGGAGAGAGAAAGGAATGCTTAAAGAGAGGGAAATATAGCCAATGCCATGAGAATAATATGGTACAGATTAAGCAACAACATAGTACTAATTCAACCTTTTGCAAAAAAGCATAATAAGACTCAACACATAGAAGCTAAGATCGTTCAGCGTATATTTAACTTCTAAGCAGTTTATCCATGAAGTAAATTGTAGATCTAATAGAACATTTAATACAGAAATTCAGCTTAAGAATTAATGTATGATACATTCAACATAGATTTAAACTTAGCAATAGACAATCACATACATACTTGCACACCAAATGAGCTCAGAACCAGGGTGAATGATCTCTATTAATATTTTAGAATTCTGAATACATAGCCTTGTAAACACCTAAGAGCCGACCATGAAATTAGGTCGCTCATCCTATATATAGAGTTTTACATAACAGAAAACTGAAAGTTGTTACAACAGACTGCCCGCAGGCTTATTCTAGCAAAGGAGTGGTTAAAGATCAAGATATTTCTTGTTACAGAGATATTCTTTTAGCCACGACGTTTCTTAACCAAAAAGGTTACGATATTCTTGTTACAGAGATCTTCTCCACTTCCTTTTAGAGATCATGGTTTGCTTGTTCTTCAAAATGTCGCGCTATCATGACTTTTCTCCTTGGCTCGTGCCTGGCTCTCCAAAATGTCGCGCCATCGTGACTCTTCTTCTTTGTTGGTTGTTGGCTCTCCAAAATATCATGCTATCATGACTCTTCTTCTTTGCTAGTTTCTAGCTCTCCAAAATGTCGTGCTATCATGACTCTTCTTCTTTGTTGGTTGCTAGCTCTCCAAAATATCGTGCTATCATGACTCTTCTTCTTTTTTGGTTTTTGGCTCTCCAAAATGTCGTGCTATCATGACTCTTCTTCTTTGTTGGCTACTAGCTCTCCAAAATGTCGTGCTATCATGACTCTTCTTCCTTATAAAAATTTGAGGAGAGTACCTTTATTTCCTTGGGTGTTGTTATTTTTACCAACAAATCCTTTGCAGTATATGATGAGTAAGACATATCATAATACACGTACTGTGAAGTGGATCATGCTACCAATAAAATTCAATTTGGAATTCATAAGATTAAAGTCCATTAATGGAAAATTTATAGCAGATCAATTGGTTGAGGTGCCTCTCAAAAATAGTAGGCCCCTCACCATAGAGCTTCCTGATGATGTAGTCTTTGCCTTATTAGAAGCACCCGAACCTAAATAACTGGACAACAAAGCTGATATGACCTTGTTCTTTGATGGTTTGAAGTGTGAGCAAGGGGGTGGTGCAGGAATAGTGTTGTTCATGACACAAGGAGCTCCAATGTCCTTTTCATTCAATTTGGACTTTCTTTGCACTAAAAACAACATTAAATATGAAGCCCTAATTTTGGGTCTCCAAAAAACTGTCACCATGAAGATAAAAATATTGAATATCTTTGGTGACTCCCTTCTCATTGTGAATCAATTTAAGGGACTACTTCAATGTCAATGTATGGTATTGAAATCTTACAAGGATCTTGTTGACACATATCTAGATCGACTAGAATGGTATGACATCAAGACAATACCTCATTCATCCAATAGATTTGTAGACACAATGGCATATTTGGGATCTCTAATCCCTCAGATTTCATTTGTCAATTTCACTACCATCCATGTAAATATGTTGTCACATTCTTATGTGCAACGCAAATAATTGGATAATAGAGTCAATAAACATGATTCATGTAGAACCAAACCATGAGTGGTTCTACAAAGCCAAAGACTTTCTAAAAAGAGCATCCTGGGGTATTTTATCTCGTAGGATTCGACAGGGAGTGGTACTATAATTCACCACAGGGTTTTTTTCTAATTTGCATTTTCCAATGTAGAACTGTAGGGATAGCATGTTGTCTTATCAGTCGAGGCTGAAGCTTATCATAACTGGACATCACAGATATGTGACTTCCTTAGACTTGGTATAATCCCTCAGGGATTGTCGCATGTCGCAAGATGCACATTCAAGTAGAAAGCAATAAAGTATGTCTTGTTAGAAGACATCCTATATCGTAGAAGCTATGATGGAGTTCTCCTTCATTTTCTTGAGCCCCAAGAGTCATCTTAGGCAAATTTAGAAGCTCACAATGGTACATGCGATGGCCATTTAAGCAACATGGCTATCGTTAAGCGCATCCTTCATATGGGTTATTATTGGCCCACTATGGAGAAGGATTGCAATGTGTATGTCAGGAAATTCATTAAATGTTAGTATCATGCTAATCTTACACACCTGCCATCACAGGCCTTACATCCCAATCAAGCGATTTGGCCATTTTATCAATGGGGATTTGATCTCATCAGTAATATGTCTCCTCCGTCATCAGGTCAACATACTTTTATTATCATGGATACTAAATATTTCACTAAATAAGTGGAGGCTATTCCCTTAACAACGACAATCGAAGTGCGTATTGCTGATTTTATACTCACCAATATCATTAGTCATTTTGGGATACCATCCAAGATAGTTTCATATAATGGAACATCATTTAAGAACAAAACTATAAGGGGTTTGACGTCTAAATATAGAATCAAATATAGTTTTGCAAATCCTTATTATCCATAAGAAAATGGGAAGGTTGAAGCTTCAAATAAGATAGTGGTCTCCTTCTTGAAAAATATGGTACAAGAGCACCACAAATATTGGCATATTCAGCTTCCCCTTGCATTATGGGCTTACAGGACTATTATTCAGACACCCACTAGGGCAACTCCATTTTCACTAGTATATGGCACTGATGCCATTATGCCCCTAGAGTTATAAATTCCAACATTATGCATCACATTGAGAGAGTTCATTGATGACAAAACTACGTGGCAAGCTCACCTAGATCAATTGATGCTACTTGATGAACATCACGTGAATGCCCTTGAGCATGTTTGCATTTATCAAGAGCACTTAAAAAGAGCTTACAATAGCAAATTCCATCTGAGAGACTTTGAGGTTGGTGATCTTGTGCTGAAAGAGAACCAACATAACTCAAATTTACCACCAAAAATGTGAGACAAATTCATGGCTAACTGGTTAGGTCCTTATATGATCTCAAAAAATATTGGACCTAAGACATATTGCTTGACATCACTTGGAGGAATTGAAGAGCCTGAGCCTCTCAATATCCTTCATCTTAAAGAATTATATGCCTAAGAACCAAAAAAGGCTCCAAAGGCATTTGTAAGCCCTTTGGTCACTCAGAAAAGGCTCCAAGGGTTTCTCAAAACCACTTGGTCAATCCCAAAAGGCTCCAAGGGTTTCTCAAAACTGCTTGGTCAATCCCAAAAAGCTCCAAGGGTTTCTCAAAACTACTTGGTCAATCCCAAAAGGCTCCAAGGGTTTCTCAAAACCGCTTGGTCAATCCTAAAATGCTCCAAGGGTTTTCTAAAAACCACTTGGTCAATCCTAAAAAGCTCCAAAGATGTTTGTCAGCTCTTTGGTCAAAACTAAATGTTAAAATCCATAAAAATTTGGAAAAATATCAAAAATAAAAAACATTTGCATTTTATTTGCATCATTGCATTGCATTTCATTTTGCACTTCATTATATTGTATTAGGACAAATGGTGTTAACAATTTTACAAATGACACCACATGTGTATTTCAATTATGCATCTATGCACTATCATTATCATTTATCACCCTTGTGAGTAATTGTGTTTTTCAACACAACCCAAAATGTTGCTATGAAGAATATACTAGGATTTTATGGTCATTCAACCATACCTAGAGGTCTTATCAAGAGTTGATAGAAAGCTTGCTTTTCTTTTGTAGTTGAGGTCTAGTTAGTATAGCCTTTAGCATATCAAAATTCTATCACTAATCAACAAATTAAACAATCCTAACAAGGACTAGGGGAAGATGAAAGCCACGAAGTAGGACCAAGTATCCTAAGGTGAAAAGAGTTATTATTGCTTATCCCCCTGTGCAGATGGTATGGGAAATGTTGGTAATTGGCAAAATGACAAGTTTGTTCCCTACCTAGAATCCCTTGCTTACATTAAAATGAGCAATATTCTAGAGTGATATCCCATATCAATCCTCCATATTGATACCCTAGATCGATATCATATATTGACATCCCAGATTTATATCCCATATTGATATCATAAGATCGATATCCTCACTCGATATCCCAAAAATAGTTTTCCAAAGTAAAATCCCAAAAGGAAGTTTTTGAAGCAAAAATATCAAATATAAATTCCAAAAAGTCAGATAAAATGAAGATCAAATTGTACAAAGAAAGTAAAATCAATATCAAATTTCTTTCTCAAGAAAAAGTAAAGAGTACAAAATAAATAGTTATTTTTATCACTATAGTACAAAAATAAATAATGATTTTTATCACTTTATATGAGCAAGTATCCCAAAAAATTAAAGAAAATAAGGGAGTGAACTTGAATCCATGGAATTGCTAGCACTATTGTACCTTACGCATGATGATATGTTTGATGTATTAGCACCTCGCTTATGTATAGACCAATGTTTAAATTTGGAAGAGCTAGCTTCAGGTGTCCTGTATTGCCTAGTTGTCTAGTCCAACTAAAATCTAAACCTAGGATTGGATAAACATTTGCGGACCCCAAATCTTAGCAATGGGCTGAAAGAATCCTGCTTGACATTAGGGTATGCTTGTGCTTTATCTTAATATACTCATTTACACACATCAGGATATGCTTGTGTCTTACATTTCATAAGTCTAGTATGGTTCGTATACAACATTTGATAATTCAACTAGGGTGCTTGAGTCTCATGGTAAACCTCAAAAATTACCAAATAGCAACAATTAAATTTTCAAATGCAATCATCAACCATCAATTTATTTTTATGAGATTTTGTTTATTATAATTATTTGTATTATATGATTAGATAACAGATGGATGTCAAAAATGATATTTAGATAGCCACTAATTATATCATACATATTATTTTAATTCACAAAATCTTATAAACAGAAAACATATATTATTACATCTCACATATGGGTGTATTATCTTTCACAAAGATATAAATCAACTACAATCCATGATTGTTATACATTCGATGGTGTCATCCATTAGATTGTTAAAACCACATATCATATTGCATACATTGTGTTTTAAGTGATTAAAACATACATGTCCAGTTACAATAGCTCAATATCATAAAAAATACATGCAATACATGCAAGGCATGAATTATGTCATAGCAGTGTAAAGTAAATGCATACAAGTGAAGTAGATCAAAACTACATTAAACATCAAACATTGCATTTGTATACATAATAATCATAAAATTAGTCCATATACACATGTATATCACTGCATCCACATCATCTAACTAGTGCATGTCATCCATACATCACATCATATAGCAATAAATCAAATATTTGCATTACATCCATATGCATATCATAAAATATAAATAATGAAACACATAAAATCCACAAATATAATGAGTCTCAAATGATAGATCATATATATATATATATATATATATATATATATATATATATATATATATATATATATATATATATATATATATATATATATATGTGTGTGTGTGTGTGTGTGAAAATAATAATAATAATGTGCAATACATCGGCATGGTCAAAATATCCATAGGCTACAATTGTGTAGGTCCTCGACCTTACACTCAAAACTTGTACAAAAAGAGTATCTCTAAATATCTATACTAAATAGGGTTTTTACCCCCAGTCTATGAGACACCTCCATTGCTTCTGCCATCCCTGTGAGTCCTCTGTGAGCTAGCACCATGAGTACTTGAGGACCTGTGAGTCCTCTCAGTATTGTGCATCCTGTGGCTTGAGCTGGCAGAAGATTGCCCTATATCCCTAGTCCTGGTCTTATTTCGTTGAGTCCCTATAGTGTGGGTATCCCTTGGTACCTACCCACCTATCAGTATGATGTGGCCCTTCAACTAGGAGATGTGAGTTGCATGCACTGTATCTCGCTCATTACCCTCCTCCACGAGGGAACAAAGACTCCTCATCTCTTCCATAGGATCATGACCTAATGGTAGTAAAGAATATGGTGTTGTCGAAGGCGGTATGACAACCTATGTAGATGAGGGCTCACCCATTGTTTTCCTCAATAATTCCCTCTTAGTAGTCATGGCACTCAACTATGCCTGTGCCACATCCTGTTGGCTAGTAAGTTGTGCAATTTGAGTGTCTACAGTGGTAGTCTGTGCATGGATATTTGTCCTCTTCTGATCATATCCCTACCACTGCCTCTCCCCACATGCTAGCTTCACCTCTAAAGTGGTGATAGAAGTATCCCTATGCAGTATCTACGTTTGTAGTCTCCCAACCTAGATCTAGAGGTCGGTAATCTAGGATCTCAACTACCCAACCCCATTTTCTAGAGGTGCCTTGCCCTCCTATAATACCTCCTCCTATACCTCCACTTGTGGGCCATCCTCTATAGCGACCACTAAGCCCCAGCACCCTCTATCCTCTATCAGGTCCTACACCCATGAGGGTCCACATCTGTGCCCTCTACTATGAATCCTCTAGTTGGTCAACCTAGAGGACCCTTTTCATGCCACTAGAAGTCAGCCCACCAACCATCATAGTAAGGAGTAGTGCCTACATCTGTCTGGTCTGACTCCTAAAATTCATCATCCTCATCCCCTAGTGGAGCCACCTAGGGCCAAGTCAGGTTCCACTCGAGTACCAAGTGTTTGTAGATGAGTGGAAACTCTAGGAAATCTTACCTAATCCTAGACAACCTCAACACACAAGAGTAAAAGTGATACTCATGAATGTCGACCTTCTAAACGATGACCCATCTATCTCTACGTACCCGATGCAGGTACCTGTCTGCCTATGTCCATGCTGGATGGTCCATATACAGTTACCATTGTATGTTTTAAGTGTGGAGCTATACAAATCTTCCAATGTAATACTCTAGGTCTCCTACATGAGATCTACTCCTGAAGCCCTCTCGCTCCTAGGTCCATTAGGTGGCATAGCACTTACGCACATCAAAAATCTTAGTAATAGTCATATGTAAATTGAAGAGGCACTCAATAAGGTTGTAGTACCAACACCAAACCTAGATGAGGATGCTACAGCTAATGCCAACTCTGCTCCGATGTGTGATCTGATACAACTCATGGTAGAGCTATGCTAGCAGGGTGCTCCCCCATGATAGAATGAGAGGATCTCGAGTCAAGCTGACCATCACTTCTTTGGTTCAATCCAAGAGGTTCCAAGGGAACATCACATCTAAATAATCCAAGAGTACTATTTGGATAATTAGGAGCATGAACACAACCTCCCACTGTGAGAATAATTGAGCCTCGAACTACTCTCTGACGTGGATGCCCCCAAGGGAATTACGGTCATGTGCCTCAGTACTTCGATCACCAAACATGGAATCAAATACAACCCTCCTGGCCATGGTCAGAGGAGACGTGATAGGCGTACCATCAATCGACATATAAAATATGTGGTACACATCCTCCAAGGTAACAGTTATTTCACCCATCGATAGGTGAAATGTGTTGGTCCATGCATCCTAATGATGGGCCAAGGCAGTCTAATATCCTTGATCTATCTGAATGGTGGGGAGGTCCAAGATGTAACCAAACCCCATAGCAAAGAACCACTCTCACTCCCTAGCAGTGAGATCACCACGAAGGTTGCAAAGGAGATCAGTCTCCCTCGCTTTGTTGGTCAAAGTTTGAGTGGCATAAAAAATAATAAAAAATAAAAACAAATAAAAAATACATAAAAATACAAAAACATTTAAAAACATGATCAAAAATTTCAAAAAAATTAAAATAGCATTCCAAAAATGCAACAAATGGCATTAAGTGCCTCAAAATTCATGAAAAATCAAAAAATTGAAAAAATTCTACAAAATTTGGGCACCACGGGTCGAAACCGTGGCCGACCCAACAGTCAAAAATTTGACCATTGGGATTTGAACCCCACCACGGTTGATAACTGTGACATCCAATTTTCCAATTAGGGGTTGTGGCTGCCACCTGCGGCTAGGGAGCGAACCCTAAACAGGTCTGACATTCCTATAAAAACCCCCTAAAAATTAAATCTACCCTCCCATATAACTAACATACGCTAAACCCTAACTATAGTTAAGTTTGTTACCAACGTTTTAGTGTAGTTCATTTACTGATTAATTAATGAGGTTAATTTTACATCTAGTAAATGACATACAAGGTCTCAGTTTTTGAGTTACCTTAGAAGCACTGACTGCTACACTAGTCAATGATTTGGTTTGATCGGCCATCAGTGCAGCTAAGCAGGGAATGTGTCAGGTTTTTGGCAGCGTTCTGTGTCAAATTTCAATTTTTACCTTTCAGAGCTCTCAGATTTACTAGAAGATGCAAGTGAATAATAAAAATTTTACAAAGTGAAAAATCTTATATAATTTTCCAAATTGACATGGCCCACGGTTGACATCCGTGGTCCCCAAATTAGGGTTTTCCACTCATTGTTGACATCCATGGTCAATAAATTGGCCTACATTTGATAGGCATGGTTAGCAAACCGTATTAATTGCTCTAAATTCCCACTATGGAGAACTCAGACCAGAAGTGCATGAGAAAATATAAAATGAGCCAAACAAAGCACAACATTAGAAAATGTCATCATAAGGCAAAATAAAATAACTAGCTAATATTACAAAGTACATTCAACTAAGGTATTCGCTGTGACAATTATTTCATAGAGCGTCGCACCTCCCAACCAAATAAACAAATTCAATTCAAAAATAACAAAAATAAATCAAATAAATCAAAATCCAAATGCACCTCGTATTCAATTATTTACCCTATACACTTGGCGATTGCAGCGACTTGCGATCCATGCAATCCGGCAAGATGAGTAAATTACCATAAGGACATTTGGGGTAAATTTGTCATTCCTGAATGGTTGTCTCATTTCAATCCCTATGAAGGCCTACATAGCCAAACTACTCCATGGGAATGAGATATTCATCACAATTCTCCTATGACACTTTTCAATATATCATCGACATTATGATTCACTACAAGCCTAATAGACATTGCTATAATTTTTATTTCCTAAGAAGGCCTTCATGGTTGGATTGCTCCACGGGATAGGAATATGCAATTATTCTAAATGGTATAATCATAGATTACTAGGCCTTGCCAAGTATTCAAATGCTAAATCTTATTTTTTTCAAGATTATTAGTAGTGGTCAAGCTACCTCATCGCTTCATTTATTGTCATTACCCTCATTGACTCGCCGCTTGAGGGGGTAATCATAATATCAAATCATAATCAAAGGAAACAAAAGATCCCTTGATCTTGTCAAAATTATGTTCATCCTTGTGAATCATTGCCAAACACTATCATAAGATTACCCCTTTGCTTGGGAAAAATAACAAATATGATAATTAGTTTGTAATTCCCATCCTTTTAGATTGACAGGCACGAAAGCCTACTTGCCATTGATGCTATCCGAATGTCTGATGTCGAGTGCAAAAATTTTCAAATTTAAGCCTTTCAACTAGTTGGAAGTAGTTATTCGAGGATGGTATCTGATGTTGATCAGATCGATGATCATCATTCAATCTATGGCATTGTTTTAGGAGGTCTAGTTTTAGTCAGTGTTGTTCAAAATCACAACACATCTCAAAAGGGGTATATGTAGACACCTAAAACATGTCATGAAGAGACAACTAATCATATGGGACATGCTAAAAGACCATATGGAGAATCTTTGGACAAATCCCAGGTATAGCAATGGTTTTTACCACTCAATTGGGCACTTTTTCCTAGTCAGTTCTAATCACTGCTGACACCTATGGTTAGCGGTGATCACCGTTCCTGTTAACCATGGTCAACACTCAAAATTAGTTGGCCTTCATCCGATCTAAAGTTGGTTGCAACAGCCAATTAGTTACAGATTTGAGTAGTTTGAGCAAGGAAGGTTCTAGATCCTTCCATCCAACTGGATCAACTACCCAATCTTGATATTGGCTTCATGAGGAAGCCACCCCTAGCCCTAGGCCAATGCTATAATATCCCCCTATGAATTGGGGATATTTATAGAGATAAGGATGATAAATTGAGAAACGAATCCCTATCGAATTACATAAGCAACTTCATACATTGGGAGGGATACTTTTGCTACCAGTTGGAGATCAGTTTATCATGGAAGCCCTAGAAGCCTAGGAGAGCCAAGAAATGTTAATCCGTGCAATTGGTGCACAATATGAAAAATTCAACTGCTAAACCTGTTAGAGGACATAGAGGCTACCCTTGGACATCAATTTGATAGGGTGGATCAAAGAGGAAGCTCTGATTTAGAGGTAAAATATACTCAGATCTCCACCGTGGCTCTCAACCATGGTTAATAGTGCCACCCATGCATCAAACCTGCAGTCAACAAACTAGGGGATATTCCCTTGTTTTTCCTTTTGTAGATTAGTTAGTTAGGTTAGATTAGTCTTATTACTAGTTTAATTAGCAATTTAGAGACCTTGATAGATAGATTAATGGTTTTTATGCATATTGCTTTCATTGTAGCAATTAACACTCTAATGGGTCTTTTTCATGCTTCCCCAGGCCATTAGATAGTTAGATGTGCTTTAGCTTATATTTTTTATGGTAATCTTTACATGATTTGCATAGTTTTAGCATCTTTCTTGCATTTTCTTGATTATTTCTAGTCATGATATCTTTTGATATATTTTCCTCTAAAAGCCTCATCAAGAGAGGCCTCCTTTGCTTTTAACATGCTTCTTGTTGTTTCTTGACTGCAATATTAACAGGGTCATGTCATTCAATGCAACAAATACCTCTAATCATGGAGAAGAGGATCATAGACACCCTAGAGTAGTTTGTGTCACCCTAGAAGGTATTTTATTCACATCTACCCTTGAGAGGGATTAGATCTGTTGTAATTGAAGTATCAAAATGGGTATCCCTAAGAGGGATGAATATGTAACTTGACTCAATTTGGAATTAATAAAGATTCTTGAATTCTATTTCCTTTTTGTGGTCAATTGGTTCATGTTCATTTGTTATCTTTTATAAATTACAATAGATTGCACTAGGTGTGGAGCCATTTTTGGTGGTTACACACATCTTAAAATAAATTTTAAAAATTAAAAAATGATACTACATAGTAGTCTTAGTTCCCTAAGCAAAAATTTTCCCTTGTTATCCTATTATGCGCATGGTCTAGAATTCTAATAATTAGAAAAAGGGTAAGCTCCCCCCTACCTGAATAAAATTCCTTGCTCCTTGTCTAATATGAGTAAGTATCCCAAAAAAGAAAAAGTAAAAGAAAAATAAAGAAAAGAAAATAAATAAGAAGTAGTTTTACTACAAAAGTAATAAAATTCTCTTGTTAAAAAATGAACAAGAAATCCCTATTCCAAGAAATCAAATGAAAAGAAGGGGGTAATGATCTTGAATCCCTAGAATTCATCAGTTATTTGAAAACCATGGGGTGATCCTCATTATAGATTTGGTGGCATCAAGCTTACTTGGCAATGGCAATATCCTTACACGTGGTGACATGTCTATCATATTAGTGACCTTCTTTTATACGGACCAATATCCACTTGTGGATTAGCTAGATTTTGGTGACTTGACTTACATAGTAGTTCAGTACTATTGCATGCATAAAATCATGGTTAATGAATCTTGGACTTGCAGCCACATTGGTTCATAAAAGTTGGCTTGTATCATTACCTTGCTCAAAATCGGTAAATCAATTTCACAAGCATACACATTTTATCCTTGATATATTTTGTATCATTATGACAAATCACGATGGATAATGAATTCACAAATCACATAATGGTTCTTGATAAATTTAACTGTCTTGGAAATAATTTAAAATATTTCTTTGAAATTTGTTAGAAAATATTAGTTTATAACTATTCACATTAATCTATATCACTTCATTTTTGCAATTACATACATATATTATCTTCAAAATCTTCAAACATGTGACAAAATGATTTATTCCAAAAGAAATTGCATTTCTAAAAAGCACACATCATCTTATCATGCATTGCATTTTGACTTCGCGATGATGGTATAATTCCTAGTAATTATTTTTCTCAAATTTCACACTAGGAATTCTATGCCTAGCACAAGTCATCCTTCCCAAATTTTCATGCTTAAATCAATTTATATACATCACAAATACAATCTTTATCAACCTATGTTCTCAAAATCAATTTCTTTTAAAATCAACATCTTATTTCATCATCATGAGCCTCAAGGTCACTCTTGAGCCCTACAAACTTTCTTATTATTAGCAATACAAAACTTCCTCACAATAGGATCCACTCCATGACCTAGTGAGCATCGACCTCCACCAAAGATCATATAACAACACAACATCCTTTGAGATTCATTGCTAATCTATAAATTCTATCATCATACAAAAAACATATTTTTCAAAAATACATTTTACAAGAATCATTTTATTTTATGTTAAGCATGATCAAAATATTCAAAGCATGATTACAAGAAATTCAAACATTATAAGCAAATGCAATAAATCATACAAATAAATCACACAAAGTTGCATAGACAAAATAAATATCAATATATATATATATATATATCTCAAAATATGTGTACAAAATGAAGTCAACTAATATGCTACAATATCCAACATCAACATACTCAGTCACTAAGGTATATAGCAAAAACCATAGCATAGACCCATATCTATCCTCTAGAAGCCCTAGAGCTCTCAGCATCATCATCCCCACCAGGGGGTCACGATGGTCAAAATGCTGGCACCCTAGTAGTAGTAGTTGTCCTAGAGGTTAACTAAGATATTTATATCGAGCAAGTGGAAGGCTCATATACCTCAATAAATGGCTACATCTGACCCACCAGCATAGTTTTAAAGTAAAATACCTGATATAAAGTTGCCAACCTAATAGCCTAAACTAGGTCATCACCAGAACTACTCTTATATTGGGTCATATAGGAATATATAGTAGTAGGAACCACATATACCTTAGCCACCTGAGCCCATGACTGTGTGAGCTCTATCTCTAGAGTCTAAATATTGGTACTTAGACACATCCTCTATCTCTAGAGTCTAAATATGAGTCTTTAGACTTACATTCTCTGCCTGTAGAGCTGCCATATCACTGCTCTTTCCCTCCTCTATCATGATGCCCTTATTGGGCGATTCAGGTCTCCTTTCCTACTAAGAAGATGCTCTCCTATCCTCCCTCCATCCCCTAGATTCCTCTCTAGTCCTAGGTGCTCTATACCACCTCAAAAAACTCTAGTGTCCTCCTTTGGTGCAAGGTCTCCCTATCCTAGGGGGTACCTATGTTCTTATTTGTTTCTACTACTCACCAGTAGTACGTCACTATCGATGAACCTACTCAACTACCTACTAGATTTCACTCTTCATCTTGGCTAGCCATGTAGGTCAAAAGTTGGTGTACCACTATCGGTACTTGCTAGTCACTCTAGCAGCATATCCCTCTATCATGGTTGCCACATCATTGTCTATTTTAGGGTCCATAAATTGAGCCATGTTGGAAGCACCACTAACTTTCATGTGGTCCCAATTCACCCTAGAAAATGTGACATCCCTAGTCCTAGGAATATCTTGTTGTAGTCCAAACTAGCATAGAACTCAGTCCATGCGGTGTGGCTCTACCTCTCCCTGCTCCATCTGCATCCAAATGACTCACCTCATGTGAGCTAGCTCATAACCATCCTCTCCCCATACCTATAGCTCTCTCCAGTGTCTCTACCATATTTCCTCTACTATCATATCATCAAATAACCTCCTCATTGTATTGAGGTTGACCCACCCATGGTACCCTCTGTGCAAATACCAATAGAACACCTTGGGCCTCCCATCCTCCATTTGGGTCTCCCATCCTTTGTCTATATCAAAGGTAACCCTGCAGGTATCTTGATAGCCATGTGCTCCTAACACCATACCTGTAGGAAGGAGGTAAGTACTAATGCCTTATCCCCTTTATAGACAACCCTGTGCAACATCTTGTATAACCTGCATAGAATGTACGGACCCAAGGCAAACCATACACTTTGGTTCCTCATGTCATAGATGACCTCTACCAAATTCCATGGTAAGTTGTAACTACTGAGATGACATAGTAAAATTCCTACCACTATACCACTCAAAACCACTATCAGCCTAGAGACCCCCTTCATCTCTCCAAGCTTCTCAATGTTGATCTCGTCCTTCTTTAGTAAGAAACTCGGATCTCCAATCAATATCTGCATCGTCTAGCCCTTGTTTCTAGAAGGAGATATAAACATACCTCTAATAGGTTTCCTAAGGATCCTCCAAACATCCTCTAATGTGGGAATCATCTCCCCTATTAGTAGCCAGAAGCAAGATAATCCTAGATACCATCTCTCAGCCAATGTTGTAAGTAGATTCACGTCTACTAGAATTTATGGTATCTTTGCCACATGTATCAACCCAACTACCTCTATATTGGTCCTCTCTCCATATAAAATATCACCCAAGTCTACCTGGAGACTACCATACCTCCACTCCCTATTTTTCAAAGTTTGTTTCTGTTAACAAATAAAGCAACAAAAATTTAAAGTTAGTAATTGAACTTAATATTTCAATATCAGATCTAAATTTACAATATCGTACATAATTGGCCAATATCAGATCTATTTCTATGATATTGTACTCTCTAATATCATCTAAATGAGCTTGATATTGATAAATATCATACCCATTTTTGATAATATCGACAAGTCCGATATTGCTGAAATCGATCTGATATTGTTGAATTGATCTAATCTTGATGGTGCAACTGCGCGACGATGGTCTTGCCCTAAAAATCCAAATTTAAACTAAATTAAATGTAAAAACATGAAATTCCTAATCTAAATAGGTGTCGAATCCTAGTCCTCGCTCAAAATTCATCTACATGATGTATAGCCTCTGCCATATTTTTCTCCTCAGAGCACCAAACTAGAAAATAGTAAAAAGCAAATGAATTAGGTTTTGCATATAATTTTTCTATTTTATTCATTTTACCCTCAATTCAAAAATTTTGATTTTTCCACCAAGCATAGAATTTGGCATAAAAAATTGAATGGGGTATCACATCTAAGTAGTTTTCAGTAAAACTTCAAACCTTAATAATTTTTGCAATAAATTTTTGCTTTCTTGTAAAGCATGCTATCTTTTTCTTTAATGCACTTTTTTTCAAAAATGCACTAAAGAGGGGGCAAAATGTAAAACCCTAAAATTCATCCTAAGTCAAAAATATTAAAAAAAGTAATCAAAACAACTTCCTAACCATTTGCCTCAATTTTTGTGCCTTCTTGATGATATTGGCTCTATTTGACTTATATCATAAGTTCGATCTGAGATCAGACCTAAATGTGCGATATCGGATGTTTGATATCATCCAAAACTAAAAATTGCCTAGAAAAGTAAAGCAACAATTTTTTTGCAACTTCTTTTATCCTTATCTACCTAATAGCATGGAGGTTATGGGATTGGATTTACTGATCACTCCCAGACTGGAAGAAGTTGTAACTCCTATTTTTGGCCCAACCCCTCCAACTTACCTAGCCTATTTAATCATACATCCTCCCCTAAATTCCTCCTAACTCCCTAGTTTATTAGTAATCACTTTTACGCTCTTTGCATTATTATTTTCTATTGTTTTTTATAAGCACTTGCAGGATCGAAAGTACAGTAGTTGCACATTGGTGGATACGATATGATATCGGACATCTAATATCACTCAAAAGCACCTGATCCTATTTTGCATCACCCAATATTATATTCAGGTTTCTTGGGATCACCTTTAGACTTTGGTTTGCATTCCTTAATGTCAAATCTACATTTATAGTATCATATTTATCATTTACCATCACATTTAATATAGAAATCATTGTTTATCATACTTGGAGTTCACCATTATTGCATTCAATTGTGTTATTTGCATATCATAGTTCATATTCATATTGTTTCCTTTAAAATTAGTATACAATAGAATTTTAACTAGCCCAATACATGCTTAAAAAAGATCCATATTGTGTTACAAATCCCTATTTTGCTATCTATTTGTGAAACTATAGGTTTCTGATCAGATCGGGTTTGACGATATCAGATCAAACCTGCCGATAGCAGATCAGACATCCAATATCACCTTACAACATCTGATCTGGACTACAACAAATAAATAAACTCTATATCATACATCTAGATTGAGTAAGAGTGTAAAATATCTTTCACAATAAAGCACTACATTAATTTACCTTCTATGATTCGTTGAATGTTGTATTCATTTAAAAATAAATTGCATTTAGTATAGATTAGTTGCATTTGGTCAAAACTAGGTAATTGTGAGCAAAATAAAAAGAACACATTAAAAAAACTCCCAAAATAGGCACAAAAACTACCATACATTTTTTTCCTAGTGAACCCACCCAATTCATCAAAAAATCACCAAAGAAGGCATGACCTCAAGTGCCTCTCCTCTGAGATGTAGACCTAGCATTTTCCCATTCCTCTTTGAGGCATGAATCCATTAGCCCAAAGGAAAGGAGTGCAAAAATTTTAGAGCTACACAAGGTGATGGATCTAAATCTTAGTTGCAGTAAGATTTTGTACAAACCATACAAGCACAGTGCCCAAATCATACAAACAGTTCAATTACCTTATTTGATAATGAAAGCTACAACCCAATTCTACCAAATAAGAAAATAATTCTAGTTTGAGAAATTGATTATAAAACTAATCGATTTGACTTAAAAAAAGCATTTTGGTTGGTCAAATGAGTACAAAATCATACCAAGCATAATTTTTTATGATTTGGATCATACAACTGTATGATTTGATGATCGTACAAGCTGTTTTGGCAAGATTGAACTAGTGTACGATGAAGATCGTACATGTTGTACGACTTGTGCAAATTGGAATTTGATATCTGGTGGATCATTTCCATAGCTTCTAAACTACATCCCCATAAGGAATACTACACTACTACCATATACATTTTGTGTCATTTCAAATTAAAATTGGTTCATTTTGATGCAATTGAAGGAACCTATTGTCATATTTAAAGATCATTGAGGATCTAAATTGGTGCTATATTTGGCATCATTGTCATAGTTGGAAGGACTCATTGATCACTTAGGTAGCACCAAATACCATCTACATTTAGCATCATTGCCTTATTGAACTTTGGCATTTTTGTTAAAATAGGTCAAAAAGTGTTGCAGTTAAGAAGATCCTACAAGTGTAAACTTGAGTACACAAATTGATGGTGAATGATAGACACAAGTTTGCAAAGGCATAGGATACGAGATCAAAGAGAGGAAATACTAGTTAGAAGGAGCACAAGGATTACTCAAAGTATGAACATGAACAGTGTTTAACGTAATACATATGAACCAGTGAAGAGCAAGTATGGACATATGATGAAGTAGAGATTGAGAGGTTGGATACACTACTGATTGACATGAAAGATGAGGAACAAGAAGAATTTAGATTTGAGATGAGCATTGATGTATGAGAAGGTGTTAACGAGGGAACTATGTGATATTGAAGGGAGTGGACAATAACACTTGATAAAGTGATAGATTGATTACAAAGGAGTGTGGTGGATGGGAGTTAGATACCAGAGCAACAACACAGGAGGTCTCAGGAGGAAGAACCAAGTCCACGACCTACACACCAGTAAAGGATGTCATAGAGTGAACATGCACAAGATATCGATAGATGACTATTCAATGAATATAAGATTTCTCAAGTAGATAATTCCAATGAGGATCAGCAAAGTGAGTCAACTAGAATGTGGAATTAGTCAAGGATTCTAGGTGATACTTCGTCACATGAAGAAGAAGAAACACCACCAATGGCCCACGTAGGAAATCATGTATGGAAATAAATATACCCACCCTTTATGGGTAAAGGTAAGGAAGACCTGACAAGACATGTTGAGACATGTATAACCATTTGGAGAGAAAATGGTGTAGACCAACTAGACAAATGGCTACGATTGTTTCCTACCATATTATGAGGACTAGCCATAGATTGGTACCTGAAAAGGTAAAGCATACCAAACTTCTAGGTATGGAATACAATGAAAGATGAACTCATTGAGGATTTTAACCCCTTGAAGGATGATGGAGATATCATAATTGAACTTTGCACTACTAAGTAGAAATTGGATGAGGAGGTGAAGTCATACAACCATCGATTGAAGTTATTTGTGGACAAGATGCAAATACCTCTAGCAGATATCTTCATAGTGGAAGACTTGAAATATCATAAGGTGATGGAGGTAGAAATCTATCTAATCAAATAAGAGGAACAAAATAATTATTTTATGGACCCTATCATATTGATGATTGATGTTGGGAAGAAACCTGCATTGGTCCACATGAAAATATTAGGGCATAAATTGATGCAAGTATTAGTGTATGGAGGATCTAGAATTAATGTGCTACCTGATAACACTTGTCAAGAACTTTATACTCCATCCTTATGGGCACCTAGCTTCCAATTATATGGTGTTGACCAGTATGCAATGGAGATAAAGAATTTTTTAACTGTATAATAATTTAAAATAGTTGACCAAGAGTTTATCTTGGATTTCATTGTGATTACAATGCAAAAGCTAGCATAGGATGCTTTTTTGGGGAGAGGATGGCTAAGAATAGCCAAAGTTAATCACAACTAGGAAAAATATCAGATCACTTTTGAGAAAGGACAACATAAATATATGATCAATTTGAATAACCAGAGGATTAATGAGGATATGGCCATGATTGATGATTCAAGTATTTCTTCTAGTGACAAAGTTTATGAACCTAATGAAGAAAGAATGTTGTACCTAGACGATTGTAGAGAAGATGAAAATCGATCTAATAGTGGACTACTCCATTGGTAAATGGAGGAGTACAAGGTTTTTTAGCCCACCTACATCTATATTAACATAGAGGACACCATAAAAAAATAATATTATATTAAGGTCAACTTGGAACCTCAGAAAGAGGAAGAGGAGAAATGGTCATTTCCTAAGAGCTTTGTAGAATACACAGTAGGAGATGATAAAATTGATGTGAGACCAGTGCATCCTATGAATGTGGAAAATCTAGTGATAGAACCTACAAATATTAAGTATGAAGAACCTTATATGGTGGATGTAAACCTAGGAATAGAAGAAGAGCCTAGGATGTTCCACTGTGGAAATGACTGGGACCCAATACTAAAAGTAATAGCTTTTAAGATATTCTTGGAATACACGAATGTCTTTGCTTGGATGTATAAGGACCTAAAGGGGGTACCACCTAAGCTATGTGTCCATAATATTGTTCTAATTCCTAGGGTACATCCAATCAAAATAATAACATATAGGATGAATGCTAAGTATGCAACATTGGTAAACATAGAAATTGAAAATATGTTGGAGGTAGGCATACTTTTAAGAGTCACTACTAGTGAATGGGTTTCACCTATTGTGGTCACCCTGAATAAGAAAGTGGATAAAATTTGAATATGTGTAGACTTAAAGAGTCTAAAAGTAGTAACAATTAAAGATACCTTCCTTATTCCCTTCGCAGACTCCATTCTGGAAGAGATCATAGGACATGAATTATATTCATTCCTCAATGGGTTTTTTGGGTATAACCAAATAAGAATTTTTGAGGAGGATAAATTTAATATCACATTCATCGTAAATAATGGTATCTATACATATAATCAAATTCTATTTGGGTTGTGTAATGACCCTACTACATTTCAACATATTATTCTATACATATTTGATCAACTAGCCACAAGAAATTTCAAGGTATTCCTAGATGATTGGTCCATCTATGGGAAGATCAAATATCATTTACCTGGTCTCAACGAGTGCATGAGTAGGTGTAGGAATGCACAAATCTCCCTAAATCCAATAAAGTATTTTTTGATGGTACCATACAAGAAACTATTGGTACATATAGTATGCAACGAAGGGTTGAATACTAATCCTGATAAAATCCATATCATACTACACATGGAGGAGCCATATGATATGAGCTCTTTAAAAACATTCCTTGGATCTACAGGATACTATCGAAGGTTTATTAAGAATTATGTGCACATGTCCTACCCACTAGATTATTTAACCAAAGAATATTCCCTTTAGATGGATGGAGGAGAACCAAGGAGCCTTTGAGGAGTTAAAGGCTAAGCTAGTAAGTAGTCCTATTTTTTTGTTCTTGAATTGGGATAAAGAATTCCATGTCTATTTTGATACCTCAAACTTTGCAGTTGGATGTGCATTAGCACAGGAAGGACAGTTTAGGCTGGATTATCCTATATTTTTTACAAGCCACCTATTGTTAAGGGCAAAGAGAAATTATAGTACAACAGAGTGAGAGGCTCTAGGGATGGTATATGCATTACAAAAATTTAGAAATTACCTATTGGCAAACCCTTTTGCCTTCTATGTAGACCATCAGGCTTTGTTGTATTTGATAAATAAATAAATTGTACAAGGACAAGTCAGCATGTGGTTCATCACCTTACAAGAGTTCATATTTTGAGTAGTGGTGCGACCTGAAAAGAAGCATGTAATTTTAGACCAGCTATCTTGAATACGATCAGGAGAACCAATAAGATCGAGAATTCTAGATGAATTCCCTAATGCCGAGTTGTTCACAATTAATGTTGTGCCATCATGGTACAAGTTAATTGGACAATACCTTTCCATGGGAATTTGCCACAAGAGCTTATGGAAACAGAAAAAAAGGTGATCATAAACATAACATCTTTACAGTTGATAGCGAGATTGATATGGTATCTTGAGAAGATGTTGAAAACACGAGATTTCGGAAACAAAAAGGATAAACTAAAAATGCAATGTAAACGAAACTAAAATAACGCTTAAACCCTATGTTATTGAAAAATGCGTAAAAAGAAAGAACATGAACACAAGATATCAAAGCAATATAAAAATAACGGCCCTTTTATTGATATGCTTTACAAATTTGTGTTACAATGCGTCTCCTTCCTTTTTAGGGGATAGGAGCGTTAAATGTTGGTCTTTTACAACTTGTTTCAGAATTCCTTCTTCCGCGTGCCCACATATAAGATGGGCGAACCAAAACGTTGTCGCCGCTTGCGTTGGTAAAGGTAGATTCCTCGCTGCTCCTCTAATGCTGCAAATCTGCGTTCAAAGAAACAAACAAAGAATCAGTAGCACCTGTGTATGAAAAATAAAAGATAAATCTAACGATGGTTAAAATGAGTCTAAATAAACTGAAAACTTGACAAAAGCATAAACATGAAACTAGCTAAATACTACAAAAGAAATAGTCACCAAAAGCAATAAAGCCGGGGGTGCCCGAAGGCAAACCACCCGCGGGTGAAACTTTGCTTCGACACCAATCCGCTTGGGATGGGTCCGAAACCTGATGTGATGTGTTGTCGGCAAATTGGTAGGATATTGTGGTCAAAAAAATCGGGGTTGGTTCTTGATTCGTGCCTTCAAAAGTCACCCAATAACCTCTCTTTCGATTAAGAGATTATGGATGTTGAAAGCACAAATCGCAAGTAAGTGAATTAGCAGCACTTCGTCGCTCAAAATGCTCCTTCTCTGTATATCTTTTGGGTGAGGAAGCTCACCATTTTATAGACCCAAGGGGTCTCTTTGAATTAACATGCAAAAGTGTTTCTTTGCATGAATGCTTTTTTGTGAAGAGAAGACTTCTTCTTGATCAAGGGCTTCTTAACTGCCTCTGTGCATGTCTTTGTATGTTTTAGAAAAGCTCACTCGCACTCCCATGCAATGAAGGGATAGCTAAGTGGCAAATCTGAGTTGTCTTAAAAAGCTCACTCCCATTCCCATGCAGTGAAGGGAGAGTCAATTGGCAGATATGAGTTGTCAAAAGAACTCACTCGCACTCCTATGCCATGCAAGAAAAGCTAAGTGGCAGTTTTGAGTTGTCATGCGCCGAGATCTGACTTTTTGTTGGTCAAACCCGGCGTTCGTCCCACCCCGAAGCGAGCGCTGGTAATCGTCTCTGGGTGAGACGAGTACAAATCCGCACTCGTCCCTGGGTGAGACGAGTACCAATCCGCACTCGTCCCTGGGTGGAGCGAATAAGTAGCAAAGTGTCTAAAAGGTGCCAAATTGATCCTTGACTTGTAAAACTACTGTGTGAGTGGTTAGAACCACTGTTTTAACCTCTGGGGCTGCCCTGGGGGCTATGTGTGTTAGTGCGATCAGTGCTTGTTGTCACGTAATCGGATTGGTGCTGTTTTGGTGTCTACAGATGCCCCTTTTTGGGAAGCGCTGCACATGGTGCAATGCTGAGCAAAAATAGATAACCAAAGCACTAATGATTAGGGTTTCTCAGTAACCTAACCAACTCTTGATGCCCCAAGTATGGAAAGGGCATGCATTCTCGAATCCTTGCTTCTGACGAGCTAAGGAACTTGATTTCAAGTATTAACCTATTTCGGTGAGGTGTGACTTGAGCTTGGTCATTGATCAGTCATGAATAGGCAAAGGGCGCAACCTTTTATCCATGGGGGAACCTTGTGTTCATGATTCACGAATGCCAAGTGTTTGATCAATTAGTGATTATTGCTTGTTTGCTGCCCCAAGCTGGAGCGTGATTGTCTTTGTCAATGATTCTTTGAATGCATGCCATTGCCTTGATTGGGTGTGTGTTTGTTGATTGGTGACTTAAGTGTGACTACCCCCTCAAGCGACGAATCGATGAAGGAATGACTGCCATGAGAAAAGCGACGAGTCGCTTGACCCAAGATGACTTAAGTGAGGGTGCCTTCAGATGTTATCCAGTGCATGCTCGAGCAGTTTCCCAATTGTTTTGACCTATTTTTGGTGGGTGTGAACCCATTTTGGGATGCCATTTGGGGGTAACATTGGCAAAAATCCGTCTTCCCATGGAGCGGTCCGGCTATGGTAGCCTTCTTGGGGAGTAGGATAACGACAAGGTAAACCCCGACATCAGTTTTCTTATGCCAAGAGGTTAAGTGCAAGAGCACTTTTGTCCGGCAATTTTTAGTGGTTTTGTTGGCATTTGTCATTTTTATAGTTTGGTTGTTTTGTTGTGTTTGTTTTTATTGTTTTTGTTGTGGTGTGTTTTTATGTATGTGTTTGATGTATGCAGAGGCGATTATTAATGTGATGTTTCTAATTTGTATGATGTATGCATATGAAATGAATGAGATGAGTTGTTGATGATGTGTCGATGCACCATAGACTGTACAAGATTTGACTGACTTGCGATACTAATGGGATGACTTTGCATGTGAAAACTTTGTTTTTGTATTTTGCATATATTTTGATGGTGATGTATGGAATAAAATGTGACAGTTGTTGTTAAAATGTAGTTAAGCTTTTCTGAGATTCAGATATTTTAACTAACTAGCCAAGACTGTACATTTATCTCGCAAGACTTTTGAACAAGGTCTAAATCCGACTTGAATTTAACCAAGTTATTTCACATCCCTGTGTGTGCAATTGAGTTCGTTTATGTGGTATTTGTCAGGATACCGCCAGTTCCAGATGGGCTTTCAACCGAACCTGTATTGAGGATCACCTAATTAGCTCCACTAACTCCTTTATTGTATTTAGTCAGATTAATCTGCGATGCTATCTAGGATACCATAAGCTAGCTCATCCACATGCAAACATTGATCTGTACACAAGTTAATGTGACAGATATATCGTCATGCGGGAGGTTTACCGCTGATGACCGATAGGCTATCAACCAAACCGATATCGAAGCTTGCCTCATGACCTATCGAAATGCTGAGAGTTCCAGGGATTCAAGTTCGACTCCCTTCTTTTCTTCAATTGTATTGGGATACTTGCTCCTTTGTAGTGATAAAATCACTGTTTATTTTTGTGATATTATATGTTTTTTTTTTTTTTTGAGCAAGGGATTTGGATATGGAGTGATGAGAATCACTATTGTATGTGCCTTTTGATGTGTGCATTGTAGGATGTCAAATTTTAGTGTTTTGACGTTTTGCAAATTTTTGATGTTTTGCAACTTTTGAGAACTTGGGATTCTTGGGGAATTGGGTAGGGAGGATGCTTGTCCTTTTGCCAACTCTCAGCATTCTTGGGGTCATTCGCACAGGGGGATGAGCAAGATAGCCGTTTCGCTTATGGTGACCTGGATTACTGTGCAGGTTTCATCTTTCGTTCACACAACTTAGGAATTTGTTTTTATGTGTTTTAATTTGTGATGGGATGTTACATAACAAGGCGTATTTCAAGTATGACTCTACCTTTGTAAAATCTGTTTAACTTTGTACAGTTTTTGGCTAGAAATTTAAAGACAGCTGAATGACGAAAACCCTATATACATTAGGAGACAACTGACTATGCTAAAAATGATGGTGGTGTTATGATGGATGTATGCATTTATGAAAATGGATTTGATGTGGAAAATGATGAACTTGTCAAGTAATGACAGTCTATGGTGCTTTTGACTTGTATGACCAGCAACTATGCAATGTATGGATGCGATGCCGAATGCAACCTATATTTTTGTATTTTGAGTTTTTTTTATGAGAATGCATGGAATTGAAATGCAATTGGTTTTGGGATTTTTGATTTTTATATGAGTATGCATGGAATGGAAATGCAAATGTTGTTGTGATTTTGATTTTTTTATGAGTATGCATGGAATGGAAATGCAAATGTTTTGGTGATTTTGATTTTTGTGTTGTTTTTGTTGATTTTTGAATATGTATTTTGACCAAGCAGTTATGGTAACGCTTGGAGCGTTTGGTGTTGACCAAAGGGTTTATAAATACCTTTGGGGCATTTAGGGCTGACCAAGCGATTATGATAATCCTTGGAGCTGTTGGGGTTGACCAAGAGATTGCGATAATCCTTGGAGCTTTTTGGGATGACCAAGCGATTGCGATAATCCTTGGAGCTTTTGGGGTTGACCAAGAGATTGCGATAATCCTTGGAGCTTTTGGGATGACCAAGTTATTGCGATAATCCTTGGAGCTTTTGGGATGACCAAGAGATTGTGATAATCCTTGGAGCTTTTTGGGTTGACCAAGCGATTGCGATAATCCTTGGAGCTTTTTGGGATGACCAAGTGATTTTGCGATAATCCTTGGAGCTTTTGGGATGACCAAGATTATATGAGTTTGGGGAAAGGATTGCGATAATCCTTGGAGCTTTTGGGATGACCAAGCGATTGCGATAATCCTTGGAGCTTTTTGGGATGACCAAGCGATTGCGATAATCCTTGGAGCTTTTGGGATGACCAAGCGATTGCGATAATCCTTGGAGCTTTTGGTTTGACCAAAGGGTTTATGGACACCTTTGGAGCGTTTGGTGTAACCCACTGGCTCTTCAGGGAATAGAGGTACCCCCAGCTTGATGATCTGTGTGCATCGGATCTGGCTCTGTAGGAATTGGCACGAATGGATCGACCTTATGCATGGATAGGAGGACAGGGTCTGCCTTCGGCACTGATGGTGCTATGATATCTCTGGGTGGAAGTGGCTCACGATCTTCCCAAAGGAGCGAAATCAACATGTGATGCCAGTGGGTCGGGTCTATGCACCACTCATGCCCTAGTCTTATGCCTAGTTGTGCCATTAGTTCGTCATGGGTTACAGGGTGATTGTGTCATCATGCATGATTGAGATATTCCATCTCAGTTTCATCTTCGTAATCATTATCGATGATCCAAAGGCCCTCGTTGGCCTCGACAGCTATCTGCGACATGCTAGGCTCTTCTTGTTCGAGCAGATTGATGTGGTCCTGATGGGGTTGTTCCGCGCTTTGCGGGGGGACCTAATTTTCTTGCAATGGCACGGGCTCGATGGGAGCCTCCAAAGGGAATAATGTTAGGAGACTTTTGTGATGATCATCCATGGGGACCACCTGTGAATTAGTGTTGTCGGACTCGAACGGGTCCCATGGTGCTATTGCATATGCTGACTCATCTTTGGCGAGAGAGTCAGGCTCATCAAAATCTGGTGATTCTGAGATATGGAAGACCTCGTCATCAGGTAGCTCTACAACTAGGGGTTGATCCTCTTTGAGAGGAGTTTCACGTAAGTTGGGCTTTTGGGGCCCCAAAATCTTGGTCTCTACCGACTCTAAGTGCTCTAGCAATGCATTGCTTGTATCGAGGGATTTGAGCTCCTCCTCTTTGATTTGTTCCCGTTGCAGGTTGTGGGGAACTTGGGGCCTAGGGAGGGGTGGCCGAATAGCACCCCCATGCCTTGGTAGGGCATTTCATCCCACTCTTCTTCTCGCTCAGGTTCCTCAGAGGCTTCTTGAAGAATTTTTGAGGGTGGCCCATGAACTTGGGTGGGTGCCTAAAGAAGGCACCCGTCATTGGTCTTAGGATTGGCCTCCCGCTCAAGTCTAGGAGGCATCGAGGGCAATGTTTGATAAGGTCGTAGAGACCTGTCTTGCACCCAGTTGTGTCTCTCATAATGTTCTATCTTATGCATGTGAGGGGTTGGAGTCTTCACCTGCATAGTGTGTTGTAACAACTCATCCTCCTGGCGCTGAAGGCACTCTTGATTTAAAAGATATTGTTGCTCTAACTGTTGTTGTTCTAGCTCAAGTAGCGTGAGTTGCATCCGACGTGCAATATGCTTGGCAGATTCTAAGATAGTTGGTCCTACCGTCTCATGTCTAGAAGGCCTAGATGCCTCTCCTAGATATCTATCCCGGTCATGGTGATCCGAGATCTCTATAGGCCGCCTCCCTCTGTTGGGGGTAGCAGCATTCCCCCGAGGCTTTGGCCTCAGTAGGTGATCCTGATAGCTAGCAGTTGCGGAGGCGTATTGCTCTCATGATGTATATTGTTCTTGAGGAAGGTAAGGGTTTTCCTCATGCTCTCTTTCATAAGTGAAAAAGGAATGGGCGGAGTTGGCTCGCCCCGCCTGAGGAGCCTTGTGCTCTGGATTTGTCCTTGTAGTCCTGACAACTAGAGGGGGTGAAGGAGGGATAATGTAATCATGTGGTTCCTCCCGTCGAACCCTATGTTGACCTAGCACTTCATCGCGCGGTGACCACTCATAGCGAGCATCTAAGGGAGCTCTCCTACGGATGTACCCCTCATGGGAGGGTGTGTGTTGGGTGCTATGTTGAACAGGAGTGCCCCTAGAAGAGGTGCCCCTATAGTCCCTTTCCGTTAAGGTGTGGAGGGGACTGCCTTGTGTGTTAGGTCGCCAAGGTGGTATGACCAAATCCTCGGGACTATAATGGAGGTGACTCGTGCCTCCTTGGATATTCTCCATAGCATCCGCCCGTGATTGGGCTTGGCTGCGAGTGAGCACCATGACGATGTCTCTCTAAAAACCCTAAAATTTGAAATGAGTCATATGGGGCCCAAAATTGGGGTGCGCATCCCTCTTACCATAGATAAGCCATAAATAGAGTTTCAAGTCCTAACTCTAAATACATTAGGAGATATTGACCTCCGAATAGCTCAAAAAGCGTAAAAAATTAGGTTATCAATTTTAAAACCTAATTTTGGGGCACTAGATGATGGAATTTGGCCCCGAAAACTGACTTTTCTGGGCAAATAGGACTCTAGGGAGTCATATTTGTTTAAAATTATCCCAACTAACTCCCTGTAAAATTTCACGTCAATCGGAGCTACGGTTGAGAAGTTATGGCCCCGGCAAGATGCACTAAAATTTAGGGAAAAATATAAAATTTCCCATATTTTGTTGGATGCTCTTGCATCACTTATGGGCACCTTCAGGGTGCTTTTGGGTTGACCAAAGGGTTCATGGACACCTTTGGGGCATTTTGGAGTGACCAAGCGATTGCGGGAATCCTTGGAGCTTTTTGGAGCGAGTGACAAAATGCGTATATTTTTATCTTTTTGTTTATGATTTTTTTTTTTTTTTTGTTACACTAAGCATAAATGAACACACACATACACAAACGGTGATTATCTCTTTTAAAGATTAATGGTGTGTCCTAAACTGGTTTTAGTGCATTTTGATGATTTTGTTTTGTTTTTGCAAGTTTTGAAGAATGTTTAAATGCAGAATGTTGGCTCATATGACTCCCATAAATGGTCGCCCCTTCAATATACCATTGTCGGACCGATATACCAACCTCTCTATATACCCGCCCTTACGTGAGGGAGACTATAGGTACGTGAGAGCAGATGATACGTGGAACATAGGCGGTACGGAAGGGGAATCGCTCTGTTTATGACACCTACCATAGAAGACTTATCCTCATGCGCTAGGAATCACCCTAGCTACACTCGGTCAACTTTCGTCAGGATTTACGTCTAGCAACAGTCGCGATCGAGGTAATGGATGCAATATCTCAAGCCAAAGTGATAATGGAATCCACCTTTGGTCTTGCTCAAGGGTTGGGGTTTTACGACCAACGCCTTGGTTTAAAATACCACGTGATGTGTGGGGTTCATTTTAATTTGCAAAAATTGAAACAGGAAAACGAAAAAGAAATCTTTCCCTAAGCCATACAAAACTGAAAACCAAAAAATAGAAAACAGAAATTTGACAGAAGCTTTAAAAAACCCCTACCTCTTCTCTGCCCAACAGGATGTTTCTGATTTGCTCTAAAAAATGCACGGAACTATACTCGTCCCCGGGTGAGGCGAATATCGTAACAATAATCGTTCCAGGGTGAGACGAATAGTTTATTCGTCCCGGGGTGAAACGAATACCAATTCTGTAATCGTCACTTGCAGAGACGAATAAAAGTTTGATGATTGAAAAATAGGTACCTGTAATAAAACAAGCAATTTCAGATCAGTAATTTAACCTAAAAAAAAATAGAGGACAGAGGTCCCACCGTGATCGCCATTGAAAACACGAGATTCCGAAAACAAAAAGGATAAACTAAAAATGCAATGTAAACGAAACTAAAATAACGCTTAAACCCTATGTTATTGAAAAATGCGTAAAAAGAAAGAACATGAACACAAGATATCAAAGCAATATAAAAATAACGGCCCTTTTATTGATATGCTTTACAAATTTGTGTTACAATGCGTCTCCTTCCTTTTTAGGGGATAGGAGCGTTAAATGTTGGTCTTTTACAACTTGTTTCAGAATTCCTTCTTCCGCGTGCCCACATATAAGATGGGCGAACCAAAACGTTGTCGCCGCTTGCGTTGGTAAAGGTAGATTCCTCGTTGCTCCTCTAATGCTGCAAATCTGCGTTCAAAGAAACAAACAAAGAATCAGTAGCACCTGTGTATGAAAAATAAAAGATAAATCTAACGATGGTTAAAATGAGTCTAAATAAACTGAAAACTTGACAAAAGCATAAACATGAAACTAGCTAAATACTACAAAAGAAATAGTCACCAAAAGCAATAAAGCCGGGGGTGCCCGAAGGCAAACCACCCGCGGGTGAAACTTTGCTTCGACACCAATCCGCTTGGGATGGGTCCGAAACCTGATGTGATGTGTTGTCGGCAAATTGGTAGGATATTGTGGTCAGAAAAATCGGGGTTGGTTCTTGATTCGTGCCTTCAAAAGTCACCCAATAACCTCTCTTTCGATTAAGAGATTATGGATGTTGAAAGCACAAATCGCAAGTAAGTGAATTAGCAGCACTTCGTCGCTCAAAATGCTCCTTCTCTGTATATCTTTTGGGTGAGGAAACTCACCATTTTATAGACCCAAGGGGTCTCTTTGAATTAACATGCAAAAGTGTTTCTTTGCATGAATGCTTTTTGTGAAGAGAAGACTTCTTCTTGATCAAGGGCTTCTTAACTGCCTCTGTGCATGTCTTTGTATGTTTTAGAAAAGCTCACTCGCACTCCCATGCAATGAAGGGATAGCTAAGTGGCAAATCTGAGTTGTCTTAAAAAGCTCACTCCCATTCCCATGCAGTGAAGGGAGAGTCAATTGGCAGATATGAGTTGTCAAAAGAACTCACTCGCACTCCTATGCCATGCAAGAAAAGCTAAGTGGCAGTTCTGAGTTGTCATGCGCCGAGATCTGACTTTTTGTTGGTCAAACCTGGCGTTCGTCCCACCCCAAAGCGAGCGCTGGTAATCGTCTCTGGGTGAGACGAGTATCAATCCGCACTCGTCCCTGGGTGAGACGAGTACCAATCCGCACTCGTCCCTGGGTGGAGCGAATAAGTAACAAAGTGTCTAAAAGGTGCCAAATTGATCCTTGACTTGTAAAACTGCTGTGTGAGTGGTTAGAACCACTGTTTTAACCTCTGGGGCTGCCCTAGGGGCTGTGTGTGTTAGTGCGATCAGTGCTTGTTGTCACGTAATCGGATTGGTGCTGTTTTGGTGTCTACAAATGTATAATGGATAAAGAAACTAAAGTCACATTGAAAGAAGATCATGAAGGATTGGTAAGAGGATACATGGATTTTGATGCCACTACTCAAAAAGTACTCTTAGCAAGACTATGGTGGCCCATAGTGTATAATGATGCAAAGGAATATGTGAAAGCATGTGATACTTGCCAGAGAGCGAGAAAGCTAGTGCAAAGAGAATTTATGTCATTACACCCATCACAATCCTAGGATCTATTTTAGAGGTGGAGGTTGGACTTTTTTGGACCACTGATAACAACTCATAGAAGGAAGTGTCAGTATATTATGATAGCCACTAAATACCTAATAAAATTGGTTGAGGCATGGGCACTACCAGATAACTCAACAAAAATTATAGCACAATTATTGTATGAGAAGTAATTACAAGATTTAGCATCCCACTAAAAATAATGAGTGATTGTAGAGATCACTTCATGAATGAGATCATCAAAAAGCTAACAACTAAATTTAGAATTTGGTACTCCTTGTCTAGTCCATATTACCCAAGAGCCAATGGGCAGAAAAAAGTGAATAACAAGGTATTAGTGTCAACATTATACAAAACCTATGGAATAGAAGGAGTAGATTGGGAGGAAAGGTTACCATATATTATTTGGACTTGTCAAACTACCTTTAAGCTAACAACAGACCATACAACATTTTAGCTAATGTATGGTTATGAGGCATTAGTTCTAGTCAAATTCTTGTTACCAAGCCCATGGATAGTGGTGGAGCATAACTTTAGGGAGTAAGAGAGTATGGAAGAATTACTAACAACACTGATTAAGTTTGATGAGAGAAGAGTCATGGCATAATGGATGATCGAAGTGGCCCAAAAGAGAAGAAATTTATGGCATGACAAGCATCTTTGAAAATTAGAACCCAACCAGGGTGACTTAATTCTAAATTTTAATGGAAAATGAGAAATCAAACCAGGTAATTTAAAAACCTTGTGCCTTGGTCCCTTCTAAGTTGTAGAAGTAAGGGACAATGGAGAAATTAAATTGTATAACTTGAATGGGAAAAAAGTACCAGATACTGTAAATGGTTTAAATTTATAACCATACAAAGTATAGTATTTGTTTATCACCGTAGAAGAAGTTGAATGAAGATAACAAGCCTAGTCCAATGACTAGAAAAGAAGAATTTAAGGCCTGCCATGGGAGGACCTGGACATAGGACTCACATGCCTATTCATAGAAGGAAAGGAGGTATGACCAATTATTGAAAAATAAGAATTGGTACCTCAACCCAGTGAAAGGAGGACATGAATCCATGTAAGATTTTCATATGGGACTGGAAGGCTTGAGGAAGAAGACAAAAGAGAGATTTCTCTAAGGGAAATAAGGAATCTAGAGAATCAAGGGATGGTGTATCTGTAGTTGAAGTATAGCGAGTTACAACAATGCTCAAAATACCAAATAAGAATGAGACTAATATTTCAATATGTATACAAGATGGATAACTTTGATATAGAAGCTCCAAAAGAGATAGGAGGTGACACCATGGAAGAACTCACTAAACTCTCTATATTGAATCAGATAGGATGACTACAATAGAGGATGTGACACCAGATCCATCAATTGCAAGAGTATAAAATATTACAAGGTCACACCATAAGACTCTGAGAACAAACTATCCAATACTTGGATGATACAATGCAAATAATGGAGAAGCAAAGAGCAGTGAGGTCACGGGAAGTAGAAGGCAAGGGGAAAGAACATGAGACAACACCATAAGTAAGTAGTTCATGAAATTATAGTGCAAGTATGAGTAAGGGAGAAAAATCATAGAGAGCACCTCATGAGATACCTAATGACCCATAAATAGTAGAAGAATATGAGGATATAGCTTGGTGAGATATTGAAGAAGACATTGCACCACCTAGACCACAAGGCAATATACATGAGGATTAAAGCGAATTTAGTGATGGGGAGTTACCTTGGCTAGTAGAAGAAGAATATTCTGATATTGGTGATGATGACTTCTTAGAGCTATTGATACCTCATGTGTGGCCTGACCTTGAGACCTATGTAATAACCTATCGAAAGTTGATACAATAAAGGAGAGAAGTGCAAAGACTTCAAATATTAATGACCTTGCCAGTAAATTGGTAAAAATAGATAGATAACAATCATAATGATTCTAATTCTAAGTCTAATTTCTTGCAACGATATAGGGAGACTATGGAAAATGTGTCTCCACAACAACATTGGGAGCAAATGCAATGGACACAATGACTATTACATGCATATGGAAGAGTGAGAGCACTACAATAGTTGCCATATATAACACAAGGAAATGAAGGTCACTTGTCCAATATAGAATTGGTGGATATAACCCCAGTAAGAAATTAACTAGAACCCACAAGAAAATAGCCAAGTCATGGAGGGGGAGTACATCCACTAAATACTAGAAGGGGTAGAAGTGATTTTCCACTTAGAGGAGGTAGAGGATGAGGAAGTATTCGAACCCTAGTCCTAGATAACTGAGAGATACACCATTATCCTGATTGAATTGAACAAAGAACTTGTAAGGCATCCCTTAGTTGATAGGGATTGCACCCAACCTAAGAGGAAGACAACCATGAGGATGACCTACACTAATCCAATTTGGATCAATAAGAGTGGAAATCGAAAGAGGATGGGGCCAAGAAAGGGAATTTCCAAGAAATGTTCATAGAGGTCTTGTATCAAGAGGATGCAATTGAGGAAGATCTATGCTAGGAAGAGGCCTTGCCATCAAAGGAAGAGTATACTTTACTGATGAAAGGAATCAAGGATTACAAAAAAATCATTCACCAAGATTAGAAGTTGATTTGATACGAGGATATAGGCGGAGAAGTCACTCCAATGACAATGAATTAGTAAGAGCAACCTTACCTCATGGTCAATCAACAGAATGACAAGAAGTATTTCCAAGAGGGGGTCCTACACATTGTAATTTCATAATTCCAAACTATACACATGACAATCAGAGAGAAATAAATTAAACAGAGGACCATTTGGCACCCAATGGCAAATTCATCCATAATATAGAAGTGGGCAACCCCAACTGATAATTCAAAATATGGCATCGTACAAGTGAATGTCACTGTACGATTCCCATGATAATAAGCATAAAAATAGTTATTGAAAAAAAATATAAAAATATCTTAATTGTGAAAATTATTTGGGGTGCAATTAATATGAAAGAGGTTGAAAACCAGAAATAGTGGTCCCTTCTGGGAAAAAAGAGAAAACAAAAATTATCTTAATTGTGAAAATCCTTCGGGATGCAATTAAAATGGAGGGTGGTTGAAAACCGGTAAACGATGGCTCCCTCTAAGAAAAAGAAAAAGAAAAAAAAAAAGAAAGTAAGAAAAGGACAAAATAGGAAAAAATACAAAATCGCTTGCACCAAGGTGATGAGTTGTCAATAATAAACATGTAGAGGAGATAAGATAGCAAAATTTAGGAATTAAGACATTAGGGTTTAAAAATTATATAAAGCAAGCACCAAGTAGAAATTCCCTTTCCCGCTCATAGATCGTACAAGGTAATAGTGGAATTTCAGAGAATCAAAGGTAAAAAGGGTGCAATTGTAGTCATTTTATATATGGGAAATGGAAATTCACCAAATTACTCCATTATTTTGTGACCCATTTTAATTGTGCACCACAGGGATTTTTTTTTTCAGAAAAGCAACCCATTTGGAGAAAGAAGTTGCCAAATTAGGGTTTCACTCTAGAGAAAACAATTTTTTTTAAGAAATCAAGTTATAGGTAAAGAAAATTAGTTGTACAAGTAAGGTTTTGAGTAAAGGAAGCACACATTAAACCCTTATTGTAGAAAAGTAAATCTAGGATTTGGATTCCCAAGAATAAGAGAAATGGAAAGTTGCATGGAGATAAAATAAGCAAACCCTAGAACATAAATTCACCATAAAAGGTAGGGAAATGATTGTTTTAATATGCAAGTGTGAAGAAGTTGGAAGGGATGGCCGTAAAACAATACCATACTATGGAAAAAATCCATTTTGGAAGAATATTGCACCAAAGGAAGGAGAAATTGCATGATTTGCCCTAAAATTACATTAAACAAGGAGATTGAAGGATTTCGGCAAATGGGTTTCACATATTTTGCACTTGGGGAAGAAAAATGAGGGTTTTTGACCAAGTGACAATTTTTAAGGTTGTATGTACAATTTGGAGTAGTAATGGTATGATTATGAGACATTGTACAAATTTTAGACTCTTGAAGACCAATTTTGTGCAGTTTTGAAGACTTTGTACAATTTTTTTTATAGTGGTATGGACCCTAGTGAGTTTATATGGAAGAGAGGTGCCTCTGTATGATTTGAAATAATTTGGTATGATTTTGGATCATGTTTGTATGATTTGAAGCACCAATTATGTGATTTTATGTAAGTGTACAAAATTGGGTGCAATTGAACAGATCCTACTGGAGTTGTACGATCTGGGTGGTATTGTACAATTTGAAAGCATACTGTATTGCTCCAAATTTTTCGCATCCCTACCTTCAGGCTATAGGATCCGTGCCCGAAAGGGGGATGGGAAAAGGATGGCATGGTACCTCGGACTGAGAGGCCTTGCGAAGGTCCCGCCTCTCGAGGGAGGTGTATTATGGTGATTTTTCGATGGATGGTGGGTTCACCAAGAAACGTTTGAATGGCAGTTTCCATGCCTAGGTTGGGAATGTGTTTGATGTGTTCAGTTTTAGCTTTAATCATCCAAGTCCTAGGTTTGGCCAAAATGCGTCTAAGCTATTCTATATGAAATGCAGATTTAAATGAAGACAAAAACAGATTTGGACAGAAAAATAGAAAGAACAAGATGGATTAAAGACCCATACCTGATCCGGATGTCTGATGAAGGTTCTAATTTTTGAAGTAGTCAGGATCGTCTGGAATTTAACAGGATCATCTCCTGATCTGACAAGATCGTCTGAGATCTGACGAATTCGTCAGACGAATTCATCAGAGACCTGCAAACAGAGAAATAGGTGCAAAACATAGAAAATACAACAATGCTAACATAGGGAAACAGTGTAAAATGACAATAACAATATCAAACTAAAAATTATAAACAGAAACATGAATGCATTATACTGATTTAATGACAATTATAACTTAATTATGCATTTGATCTAGATGGGTGAACTCCAAAATGCATAATAGCAAGGAATAATGATAAAACTAACTAAATTCAAAATAAAATAGTGGATAAATGTAAGAAAACATGCAAACTCTGGGCACTGATTGCCCCCAATGCAGACTACAGTCAAAATCGTCTGGATGCGATGAAATCATCTTGAATTATGACGGGATCGTCCGAGATTGAACGAGCTCGTCTGCGACGATCTGAACTTGCTCCGGCTGAAAATCAATACGGTCCCTGCAAGAAAACTTCAAATAACAAATTGCAAATGATGCTCTAGGGTATTTTAATGCACGCAAATATCAAATCACAGGGAAATTCAGCCAGGGGGATGCTAAGGGGAGGGCCTAGGATTAAATAGGCTTAGGATAGAGGTTAGGAGGTTGGAGATCATCCCAATTTGGGAGATCTCCAACGGGGAGGGTCTCTAACGGCGTAGACACGCTTCTGCCCGGATTAGAGACGCCGTTGGAACAGAGTCCAACTATGCACAAATCAGTTTGGGACGAGATCGTCTGGACGTCCTACGCCAGTACGAAATCGTCCGATCTGAGGCGATATCGTCTTATCGACGACGATATCGTCAAACGGACAAAACAAACTCTAAAAATGGCATGAGAAAGGAGGAAACGGGTTAAACGACGGTTTGGGAGCGGTTTTGGAGGTTGAAATTTGAATTTGAATATTTACTAGAGTAATTGTAATTATTAAGGTTTTACTACGCCAATTTTAGGGTGCTACATTTTGCCCCCTCTTTAGCGAATTTTTCAAAGAAAATGCGTTAAAGATGAGTTCTTCTCGATCTACGAGAAAGCAAAAATTATTCCCATTTTTAGGCGACGATTCTTGGTCGAATCGTACGATAGCTTACTATGGTGCCCCCTCCGTGTTTTTACCCAAATCGAACGTTTGAGGTAAAAACGCGAAAAAGCAAAATTTTTAAAATGTTTTTAATTGTGTTTTGAATAAAATTAAGAAAAATAGGGTAAAACCCTAATTCATTGTTACTGTTCATTTTTCTGGTTTTTAGAGCTCTGCAAGAAAAATGGTCGAGACAACATACAGATCGACAGAGGTCCGACGCGGGCTACGGGTAAGGGTCTAAACTTAGTTTAGAATGCTTTAATTTAGAATTTAATGCTTTTTAGATTAGATTTTACTAATTTTTGAGCATCACGGCCGTTTTTGGGCCGTCGACGTCGTCGGGATGAAATCGTCTCGATTTTGCCGAAATCGTCTCGATATCGCCGATTTCGTCCAAGGGCGAAATCGACGAAATGGGGACGATTTCATCAAATAAGGGACGATTTCGGCTTGCAAAATCGAAGACGAATTTGCTCAAATTTGGGACGATATCGTCCAATTGTGGACGATATCATCAGTTATAAAATTGAACTTATTTTAACTTGCATTTTTAATTAATGATTTTTAGTAATGATTTTTATTGTTGAGTTTTTGTTTATGTTGCGGAGAGGATTACTAAAGAGCAGAGAATGGAAATATGATGGGTTGAGGGATGACTTGGCCGCTCTATCTCAGAAGAGCGGGATCACTAGCTCAGAGCCGGCTTATAGCATGTGGTAGATATGCCACAAGTTTCTACAGACATGGGGCTATTGACAGCCCTAGCAGAGAGGTGGTATCCGGGTTCTTCCTATTTCTCGGTTACCGATAGGGGAGATGACTCCCACACTAGAGGATGTATGGAGGATTTTGAGGATCCCCATACAAGGACGACTGATCACTCCTACGGCCAATCAGGGCCACGCGATGATGCGACTGTGTGGCGATCCGAGCTTCGCCCTGGAGAAGGGCGGAGTGAACATCGAGTCACTACGTCAGATGCCTGGGGCATCTAGACTCACACGAGTTTTGGCCGGGGTGGTAGGTGGACTTCTACTATGCCACCAAAGCGGATGCAGGGTACCATGGGTACTAGCAGATGTGGTCTACGACATGAGAGACCATGGATACAGATTTTCTTGGGGGAGCTTTGTTCTATGTCGACTGTACAGGATCCTGCATGGGGTCATGTACAAGGGCGACCGATGTCTGGTTATGACATCGCTACTACAGGTTTGGTGCTGGGAGCACATTGCAATGTGGAGGCCGGTAGGGCTCCCACTGATAGGGATTGATGGGGAGAGGCCCCGAGTTTTCTACTGGTGGCTCCAAAGAGGGGCACAACGACGGATAGATCTGCCGATGTCCCGGAGACTACTTGGATGACCTTGTCCCCGACCAGATCACCCGGAGGCCTTGGAGAGATCATCCAGGGTGGGCCGAGGATGGACAGGAGCCGGCTCGCATCAAAGCGAGTCTGCCGGCTGAGGATGGAGAGGGGAGAGGTGGAGCTCCACCGCTATGACCGAGTTTTGCAATAGTTCGGTCTACAGTAGGGGATCCCATCTCTCAAGAGACTACGAGTTTTCCTGGACTGTTTAGGATAACACTACGCTTAGCGGGGCTCCAGATATGCAGCGCTTCTGGAGTCAGGACGTGGATGATGCCCCCATTCAGCCAGTGGATGGGGACGATGCTGGGGTAGCCGACGGCTACGATGCCTGGTACACAAGCATCCACCCTCCTCGGATGACGAGGGCTCAGGGTCCGATTCACGCAGTTGTGCATCGAATGGGGAGGCGGTGCCAGGCGGCCATTGAGGCAGCCTAGGGTCACGGAGGGAGAGAGCAGAGGAGACCACAGGCACAGCAGAGGCCACGACAACGGGAGAGGAGGGAGGAGAGACCCCCTTCTCCATAGAGAGAGAGGCCACCATCGCCCGATAAGGGCAAGGGTGTTGACACTAGGGAGAGCAACGAGACAACGACTCTCTGAGCGAAGACAGTCCGTCTCCAGGCATAGGTGCAGACCCTGTAGGAGGAGGCTGCACGACACCGAGAGGAGGCCACACAGCTCAGAGATGAGGTCGCACGCCTCAGAGCATAGAGCGGAGGGGCGAGCACTCGAGAGCTAGCATGGGCTATTGCCCAGATCACATTCTATCAGACACTATACCACTAGATGGTGCCAGAGGAGGAGAGATTACCACTGCCGACTACCATCGCAGATCCGATCAGGATTGGGTCATCGAGGACTTCATCCCGATCCACGACTAGGACTCGTAGTACCACACATACTGCGATGGGGCCACCTCGTCCACCTCAAGGTAGGGGAGGAGATGAGGCTGAGAGCTCGAGGGGTTCTCGAGGCTAGCTACTACAGATTGCACTGCACAGATTGATATATAGTATTTATTATTTTTGATAGAGGATTGAGTATGCCGAGGTACAGATTGTGGCATACCGATCCAGTTTTGATATGATGTATATATATTTGTGATATATATAGATGAGATATTTTTGATCATATGACTTGTGTCTTATGTATTTTTATGATGCTTTTAATGTTTTGATTGATTGATTTGATGATTCATGTAATTATGTCATTTGGAAATATTATGGTTTGAATGTCATGCTTAAAAATTTAAATGAAATAATCTGATGGAACAAATTGGTTGTTTGTGATGTGATGATTTGATAAAAATAAAAATAAAAAGGGACTTTTAACAATAATTTCAAAGGACATTGTCGCTATTATAGACCATTTCATGGAGTCGCCGCTCACTCGGTCGTCAAGCTAATCCCAGTATAGAAATATTGTTAAAAAGTAAAAGAGTGCTTAAGAGACTGTCTTAAGACTTTGGTGCAATGGTGCAAATGATGATGATGATGGTGATTTGTTTTCAGATTTTCATAAAAATAGTATGCATGAAATAATGTTAAAATGATTTTTGCTAGGCATAAATTCCTAAGTGTGATAAATTTTTTGGATAATTCCCTAGGAATTATACCATCATTGCAAAATTGAAGGTTGACATAATGACAATGAAATAGTGATAATGTGCATGCTTTTTGTAAAGCATAATTGTGTAACATAATGATTTAAGTCATATGGTTTTTATGATTTGATTTGAAATAAATGGGGAATAAAAATTGGTACAATGGTTTGCGCTAGGCATAGAATATGTAGGTATAGACTTATACCATCATCGCAAAAATCAAAGAAGAAAATAGATTGTTTTATTGCATGGTTGATTTTTAATTTTTGAAAATATGAAGATGAGGACTTGCGCTAGGCATAAAATTCCAATTTTGGTTTTGGAACTATACCATCGTCGCAAAAGTCGAAAGTTATATATATATATATATGTGTGTTTTTTGATTGTATGGTTTTGAAAGAAATTTTGATTTTTTCTATTATGTATGTAGTTGTCTTTATACTAAACAACTGTACTTTAAAGAAGAAAATGAATTATTCCAGACAATTTGCAAAAAATATTTCAAAGTATCTTAAAGACAAAAGTTAGATTTATAAGGAATCCCATGTGCATATGTGAGTTCATTTCCAATCTTGATTTATCATAATGATACACAAAATCTCTCAAATACAAAATGTGTGTGCAATTGCTATGTTCATTTACCAGTTTTGAGCAAGATAATATGATACAAGTGATTTGAATGAACCAAATAAGTGTTCATTAACCATGATGTAGATGCATATAACCATACTAGACTACTATGTAAGTCGGATTATCAAGAGCTAGCTAATCCATAAGCAGACATAGGTCTGTACAAAAGAAGGTCGCTAATGTGACAGACATATCGCCATGCTAGGAGTTACCCAAGGCCAAGCAGGTTGGGCACAAACCACCCGTTATGGGGCTTACCTCACGCTTTTCGAATAATTGAGAATTCCAGGGATTCAAGCTCATCAACCCTTCTTTTCTTTTCAAAGGGTAGGGAAAGGGATTTTATTGCTTTTGCTTTTGCTTTCTTTTCTTTTCTTTTGTATTTTTGCTTGATAATGTTGTAATGATATAAAATAATATTTTTCTTTTTCTCTTTTTCTTGAACTTTGCTTTTTCTTTTTTTCTATGCTAGGGATACTTGCTCGGATTAGCTGTAGAGCAAGGGATTTTTATTCTGGGTAGGGGTGAGCTTGTCCTTTTGCCAATTCTCAAAGATTCTAGACCATGTGCATGATAGGATAGCAGGGGAAACTTTTCGCTCAAGAAACCACTTCTACTATGTAGCATAGCATGGACATTACAAATATAATCATTTTATTGTGAAAGGATGTGCTTGGTTTAAGTAAATAACAAGATCAATTCTCTCGTGCTCAAACTTTATTTAATTGAATTTTGTGGACTTTGATATAAGAGAGATTAGTAATCATGCCATATAAAAATCAAGATATTTATTTTTGTGTTTGTGAAAGTGAGGGATTCCAAATAAATGCTAATTTATCCAAAATAATTTGAAATATATAACTGCAACATTTGTAAGAAGAAATATATATAAATACTTTTTGAGAAGTTTTGAGAATGTTGACTCTCTCTTTCTTCTTTATTTTGTTTTGGTTTCGAAAGAGTCAAGAATATTGCTGTTTTTTTATTTTTATTATTATTTTTTTGTTTATTGAAAGAATTAACAAGTGCCATAAATAAATACAACAAATAGTTTTGAATATTTTGATGATTATAAATGTTTTTGGTATTTTTGAATTTATAAATTGAAAGAAATACAAGATAGTGATTTTGAAATATTTTAAACAAATATATACAAGGATGAAATGACCAAATTTATACATAGTAACGTTTAAGATGCAAAATGTTCATGGGTTCTTTAAGTTCTTTACCATCTAAGGTAGATAATTTGTATGCTCCCGATTCAAATTTAGCGATGATAATGTATGGTCCAAGCCACTTGGGCTCAAATTTACCTTTAAGGTCCTTAGTTGCATTAGTATTTTTTTGATTTTCTTTTAAAACAAGGTCGCCGATCTCAAAGGATCGATGACGAACTTTCTTAGCATATGATCTTTTAAGCTTGTTTTGGTAGGCACGGAGATGCTCCAAAGCATTGATGCATTTTTCATCTAGGAGTTCCAGCTTGACTGAGTCTGCAAGCTCGATATTCATCTCCTACTTCGGTATCTTGAAGTAGTAGAGCCAAAGAAGGAACTTCTAATTCAAAGGGAAAAACGGCTTCAAGCACCATAAACCAAAACAAAAGGTGAAGTTCCAAGTGGGGGTTCGAACACTAGTTCGATAGGCCCACAAGGTCGGATATAACCGAATGTGCCGATCTGCGCCAGCTTTATTGACCAATATTTTGAGAATTTTGATTAAGGTTTTGTTAGATGCTTCTACTTGACCATTACCCTGAGGATAATAGGGAGTGGACCAACGATGTTGAATCTTATATTTTTGGCATAATTTTTTAACATCTTTATTTTTGAAACAAGTTCCATTATCAGAGATGAGATTTGCAGGAATTCTGAACCTACAAATGATTTGATTAAAAATAAATTTAGAGACTTGTGTGCCAGTGCAAGAAGCTAAAGGCATAGCTTCAACCCACTTCGTGAAATACTCAGTGGCGGTTATGATGAATTTGTGTCCATCAGATGACACAGGATTGATTTTGCCAATAATGTCTAAGCCCCATTTTGAAAAGGGCCAAGGAGATGAAATAGCCTACAGTTCTTGTGCAGGCGCATGGACAAGGTCAAGCATGTTTCTGGCACTTGTCGCAATGGCGCACATACTCATGTGCATCATTCTCCATGGTAGGCCAAAAGTATCCTATCCTAAGGAGCTTTTTAGCAATGACACTACCACCGAAGTGTCCTCCACAAGATCCATCGTGGGCTTCACTCAAGGCTGATTTGGATTCTTCTAAATTCAAACATCTTAATAGGATACCTTCAAAAGATCTCCTATATAAAGTATTGCCAATTATTACAAATCGACTTGCTCGTCTACGTAATAACCGACGCTGGTTTCTATTAGAATTGGCAGGGAAAGTCCCATTTTGGAGAAAATCAAATATATCTCGTATACCAAGGTTCAGGAGTAGTTTCATTGATTAGAAACACATCCAAAGGTTCTAAGCATGACTTATTTGAAGCGGGTTCCTAGAGTCGACGAATAATGATAGTGGCATATTCGTCATCTAACTCCAAGGGTAGGAGAGATGCAACTGCAGCCATAGCATCAGCTGCACGGTTGCAAGTTCGAGGAATAGCTTCCAAGGTAACTTGATCAAATAGAGACATTAATTGTAAAACATAGGCTTTATATGGGCACAATTTATCATCTCTGGTCTGATAAACTTCATTAATTTGGTTTATGACAAGTTGAGAATCACCAAAAACTAATAGATGTTTAATTTTTAGTGCTAAGGTAGCTCGTAATCCAAGGATTAGAGCTTCATATTCAGCAGTATTGTTGGTGCAAGCAAATGTTAATTTGAAGGATAGAGGAATAAGATGTTTTTGCGAGGATATTAAAATAATACCCGCACCAGCCCCACTCATGCATCGGGCTCCATCAAAGTATAAGGACCATTGTTCAATATGGTCTGCCTCTAATTGAAGGCATTCATCAGGAAACTCAATGATGAGGGGATGGGTAGACTCTAAGGGTGCAGCAGCTAATTGATCTGCTATGATTTGACCCTTAACAGACTTCTGTCCTATGAACGTGAGGTCAAACTCGCTTAGAGCAAGAACCCACTTGGCTATGCGACCCGATAAATAAGGTCGACTCATGAGATACCTCAAGGGATCATATTTAGCAATGACATAAGTTTTCTGACTAAGCATATAATGGCATAATTTTTGCGTAGCAAAAATGACTGCTAGACATAGTTTTTCTAATGTTGTGTAGCGGGTTTCATAACTGATGAAGGTTCGGCTAATATAATAATTAGCACGTTCTCTCTTTTCATCATCAAGCTGAGCTAACATAGCTCCTAAGGCAGAATCTGAAGCTAAAATATACAGGAGAAATGGGCGATCAGGTCTAGGCGATGAAAGCACAGGTGGGTTAAGGAGGTATTGTTTGAGAAGTTCAAAAGCTTCTTTACATTCGTCGTCCCAATTAAAAGGGACATCCTTCTTAAGAAGTTTAAGAAAGGGACCGGTTTTGTCCGCCAGCTTATCGATGAAGCGACGGATGGCTTGAAGCTTACCTTGTAAACTTCGTAACTCAGATATATTAGTAGGTGCGGGCATATCAGTGATAGCCACAATCTTGAGAGGGTCAATTTTGATACCACGTAAAGAAACTAAAACCCCTAATAGTTTACCGGACTTAACTCCGAATATGCATTTGGCTAGATTTAATCGAATAAGATATTCTCTTAATCGATTAAAAACTTTTCTCAAATCATCTAAATGATTATCTTCATTAATAGAGCGAGCTATAATATCATCTACATAATCATGTAGGATATCATGCATCATATCATGAAAAATATAAGTCATAGCTCGTTGATATGTTGCACCCGCGTTCTTTAAGCCAAATGGCATCACTTTCCAACAAAAGGTACCCCAGGGGGTAATAAAGGTTATTTTAGCCTGATCTTCAGGAGCTATCCTGATCTGATTATAACCGGAGAATCCATCCATTAAGGACATCATCCCACTCCCAGTAGTAAATTCAATGATTTGATCCATGTTTGGAAGAGGAAAATCATCTTTAGGGCATGCAACATTAATATCTCTAAAATCTATGCAAACCCTAACTTTGGTGGCTTCTTTCTTGGTGACTGGAACTACATTTGAGATCCATTCAGCATAATCAATAGCTTGTATAAAAACAACATTCAGGAGTTTTTCTAACTCCCCTTTGACTAGCAAGGCCACTTTGGGATGCATTTTTCTAAGTTTTTGTTTAACAGGTTTAGCATCCGGATGGACTACTAGGTGATGCATGACTACATAAGGGTCTAGACCTGGCATATCTTCATATGTCCAAGCGAAGACATCTTCATATTCTTTAAGGAATGCAATGTATTGCTCTTGTTTTTCTTGACTTAATTCTGATCCAATATTGATTATGTGAGGACTATCCTCAGCTCCAATATTAATTTTAATGACGTTTTCTACCTCCATGTGTAGATCTCTTTCAAAATTAGGTGGGGCGGGTGAAACGCCCAATTCTTGTAATTCTTGTAAGGTTAAGTTGGATAATTCATCTTGAGGATTAGTGGTCTCAAGTTGGGCTATAGTTGGTATAGAACCATCAAAATAAAATCCATTGTGTAACATCTCTTCAACGGAGACATCGTGGAAGATATCTCCTTCCAACTCCTCATCGGAGTCAGCAATCATTTCATGGTAAGCTATGGATAGCATGTTACATGTAAATGGCTGATTTTTTAGAGGCAAATCATCATGCCTATCCAAATAATCTTGATAACATATGAGTTGATCATCATCTTCAAAAGGAAAGGGTTGACCCTTACTAGGAAATAGGCCCACACCACAACGGGCAGGCCATGGTTCTACCTCGAAAGGTTCTTTCATGCCATTTTGGAAAGGTCCCAAGCCTTTCCCTTTATATCCCATTTTAAGCATTATGGGTTTAGCTTTAATATATTCATTGGTAAAATAACATCGAGCATATCCCTCATGATGAGTTTTGATATTCCGAGGGATTCTTCCCCACTCATATCCTTTATAAATGAAGGCACAACTCCCGACTTGGTAAGTACTTCCCATAGGTTGTGGGAGGCCCAAAGTACGAGGAGATGGCGGCAAGTTATTTAAAAGAATTGAATCTTGCATGAAAGCATTTGTTTTTTTTGATATTAAGATTGTGGATAAATCCGGTAAAAGTTCATCGTAAAGAGCATAAGATGTAGAAGGATCATTCCCTATATCTTTAGATGTGGAAGGTATGATAGATGTTGATAATGTGGAGGTGTTAATAGATGGGTCTATAGGTTTTGAAATTATAGGGATGGAACATGAAGGATTGGTCGTGGATTGAAGATCTTTTTGAGGTTCTAGAGTGGTTTGTTTAGAAGATTGTTGATCTATATATGAGGGTGAAATTAATGGAGGGGAAATAGGTGAAGCTATGGGTGTGTGTTTCACAGTTTTAGATGAAAAATAAGAATTAGGATGTGTGGATGACAGAGCAGGGCAAAATTGCACTCCAACAGGTTCCGCCAAAGCACACATATCAAAGGGTCTAGGATCACCATGGATAGTGACCAACTGATTTTTAAATTCGAATTTAACACATTGGTGTAAAGTTGATGGGACAGCCCGCATTGCATTGATCCAAGGATCGACCCAAGAGTATATTGTACGATGTAGGGCAATGTACAATAAACACGGTGGTATCTAGGGTTCGAGGACCAACTTGCAATGGGATGGTAATAACTCCACACGTTTCTTGTGTCTCGTCATTGAAAGCTTTGATAATCATGTCAGTTTTCTTCATTTCATCACTTCTAAAGCCAAATCGTTGGTAGAAGTCAAAAGTGCAAATGTTTAGAGATGAACCATTATCAATCAAGGACTCGTTTAACAGCCTACATCTCCAATTAGAGCAAGTAATATATAAGGGATTATCCTTATGTAAACTGTGTTGTGGGATATCTTTATCCCGAAAGTCAATACAATCGACTTCTCGAGTGATGATAGTATTGGCCATGGCTTCAAAGTTGAATATTTTGAGGTACCATCATTTGGCTTAATGTAAGCATCAACTCATCCCTATGGGTAGGAGAAGATCTTAATAAATCCAAAAGGGAAATTCTGGCCGTAGTATTGGATAATTGCTCATTAATATTGTAAGGGGGTTTAGGTTGAACATTGGAAGCATGATTCCCTTTATTGGGATTTTTCAAAACAAATGGAGCTGATCCATCATTCTGGTTTGGTTCTTGTTGAGAATTTTGAGCCTGTTGTCGGGTAACGACTCCAATGGTACCTACAATGTTATATTGAAGACGCTGAACTGGTCTCGATCGAGCGTTTATGGCTTGTTCATTAGGGAGGAATTGATTAGAAGAGGGTCGAGTAGTAACTCTTCTAGGAAATGGTTCTTCTGGAACCATAGCATCTGTGATAGGTTGAATAGGATCTGATTCATTTTTAGAACTATTCGATTGGTTTGAAGTGATGTCTATTTCACTTTCAGTATCCGATTCTACATCACTAGGATCCCGGAGTTTGAATATTATGTAGGGGCCTGGTCGTGACCATGGATAAGGTTGTGTCAAATGTTTGAGGATCCTGAATAGGTAATTGTCCGCTAATAGTCCCTACATATCGGGTAGGAGGAGGAACATTATGATGTTCGATTTGATTGGCCACCTCTTTACCATGTCTTGGTAAAGGGTGTTGAAATATGTCTAATGATTGATTAGCATTTTGATTTTGATTTTGGGGAATGTTCTTTTGAGGATTATTAGGAGCATTTTGTTTAGGTTGGAAGGCTTGCACCTCCATTTCATTATTATCAATCAGATCTTGTATTTTATGTTTCAACCTTTTACAAGCGTTGGTAGAGTGTCCAGGTCCTCTATGGAAATCACAGTGTAAGTCAGCTCTGTATCCGGGTATAGTTGGATCAGGTTCCCGGATAGCTGGTAATTGGATCAAACCTCTTTCGAGTAATTGAGGTAAAATAGTTGATAATGGTTGATTCAATCTAGTAAATTCTCGAGGAGGTTTATCAAGAGGTTTCAATATAAATTTTTCTGTTGTTTTCGTTGCATTGATATTAGCAACATTTCTACTGTCAGTGACTCCGTCACCTACGACTTGTTTGTTTTTATATTGATTTCTGGATGTTTTCTCATCATCCTTCTTCCTAAGTTGGCCTCTCCTAATGAGGGCATCTTCTACTCTTCGAGCTAAATCTATAGCCTGATCGAAGGTAGTTAAAGTAGCAGTTGATAGCTCATAAGATATTTGTTCTTGTAAATTATTAATAAAAATGTCCAACATTTCCCTATAAGGTAGCACAAAGTGCAGCTTTCCTATCAACTGCCTCCATCTAGCTAAGAAATCAGCAAAACATTCATCCTTGTCTTGTTTTAAGTTGTATAAATCTTTAATGGTTACATGCCTCTCGATGTAGGCACTAAATTGATGGACAAAAGATTCAGTTGTTTCTTCAAAGTTTCTCAAAGAATGAGTGGGCAATTGATAGTACCACTCTAATGCCATTCCACCTAAACTTTTCGGGAACATTTTTAGTAATAGCAAGTCATCATGTGATATATCATGACATGCTATCCTAAACATGCGAAGATGCTCTATGGGATCTTCGGTTCCTTTATATATAGGCAGGATGGGCATGGGAAAATGCTTAGGGTACGGTTGTGCTACAACTATGGGATCCAAAGGTTGACTACATATCTCTCGATAATTGTACGAGGGATGGTAAGGATCTATCTGGTCCATACGCGAAGCTAACTGTTTCACCATGGCTTCCAGATTACTAGTTTGCCCACCATATTGGTTCGGTAGGGCATTGATATGGGATTTGTGAGCATATGATGGAGGGACATGAAGATTAGATGCTATGTTGCTATTGTGTAAATTGTTGGTAGGAAAGGTGTTATGAAGGAATTTTGAAGTTGTATTATGTTGTATTCCGGATTGTTGAAAATTGGTGTTTGGCTTCATTTTAGGTTTTTGTTTACTTGAAGCATATTGATCAATAGTTTGGCGAAGTAAAGCAGTGAAGGAAGTTTTCTTTTGTGTGGGAATGATTTTAGGCTCAATAACAGTGTTCCTTAGGAGGTTGGGTAACCCGTTGTTTTGGCATGTTCTGAATCATAGTGACCATATCTCTATTGGATGGTCCAACCTTATCACTTTCTTGATCAATGAAAGACAAGGGATTAGTGTGCACATCAAACATATGTTCCATGGCTGCTTGAGTGTCACTAATTTGCCCTTTATCAATACGAACTGCCATATTAAGAGCGCCAATGTTATTATTGAAAAATTTCCAAAAATGATCTAAGTTGTCAAAAGCAATAGTTCCATCCGGAGCTACTCTAGGGGATGAGGATCCATCCTCTTTAACATTTTCTTCTTGTTCATTGTCTTCACCTAGGTCATCTTCTCGGTTGATCTAGAGTTTCTCCTTTCGGAATTGGATCCTCAGGAAGGACATTTGGGTTTCTAGTTTTATCTTCTAACCAATCTTCTTCTTCTCCTTTAGTTTGTTTACCATTCCTAAGTTTAGGCATTGTGCTTAATTTAGATTTCAGCAAATATATATATATATATATATATATATATATATATATATATATATATATATATATTTTTTTTATATATGCAACAAGCTTAAGAGGTATATATTAATTATATACCTACTACAATATTTAAAATGAAATGTTTTGGTTTTTGTTATGTTTTTTTTAGTTTTTCTTGTTTTTGTAATAATATTGTAAAGATAACAAACAACACAATAAATGCAAGAAATAATACTGAAAGTAATGATCTAGTTTTCTATAAACAATTTATAAATATCATTAATGGGCTCAAGTTCTTCAGGAGTCATGAAGTGTTCTTCTTCAAATTGAAAATTTTCTTTCAAAAATTTAATGAAAAGAGCTATAGTGATATTATCTGTCTCGCATTCTCGGTTGATAGAAGTAAAGCTCGTGGCAATACTCTCGATATAACACAGCTCGAGGAACTCTATTCCATATTTCCCTATCCGTAAGAACGACCTCTTGGTCTTCTACACGACCTAGGAACCGGTGTATAATGGCTGCGTTCTCGAGGTATTCCTCGAAGGTGAACAATTCCGAAGACACAAGAGCTCTCCTATAAGCTAACCATCTATGGCAGGCTCTCTAAAGTTCATGATAAAAGACGAGTTGATGAGGATCCAGGATTCTATCTAGGACAAGCCTCTTGATTTGTTTAAGTTTTGTTGACCTAGATGAAATGACACCTAGTCTTCTATCAAGTTCGTCCCACAAAAGTTGGTTTCTATCCTGTTTCGTGCACACTAAGCACATAATTGATTTCTATGGCTGCCAATTGGTTTTCAACATTTATAGTAACTGCTAATATTTTCTTAGGAGCTACCATCTAAACATGATATGCAACTTATTAGTTTTAAATGATTTGAAATGCATCTATGTTTTTGGTTGTTTTATTTTTTATTTTTGTTTTGTTTTCAAAAGGTTTTAAATGCATTCACGTCGGGTTCACCAAAATGTATCGCTCCAAATTTTTCACATCCCTACCTTCAGGCTATAGGATCCGTGCCCGAAGGGGGATGTGAAAAGGATGGCATGGTACCTCGGACTGAGAGGCCTTGCGAAGGTCCCGCCTCTCGGGGGAGGTGTATTATGGTGATTTTTCGATGGATGGTGGGTTCACCAGGAAACTTTTGAATGGCAGTTTCCACGCCTAGGTTGGGAATGTGTTTGATGTGTTCAGTTTTAGCTTTAATCATCCAAGTCCTAGGTTTGGCCAAAATGCGTCTAAGCTATTCTATATGAAATGCAGATTTAAATGAAGACAAAAATAGATTTGGACAGAAAAATAGAAAGAACAAGATGGATTAAAGACCCATACCCGATCCGGATGTCTGATGAAGGTTCTAATTTTTGAAGCAATCAGGATCGCCTCGAATTTAACAGGATCATCTCCTATCTGACAGGATCATCTGAGATCTGACGAATTCATCATACTAATTCATCAGAGACCTGCAAACAGAGAAATAGGTGCAAAACATAGAAAATACAGCAATGCTAACATAGGGAAACAATGTAAAATGACAATAACAATATCAAACTAAAAATTATAAATAGAAACATGAATGCATTATACTGATTTAATGACAATTATAACTTAATTATGCATTTGATCTAGATGGGTGAACTCCAAAATGCAGAATAGCAAGGAATAATGATAAAACTAACTAAATTCAAAATAAAATAGTGGATAAATGTAAGAAAACATGCAAACTCTGGGCACTGATTGCCCCCAATGCAGACTGCAGTCGAAATCATCTGGATGCGATGAAATCATCTTGAATTATGACGGGATCGTCCGAGATTGAACGAGCTCATCTACGACGATCTGAACTTGCTCCGACTGAAAATCGATACGGTCCCTACAAGAAAACTTCAAATAACAAATTGCAAATGATGCTCTAGGGTATTTTAATGCACGCAAATATCAAATCACAGGGAAATTCAGCCAGGGGGATGCTAAGGGGAGGGCCTAGGATTAAATAGGCTTAGGATAGAGGTTAGGAGGTTGGAGATCATCCCAATTTGGGAGATCTCCAATGGGGAGGGTCTCTAATGGCATAGACACGCTTCTGCCCGGATTAGAGACGCCGTTGGAACAGAGACCAACTATGCACAAATCAGTTTGGGACGAGATCGTCTGGACGTCCTAGCCCGCATGAAATCGTCCGATCTGAGGCGATATCGTCTTATCGGAGACGATATCGTCAAACGGACAAAACAAACTCTAAAAATGGCATGGGAAAGGAGGAAACGGGTTAAACGATGGTTTGGGAGCGGTTTTGGAGGTTGAAATTTGAATTTGAATATTTACTAGAGTAATTGTAATTATTAAGGTTTTACTGTGCCAATTTTAGGGTGCTACACATACATGTACAACTTTGTTGAGATCCTACATGATCCTAATATTTTTTGTACATTTTTGAGGTAGCCATATGAAATTTTATAATTATTTTATGCAGTATTGTACTGAATTTCCGAATCAAAGAAAAAGTGTACAAATAAGGGTTTCACTCAACGATGGCAGAAGTATGAGCTCTCGATAAGAATATCAGTCTCATTTTGATTGTATTGTAGCATATAGTTTTGATAGATCACTAGGATCATTGCACCATAGATAATCATGACCTAGGTGATCTCCCCTAGTTTACCTCATTCAGAACCAAGGACATAAATTTTAGTCACCCAAGAGGTGTGGTAATCATCCTTGGAGAGGGAGAGGATGAAGGTCATGGAGGGGTCAGAGGCACTGGCATGGTGGTAGGGAAAGATCACCACTACAATACAAGAGGGAAGAAATAGAACCACCTTAGGAACCCAGAATAGAACTTTGCAATGAAGTTCACCGAGAAAAGACTTTGGAAGAATGGGAGGATCTACCCAGTGAAGCAGAGGAGAAGCAAGTGGACACCAAGGATGTCACTTTTTGAACAACCAACAAGAGAATTTTGTATACATTAGTGGGTAAATGCTAATGCCAATAATCCATTGAAGGAGGCTCTAAAGAAGGCCAAAGTGAGTATTTTAGTGTATATCCCACCACAATATAAGGTATTCTTCAATTAATACTTGTAGCTTCTCTAGTCATATGAACTTACTAAGAACCTCATTGTCGTATGAGTGGGTAATAGATATGTTAAAGTGGATTTCATGGTAGAGGTATTCCAATGATCATTTGGATTGCCCATGAAAGGAGATGTAATTATGAAAATAAAATTTGATCCCATTGAGATGCATAGGTTGATCATGATACTCACATCTGTGAAGTCATGGATGCCAAGATTTTGGGTACTAGCACTTGTGGGATTAAAAAAATTTAGTTAAAGATGAATAAGTTGGATTGCATGATGAACATGGTTATGGCCCAATTTTCTAGAGAATCATGAGCTTTAGAGATGCGAATATAGATGGCACAATATTTTGAAGGTGTTTAGAAGGGCATGAAGTATTATTAGAGTGCATAATTACGGGAATGGAAGCAACAATTGCTGATAGTAAGGAGGAAGACGTTCACCATAACCTTTCATGCCATTACACTATTATTGGATGTAGTGTTAGGAATGGGAATTCATTTTCCTGGGAGGACCCAACTGAGGGAAATAGTACCTAGTTAGCCTACCATAATTTAATGGGTAAATACTATACCTTTATCGAAAGCCACTCCAGATAAAAATAAGGCTAAGAAGAGTACAAAGCAACCAACACCACCAATGTAGGATGAGTCTAAGACTACATATAATGAAGATTTCCACCCAAATAGAAATCAAATGAGATATTTGGAACTGGCCTTAGAACAATAGGCCTAATTCCACAAACTATGGAATAAACCTAGCTCTTTTGATGAGGAGAAAGTAAAGTAGAAATCTAGCCCTGTACAGATTCAAACGTGATGAAAAAGGGAGATACAGGTAAAGTTTACACAAAAAGTACAACCTGAGTCAACACCAAAGGAAGGATACTCAAATTCAGAGGGGTAGACCTTCTGAATTTAAATATACTAGGTCTAGAAGGAAGGGGAAAAATAATGGGATTTCAAAAATTACTACAAACCTCTTATTTTGAACTTCTAGATTCATCCATATATTTGACTAGAACGACGATAGTACCACCAGTTGTAAAAGCAAAAGTTGTACTGGAGGTGCCATTGGAAGAACCTAAGGAGACAAAGAAAATAAAAATTGTGATGAGATATGGACACAACTAGTAGGAGCAGACAAATGCACAAGTACAATAGAAAGAGCTTATCCCTGATAAGACAATTGTAACTCAAAGGGGAGTGCACCCAAACTCACAATAAGAAGGTTTGACACAAAAGCAACATGAGGACTTGCTTGAGATGCAAAATGAAGTCCAAGTATCGATGAAAGAGCAACAATCTAAAAAATAAATTATTAATGTCGAAGAGACACAATCATCAACAAAATAAGAGATAAGCATGGTGGTAGCACATAGTTTTCCACCAACGAAAAAAGTAACCAACATGATTAAATAAGTCGGAGGAAGTTCTCATCCATAGGGAGAAGAAGAAGGATAGACCCCACCAAAGGATAAAATTGAGGAGCTTCATACAATCTTCCTAGTGGAAGTACCTTACTTTTATCAGGTGGAGGATGTGGGTGAAAATATTGATGAGCAAGTGGAACACTTCTTTCGATAGGCTAGTGAAATATTTACCACCGCCAGATTGTAGTTTTGTATTGGTAGCATTGAAATTTTAAAATAGTGGAGGGAATAAATCTTTGCTAATTATAAAATATTATGGAGTGGGTGTGCAATGAGGATCATACGAGGCAGATAGAACACACCCATTCACAACATTCATGGTTATTACCAATAGGAGACAGCCATGATGCTTGGAAGAAAGGATTTACCAGAAGGAGTGAAGACCAATTACCGTACAACTCCATGAGTGTATTTGGATAGGAAAACCTATCAGACCTATCCATTGAATACAGCATGTACAAAATTTTGAAGAGTACCTTAGGAGTTGGCCTTCACCATGAGAAAATTGAATTTCCTAACATACTAGATCGAGTGGCTCAGCTTGGGTCTTGAACAGGTTTACCAGGCTAAAGAAACACAATGAGAGGAGGTAGAAGCTACTTGAAATAATATGGTTGCAATGGAGGAAGAATTAACATGCAAAAAAACCATGGTAGAGAAAATAATAAAGGTATAAATAGAGTTAGAAATCATGAAGTAGGTCTATGAATATCATCTTTGTTCATAGGAAGTAGAAAATAAGCTTGTGATCCAACATGTATAAGATCATGCAAAGTAGTTTGAAGCTCAACTGGTAGCATCGAATGAAAAATTGGCCAACCAAGCTAATCAGTTGAAGGCGATAGAGGAACAAATTCAAGAAAATAATTTTAAAATCAAAGATATGGAAAAGGATGTCATATTTTATAATGAAATTATTATGGATCATAAGACTATGCTAAAGGCTAAGGATGAGACTATGGCAGCATATGAATCCAACCTTCATTACCATATAAATATTATTACCGAGAAGAATCAGGATTTAGCCATAGTAGCCTAAACAAAAGTCACATTGACAAAAAAGCTAAGCAAGGGAGAACCCGAGCATGAGAAGGAGTTGGGAGTATTGTTGACTATTGCATAAGAGAAGGTTAATGAGTACGGGTTGAAATCCCTAGAAGTTATTTAGTATGTAGCTCACTTGAATGATTGGCATACCACCTTGCAAATCTTACTTGTTGATTACCACAAACAGGCATCAGATAAAACAAAGAATATTGATACGGTTAGGACACTGCCTGATTTAAATGGGAGGGAAAATGTAGACAACAAATACACCTCCTAGAAGAAGAGAAAGTTATCCATGGATTTGCACAGTTTTGTTGAGATTTTTTTAGTTTTGATTAATATGTACAAGTGTCAAAATATACAAGCAGGGATCAAAACATACAAGGTTGCACATGTATATGAAATGAAATTAAGTTGAAATGTGCATTTAGGGTTAATTTGATAAAAATTGAATTAGACCTTAGTAAACCTTGTAGAATGATTTATTTTGGAAATCCATTGGGAATGGTAGTTTTAAATGATACAATGCTTCATAAATGTTTTCTAATGGTCTGGGGATGCATTATATAGCCCTCTTATTCATTTTTTGGTTGTTCATTCATGTTCATTAATTTTTTACTATTGAAGTATTAATATAGAATTCATGGAGTATGGATTGTGGAGTAGAATTGTTGTTCATTGTTGAGATGGTAATGAATGATGGAATAATACTAATAATCTAAATGTGATAGTCATTTTTAAAAGTTCCTTTTCCTTGTGAATTTCCCCATATGTTATGGTTGTTGTAGGTTATGTAGTTACTGTTTGGCACATAACTTGACATGTATATGGATGGAATTGCATTATGAATGATCCTGGTTAACCTAAATACTTGGTTTGGAGAATGGAATGCAATATAATATAATTTATAGCCATATTTTTATGTTTTCCAATAGTTGTATGATTTCTAGAATCATCCATGGTAAATATAATTCATTGCTAGTGAATTAGAGTTTGAATGTTATGGACAATTGGAGTAATTAATACATAGAAACTTCCCAAGATCTATTATGGAAGGATTAATGATGCAAGGTGATAGATATGAATCTTAGTTGTAGCAAGGGTTCATAAGAAATATACAAGCATAGTGTCCAAATCATACAAACTGTTTGATTATCCAATTTGGTAATAAAAGCTACAACCCAATTCTACCAAATAAGGAAATAATGCTAGTTTGAGGAAATCGATTACAAAAATGATTGATTTGACTTACAAAAATTGTTCTATTTGGTTGGATAAGTAAAAAATCATACCAAGTATAGTTTTGTATTATTTATATCATACAAATGTATGATTTGGTGACCGTACAAGTTGTTTTGGCAAGATTGAACTAGTGTACAATGAAGACTGTATAGGCTGTTGGACTTGTGCAAGTTGGGATTTGATATATGGTGGATCATTTACATAGCTTCTAAACTACCTACCCATAAATAATACTACACCACTACCATATACATTAACCTCACCATGACACTCTGCAATCTGAGTGACCCTTCAAAACCTTTGCACCTCAATCATGAAGCCATTGATTTTGATCATGTTGTATTTTTACCATTGCCCTTAGAGTTCTTACCCTATGAAGAAATATTACAATAATTTAATTTCTCCTAGGATCCATTTGAATATGTTTTTCAAGTTGATATCAAACATAATGATATGATTGATTCTCCAAATCTAGCTGATGACATCCATTTGATCCCTATGCCTCATCAACTTGAGAAGAGATCCCATATGTCAATTGAGGAGACAATTGATGTAGATATCGACATTGATCCCATAGTTCATAAAAAATTCAAGTTGGGATAAATTTTATCCCTTATGGAACAATTTTATTACATAACTCTCTTGACAAAGAAGAAGAAGGCTTTTACTTGGTCTTACAAAGACATGTTGGGTCTCAATCCAAATTTTGTTGTGCACAATTTAACACTCAACCTAAAAATTAAACCTATCAAGCAAAAGATTTGCAATATGCATCCAAAAATAGTGTAGATCCAAAATTTTTGCATCCCTTTCTTTTAGGCTAATGGATCCATGCTTGAAAGGAGGAGGGAAAATAAAGTGCCTACACCTTAGATGAGAAGCACTCGAGTTGTGATCTCCTTGGTGTTTGTCGATAAATTAGGTGGGATTCACGAGGAAACACTTTATGGTGGTTTCCAAACCTAGGTAGGGTGATTTTTTGATGGATTATTTGATTTACACACACCTAGGATTTTGGCCAAATGCAACTATACCTAACTATATGCACTTCAAATTTCCATGAAAGTAGCAGTATACAATTTTAACTAAAAAGCTTGTAAATTTAACTACAATGCAATGATTCTTGTGGATACTAAAAGCAAAAGGTAAATTATATGCTATCATGTGTATATATGTATTTTATCTTTTGTGTTTTCCAACTAATATAATTGATGCAAAAGCAATGCAACTAACTTTATGTTTTTGTCTTTTCTTTCTTTTTATTTTATGAAAATGCTTTAAAAATAGAATAGTACAAAATAAAAATATGAAAAAATAAAAGGAATCAAGAATAAGATCCTTACCTGATCCAGATGGTTGATATCAAATGAATTCATATATTTCAAAGCAAATTCAGAAACACAGAGCAGATTTGGATCTCAGAAAGCAAATTTGGAAATATCATGTAGCGATCCCAATTCATTCAAAACCTACATTTTCACACATGGGATACTAAAAATGGTGATGAGGGATTTGCTTAAGCCACTGCAATTTTGATTCTTAGTGGTGTGGCAGTCAGATCCCCTAGTTTCTTTTAATAAACCATAAATACGATAACCGATTTTCTAGATTTAATGCAAGCATATATATTCAATCAAGAAAATAGAAAAATAGTATGGAATGCAATAAATAATGATTGTGAAAATAATCAAAAGTAGATTATGAAATATCGTAATGAACCTGAGAGCAATATTTTTCCCCATTAGGTTTTTGCACGAATTTGGACGCTGTTAGCGAATTTGAAAATGTCTTGGTATTTTTCAAATTCATTCAAAACTTGCAATGGTCAAAATTAGAAAGTTGCAGAGCAATTTTGAAAATCCTTTAACGAATTTGTATCACCATAATAGTATTTTGAATTCATATAAAACTTGTAATTTCATAGATCTGTGCTAAACATCTACACTCAAGGAATGCCAGGATTGAAAGTACCCATTATCAAGATTATCACAAAACAAAAAAAATTATTTCTTAGGTCTATTCATGAAATTTTGGAACTTACAAAGTGAATTCAAAAATATTTTGAAATTTTTGAATTCATTAAAGACAAATAAAAATATTATCTAATAATGCAAAATGATAAATTAATACACTAAATCAAAGCATATGGATCAATGGTACCAATTGTCGTCTCAACTGATCACTAGAATGGTGATGAAATAACAAGATCTTCCCTCAAAATTTGTAGCAAGACATGAAAAGCTTTTCTTCACTCCAATCTCCTACAAAATCACCATTAGTTCCTTCTAAAGGTAGCCTACAACTTTTAAGAACTAGAGCTGATAAAAAAAAATCGAGGAGGATGAAGATAGGTCAGAGTTGTTAGGGGAAATTAGAAATTTTCCCAATCTAGGAGAATTCAAATGGTTTTGAATTTGCTAAGAATTTAGGTTTGCCCAAATTAGAGGTAAATCCAAAAATTCCACTACCTAATTTAGGTGCACATTTTATTTGCATGAATTCAAACGTCCAAATTTGATTTGATCATCTGATTTTTTTAAGAATGGGGAATAATATAGAAATGGATTTTAACGGGAATGAAAATTGAGGCGGATAGCTAATGGGGGAAGCTATGTTTCTAAGGAGGGGAGTCATGTTGTTAGAGGGACTAGGAATTTTGAGGTGAGTCATAATTCTATGGCTACATTTTGCCCCCTTTTTGGTGCAATTATGAACAATAAATGCATTAAAGAAAGATGTAGCAAAAATGGGAGTTGTGCTGCAAAGCAAAAAGACTTTTACATATTTTATTTTATTATTTATTGTCTAGAGTACCCCCTTCGAGTTTTATGAAAAATTCAAAATTTATTACAAAACTCGAAATTTGAAGAAAAGAGGGGTAAAAATAGAAAATTAGGGTAAAACCTAATTTATTTTTACCCTTGTATTCTAAAAATTTTTCTCTAGAGAAAATGGCTTCTCCTCTTCATTGGGTTGATGAAGTGTGAGAAGGTGGCAACAGAGCATAAGTACAAATATGAGTAAGCATTACTTTAAGCTTTGAATTTTAAATTTTGCATTTTTTTGTTTAATTTTTTGAAATTTTTGATGCAGTCGATTGTCGTGCAGTAGAACAACTAAATTCAAATGGTTCAGGGAAACTAAGATGTCCAAATTCATCTAAATCAGCTATTAATTTCACAAAATTGGATGTTCGGATTTTACTGAAAAATGTGTTTGAATTCACAAATACGAATGCGCTTAAGGTAGATTTGGGTGTCGAAATCTATTTTTGTAATCCATCTGATTAGTGAATTGTGTTCGAATTTATAGAGGAAAAAAAATAAATGTACATCTTACTAGCATTAATTTTTGGTGAATTTTGATTTTTATTAATTTTTTTTATTATGATATTTTATTAGATTATATTTTTGTATTTGTTTGCAATGAGGCACTCTTAAGAATCGAGAGTGGTAGTACAAGGGATTTGAGGATCATATTAGAGAGTTGAGTGGTGTTGATAGATTGATTTTAGAGATAGTAGGGCTCTTGCACGTGGCTGAGATGCCATGAATAGAGGTGGACTATCCTCTCCTAACCGTGTTGGCAAAGATATGGTATCCAAGATATTCCACATTCCATTTATTGATAAGTGAGATAACATTGACTTTTTTTATCAGCATCACCTTGATAGTACTCACCTAGGAAGGGTATTGCACTAGAGATTAGAGAGTTAAGTAGCACTAGAGAGGTTGTTGCTCTACGAATGAAGAATGCTATTTTGAGGGGTTGGATTCAATTTCTAGAGGCTCAGCTATCTTAGTCTTAGGATCTATTAGGATAGACTCAGACTCAGCTATCACAGGTGCATGCATAGCTTGGTTAGGCACAGGGACAATCATGTCAGGCACAATCATGGTTGCACCATACAAGGAGTGGAGCTTTAGGCCAGTACTCAAGTAGTAGTTTTCTACATAGTACATTGGTTGTGATGCAATTAGAGGTCATCTTAGCATCACATTGAGTGAACTTCTACCAGAAAATATATTTTTAGATAGTTCCCGAGGGTCTGAGGGCTCCATTGCCCCTAGAGTTAGTAGTTTTGAGTTTCTCTAGATCAAATTCCAAGTTGGTGTCTAGGGTTGCTTAGTTTCAGGTGCCCAGACCACCTCCTTATGATAGCCATAGTTCTAGAGGATCTAGGGGATGATATAATGAGGATTATTTTTGTGGTATACCCCCTAGTGATTGAGTATACCAATTTTTATTGTGGTATACCAGTCGACCTTATGTACTTCATATAAAATTTTGTGATAGTAATACTATACTGTTGTTTTGGTTTTTTTTGGATTTTTTTTTTATGTGTTATGCAAAATGCAGGATATATTTTTTGTTTTTTATGATCTTCATAATATTGCTTATGGTCATGTTTGATTGCTAATGTTATTTTATCATGCTTAATCCAGATATCGTTGTAAGAGAGTGAAGTGTGATTTAATGTAATTGATATTTTGTAATGTAGTGTGACTAAATTATTTGTAGAAGAAATATTATTTGGTAAATATACCCTTACAAGTTTGATCAGTCAATAATAGACCTCGAGGATGTGTTCTTGTATATCACCATTTATGGAGATTGCCCTTCGTGTTGGTCATGAACTGAATCCTGTGTGGGATTTTATTGTAATGCTGACATCAAAGGGTTATGATACAAAAAGTAGTTTGAGATTTTTCTAATTGAAAGTGATAGGATTGATGATAAGTAATGTGTGATCTTAAGATTAATTTTTATTAAAATTAAGAGAAATATGATGCAATATGGGTGATTAAGCATGAAAAATGGGATAGAAGGCTTGCACTAGGCATAATATTCCTAGTGTGAAGTAAATGAAGAAATTTTATTAGGATTATCTCATACCATCATTGTGAAGTCTTTATGCAACTACATAACTAAGCAATTGTGTATGATCAGTGTAAATTTTTGTATATGAAAAGCAATCATACAATGTGATGAAATAAATGTATTGTACTAGCTGGTAGATATGATATGCAAGATTAATTGGTTTTTAGGGCCAATTGCTTATCCTAATAGTCATACAAATTCATGATGATATAGTGACTTCAACTAATCAAGACTCAAATATAATCTGTCTTTTCAAAATAAAATCAAGTTTATCAAGAACGAGTGTGTGATTTGTGTAGTCATTTTCCATCTTGACCTTAATTATGATACAAAATATCTCAAGGATAAAATGTATGTGCTTATGAAGTTCATTTAAAAATTTTGATAAAGGTAATTATGCAAACCAAATTAATAACCATTGTGTGTACAAATTATGAATTCATTTACCATGATTTTTGTATGTGGTTAGACTTAACTGCTTTGTAATACAAGCCACCAAAAAACTAGCTTATCCATAAGTGGATATTGATCTATACAAAATAATATCACTAATATGATAAACATGTCACCATGCATAAGACTACCCCATATCTAGGTATGATTCATTCAACCCATTGTTGTAATGGAGATCACCCCATGATTTTTGAATAACCAAGGAATTCCAGGGATTCAAGCTCATTACCCCCTTATTTCCTTTTTATTTCTTTAGATGGGGATTCTTGTTGAACAAGAGGATTTTTATTTTCTTTGTAGTAAAAATCATTTTCTTCTTTTGTTTTTTTTCTAAAGTGATACTTACTCATATTGGTGTAAGAGCAAGGGATTTTATTTGGGTAAGGGGGAGCTTGTCCTTTTATCAATTCTTAGTATTCTAGACCATGTGCATAATAGGATAGCAAGGTAAACATTTCACTTAAGGTGCTAGAACTACTATGTAGTATCATCTTTCTTCGTGCAAAATAATTTTTAAGATGTGTGTGTCTTGGTTCAAAAGTTGCAGAATTAGTTTCCAAAACTCAAAATTTTCTTAATGAGAAATAGTTATTTTGGTTAAAGATATTTATAATAGATATCAATAATCAATATTTTATTAAAATGTGAAATATTTGAGTGGTTCAGGATAAACTCTGAATTTTTCAAAGAAAACCAAGATTGACTATGAATTTTGACATCGGTCTAATATTTAGATGATATGACAACTAGATGTGACTATATGTCATATGCAATTGGACCAAAACTTATGAAATATACAGGATAAATGTTGCTATATGAAGGATGATTTATATGTGATAGTTGCTATTATGAATTAAACTACATGCAACAAATGTGATATGTACAAAATATATGACAATTATGTACAATGATGAAACATGATTTTATGCATAATACCTTTTAAGGTGCATTATATTCATTGATTCCTTAATGTATTTTCCATCTAAGGTAGCCAAAATATATCCACCTAATCCAAATTTAGTAGTTATGATAAATTGACCTAACCAATTTGGTTGAAATTTTCCTTTAAGATCAATTCAAGAATTGGTATTTTTCTGATTTTCTTTAAGAACTAGGTCTCCAACCTCAAAAGATCAAGTATGTACTTTCTTAGAGTATGATATTTTAAGTTTATCTTAATAATCACAAAGATGCTCTAACGTGCTTATGCACTTTTCACATAATAGTTCCAGTTGGCTTAGTCGTCCGACATGATATTCATCTCCTACTTCAACATCTTGAAGCAAAAGTCCTAAAGAAGGGACTTCAAGCTCAAAAGGAAATATAGCTATGGTTCCATATACCAAGATAAATGGAGAAGTGCCTATGGGGGTTCAAACACTAGTCCTATAAGCCCATAAGGCTAGATATAATTGAGTGGTGCTAATATCGACCTAACTTATTAACCAATATTTTAAAGATTTTAATTAAAGTTTTATTGGATGATTAAGCTTGGTTATTTCCTTTTGGATAGTAAGGAGTAGACCATCTATGCTGGATTTTGTATTTTGCACAAAGCTTTTGTATTTCTTTATTTTTGAAGCAAGTTCCATTATCAAAGACAAGTGTAGAGGGAATCCCAAATATACAGATGATTTGATTAAAGATAAATTTAGAGACTTGGGTTCCTATGTAAGAAGCCAATGGCATGGATTCTACCCATTTTTTAAAGTACTCAATTGCTCTTGTGATGAACTTATGACCATCATATGAGATTGGATTAATCTTCCCAATAATGTCTAGGCCCATTTTGAAAAAGGCCAAGGGGAAGAAATGGCTTGGATATCTTGAGCAAGAGCATGAACAAGATTTGTGTGTCACTAACATTTGTCACATCAACACACATAATCATTAGCATCCTTTTCCATGGAGGGCCAAAAATATCCCATTCGTAGGATTTTTTGGCTATGGCACTACCACTAAAATGACCTTCACAAGATCCATCATGTACTTCACTTAGTGCCCTTTTAGATTCATCTAGGTTGAGATATCTTAGAAGTATACCTTCAAAAGACCTTTTATATAATGTACTTCTGATGATTACAAAATGAACAACTCATTTTCATAAAATTCTTCGTTGATTCCTATCGAGACCATCTAGGAATGATCTAAATTGAAGAAAGTTAGAGATATCCGCATACCATGGTCCTGTGCATGTTTCTTTAGTTGTAAATATGTCAAAGGGTGCTAGGCAAGACTCTCATGAAGTAGGTTTCCATATTTGGTGAATGATGATAGTAGGATGGTCATAATCCAACTCTAAGGAAATGAGAGAAGAAGTTGTTGTCATAGAATCCGCAGAACAGTTACTAGTATGAGGAATAGCTTTGATAGTAAATTTCTCAAATAAAGACATAATTTTCAAGATAAATTATTTATAAGGGCAGATTTTCTTTCCTTGATTTTGGTAGACATTATTATTTTGGTTTACCACAAGTTACAAGTCTCCAAAGACTGACAAGATTTTAATATTTAAAGCTAAATTTACTCATAAATAAAGAATCAAGGCCTCATATTATTTTGTGTTATTTGTACAAGAAATTTGGAGTTTGAAGGATAACATAATGAGTTTTTTGTGAGGAGATATCAATATAATTCCTGCATCTATGCCACTCATACAATGGGCTCTATCAAAAAAAGAGACCAATATTATGACTAATCATCTTCTAAATTAAGGTATTCATCTGTAAATTCTAATGTTAAGGGTTAAGTAGATTCAAGAGTGGCAGTGGTGAGTTGGTTAAGTATAACTTGTCCTTTAATGGACTTCTAACCAATAAATTTTAGGTCAAACTCACTTAAAGCAAGAACCCATTTTTTTGCTCATCCTGATAAGTAAGGTGTACTCATCAAATATCATAGTGGATAAAATTTTGCTATAACAAATGTTTTATGACTAAGCATATAGTGGCACAGTTTTTGTGTAGAGAATACAACACCAAAAAAATATTTTCTAGGGGTGTATAATGAGTTTCATAGCTTACAAAAGTTTTTCTTATGTAATAAATGGCTCGTTCTTTCTTATCCTCATCATGTTGCACTAGCATTGCTCCTAACACAATTTCTAAGGTAGAAATGTATAAAATAAAAGGATAATTTGGTCGAGGAGGAACAAGCACTGGTGGTGTAAGAAAGTAATTTTTGAGAGCTTCAAAGACTTCTTGATATTCATCATACTACTTAAATAGGGTATCTTTCTTAAGTAAATTAAGAAAGGGTTTACATTTATCTACTAATTTATCAATGAAAAGATGAATCGATTGGAGTTTACCTCGTAGAATTCTAAGCTTTGTTAGAGTTTTTGGTGATGGCATATTGATAATAGCATTTATTTTAATAGGATATATCTCTATACCTCACATAGATACAATAAATCCCAACAATTTACCATATTTTACTCCAAAAACACATTTGTTCGGATTTAAATGGACTTTGTACTCACGAAGTCTATTAAAGACTTGTTATAAGTCAGGAATGTGATCTTCCTTCTTAATAGACTAAGTTATGATTTCATCCACATAATCATGCAAAATTTCATACATCATTTCATTAAATACATATGTCATAGATGTTTGATAAGTTGTCCTCATATTCTTCAAAACAAAGGGTATTACCTTCCAATAAAAAGTTACCCATGGTGTAATGAAGGCAGTTTTATATTGATCCTCTCGTGCTATATGAATTTGGTTATATCCTAAGAACCCATCCATAAGGGATAAAATCCCACTTCCTGCTGTGAAGTCAATAATTTGATCCATGTTAGGAAGGAGAAAACCATATTTGGTACATGCAACATTGATGTCCCTAAAATCAGTACATACTCTAATTTTAGTAGCCTCTTTTTTAGATATTGGAACATTAGATATCCAATAAGAATAATAGATAGCTTGAATAAAATCAACATCTTAAAGATTTTGTAATTCCTCTTCAACCAGTAAGTCTATTTTAGGATGCATGTTTCTAAGTTTTTATTTTACTGGTTTTGCATCAGGACGAACCACCAAATGGTGCATGAATATAGAAGGATCCAAGCTAGGCATATCCGCATATGTCCATGCAAAGATGTCAGGGTATAAGAAGTTCCATATATTTAATTTGTTCTTATTTTATCAAAGAGGCTCCTATTTTAACCATGTGAGGATTGGTTTCTATGCCAATATTAATTTTTAGAATGTCCTCTACCACAATACTCAAGTCCCTCTCGAAGTTGGGAGGGGTAGGCGAAACACCCATTCCTGAAGTTATTATAAGGATAGTTTGGCTAGTTCATTTTTTTTAGTTGTTTTTTGAATATGTGATATGCATGGGTTGAACCCATCAAAGAAGAAACTATTCTGCATTATTTTTTTGTGAGGGATGTGACAAAATACATCTCCTTCTTCGCACTCATCTAGAGCCATAATTATTTATGGATGGACCACTGAAAGCATATTGTAAGAGAAAAAATGAGATTTATTTCTCTTACTAATATCCTTCAAATGCTTTTGATTTTCTAAATATTTACCATATGTGATTATGTGATCATCCTAATTGAAGGGGAAATGCTGATATTTTATAGGGATATAGTTTATACTGCATTGGGCAGGCCAATCCTCAACCTCAAAATATTCACTTATGTTGTTTTCAAAATGACCTAAACCTTTACCCTTATACCCCATATCACACATAATTTGCTTAGATTATATATATTTGTTGGAAAAATAACATTGAGGAAAATTATTTTCATCAAAGGTAAAGCTCATTTGCTTAATATTGACTTTGTCTGGGGAAAATCCTACAAAAATAAAGGTACAGTTTCTAACATGATATATATTCCCCTATTTTTGAGGTAAATCCATCGTACATAGGGATGGCGATAATTGAGACAATACAATAGAGTCATGTACAAGAAAGTTAGCATGTTAAATTAGTGCTAATATAGTGGATAAATCTGGTAGAGCCTCATCTATAAGAGGGTATGATGTATAAGGATTAATAGCACTAGAAGGTATAGGTATGTCAGAAGAGGGTGGTGGATCAAGCGTTGGTACAGAGGACTTAGGAGTAATATGTGATAATGATGATAAGGATGGAAAAAGTGGAATGTCAATGGGTTATATCATTGCACACATTTTAAAATTTCTAGGGTCTCCATGAATGGTGACCAATTGGTTTTTGAATTCAAATTCTACACATTGATGCAAAGTAGAGGGGACTACCCTCATTGCAATTATCCAAGGATACCGTAGAAGAATTTTGTATGATTTTGAACAAGATATAACAAAAATGGACGTATCCAAAATTTTGGAACCAACTTGTAATGGAATGGACATCACACCACAAGCTTCTTGGGTTTCATCATTAAAGGCTTTAAGTATATTTTCAGTTCTTATTAAATCCTCATTTCTAAATCCAAACCTCTTGAAAAAGTCATAAGTGCAAATGTTTAAAGATAAGATATTTTCAATCAATACCCTCTTAAAACACACATATCCAATTAATGTTTTTATATACAGAGGATTATCCCTATGCATACTCTGAGGAGGAATATATTTATCATGAAAATCAATATAGTCAATTCCATAAGAGGACACAAAATTAACTATGGTAGTTGGCTCTATATCTTGAGGTATCATCATTTGATTTAGGGTATTTATTAATTCTTCCCTATGAATAGATGAAGTCCTAAGAATATCAAGAAGATAAATCATAGTTGTTGTATTAGCTAGTTGTTCATTGATATCAAAAGGAGAATTATGTTGAGGTCAAACTAAATTATTCCCTTTATGACGTGGTTTCAAAACAAAAGGTGGTTAATCCATATAATTTGGTTGAGTTGTAGGTAATTGAGGTTGAGAAATTTGATCTTGAGCTTGTTGTCTAGTAATAGCTCCAACTATACCTACAATGTTGCTTGAATGATGTGGAGATTGTGGAATGACAAATAAATTGAAAGAGTCAAACTGAATAGAGTGAGATCTGGCAGTTGATGCTTGTTCTATGGAAAATAGGTATTGTGAATAGGGATGAGTTGTTATCATTATTGGAAATGGTTCCTATGAAACTAACAAATATTTAATGGATAGGATTAGTTTTGATTCATCTTCTAAGCTATTGGAATTAAGGGAACTAATGTCTACCTCTGATTTTGAGTCTTTTTATGTGTTCCAAAAATAAATATTGTAACTCTCTTCCTTGAAATTTCTTGAATGTAACTATGGATTGAGTAGACACAAAGATAGTTTGTATAAGTTGTGATGGTAAGTGATTACTAACCATTCCCACGTAACATGTTGGATAAGGCATATTATTTTAATCTAGTTGATTCACAGCTTCCTTGCCATGATTGGGTAATGGGTTTTGGATGATGTCTATATTTTGATTACATTTTGCACCTATTTATTTTTTTTGTTTGTTGGAGGATTATATTTTGGTGGAGGACTTTCCACTTTCAACTTTCCATTGTCAATTAAATATTGTACCAAATATTTTAGTCTTCTACAAGTGTTGGTTGAATGTCTATCAACTTTATGGAAATCACAATTTTTATCTGGTCTATACCAAGGCTAGGAGGTGTCTGGTTTTCATATATTTGGCAATTTTATCAAACCTCTTTCTACCAAGTGTGGTAAGACCATTGTCAAATATTGATTCAACTTTGTAAAATTTTGTTGTGAAGGTTTTTTAGGTGCTTTTAGTACAAACTTCTTTGAAGTCTCTACGGTATTAACATTTGGAGGAGATCTATTATCTGTGACTCCATATCCTACCACATGCTTGTTATTATATTTATTTTTAGATGATTTATCCTCATCCTTCCTTTTAATTTTTCCTCTTATGATAATGGCTTCTTCTACCCTTCTTTCTAAATCAATAGCTTGATCAAAAGAGGTTATAGTGGTAGTGGCCAACTCATAGGACAATTGTTCTTGTAGGTTTTAAATGAAGAGTATGAAATATCATAATGAACCTGAGAGCAATATTTTTCCCAGGAGGTGTCTACACGAATTCAGATGTTGTTAGTGAATTTGAAAATGTATTTGATATTTTTTGAATTTTTTCAAAACCTGCAATGTTCAAATTTAAAATGTTGCAAAGCAATTTTGGAAGTCCTTTAGCAATTTTAAATGATTGTAACAGTATTTTAAATTCATTTAAAACCTAAAATTTGACAAATTTGTGCTAAATATCTCCACTCAAGGAATGTCATGATTGAAAGTACCCATTATCAATATTATCACAAAACATGAAATTTATTTCTTAGGTCTATTCATGCAATTTTGGAACTTACAGAGTGAATTCAAAAATATTTTAAAATTTCCAATTTCATTAAATATAAATAAAACTCTGATCTAATAGCACAAAATGATAAATTAAGACACTAGATCAAAGCATATGGATTGATGGTACCAATTTTCATCTCAGATAATCATTGGAATGGTGATGAAATAACAATATATTCTCTCAAAATATATAACAAGACATGAAAAGATTTTACTCACTACAATCTCCTACAATATCACCATTAGTTCCCTCTAAAGGTAGCTTGCAACTTCTAAGAACTAGATCTAATCAAAGAAAATCGAGGAGGATGAAGATAGGTCGGAGTTGTTAGGGGAAATTAGAAAATTATCCAATCTGGGTGAATTTGAATGGTTTCAAATTTGCTAAGAATCCGAGTTTACCCAAATTAGAGGTAAATCCAAATAATCTGCTAACTAATTTAGGTGCATGTTTTATTTGCATAAATTAGGACATTCAAATTTAATTTAGTCATCCAAATTTGCTAAAAATAGGGAATAAGATAGAAATGGATTATAATGGGTACAAAAATTAGGGTGGATAGTTGAGGGGGGAAGCTACATTTCTAAGGAGGGGAGTCATGTTGTTAGAGGGACTAGGAATTTTGAGGTGAGTCAAAATTTCATGGCTAAATATAGCCTTAATGGTTAAAGACGAATTATAAAATTTATTGGATGTAGGGTTCATTCAACCTATTGACTATCCTGACTGGGTGTCCAACATGGTCCCTGTAGAAAACTAGATGGGAGGATTCACATATGTACTAAATTTTGTGATCTTAATAAAGTGAGTCCAAAGGATGAATTCCCACTGCCAAAAATTTATGTACTTGTTGATGTGACTGTTGGTCATGACATGTCCCTGATGGATGGATTCATAGGTTACAACCAAATTTGAGTCAACCCAAAAGACTAGCCCAATATAGCTTTCCCAATGTCTTGGGGAATATTTTTCTATAAGGTCATGCCATTTGGTCTTAAAAATGTTGGTTCCACCTACCAGTGGGCCATAAAATACATATTCCATGATTACATGCACAATTTATTGGAATATTACATGTATGAATTATTGGCCAAATCCCTGTTACATCATGAGAACATTGATGTTCTAAGAAATATCTTTGATCACCTTATAGAGCATAATGTATGACTAAACCCCATGAAGTGTATTTTTAGAGAACATCTAGAAAATTCTTGGATTTCATACTATCTAAATGAGGAATCAAATATGACTTGGCTAAAGTCAATTTAATCCTAGAAATGCTTCCCCTCGCTAACCTTAAGCAGCTTTGCAACTTACAGGGAAATGTTACATCTATCTGACGCTTCATAGCACAACTTTCATATAAATGTCAACCAATGAATTGATTGTTACAAAATGGGGTTGACTTTAATTGGGATGAAGAGTGTCAAAAAGCCTTTGATAAAATTAAGCAATACATGGCATCTCTACCAATGCTAGCTCCACCTTGATTAGGTGTACCATTCTTATTATACATATCATCTAATGAGTTTGCTTTAGGGACCATTTTGGCACAAAATAATGAGGTAAATAAGGAACATGCTATTTACTACATCAATCACACCCTGGTTAGTTATGAGCTTAAGTACACATATGTTGAGAAGATTTTCTTAGTGGTGGTCTCCACCACTAAGAATCTACAATGTTACATGCTAAATAAATCAACGTAGATCATGTTTAAAGAAATTCCTTTGTGGTATATGATGAGTCAAATATATCATAACAGTCATACCACAAAATGGATAATTTTGATAAAATTTGACCTTAATTTCATAAGTCAAAAATCTATTAAAGATCAAGTTATCATTGATGAACTAGCAAAGCCTCCTCTCCAATATGATAAGCCTCTTACAATCAAGTTACCAGATGATGGTTCTTCACATTATCAAACTTGTTAGAACTTGAAGAACTAGAAAACCGAGATGATATGACACTATTATTTTATGGTTCTAAATGTAAGGAATGGGGGTGCAAGAATCATATTTTCACACCACACAGGGCTCCTATATATATTTCATTTAAGCTCAATTTCCCATGCACCAACAACAATGTAAAGTATGAAGCCTTTATCTTGGGTCTTCAAACAACTATCATCATGAACATCAAGAAGCTCAACATATTTGGTGTTTCCTTGCTTATAATCAACCAATTTAAGAAAATGTACCAATGCAAGAATCCAATATTAAAATCATACAAATCCCTTATGGATAAACTATTTTCTAAATTTGAATGGTATGACATTGAGGTAGTTCCTCATTCTTCCAACCATTTTATGGATATAATGACATCCTTGGGATCCTTAATTTTTCAAAGTCCATCAGCTAACATAACTACTATTCATGTCAAAATGCTCTCTCAATCTACAATCTCATGAGATACATATAAAGATGAATAAGATGTCCACATGATGTAGATTTAATCGTACCAAGACTGGTTCTCTCAAATACATGATATTTTGAAGCATGCATCCTAGGGTTCCTTGGTCCCATAGAGTCCTTTTGACAACAACACAACCATCTATCTTAAATATTCCCAATCCACATTCATGCGAGATGAGTCATAAAAGGAGCAAGCAGTTCATTTAGTCAAAACTTAAACATATCAAGATTGGTTTGCTCAATTAAAAAACTTCCTAAAGCTTGGTAATATCACTTTATGATTGTCACATGCTGCCAAACAAACATTCAAGAAAAAAGTGATAAAATATATCTTATTAGGAGACATACTTTACCATCGAAGCTATGATGGTCTTCTCCTTCATTGCTTAGAGCCCCAAGAATCTACTTGTGAAATCTCTCAAGCTAATGGTGGTACTTGTGGTGGCCACTTTAGTATCATGGTTGTCAGTAAGTGCATCCTCATTATGGGTTATTATTGGCCCACCTTGGAGATAGGTTGTTCCACTTATGTTAAGAAGTACATTAAATTTTAGCATCATGCTAATTTATCACACATACCTTCATAGGCCTTATAACTGATACATTCATTATGACATTTGTTGTAGTGGGGTTTTACCTTAATTGAAAAAATTTCACTCCCTTCGTCAAGTCATCACACATTTATCATAACGAACATAGATTAATTTAATAAATGGATGGAAACAATTCCTCTTACCACTATGACTGGACCTCACATCGTGAAGTTCATATTACATTACATTATATGTCATTTTGGTATCCCATCAAAGATCATATTGGATAATGGACCTTCATTTAAAAACAAGGATATGAGAGTGTTGTGTGCCAAGTACAACAGTCAACATAGCTTCTCAACACCTTACTATTTGTAGAGTAATAGTCAAGTAGAGGCATAAAACAAGACCGTAGTTACCATTCTTAAGAAAACTATTAAGGGTAATCTCAAATATTTGCACCTTCAACTACCTCTAGAATTATGGGCTTATAGAACTATCATTTGAACTCCCACTGGGGTAACTCCATTTTCACTAGTATATGGCACTGAGGCCATAATGCCCTTGGAATTATAAATTCTATCATTGTGTATTTCACTGTAAGAGTTCATAAATAATGACACTGCATGAAAAGCATACCTTGATCAATTGAACCTTCTTCATGAATGATGTGTTAACACTCTTGAGCACCTCTAAATTTATCAAGATCACCTTAAATGAGCTTATGATACAAAATCCTATATCAGGGACTTTAAATTTAGGGATCGTGTGCTTAAAGAGAACCAACAAATTTCAAACTTGTCGCCCCACTTGCGGGAAAAATTGATGATAAATTTGTTAGTCCCATTTATCATCATGTAGAAAATAGGGCCAAGGACTTATTTTTTAGCTTCTCTTGAGGGTGTTGAGTAACTTGAACATTTTAACATTCTCCACTTATGGGCATTTCATGCATGACAAACAATATATAAAAAAAAATAACAAAACAATACAATATCAAAAATCATAAAAACATTGTATTGCTCATATCATGCATTCACATTACTGCATTTCATGGATTGGTTGCATTAGGTATATTCCTTCATTGCACTTGCACTAAAATATGTTGTTATTGTATTACTACAAATAGCAGCATGCTTATATGATTATCATTAGTCTTAAATCCAACCTTTTTTTTATTTTCATCATTTGCACCTTTGTCTTGTGATCTTGTTGATTATTAAGGGGTCCTCGTAATATAGGGTATATATAGAAAGACCATCAAAAGTGATTTTTATATGGACACTAACTATTTTGAACATACCTTTTAGTTTTCTAAAGGACATAAGGAAAATACATACATACATAGATCAAAGCATATGGATCGATGGTAGCAATTGTTGTCTCAGCTGATCACTAGAATGGTGATGAAATAACAATATCTTCCCTCAAAATATGTAGCAAGATATGAAAAGCTTTTCATCACTTCAATATCCTGCAAAATCACCATTATTTCCCTCTAAAGGTATCCTAAAAATTTTAATAACTAAATTTGATCGAAGAAAATTGATGAGGACAAAGATAGGTTAGAGTTGTTAGGGGAAATTAGGAAATTTCCCAATCTAGGTGAAGAACACAATCTTATACTGAGAGGGGGGTGAACAGTATAGTGCCCACTTTTTATTTTCTTTCCAAACCAATATCAATTAGTTTCCTTAATTGCAATAACCAAATATAGCAGTGTGCAATAATAACATAGATAGCAATTGTAAGCAAGTGCACAAATCATCATACATAACAATATTTAACATGGTCCCCCCAATGTGGGGTAGTCCACAAGATATTATCCTTATAATATTTCATAAAGAAATAGGGATCCTTATTCCAATACAAATGATTACTTTGATCTGCTCAAAGCTAGGCTATCTTGATCTGCTCAGGTGGGCTTCATTGATCTACTCAGCTATGTTATCCACTGATATACTCAGCAATGCTATCCACTGATATGCTCAGCTAGGCTATCCACTGATCTGCTCAGCTGGGATATCCACTGATCTACTCAGCTAGGCTATCCACTGATCTGCTCAGCTATGCAACTGGTGTTGACGTGTTTTCTATTTTTGTCTTGTCTCTTTCACTACTCACAAATATGCCTCAATGCCTTCTCACAAGGCTCAAAAAATTCTGCTCAAATTTTGTCCCAAATCTATTCACAAATCTGTCCCAAAATCCTTCTCAAAGGCTCAACTAATCATGCACAAAAGCTGTCTCAAATTTGTCCAAAAATTTTATCCCAAAAACCTTCTCATAGGCTCAACCAATCATGCACAAAATTTGTCTCAAATCTATCCAAAAAATTTTGTCCCAAAATCCTTCCCAAAGGCTCAACCAATGACTCTCAAGTAGCACTCAAATCTCAACCACAAATCAATGAAGGTAAGGCTCAATGATGAACTCAACAATGGATAACAAATGAATGATGACAATACTCAAAAATGTGCTCAACAATGAATGGCAATGTACTCTTCAATGGATGACAACAATGATCCACAATGATCTCAACAATGTATGACAAATGATCTCTCAAATGGATGACAACAATGCTCAAAAATGTAATCTCAAATGGATGACAACAATTCTCAACAAGATTCTCTCAAATGGATGACAAATGATCTCTCAAATGGAAACCTCTCCAAGCAAAAACAATGAGGACTTCAACCAACCAAGGAAAATCCCCACAAGTGATAGCAATAGGTTCTCAATAATATCTTCCTCATGAAATATCAATAAGCTCTCAAGAAACAAGCACAAATTCCTCAAGAAAAGAGATCTCAAATAGCCAACAATGATCTCCTCAAATAAAAGGCAAATGTATCCACAAATGACTAGCAAATGATATCCTCAATGGTCTCAAATAGTGGTAATGTACTCAACAAGTAACCAACAATAATCTCGTCAAAGCAATAGCAAAAACCTCCTCAATAATGGCAATAATCTCAATGAACTCCATTAAAACAATCATGGAACTCAAGTATCAATTTTATCCATAAAATTGATTTTCTAATCCATCTACTTTCTCTCAATAGCAAAGGCACACAATCAAAAAATTTGTCTTCAACTTCAAACCCTAACTCATGTGCATGTCTTCTAACTCAAGGTAGCAATTAACTAGGTCTCAAGTTCCTAGTTTAATTTCATAATTAAATCATGCACTAGGACATATAACAAGTTCAACAGTTTTCAACCTTATGACTCCCTAATTTCATTAACACATACAACAAGCACCTATGCTTTTATTTTTAATTCCACACCTTATAACTCCACATACATCAATAACAAATATTTATTTCCACACCTTATATCTCCCTAATCACACACAACAATAACAAATATTTAATTCTACACCTTATAACTCCCTAAGCACATTAACACATACAACAAGCATTTATTTCCCTAAACTCCTTATGACTCCCTAGTTATCACATAAATAATTTTAATGCACCAAAAATTTGGTAATAACAAATATTACCATGCGCTGGAGATAAATACCTTTATATGAAATTCGCTACCTTCGTAACCTTCGAAATCATCTTTGCCAAAATGCCTTGCCAAAATTAATGCACCTTCACACCTTCATGGGAGTCGAACTTCATTCCTCTCTCTTAGCGCTATGAAGTGCTTACCACGTGGGTGCTAGCCCACATTGGGATTTTAATCCCAAACATCCAACTTTAACCTGTGCTCAAATCTAAAACTCGATTTTACTTTCTTAGCAAAACACTTTGCCCTTGGTGGGATTCAAACAACGAACCTGCCTTGTGCAAAGTTCGTGCGCTACCAATTGCGCTACAGGCTCCTACGTGATATCACTTTCTTGCACTGTTTACTTGACCTTTCTCTTAAATAAAAATTTATTTATCCTTCTTTCTTCATTGCTCCCCTTTCGACGACTCTCTCTCATGTGCTATATCTAGTATTCAATAAACAAAGGTTTTTCACCTTTTATTTATATGCACCTCCATCCTTCGAATGACATCGGTGAATATTTTTTAATCTCCCCAACCTTTGCACATCGGTGGATAATTTAATTCAACTTTAGAACTTAGAATTATTAAATAAAAGTTTAATAATTCACCTCTTAACTTTGAATTGGGATATCTCCTTCATTATTTTGAATTTTGCCATGAAACTTTTTGCACCTAGGTTTTATTGGAAAACCTTTTCATCCATCATAATTTGGAGAAGTATTAGCATAGTTGTTTTAATAAAAAAACCTTTCCAATGGTTTTAATGAAAACCCTTTTCGTTGGTTTTAATAAAAAACCTTTTCGTCGATTTTAATAAAAACCCTTGTCGTTGGTTTTAATAAAAACCTTTACCATTGGTTTTAATAAAAACCATTAATATATTATTTAAAAATTTAAATATTATATACCTCTTGTGCCACAAAACTTTGTATATATCCTTGCTCTCCAAAATATCATAAATGATTATTTATGAAGTGCTTTTGCCACCAAAACTCAATGTGATCCATTTGACATCAATACCAACACAAAATAACTCAAATTGCCAACAATATCCCCCTTTGTCATTGATGGAAACACCTCTAATGCAAATCACCACAATCACTGAAGAAACCATCTCTGAGAATTAAAGCTGCTCACCCTGACTCAATACTCTCTATGGAGGTTGCTCCCCCTATTTGAATGCTATCCTTGGAGGTTGCTTCCCCTAACTCAATGCTCTCCCCCTTACTCAAGACTCTCCCCCTTTGACATCAATGGCAAAATGTACATCTATGGGGCTAAAAGATATGAATTTTAAGCTTAGCCCCCCTACCACCTTCTCCCTTGAGGTGATTAATTTTGGGATGGGAGTACATTTACTCCCATATTACATTGTTCATTTCCTTTGTCAACTTCCTTCCATATCTTACTAATATCCTTTTCTTGATGAGTTACTTGATCTTCTTCTCTTGAACCTGTTTGACCTTCTTGCCTTGGAACTGCTTGACCTTCTTGCCTTGAACCTGTTTGGAATTGAGTCCTACACCATATTGCAATATGTCAAAAGTTATTTCAATTAAAGCACTTGATATTGTAGCCTTTTGATGGTGCCAATGTCCTGAATTCTTTCTTGAAACCATTTCCATATCCATTCCTCTCCTGAACACTGTATTGTGAAGCTTTGTTTCCATAATCATTTTTACCATAACCTCTTAATTGTGTAGCTCTATAATAGAAACCATATTTCTCATTTCCTTTGCACTAAGAAGCTCTATGACCAATCTTGTTGCATAAGAAGCAATGTCCCTGAAAACCATACCTTCTTCCTTTGAAGTTCCTTCTAGAAAAATCAAACTTCTTTGATCCATAGACCCTGCAGTGTATAGTCCTATGTCCAAATCCATTACAAAAATAATAATGTCCTTGAAAATCCCTTTGTTCATGCCTTGGTTCCTCATACATTTCTTGACCTTTATCCTTGTGATCATATTTGACTTGTGCATTGTATCCTTGATCCTTATTTGTGGTATCCAAATATTCTTCCTTAACTTCTTCCTTGCTTTCTTCTTCAAGAATTTATTTTCTCCTTGAACTTGATTCACCTATCTGAAAACAAGATCCAAACTGGATATTTGGAGCCATAGGAGCTTTGGAACTTTCTTCATGAATCTTATGTGCTTTCTTGCTTTCATATTTTAGAACCTAAAATATGAGACCTTTGGTTCTTTGGAACCTTCCTCTTCTTTCTCTTCATTTGTGTCAAATAGCAAATTTGCACACATCTCTATTGTCTCTAAAATACATGTTTCCTTCTCAGTGAAAATATCTTGACCTTTTGAGTCATGTGATGGATCAAAATTCTCAAGTATGGAACATCTCAATTCTTTTATATTTTCCTTAATCTCTTGTAGTTGCTCATGGATATTATTGAAGTCTTCTTTTAGATCAACTGAGACATCTATATTTCTTGAAATATCCTCTTGTTTAACTTCTATTTTGAGTGGAAGTTATTCTTCTACTTCTTTTATCCCATAGAAAAATCCTTCTTCATCTTCACTATCACTGAGATCATTATCATCTTCTATAGCAAACAAACTCTCATGAATCCTTCATCTTTGCATGTTTCCTTGGTATGTCATTTCATCTTCACTATCACTGAAGCCATTGCAATATCCTAATCTGTGATCTTGTTGACCACACACAAAGCATTGTTCTCTTTAACCTTCTATTCCTAAGAATAGATGTTCTTACTTTTTATCATCTGAGTGACCTCTATCACTGTGATCTGAGCCATCATTTGCTTCCTCAATGTAGAAATTTTTTTGTCTTACGAAAACTTTTCTTCTTCTCATGCTTGCTTTTCTTGTACCTGTCATCTTTGTCATGCTTATGCTTTCCTTCTTCTTTTATTCTGTGATCCTATTTTTCATCATCATTATTTTCTTCATGTGGACACTTGTTTGCATAGTGACCATAATCACCACACTTGTAGCATTTGAATTTCTTCATATCCCTGTAATTCCTTGAGTCCTTTTTCCTTTTGATGAAGTTAGCTTCCTCATAATTATCTGAATATCTATATGTCTCTAGATATTTCCCTTTATTTTTATCTAAAGCTTTGAATGCAATTTCTTTCTTTGGAACCTGATGCTTATCTATCCTCATCTCATAAGTTGTGATATTTCCTTGTAGTTCTTCCATTGTTAGCTTGTCGATATTCATTGTTTCTTCTATGATTGAAAAATTTGCATCATACTTCATGGGAAGTGATCTCAAAACCTTTTGAGTAACATCTAATTATTTCATCTCAAATACTAGGCCTCTCATGGTGTTAGAAATCTCATCAACTCAAAGCAAGAACTTTGTAATATCTTTAGAATCTTCCATTTTCAATTCTTTGAATCTTTTTCTATGAGTTTGTATCTTTGCCAACTTTACCTTATAATCTCCTTCATAGGTATTCTGCAACTTGGTCCACATTTCATTAGCTAAATTACATACCATGACCTTTGCAAAATCTGTCTCACAAAGCCCACTCATAATACAATTCATTGCCTTTGCATTGATCTCAACCAATTTCCTGATAGTCTTATTTGTCTCGGGATCACCTTCAACCTTATACTCTTTTACAACCATCTACCATACCTCATACCCTTGTGATATCAAATAGTTCTTCATTATCATGCTCCAAAAATCATAATTGTTACCATCAAACAGTGGAGCCTTACTTGTAGATGATCCATTCTGTGGAGCCATGTGTGTTCTTGTAGAATCTACCCTCAAGTTGTTAGCCTTTCCAAAGGAACCCGCTCTGATACCAATTGAAGAACACAAGCTTAGACTGATAGGGGAGGGGTGAACAGTATAGCGCCCACTTTTTACTTTCTTTCCAAACCAATATCAATTAGTGTCCTCAATTGCAATAACCAAATATAGCAGTGTACATTAATAAGATATATAGAAATAGTAAGCAAGTGCACAAATCATCACACATAATTGATACACAATATTTAACATGGTTCCCCCAATGTGGGGTAGTCCATAAGATATTCTCCTTATAATATTTTATAAAGAAATAGAGATCCTTATCCCAATACAAATGATTACTTTGATCTACTCAAAGCTAGGCTATCCTAATCTTCTCAGGTGGGCTCCACTAATCTGCTCAGCTATACTATCCACTAATATGCTCACCTAGGCTATCCATCGATCTACTCAGCTAGGCTATCCACTGATCTGCTCAGCTAGGCTATCCACTAATATGCTCAGCTAGGCTATCCACTGATCTGCTCAACTAGGCAACTGGTGTTGATGTGTTTTCTATTTATGTCCTATATCTTTCACTGCTCACAAATTTGCCTCAATGCCTTCTCATAAGGCTCAAACAATCCTGCTCAATTACTATCCCAAATATATTCTCAAATTTATCCCAAAAGCCTTCTCAAAGGCTCAACCAATCATGCACAAAAGTTGTATCAAATCTATCCAAAAATTTTGTCCCAAAAGCATTCTCAAAAGATCAACAAATCATGCAAAAAAGTTGTCTTAAATCTATCCAAAAATTATGTCCCAAAAGCCTTCCCAAAGGCTCAACCAATGACTCTCAAGTAGCACTAAAATCTCAACCACAAATTAATGAAGGTAAGGCTTAATGATGAACTCAACAATGGATAACAAATGAATGATGAAAATACTCAACAATGTGCTCAACAATGAATAACAATATACTCTTCAATGGATGACAACAATGATCCACAATTATATCAACAATGTATGACAAATGATCTCTCAAATGGATGGCAACAATACTCAATAATATACTCTCAAATTGATGACAACAATTCTCAACAAGGTACTCTCAAATGGATGACAAATGATCTCTCAAATGGAAACCTCTCCAAGCAATAAAAATGAGGACTTCAACCAACCAAGGACAATCTCCACAAGTTATAGAAATAGGTTCTCAATAATATCTTCCTCATACAATGTCAATAATCTCTAAAGAAACAAACATAACTCCCTCAAGAAAAGAGCTCTCAAATAGCCAACAATGAACTCCTCAAATGAAATTCAAATATATCCACAAATGACTAGAAAATGATCTCCTCAATGGTCTCAAATAGTGGCAATGTACTCAAAAAGTAACCAACAACAATATCCTCAAAGCAATAGAAAAACCTCTTCAATAATGGAAATACTCTCAATGAACTCCACTAAAGCAATCATGGAACTCAAGTATCAATTTTATCCATAAAATTGATAGTCTAATCCATCTAATTTCTCTCAATAGCCAAGGCACATAATCAAAAAATTTGTCTTCAACTTCAAACCCTAACTCATGTGCATGTATTCTAACTCAAGGTAGCAATTAACTAGGTCTCAAGTTCCTAGTTTAATTTCATAATTAAATCATGCACTAAGACATATAACAAGTTCAACACTTTTCAACCTTATGACTCTCTAATTTCATTAACACATACAACAAACACCTATGCTTTTATTTTTAATTCCACACCTTATAACTCCACATACATTAATCACAAATATTTATTTCCACACCTTATATCTCCCTAATCACACACAACAATAACAAATATTTAATTCTACACCTTATAACTCCCTAAGCACATTAACACATACAACAAATATTTATTTCCCTAAACTCCTTATGACTCCCTAGTTATCACAGAAATAATTTTAATGCACCAAAACTTTGGTAATAACAAATATTACCATGCACTGGAGATAAATACCTTTATATGAAATTCGTTGCCTTCGTAACCTTTGAAATCGTCTTTGCCAAAATGCCTTGCCAAAATTAATGTGCCTTCACACCTTCATGGGATTCAAACTCCATTCCTCTCACTTAGCGCTATGAAGCACTTACCACGTGGGTGCTAGCCCACATTGGGATTTTAATCCCAAACACCAAACTTTAACCTGCGCTCAAATCTGAAACTAGATTTTACTTTCTTAACAAAACACTTTACCCTTGGTGGGATTCGAATAGTGAACCTGCCTTGTGCAAAGTTCATGCACTACCAAATGCGCTATAGGATCCTGCATGATGTCACTTTCTCATGTTGTTTACTTGACCTTGCTCTCAAATAAAAAGTTATTTATCCTTCTTTCTTCGTTACTCCCCTTTCAACGACTCTCTCTCATGTGTTATCTCTAGTCTTCAATAAACAAAGGTTTTTCACCTTTTATTTATATGCACCTCCATCCTTTGAATGATGTCGACGAATATTTATTAATCTCCCCAACCTTTGCACGTCGACGGATAATGTAATTCAAATTTATACCTTAGAATTATTAAATAAAAATTTAATAATTCACCTCTTAACTTTGAATTGGGATATCTCCTTCATTCTTTTGAATTTTGCCATGAAACTTTTTGCACCTAGGTTTTATTGGAAAACCTTTTCATCCATTATAATTTGGAGAAGTCTTAGCATATTGGTTTTAATGAAAAACCCTTTCCAATGGTTTTAATGAAAACCCTTTCCGTTGGTTTTAATAAAAAACCTTTTCGTCGGTTTTAATAAAAACCCTTGTCGTTGGTTTTAATAAAAACCTTTACCATTGGTTTTAATAAAAACCATTAATATAATATTTAAGAAATTAAATATTATATGTCTCTTGTGCCACAAAACTTTGTATATATCCTTGCTCTCCAAAATATCATAAATGATTATTTATGAAGTGTTTTTGCCACCAAAACTCAATATGATCACAAAATAACTCAAATTGCCAACACTAGGCAAATTCGAATAGTTTCAAATTTACTAAGAATCTAGCTTTACCTATATTAGAGGTAAATCCAAATAGTCTACTAACTAATTAATGTGCATGTTTTATTTGCATGAATTTGTATAGCTGAATTTGATTTGGTCATCCAAATTTGCTAAAAAGAGGGAATAAGATAGAAATTGATTTTAATGGGCATGAAAATAGAGGTGGATAGCTGAGGGAGGGAAGCTATGTTGCTAAGGATGGGATTCATGTTGTTAGATGGACTAGAAATTTTGAGGTGAGTCAAAATTTCATGGCTAAAAATAGCCGTAATGGTTAAATATGAATTATAAAAGTTGTTGGGTGTAGGGTTCATTCAACCTATTGACTATCATGACTAGGTTTCCAACATGGTCCCTATAAGAAAACTTGATGGGAGGATTCACATATGTACTAATTTTTATGATCTTAATAAAGTGAGTCCAAAGGATGAATTCCCACTTCCAAAAATTGATGTACTTGTTGATGTGATTGTTGGTCATGACATGTCCCTCATGGATGGATTTTTGGGTTACAACTAAATTTGATTCAACCTAAAATAATAGCCCAAGATAGCTTTCCCAATGCCTTGGGGGATATTTTGCTATAAGGTTATGCCATTTGGTCTTAAAAATATTGGTTCCACATAATAGTGGGCCATAACATACATATTCCATGATTATATGCATAAAATATTGGAATATTACATGGATGAATTATTGGCCAAATATCTATTACATCATGAGGACATTGATGTTCTAAGAAAGGTCTTCGATCACCTCATAGAACATAACATACAACTAAATCCCAAGAAGTGTATTTTTAGAGTAACATATAGAAAACTCTTGGGTTTCATAGTCTCTAAATGAGAAGTCAAAATTGACCTAGCTAAAGTCAAGGTAATCTTAGAAATGATTCCCCCCACTAACCTTAAGTAGCTTTGCAACTTACAAGGAAATATCACATCTATTAGAAGCTTCATAGCACAAATTTCGGATAAATGTCAACCAATGAATTGATTGTTACAAAAGGAGGTTGTCTTTAATCGGGATGAAGAGTGTCAAAGATCCTTTGATAAAATTAAGCAATACCTGGTATCTCTACCAATACTAGATCCACCTCAATTAGATGTGCCATTCTTATTATACATATCAGCTACTGAGTTTGCCTTAGGGACCATGTTGGCCGAAAAGAATGAGGTAAATAAGGAACAAGTTATTTACTACATCAATCACACCCTGGTTAGTTATGATCTTATGTATGCATATGTTGAGAAGCTTTGCTTAGTGGTGGTCTTCACCACCAAGAAGCTACACCATTACATGCTAAATAAAACAATGTATATCATGTTTAAATAAATTCCTTTGCGTTATATGATGAGTTGGATATATCATAACAATCGTACCACAAAGTGGATAATGTTGTTGATAGAATTTGGCCTCAATTTCATAAGTTATAAATATATTAAAGGATAAGTTATCATTTATAAACTAGGAAATCCTCCTCTCCAAGATGATAAGCCTCTTAAAATCGAGTTACCTGATGATGGAGTCTTCACATTATCAAACTTGCTAGAACCTGAAGAACTAGAAAACCAATTTGATATGATGCTATTCTTTGATGGTTCTAAATGTAAGCAGGGGGGTATAAGAATCATATTTTTTACACCACATGGGTCTCCTATTTATATTTCATTTAAGCTCAATTTCCCATGCACCAACAATAATGCAAAGTATGAAGCCTTTCACTTGGGTCTTCAAACAACTATCATCATGAACATCAAGAAGATCAACATCTTTGGTGATTCCTTTCTAATTATCAACTAGGTCAAAGAAATTTACCAATTCAAGTGTCCAAGCTTGAAATCATACAAATCCCTTATGGATAAACTATTTTCTAAATTTGAATGGTATGACATTGAGGTATTTTCTTGTTCTTCCAACCATTTTTTGGATATAATGATATCCTTGGGATCCTTAATTTTGCAAAATCCATCAGATTATATCACTACTATTCATGTCAAAATTCTCTCTCAATCCACAATCTCATGAGATACATATAAATACAAGTAAGATATCCACATGATGTAGATTGAATCATACCAATACTGGTTCTCTCAAATACATGATATTTTGAAGCATGCATCCTGGGGGTCCTTGGTCCCACAGAGTCCTTTCGACAACAACACAATCATCTATCTTAAAGTTTCTCAATCCACATTAGTGTGAGATGAGTCACAAAAGGATCAAGCAGTTCATTTAGTCAAAACTTAAACATATCAAGTTTGGTTCTCTCAATTGAAAGATTTCCTAAAGCTTGGTAATATCCCTTTAGGATTTTCACATGTTACCAAATGAACATTCAAGAAAAAAGTGATAAAATATGTCTTATTAGGAGACATCCTTTACCATCGAAGCTATGATGATCTCATCCTTCGTTACTTAGAGCCCCAAGAATTTGCTTGGAAAAACTCTCAATCTCATGGTGGTACTTGTGGTGGCCATTTTAGTAGCATGGCTATCACTAAGTGCATTCTCCATATGGGTTATTATTGGCCCACCTTGGATAGATACTATTGCACTTATATTAAGAAGTGTATTAAATTTTAGCATCATTCTAATCTATCACACATACCTTCATAGGCCTTACAATTGATACATTTATTATGGCCTCTTTTGTAGTGGGGTTTTGATTTAATTGGTAAAATTTCACTCCCTTCGTCAGGTCATCACACATTTATCCTAACGGACATAGATTAATTTACCAAATGGATGGAAACAACTCCTCTTACCACTATGACTAGACCTTGCATCGTGAAGTTTAATTTATATAAAATTATATATCATTTTGGTATCCCATAAAAGATCATCTTGGATAATGGACCTTCATTTAAAAAAAAGGATATGAGAGCATTATGTTCCAAGTACAACATTCAACATATCTTTTCAACACCTTATTATCCATAAAGTAATAGTCAAGTAGAGGCATCAAATAAGACCGTAGTTGCCATTCTTAAGAAAACTATTAAGGGTAATCACAAATATTGGCACCTTAAATTGCCTATGGCATTATGGTCTTATAGAACTAGCATTCATACTGCCACTAGGGCAACTCCATTTTCACCAGTATATGGAACTAAGTACATCATGCCCTTGGAATTAGAAATTCTATCATTGTGCATTTCACTGCAAGAGTTTATCAATGATGAAACTGCATGATAGGCTCACCTTGATCAATTGACCCTTCTTGATGAACAATGTGTTAACATTATTGAGCACATTTGCATTTATCAAGATCATCTTAAATTATATTATGATACAAAATTCCATATCAAGTACTTTAAAATTAGGGATCTTGTGCTTAAAGAGAACCAATAAAAGTTGAACTTTTCACCCCACTTGTGGGATAAATTTACGACAAATTGGTTAGGCTGATTTATCATCATGCAGAAGATAGGGTGAAGGACTCATCATTTATCTTCTCTTGAGGGTGTTGAGGAACTTGAACCTCTTAAAATTCTCCACTTGTGGGTATTTCATGCATGAAACACAATACATAAAAAAAACAACAAAACAATACAAAATCAAAAATCACAAAAACATTGCATTGCTCACATCATGCATTCACATTACTAAATTTCATGGATTAGTTGCATTAGGCATATTCATTCATTGCACTTGCATTAAAATATGTTGTTCTTGCATTACTTCAAATAGCACCATGCTTGTATGATTATCATTAGTCTTAAATCAAAACCCTTTTTTGATTATTATCATTTGCACCTTTTCCTTGTGATATTTTGATTATTAAGGGATCCTCATAAGATAGGGTAGATACCGGAAGACCATCAAAAATGATGTTTAGATGGCCACTAACTATTTTGCACATACGTTTTAGTTTTATAAATATCATAAGAAAAATACATACATACATAGATCATATACATCCACATTCCTTGTCCTAGGTTTTTATGTTATTTTCCCTCACCCAGTAACTTGTTATACGGTGTTCAATAGGTATTTTTGATCATTTAGCCATTCATAGTTTTATTTTTAGATAATGTAGAAAAATATCTTGATTTTAAAGGTAGGGTATTGCTTTTATAGTGCCTTGAATATCTCAAAATCCTGACACACAATTCGTATATTTAAATCCAAGTTTGAACAAGGAAGGATTACATTAAAACGTATTCCTTACCTCTTAAGTGAAAGACTTTCCTCACTCATCCTATTATGTGCATGGTCTAGAATTTTGAGAATTGATAAAAGGACAAGCTCCCCCTACCCAAAGCCATAAAAGCCTTTGCTCCTCCACAACGATGACCAAGTATCCCTCAAAAGAAAAAGAAAAGGAAGTGGTTTTCACCACTAAAAAAAATCCCCTTGCTCCTCATCAAAAATGACCAAGAATCCCAAAAGAAAGAAATCAATAATAAAATAACAAGGTAAGAGCTTGAATTCATGGAATCCTTAGTCAAAATCCATGGGGTAATATCCATTACAACAATGGTTATAAATACTAGCTTGGAAATGGAGTAGTCTTATGTGTGACAATATGTCTGTCACATTAGTGACCTTCTTTTGTATAGACCAATGTTAGCTTGTAGATGAGCTTGCTCTTGGTGTCTTCTATTACCTAGTAGTCTAGTCCAACTAAATACAAAATAAATATATTGGTTACCATAGGGTGATATCCATTACAACAATAGGCTCTAAGAGTCAGCCTAGAAATGGGGTATTCTTATGCATCATCTTAATAAACACGTTATGCACACATAGGAATATTGAATATCTAGGTCTTCCTAGCAGATTGGTACCTTTTAGATTCATGTATAGTCAATATACAAATTTTGATTGGTCAACTAGGGTGTTTGAGTCTCATGAAAGACCTTTTTGTTCCCTTATAACACCTCAATATATCACATCCATCATTTACATTTGGCCATACCATTCAACTTCAAATGTATGACTTTTGTGAAAAGGTTCACATTTGGATTGATGATTTTCATACATTTTGTGGTGCTTACAATTAGTTTGTTTTGTACCTTAGATTATTTCATTATGTTTTAGTATTTAAAATATCCATTCACATTTTGTAGTAAGTAACATCATTAGTACATCTCATACTAGTCTAAAAATCAATGCATACATACTAAATTTGTCATATTAAATACAAAAAATTTTATTCATACTCAAATAAAAAAATATAGACATACATATAACATTAGCCATTGCATACATTTATCATATAATTCATACATAAACACATTATAGGCCACATAAAAAAAGTTATATCATATATATTTGGTAAAAGGTACATCATATTACAAAATATTTGCAAGCTACAATGGCGTAGGTCCTTGGAAATTACACCCAAAAATATAAGTACAACATGTAAGTTCATGTCACATGGGGCCTATGCCCCTAGTCTCACCACCACCCTTGACCTCATACCCATGAGGTTGTCCTAAACCACTAGATACTAAAGTATTTGGCCCACCTGTAGACCTAGGATATCATAGCATCACAAAAGGCTATCCAAACTCACTACATAGACTTTTATGATATCCTCTTACTAAAGAGCGAGTAGGTAATTGACCACTAAGTTGCTCTACCTAGTCATCCAAATACTAAATATAGATCCCATCCAACTAGCATCGATCCTGATAGTCACCTAGTAGTACCCACAATCTATCTACCTTATCCTATAGCCTCGATGCATCACCTGTATCCTAGCTACCTATCCTTGTTTATCCCTGCATCACTGTCAAAGCTAGAACCTAAGTCTATAGAAAATATTGCTTTATTATCCTATCCATAACCTACATCTGTAAAACATATTACTTTGTTGTTAGCCTATCAATCTCCTCTTGATAGCTATCCACCTGAGCCCTTAGGGTATTCCTCTTCTTAGCAAAACTTCTCCACTACTACCTCCTACTATCTAGTTGGCTCTATAGAAATGACAATATGATATCCCACTCTACAAACGATCACCATAATCTCTAGAATTATTCATAAAGTAGATCCTATTGATCATGGGGATCCTCATCATCTGCACCCTCATCTCATATCACATCTGCCAAAGGCCTCCCCCCACTTTCCCTCCATCCAAAAACACACTCATCTCTCTCTTAAGCCTACCTCATCCCTTAAGCCCTCTTCTATCATAGCCCTAGCCTACCCACCCATCGATCCTCTAGCCTACCATAGTCATGCGCCCCACCCTGTATCATATTCTATGGTCGTGCTTGGGTCCTCTACCCTTGGATCTACTAGTGATTGATCTACCTCCTCACCCATTGGCTCAACTCATAAGCACTAAAACTGAGCCTCATCTATCTGGTGTTGATATATAATGGGATCACTAGGTATATCCTAACATATCCAAACTACTGAATGACACAAGAGTACTAGTACTTCCACTCTATATCATGGCAACCAACCACCCATAAACTACATCTAATCCACCTCATATGCTCATCTACCTCTATCCATATCATACAATCCCTGTATGGCCACCATATGATATGCTCCAACTTCAATCCATCGAAGGAGTCATTTTAGTGTTGAATCACACCTACAAAATGATTACTTTGACCTCACTCCTCATCCCTCCTCCATCATATGGCATACCCAACATTTGTGTCTACCGTATTAGCTTACATTGCTTAAGGTAGCCCATTTGGTCTGTCCACCCAAATGTGCTCCCACCCCAGATTTGTAGGAGGAAACTACACCCCATACCAAATCAACCCCACTAGTGGATCTCATACAACTCATCATACAAGTGTTCCAATAACACTATCCCCCAACTCATAATCAATGGCTCCTCAATTGTGCACTTGACCAACTCCATAACTAGCTCAAGAATATTCCATGGGAACCTCGCTCCTAAAAAGTTAGGTAGCAATATATTCGACATGAGTAACATCAACATTACCTATATTAATGAGAGGATGTCTCTATCATACCAATGCTCCACCACTATCTAAGCTGCATTGTACCTCCTCCTAGACCTCCATAAAAATCCTCTAGATTACTCTAATTTGTTGGCTAATATGTGAGGACATAATGGTGCATCCCTTAATTGAAACATGAAGAATCTTGTAGAAGTCCTCCAGTGTCACTATCATCTCACCAATTGATAGATGAAAATTTTTGGTTTTTCTGTCCCAATGGTCTACCAAGGTCATTAGATAGGCTTGGTCCGCATAGATTAACTACAACCTACTAAGTTACCTAAGGCCAATAGCCCCAAGCCAGTCCTGATCATCATCTAAAAGTACATCTTGTGCTCTCTTATAAACAGTGGTAAATGTATGTCAAGACCTCAAATCCTAAAAAAACAAATGCACAATTAGATCAACCAATTAAAAAAATGTCACAATCAAAGAAGCCATATAAGAATGAGATGACCTCCAAACCTGGTCATCTAGTATCGAGACGACCTCCATAACGGTCATAAAATTGATGGTTGTATTTCAAATATGGTCATATCACGTTCAGACGACCCCCAACACCAAAACAGGGGTCATCCTACCTTGAGATGAACCCAAATTTTGGGACATTTGTAATCAATTTACAAAAATAAAATTAAAAAAAAATTGCAAAAACAAAAACATAAAATAAAGCAAATCAAATCTTACGCTACATACTAATCTGTGATGTGGTTCATTACCTTAAGTCATTAGGTGATGTCCATTTCCCAATTTTCTTAGTGATGTTTCTTTTGTATTAGGAATTGACAAGTGAGGTTTAGGTACTTACATTCCTTGCTCCAGATCCTCCACTCATTGAAGCCTTAGGTTGCTCCATGATCGCTATTGCTTCACTTTTCAGTAGCATTTCGCTTCACACATCACTCCACTCCTCCATGTCTTTCACTTTTTTGATTGTAAAATTTAAAAATGATGTCAAAAAAGTAAAATTTTCACTTTTGATTTTTAAAAATAGGTGCAACTATTTGAGATGGTCATGTGAAGCTAAGCGACCATCCCTAACCAATATTATCATCCTTTTTGCAAAAAAAATCAAAAATCCAAAATAGAACAAGAAAAAGACAAAAGAAATAATGGTTCACCGTCACTGAGGTCATAAGGAGATAGGTCCTTACAAATATGGTATCAAATGGTCAAACCCAAATTTAGTCATCTTGGTCAAGCGACTCGTCACTTTCATCATTTTCCATATCCTCTATCGACTTGTCGCTTGAAGAGATAGTCATATAATTAAAAAATTCATAATCAAATCAATATTCAAACACTCAATCATGCAAATTATGTTCATCTAAGAATCATTACCAAAGACAATCATGTGCCCTCCTTGCTAGGGAAAATAACAAGCAAAACTCTCAACCAAACAAACACTTGGTACACCTAAAAGTTAAAGATCCATAGACTAAGACATTGTCTATCCATGGAATGTGATCCTGGAGCTTTGTAGACTAAAGAATTATCTACTCATGGTTGAAAGGTTAACCAAAATTAAAATCTATTAATGTGTTGGAAGTAATTATTCTATTGCTTTTTACCTTTCCATGATTGAAGCATCTTATGTTGATTAGGTTAATGAACAATCTTAATCAATTTGACCATTTTAGTTCTTCTATTTTTGCTCCACATTGTGTCTTCACACAATGCATCCCAAAAAGGAGAATCTATAGACACTAAAATCACATCATATTGAAGAGACTACCTAATTAGAATCTTCTAGACCATATGATCCACCTTGGGTAGCCTCTAGGCTAAAAAAGTGGTTCTTACTACTCAAATAGGGTATATTTACCAAAGCATTTGGGGTTTTCCTCCAATTTGGGGCTATCCTACCTTGAGACGATCTTTGGAGCCATCCTACCTTGAGACGATCTCTAGGAATTTTGATCAAAAATTCAAGCAAGATCCAGTTGATACCTACAATTGCTAGTTAGATCGCATGCATGTTCTTGTACCATAATTTAGCAGTTTGCATGAGCCAAAATAGCAAAAACTCATGCATTAATCAATTGCATGATAGTTTAAAGATAGTCATTTTCTTTTCTTAATGTGAACTACCTCTTTTATTTTTCATGCAAAGGGTTTATGCCATTATTAGATTTCTTTCAAAAAATCTATATATTGGCAATCACCCCTCCAATTTAAAACCCCTACGAATTTGATTTCTAAGATCGTGTACAAAATATTTTAAAGATCCACAGATTCAAAATTTCAAGCAATGAAGTGCGATCAAAACCCAACCATGAGCTCCCAAGCTTTTGCATATTGAGAGGTTATTGTCCTACATATTTTGAACCCTATCATTAAAGAAATTTATACCTTTGGTTTACTCCAAGGGTTGAAGACCACATTTACATCCTTTACATAATCAAATGCTCCTACTTCGATGACTGATCAGACCCACTAAGTTGCTTTTGTGAGCGCATCAATCTGTCGATAAGACCACAAATAAAACCCAGATATTGCCCTGACATTGACCACAAAAATGCAATTCCAGGATAGTGGCCATATTGACCCCAGATGTCCCACATTCAAGGATTTCCTACCTTGAGATGACCTCTAGTAGAGATTAGTTTATTTACTTTTTCTTTCAATAGGATTTAGCATAGCATATTTCATGCTTTTTATAGTAGTTCACATTTTTGTTCATGCATTTGATTCAGTTTTATTTTTAGTATTGTTTATCATTACATCGAGTTCTATCTTGAGGGGCCTGTAGGTCCTATTAACTACTTTTGCTTTTTCTTGTGTGTAGATTACAGGTGTTCATGAAAACCAAGGAATGCAAGATGTGAGCATTGAGCTCTAAGAAAAAGTTACAAAAACTTGTAAAGTGTGCCAAAAATTAGTTGAGACAAAACCCTTGGTTTATTGTAATGACTGTATTGCAATTATAAAATCCCTCAAAGGGATGTATTTGTAATACACATTTGAGATTCATTTATATTAAGGACTTGCCATACTTTTTCTCATTCATTATCATTGTGTATTGGTTATATATGTTCCTGTTCATTAATTTTTTATGTTTAACATTAAGTTTTGCTTTTATCGGTGCACTGGTTTTCGAGCATAACAAAATAACTTCAAAATATATAGATAAATATAACTATTTAAAATAAATCAATGCAATTTTTTTTTCTAAATTATTATAAATATAATTTTAATCACATATAATAATTATAATGGTAGGATAAAATCTATTGACATTATGTGAATGTTTCACCAAGGGGTCATAACAAATGGTAAGCACCATGTGATTATATATATTAGGTAATTGTTATTTACAATTCTTAAATTAGAAAATTGGTAAAATTAAGGGTGGTAATATAAAAATAATGTATTATAAAGTGGCATGATCTTAATTGGTTATATTTATCAATTATCAAGGAGGATACCTAATTTTGAATCTTGCCTACAGATACATGCATATTGCTAAACTATTATAATTTCACTATGTGGTCAAGTTGTAATACATGCCAATCCCATATAACCATTTTAAAAGATTTTGTTTTGAAAAATGTGTATTAAGAATAGAAAGAAGATGTAATAAACTTTATAAATAGACTAATTTCTAAAACAATATAAAAACATATGTATTTGAGTAGTCTTTACTAAACAACCATATGGAATGGATTAATTTAATCTATTTTGATAATTTATATTTCATAGGTATCATAGGAATACTTGTCAAATAGTTCAAGGACATAGCATCATTAACTATTTGATTGCATAGGAAAGGACTATTAATTAAATGAGGTATTTTATGATTGGAAATAAGTGAGTAGAATCCTCATTTGATTGTATTACTCTTAATTAATGGAATGAATAAATAGGAGACTAAAAAACAATGATTAGATGTCAAGTATAAAGGCTAAACCACTAAAAACCAAATACTTTTGCACCATTGTTAGATATGACTATTAAAAATATATTATGGTCTTCTTAATCTTGAAAAAAAAAGGTAAAACCATGACATCTATTATAAATAAATATAAGTGCCACCATGTAACTAATATTCAAGGGGAATGTAATGAATGGTATGAAGGCAAATGCAAATTAGCTAAAAAATTCTAAATGTAAGGTTGAATGAGAGAAAATAAAAAATGAATGAATATATTTAAAAAGAATCATATATAGAAAAAATAACATAGATTAGAAAAGGTGGGAATTTATAACTAGAACCTTAATTTAAAGAATGCAATGAAATTTTAGAAGAAAATAAATTCTCAAATAATATAATTGAAAGATAAGAAAAGAGAAAAAATATTGCAAATATCCATAATATTTAGGAAAAAATGATAGGGCAACTAGTATGAGTTTTCTATTAAATATATAGGAGACATTTCTAAATATGATTTACAAAGGATCTTATTAAACATCTTGTTTATGGACATGGACTTGATTCACATAGTTTAATAGCTAACATGATTAAATCAAAATATTCACTAGTGTTTTATCATTTATTAATATATTGAATGATACATTTAATAAAGCATTCCAAAATGGACCATGACCATCTAAATAAGAAGTTAAAATGGTCATATCAATATGTAAAATTATTGGTAATCAATATAACAAATTATATATCCTTCATGGTTAGTATCCTATTTGCTAAATTATTTGACATATTCTAGAAAAATAATATAAGCAATGTAAAAGAATGTGAAGGATCATTTTCAAGTTGATTTTATACCTATAATTTAAGAATTGGCCATTTGATAAATATTATAATTGTTATTGATAAACAACAAGGAAAAAATAATTTCACTTATATATGATTATAAATTTTACTAAACAAAGATTGACCAAAAAAAACCAAAAAATTGCTAAATCTATTTGGAAGAATAGTGATTTCAATTTTAGCCCTGCTCAAGGCACTTCAGGGGGATTAATTTGTCTATGGGATTCTAGTAAAGTTGAAGGTAGAATAATATTTTCATCAGATAGAGTTCTAAATATTTTGTTCCACTACAAAGACAATAATTATTCATGGGTTTTATCCAATGTTTACGCCCACAACAATACAACTAGTAGAAATACCTTATGGGATACCTTGAAACACATGAGGAATGCTTTCAAAAATATTTCATGGATTCTTGCTAGAGATTTTAACTCCCCTCTTTTCCCATAAGATAAGCAAGGAGGAAATATCACTACATCCAAAAGCATTGGATATTTTCATAATTTTGTAAATGATAGTGAATTAATGGACATTCAAATTAAAGGAGCAAAATACACATGGAGCAACAGAAGAGTTGGGAATCAGCATATTCAAGTTAAGTTTACCAGATTTTTTCTTTCTCAAGAGGCTACTCCTATTATGGGTGATGCTAATATCATTTGTCTTCCGAGAGGGCTCTGATCATTGTTCCCTTTTGTTTGAATATGATAAAGGCCCCAATTTAAATATTCCTTTTAGATTTGAATACATGTGGATGCAACACCCTGATCTTCGTAACCGAATCTCTGATTGGTGGCAATAGGATTTTTCTAGGTCTTTCATTACTCAAGTTTCCCATAAACTCAAGGTTGTCAAGGAAAACCTCAAAATCTGGAACAAGGATGTTTTCGACAATATTTTTGAAAGCAAAAAGTATATTATGGATAAACTAAAAAATATTGAACAACAAATGCAAAATGGCCAGCTGAGTGACCAAATAAGAGTTGAGGAGAAACAACTTTTAGCATAGTATCATAACATTTTGGGCAAATAAGATATGTTCTATAGGTAGAAATCTAGAGCCCTTTGGCCCATGGAGGATGATTCCAATACAAAAAAATTCACGCTTCCACCCTCAGGCACAAAAGTTCAAATAAAATTAGGGAATTGACCAGAGGTGATGGCTCCATTACCAAGGATATTTTTGAGATTCGAGATGAAGCCTCTTCTATTGTGGAATATCTCTTCTGATTGCACCAATAATTAGTTACTCAATCACATTCCTATCCTGGTCACTTCAAAAATGAATTCCTTGCTCATCAAGCCTCTTTCTTCATATGAGATCAAACAAGCTTTATTCACTATGCATCCTAATAAATCCCCTAGGACTGATGGTTTCTCCCCCTAGTTTTTTCAAACCTTTTGGGACATTATTGGGCAAGATGTGTGTAAGGCAATCACTAAACTCCAACATGCAAAATCCATCCCTAGAGGTATTAAATCTACCTTCATAGCTCTTGTTCCTAAAGGCCTGTGTGAAAATCCATGGGGGATTTTAGACCCATCAGTTTGTGTAATGTGATTTATAAAATCTTAACCAAATCTATGGCATCCAGAGTGAAATAATTTCTTTCCCAAATCATAGATCCCTGCCAAGGTAGTTTGGTAAAAGGAATATCTATAATTGATGGTATCATAACTTTGCATGAAGTCCTCCATTCTATCTCTAGCAATAAAAAAGTTGCCATGGTCCTTAAAATTGATATGAATAAATATTTTGATAGGGTCAATCGAGAGTTCCTTCTTGTTGTCCTTCTCAAGTTTAGTTTCCATAGAGAGTGGGTCAAACTTATTCAAGGTTGCATTTCTAGCCCCTAGTTCTTAGTGTTAGTCAATGGGTCTACAATAGGTTACTTCCCAAGTAATATAGGGCTTAGGTAGGGGGATTCCTTGTCATATATTCTCTTCATTATTCTTGTTGAATCCCTTGGAAGAGATCTCAAAGCCACTTGCTTGGATGGCACAATATCTAGTATTCAAGATGCTTCCAACATGAGACCCCTTTCTCATCAGCAGTTTGTATATGACACTATCTTAGCCACCCATGCTTCAATTTGGGAAGCAAATTCAATTAAAGGTATTTTAGATCTCTACGAAGAGGCTACAGGGAAAAATATAAACTATACCAAGAGTAAATTTTTATTTCTCAATACCCCTATCTAGATAGGTCAAGATTGCTCTTATTATTTAGTGTGTCATATCTGAGCTTCCCATTATCTATTTAAGGCTTCCTATATTCACCAGTTGCTTCAAAGAGTCTATGTGGAGCAATGTTATTGAAAGAATCAATACAAATATTACAGGTTGGAAATGGGCCCTCCTATCCCAAGAAAACAAATCCACTCTCACTATGACCTATCTTCAAAGTATTCCTGTTTATTTTATGTCAGTCTTCAAAGCCCCAATTTCTATCTATAACAAAATTGAACAAATTCAAAAGATATTCCTTTGGTTAGGTTTAGAGGACAAAAAAAAAGTTTCATCTGGTCAACTGGGAAAAGGTTTGCTTACCCAAGAGTCAGGGAGGTTTGGTTCTTAGAAGAATTAGGAAATGAACATGACATTATTGTCCAAGCAGGATTGAAAGGTGTTTACCAATTGCAATCTTGAATGGGTTTCCATCATCAATAAAAAATACACTCACATATAATATTTTATGGATGAAAATATTCCTAAAGTTGGGTCCACCTTCTATAAATCAATCCATTATACCAAACCTCTTATTCAAATGGGAACCATATGGCAATTTGGAACAAGAAACGGGATAAATTTTTGGTCAAACGGCTGGATCTCCAATTAAATGCTTAGAAAGAACAATAGAGTCTTAGTGGTACAACCTTTGTTGGATACTGTCATAGGCAGAAAGGTGGCTGATTTCATAGACTCTTAATTCCAATCTAAAAGGTGGAAATAGCTCCACATTGCAAATGCTGATACCCAAATTTCAAATGTTATCACAGAATTATCAATATTGCTGAGGGTAACTATAATTCCATCTAGTATATGTCATGATATCCCTTTTTGGAAATAAAATGATTGTGGTCTTTTTTCTATCAAATCTTCTCATATATTGACTTTCACTTCCCAAAATTCTCTCATTCCTTTCAATATGGTTTGTCTTAAATACCTCATACCTAAATTTGTTATCTTTTCTTGGTTGGCCATCCAAAAAAATATCCTCACTACTGATAATCTCATGAAGAGAGGGATGGTTGTTCCTAATAGATGCCATATTTGCTTGGAAACATGGGAATCTGTCAACCATATATTTATAAATGTTATTTCTTCCACTCTATCATGGATCATCTCATATCCACCTTTCACATGTCCTAGGCCTAGCCCAACTCCCTGGTTTTTTTTTATCCCAGTGGCCCATACCTTTTAAAAATTCTAGGTTGCCTTCTTTGTGGAAATTTTATCTCCATTATCTCATGTGGTAGATCTAGATCGAAATAAATAGTATAATATTTTTAAACACCCTAGGGGACTCTATATCTATTTCCAACAAAGCCATCACCTTTGCTATTTAAAATTCTAAGTTTTTCCCTTGCACCAAACCACCTGAGTCTACCCTTGATTCCACTCTTTTTTGTTTCCTTAATATTTCCCATAATCCTAACTCTACGCCTTCTAATTCCCATACCTTAATCAGTGCTCATTAGACTCCTCCTATAGGATGGATTAAAATTAACTATGATGGTGCTTCTAAAGTAAATCTGGATGTAGTGGGTGCCAGAGGTTTGGTCAAGGATCACAATGGACGACTCATAATGGCCTATTTTGAGTCTCTAGTCATCCAAACTAACCACTATACTGAAGCTCATGCATTTTGGAGAGGGCTAGAAGTTTTTAAAGATTACAGGGGAAATTTACAAATTGAAGGTGATTCCATGAATGTTACAAACTCTATCATTAGTGATAAAATTCCTTCATGGAACATGCACACTGTTATTCAAGAAGCTAAGGTCTTGATGCAAAATTTTTGCAACAATACAACCTGCCATGTGTATAGGGAGGAAGCTAACAAGTTTTTTTATTTGCTTGCCAATATTGGGGTTAGTCACATGAATATATCCATCTAGAACCAAAATTTCCCTCAAAGTTTTTTTAATGTTGTTGATGTCAACTTGGAAATGCACAACCCACCCTGAGAGGTATGCTCACAAGTTTGATGATGGGAGTGACATAATTGCTTCTATAGTGGCCATATTCAACTTGGTACACAACATCATCCTTAGTAGCATCATCAATGGCATGGATAGCATTAGTATCTTCCTAAAACTACTGGTCAAGAAACATGGCCAAAAGAGCTTTGTAGCTAAAAATTATCGATGATTAGATTTGGTTTGTTTTTTCTTTCAATCTCTATTTTCGTGCATGGGAATTTTATTACTAATATTGTAACCCTTGCATGGGCACTGGTTTTATTATGCTTTATTTTCTACTTAAACCCTTTATGGGATCTCTCTTTTTATCTTTTTATTTTCTGTTAAACAACCTCTACGTGGGTCTATTTTTTCTCTGGTTTGGTTCATGGAGCGGCTAAGGTGTAGACACCCTGTTTTTTGCTTCTCTATATATTTTTCATAATATGCTTATGTTTCTTTTTTTGGGCACTAGTTAAAACCCATATAATATAATTTATACCACCTACTAAAAAAAATTACTAAATATTTTCATACATCCCCAAATGGAACTCTAGGAAGAATTAAAATACTAAAATTCCTAACTAATTTGAGATAGGCTACATTATGCTTGCATGAAACTTTCATGTTAAATTAATACCAATGGATAATTGAAATAGACTCAACATGATACTGATAAATAATAACATTAGTATCAAACAAAGTTATTTTCTCTCATGACACACTATTTATGTTACTTATAAATGAGTTAAAAGAGTGTAATGTGAAGGATGGGAAAGGGGGAGTTCATGTTACAAGGAATACTCCATTATTATGGTTATACATATGATGTTATAGTATTGAAAAAAAGAGATAGTCTACAAAAAAATCTTGCCTTTTTAAATAAATTTAGTAACTTCTCTAAAATGAAATTTTATATAAGTAATAATAGAAAATCTATATAGCAAAAGAAATAGACTTATTTAAACACAGGGTGCATCAATCAATCAGATATCAGAATGGATTCCAAAGGTCTTCCTTTCGTGAGTTGTGGGATAGAATCATCCTTGTCATTATGGATTTATTTACTCCTAAATGTAATAGGGATGTTTTAATAAGCTTTCACCTAACCCTGGTCAACTATTTTTGATGGAAGAAGGTGATGAACATTTCGAGCTTTCTTTTCAAGAACTGGAAAAGACTGCCCTCAATGCCCAACAAGGTAATTATTTCATTAATCATAAAGAGATTTTTATAATTATTTTTTATTACATCTCCTTGAGGAGAACGAGGGTTATTGCTAAGGGTAAATGCAATGTTGGTGGTACCTTTCCATAGGGTGCCTCTTCTTTTGGCTTTCTCTCTACCATGAATCCATTGGTATTGATTAGTCCTAATAATGGAGGTTTTGAGCCTAAGAGTGATGTCCAGGTGTCTCTCTTAGATGTACCAACTTTGGTAGTTGAAGCTTTTGTAGAGAAATCTACCCATATGGAGTCTTCTCCCATTATCCCTATTTGCAATGAGATGAGTACCCCTCAACCCTTAGTGTCTGATACTGGGGGTTTGGATGTAGAGTCTAAGCTAGAGAATATTATTTTAAGTGTAATAAAAGACCTCAAATCTAGATATGGCATTAATTTAAACCCAGTTGGTCCCTGTGACCTAGCCAAAATTTTTATGGATTGCTTTCCCACTTCTTCTTCCAGGAATCTTGTCAACTCCTTGATTTATAAGGACTCTTCTCCTTCAAAGAATGAGCTCGCAAACCTACCCAAAAAGAAATCCCAAACTATAAGTTCTAAGCAGAGAGGTTCCAAGAGGTATAATCATTTGAAATCAAAGAAAAAAAAGGTAAAATACATCTATTATTATTCAAGAATCTGAAACCTCAAAGGAGGATCTCTCACTTCTAGATTCCAACAAAAGTTTGAAGTTTAATGTTTTCCCTCGAGTTTGTCACACTATTCAACAGAGAATAGATGCTCCTCCAAGTAAGTCTGATGACTCAGTGTTGGACCTAGTAAGAAACTTAAAAAGATCTATGAAAATATCTATTCTATGCTAATGAGATTTTTTGGAAGCTAAAGTATGATAAGGAGACCGCTACGATGAATTTTTTGAAGAACCACTTACTAGATTGACCCTCTTCATTTCGACTGATTTTCTTTAGTGGTAGTGTTTGAAAAGCTTTGTGTTTAATCATGGGTTGTTCTTTTGACTGAAGTTGTGCTATATGGTTCCCCTTTTTTGGGTTGTTTTTTTGGTGATGTTTCACCTATCTTGCTTTTTAGTTCCTTTTGCATGTGAGGTTTCTTTTTAAATTTTGCGAGACTTATCCTCTCTTGCTTCTCTTGTAAAAGTTCTGGGGACATTTCAAAATCCCTTATTTTGGCCATCAATAAAAAAATAGAAACTCTATATAGAAATAGTTCATTGGTAGAAGTACTTCAGCCTCAAATTTTTTCTATAGTTATGGAATTGGATATTAAAAATACTTATCTCAGAATATTGGTGTGGATAATAATTTTATATAGCTATCTTGCATATGATCAAACACTATCAATATAATATAAAAAATTAAGAGACTATAAAGTTTTTTTTTATTTTTTGGAAGGATTTTGAGCAAAGATACTAACCCCATTACCCCCAGAATAAATATAAATGCCATTATAATATTTCAACACCAATAGATTCCTTAACCAAGTCTCATGATATGATCTCATTGATGCATGATCATAAAATGGAGATGAAATTCTAGTACAAATTCATAATGTATACAATCAATATACATATGGCATAATATAAGAAACTATAAATCTCAACCAAATAAGTATTATAGTATTTTATTATATACAAGTGAACATGGCATACGGTATGCTCGATAAGCTACATCAAGTTAGTGAACTTGATCCTTATATTAGGTATACCACCTTCTTATAGACTAACCTAATGACAATGCTTAAAAATCTTGATTAGACAATATTTATGGCATAAAATGCTTTACTTCAGTTCTTGCTAACTATAAGCTAGAGAGCCTTCACTCAAGCTTCCTAAATTTAGAATGAGTTTCTAACTTGCCTAATATTTTAGGGTCTCCTTTATTTGTAGGATCAAAGTATCCAAATTTTACATTGAAAATATCTCATTGGTATATTTATACATCTAGACATTAGATTCAAAATATAATGTAGAAAGATCTAGATATTTAGATATGACATTGCATTTTGATACCTTTTTAGGATATTTATAATAGTGTCATTCTAATCATTATATAATACTTTAAAAGGTATCGTAAACATCATAAATTATCCTAGTATTATATACTTCTTTCCATTATATTACACATAATCCTTTGTCCTATAATAAGCACAATTTTCTCATGTGACTCTCCTTGATACACTAGATATTTCATATAAAAAAAGATAGGCACTTTTGATACAAGACTATTAAAAATGAGACTAGATAAACACTTTTCAATCAAGATAAAGTACTTGATGTGTTATGTTATTACACATAAGGTAAAATAAATACTTGATGACTTATCCATGTGGTTATAAAAAGTTTGACTATGCCTATGACTTTTACATTTATATTTGAATTACATAGAGAAGGGAGTCTTCCTATTAATGGCATTCTCAAGAAGCAAATTATTTACTCAACTTATAACCACTAGATTCATAATAATCATACGTGCAATTAATGTTTTAAGATTACTAACAAAATATTTTTATGGTAACATCTATGACCATAGTATTATGAAGTGGCAACACTTTATTGTACAAGGCAACACAATATCCTCCCTATTGTATGGTTACATTTGTATCATTGTATGGCGATGTCTTCTTATTGCATGATTACCATATTTTTATGGCCATTTATTTGTTGTATGACCAAGATAACCATATGGTTATGTCATTGTACATTGGCATTCAAATATATGGTGGAAATTTCCTTCTACTTGTATGAATCATGCAAAATTATTCAATTGTGCAATGCACTTAATGGTTTAAATGACAATCTTTGGGACATAAGGGTGGTTCTTCTTAGGACAAAAATTCTTGGGATGACCACTCAATGTGATGGTTATGTTATTAATCCCAAGATAATGGTTTTCTATTTCATTTGAATGATAGGGTCTAATCTCCTTGAATGAACAATGATTTATATGTTCATTGCAATCTTGCTAATGTTTCTTTTAGCAATATTTAGATTTAAATACAATATGCTTCAATGTCTATCTCATATGATGATCGCTCCTCACCTACGACCTACATTTTAGTCTAAATACATAGAGGCAATGGCACAAAGTGTTTATTATTCAAACAAGGAAACACCAGGGTTGAAATAGAGTATAATTTATTTTCTTTATTATGCCCATAAATTACATATATAGATATTAAATTGCTCTATCATGAAGGTCCTTGGCCATATTCTACACTCACTCTCATAGTTGGGCATACACCTTCTAATCCTTCCATTGATATTCCTTTGGTATCTCTCCTTTTGTATTTCATATATCATCCCTATCCTCCTCTCTAAACCCTCTCTCTTCTAGGTCATTTCTCTTATCTTCCTACCTCCTTTGTGTCCATTACACTCCCCTTGCTAATTTCTTTTATCTTCCCTTATTTTGCTTAGTCTGATGTTGTCTCTCCCACTTCCTCTATATAATTTTCTCTTATATTTTTCCTTGGCCATTTTACCTAGCTATTTCATATTCATATTCTTTCGATGGTTATTAAATGGCCCACCAACCATTTTGTTTGATTCTCCTACCTGGTGGATGCTCTTGCATCATACTCATTGGGTAAGAGGAAATGTTCCATGATATCTAGCTCATGAACATGAATTGATCTTCCAAGCTATAATAATTTTAGCTTGGTTGTCTCCACAAGGATAATTTTGTTGTATTTTCCTATACTTCCTCTAAAAACTAAACCTCCTCTTATAAAATTCTCTCAACATTCCCTTCACTTTGTCCCATTCCATCACTTCCATCCATCCATGATCAACATGTATTTTATTGGCTACTTTATCTTGGTGTCAACACCTTATTTTAAATTTATTATGTCCTTGACAACTCTTAGACGGATGTAGGTTCCAAAACCTAATTTCTACATGTCCATCTCTTCCATATTGACTGCACCAACCCATCCTAGGATCTCCATCCATTATATTATTCTCTATTTTCACAAATTTGGCCTTACCACTTCTTGCTTGACTTGTATATCAAAGGCCTTCATTCCTTGGTATTATTTTTGTCATTATGGGTACTTTTACACCTTTCCCATATTTTCCCAATCCCTTTCCATCATATCCCATTATTCTCATTAACTTGGAATAAATACCTTTGGTGTAACTTTCAAATAATCCAAATTCTTCATTGCCACTCTAATCTCTATCATTGCTATCATAATGTCCTTCACCACACTCTAAAGTACCACAAATACTATCAACTTGGGCAACATGACCTTTATCATGACCAACACAACACTCAATGACAACATGGTATTTATCTTCCTCTCCTATCTCTTTGTTCTTTTTCTTTTTTCTTTATTTACAACAAGATTCACTGCACTATCATCATCATCATCACTACTATTGGTGACTTGGGTAAATTGCATCTTCCCTATGCTTATTATTTTTATTTTTCTACCTTTTCCTCTTTATTCTCCATTGGTGTAATTCTCTAAGTTGACTTATTACATAAGATTGATCTAAGGCTAAAATATATATGACAACCAATGCTCCCTATAGGTGGAAACCTATCCAACAAATATTTTGAAAGAATATCTACATATTATTCCACAAAATCCTTCATGTCATGAGGGATTTAATTCATCTATCCACATTCCCTTATTTTGTGGGCTTAGCAATGAAAGCAAAACATGCTTCATTCTTCTTTATTCCCTTAAAGGATTGTTTTTCCATACATTGGTATATTGTAGGACTGTTGTCCATATTTTTTTCTTTGTCCTTCAATGAATTTAATATGTACCTCTTTTCATCCTTCTCAATAGTATAGGTGTTCACACTACCATCATGCATTGCCTTTTTATTAAACTACCATGGTCTACCCAACAAGACATGACAAGCATCCATAAGAATAACATCACATAATATATCATTCTTGTAAGAACCAATTTAGAAGTCTACCATACTCTGTTTAGTTTCTAAAATTTGATTTCCCATCTGCAACCATGAGATTTTATATGAATTTGGGTACTCCACCCTCTTCAAGTTAATTTTCTATATCATCTTTGTTACCACTAGGTTTTCGATGCTTTTGCTATCCACAATCACCTTACAACACGTGTCTCATAATTTGTAAATCATATTGAATAGATTTCTCATGTGATCAAGTTTAGGCACCTCCTTTGTTGGTTTCAACAATATCCTTTTCATCATAAATAATTCTCCTTATTTCGGTTCCTCTATATGCTTTGGTGAGGCTACACTTTCCTCATTTTCTTGTATCATATGGCTAAAGACTTCCTTTCCATGCTTATTGGTCTATTGTACTTGAGGACACTTGTATGCTCTATGTCCTTCTCCCAAGCATCTCTAACACTTACCTGTAAATCACATCATCTTCCTCTACTAAATCCACCTAGTCCTCTTGATGATTCACCTTTTTTCCTAGTATTTTTGTAGAAATCATTTTAAGAAGTGCTAGCTTCTTCTTGCATATTGTACCCTCTACTATTATTTGATAGTTCTCTTCCTCTAGAGAATTTTTCGTGTCCTCTAGAATTTTTTTGTTGCTTACAAGTCAACTTTTCTTCTACCTTGAATGCATATTGATATGTTTCTCCAATTGTCTTAATTCAAAGCATACCAATTTCATCTTGAATGAACAACCTTAGTCAGTTATGTATCTCATAACTTTCTCCTTATCATCTTCAATACGACTTACCATTATAATCAGTTTATAAAACTCTTTGGTATACTCCTTAACTCCCATATCCTCTTGTTTGAGAATTTGTAGTCTTCTAAATAATCCTATTTGGTAATAAACAGGAAAAAAATTAGACTTCAATATGATTATAAACTTATCCCAAGTTCAAATTTTATCCTTCCATTTTTGGTGTCTCTCAGTTTAGACATGGTCCCACCAAATAAAATCATGTCTTTCAACCTTGTACACATAAATTTGACCTACTTTGGATCCTCCATAGATTTGTAATCAACTAATATTTCCATGTTTGTAATCCAATAAATCAACTCTTAGGATTTTAAGCTTCCATTAAAATTAGGAGTGGCCATATTTGGCTTACATATCATATTTGAGATTACCCAAATCAATTGTTACTCTAGTTCTTCTTCTTTCTCTTCATCTCAAGATTTTACATGACTAGTTTCATCCTCTTCGTTATCACTAATATCCTCATGATAAACTCCTCTCATTTGGGTAGTCTCAATTGTATCTAACTTGATGGTAATTCCTTTTAGTATTTTTTCTATATCCTTGGGTCAAGGTCCCATACCATGCAGTATTCCTCTTCCTCGTTCTGTCATCTTCCTCCAATATATATTTACAACCAACTATGATACCACATGATGTAGACAAGATAAGGAATTCCTCTTAGCCTTATCAAGCAACAAATTATTTACTCAACTTATGACCACCAGATGCACAATAATCACATGTGTAATTAAGGTTTGAATATGGCAAACAAACTCTTTTTATGGCAACATCTATGATTGTAGTCCTATGAGGTGAGAATACTTAATTGTACAAGACAACATAATGTCCTCCTTATTGTATGGTTATATTTTTATCATTAATTTAAAGCATATTCCCATTGTATAATTTCCATATTTATATGACAAAGCTCATCATATTATTACATCATTGTATGTTGGTACTCAAATATATGATGGTAATTTCCTTTTATTTTTATGACTTGTGTAGAATCATTCAATTGTATGGTGCACTCAATGGTTTAAAAAACAATATTTAAGATGGAAAGGCAATGCTCCTTAGGATGACATTCTAAGGATGGCCACTCAATGTGATGGTTATATTCTTAAGCCCAAGATGATGTTTTCCTTTTTTAATTGAATGACAAGGTCCAATCTCCTTCATAAACAATAATTTATATGTTCATAACAATCTTGCTAATATTGTGTTCAACAATATTTATATTAGAATACCATCCACTTTGATGTCTCTCTCATACGATGATCACTCCTCACCTTCAACTTGAATTTTAGTCTAAATACACAAAGGTAATGGCATAGAGTGCTTATTATTCAGATAAGGAGACGCAAGGGTTGAAATAGAGTATAATTTATTATATTTACTATTCCAATAGGCTACATATATGGATATTACATTACTCTATCATGAAGGTCCTTGACCATATTCTACACTTCGTCTCACAACTGTATATACACCTTTTGTGCCTTCCATTAGTATTCCTTTAGTCTCACTCTTTTTGTCTCACCTAGACTATCCTTTTCCTCCTTTTCAAACCCTCTCTCTTATGGGTCATTTCTCTTATCTTCTTGCCCCCTCTACATCCATTCCACTCCCCTCTCCAATTCCTTTCCTATTCCCTTTTTCCACTCAGGTTGATGTTGTTTCTCCCACTTCCTCTATCAACTTTTCTCTTCCATTTTTCTTGGTTGTTTTCCCTAGTCGTTTCATATTCTTCTTATTTGTGTGGCTATTAAATATCCTGCCAACCACTTTTATCTAATTATCTTGCGTAGGAAAAGCTTCTACTTCATTTTCAATATATTTTATTAATTGATAGTTACAATACTACTTAAATCTTATTTTTTGTAGTATTATTATTCCTTAATTCCCATGTATGCTACTAGATACCAAACTATACATATTTATTATTATATTGTGAATACATATAAATGAATGTTTTACCATGATATCTATGAGTGCCCTTCTTTCTAACTTCATTCTCAAAGTAGGTTTATCTTGTTGTGGATGTCTTGATTCTATCTTTAAATTATATAAATCCTTTTACCTAGAGAGCATAGGAATAATGTTGCATCCTTTGCAATAATTAAATATAACACATGCTTTGTTCACTCCATCTCTAAATTGGTATTTGATTTGCAGAAAATTATTTTCCTATGTTTAATAACATATAGTAGGTATTAATATGTGATCTTAAAAACAGTTCATATTCAATATAAACATTTTATATTATACTTTAATAAAGTACCCTATGTGTATGAAATAAAGCTTTTAAGAATTCAAAGCATGTATTTTTCATGATCTTATTAATTAAGAAAAATAGTTAAAATTTACTATGTATAAGTTATAACCAACTCTGTGGTATTTTTGCTAGGGAGAAAAAAGAAAATATAAAACAAAAACTTTTATATCCAATTATTCTAACATGTTTTTGAAAACTTGAGTCATGGTTATTGCTTGCAATGTGAGTAACTTTGATGTATTCAAAGACAAAAACAAGAGGAAAACACTCTTAAAAATAATAAAAACCATCAAAAGCAAGAAAACCCATCAATTATGGGAACATGAATCTCAACATCAATAACATCAATAAGAGTATATCATAGTAAACTAGAGTTGCATATAGCTCAATGGCATGTGCACCTTTAATTTAGACAATCATACAAGGTTGGAAAAAATTGGAAAAAAATTGAATGATTTGGCACTTACTTTAAGGTGGTTATAATTCGACCTTGGGATTACAAATACAATGGTCTAAAAGCTACTAGTCGGGACTCCACTCTTGTCCCAACAAATCTAAAAGCTACAAGTCTGGACTCCACTCTTGTCACAACAAATCTAAAAGCTACTAGTCTGGACTCCATTCTTGTCACAACAAACATAAAAGCTACTAGTCTCGACTCCATTCTTGTCACAACAAACCTAGCATGGACCACACTACCAAAGTTGCAGTTTAAAACCTTTGATGAAAATACCGAATATCTCATCCACTGGTAGCTTTACATAAAACTTCTCCTTTACTAGATTGCATGGCAGACATTTTTTCAAAAAGTTTCCTCTCTGTGTAAGATATAAGATCTAAGATCGACAATGTTATTTTCATTGTAAACTTTGTGTCAGTAATTATAAAAAGTTATTTCTAGGTCATAAGAAACATCGTCATTTTTATCGACTGTTATTGTCATTGTAAAATTTGTGTCTGTAATTTTAAAAAAGTTTCGAGATCATAAGAAACATGGTTGACAAATATTAGTGATTTTTTTTTTAAAGTTGTCTTTATGATTATGATCACGAGAAACATTATCAAATGTTGTGAAAGTTAAATGCCCATGTTTATAACGCTCGTGGAAATGGTTTATCTTTATCTGTGGATGTCGCATTGGATTCCAATTGCAACGTGCACCGACCATTCATATCTATTGCCTTTTCATCTGCATCATTTCATCTACTAGCCACAAAGTTATCATCTGCATCATTTCATCTACTAGCCACAAAGTTATCATGAGTATAAATTAAAGATTATAAAATATTTCTTATGGTTGTCATTATCATTCAAACCATTACAATTATTTTTATTTTTATTTTTATTTATTTTTTTATTTTTTTTTAATATTAAAATTACCCAGGGGTTGTAGGTGAGTTGGAGAGGAGAGGTCAAACCTTCCAGGAAGGTCCCAGGTTCAAATCTCCACCCTACCAAAAAGCTGATGAAACTTTGACGGTGTAGAACCCCTGTTCGTGGTCTCTTAAACCAAGACGACCCTGCAAGGTAAAAAAAACCATTACATTTTTTTTTATGGTGGTTCCTCTTCTCTTTGCTTGATTAATAGAAAACTATTCGCAAACTTCATGCGACATCTCAATTTCACAGATAACTTGTGTTTATGTGTTTTGAATATTAATGTAAAATGATTTTTTTTGTTAAAGAGTTTTTTTATTTGATAATTTTAGTAAACTTCATGAGACATCTCAATTTCATAGATAACTTGTGTTTATGTGTTTTGAATATTAATGCAAAATGATTTTTTTTGTTAAAGAGTTTTTTTTCATTTGATAATTTTAGTAAATATTTATTTTAGTAAAATATTTGAAGAGATTTAGGATTGGAACTTGGAATAAAGTTAATTATCTTTATTCGTGTACTGTGTGTACTGTAATGAGATGTTAATAGGTAAGGAGAATCTCACATGGACATGAACAAGAGTTTTATCTTTAAGCCTATTATCTCATTGTCAAAGAGTTTATGTAAGGGTCAGTGCACCTAAAGTTGTCACTCACATTAATTCATGAAATGTACTAAAAAATTTATTTAATTTTTTCAATTTACTATATTATCTATTTATTTAACAATTGTGCAGGGTTTACCAGGTGTTGTAGGTGAGTTGGAGAGGAGAGGGCAATCCTCGAAGGGAGGTCCCAGGTTCAAATCTCCACCCTACCAAAAAAGCTGAATTGGGTATCCAAAATCCAATTGATAATGTTGGTACGGGCAGGGTTAGGTGCGACTCCCGGGTGACTTTGATGGTGTAGAACCTCCTGTTCGTGGTCTCTCAGACCAAGGCGGCCCCACAAGGGGTTTTTTTTTTATTTAAAAAAAAAAACAATTGTGTTTTTTTTCATTTGATAATTTTAGTAAATATGTATTTTAGTAAAATATTTGAAGAGATTTAGGATTGGAACTTGGAATGTGCACCTAAAGTTGTCACTCACATTAATTCATGAAATGTATTAAAAATTTTATTTAATTTTTTCAATTTACTATATTATCTATTTATTTAACAATTGTGCAGGGTTTACCAGGTGTTGTAGGTGAGTTGGAGAGGAGAGGGCAATCCTTGAAGGGAGGTCCCAGGTTCAAATCTCCACCCTACCAAAAAAGCTGAATTGGGTATCCAAAATCCAATTGATAATGTTGGTACGGGCAGGGTCAGGTGCGACTCCCGAGTGACTTTGATGGTGTAGAACCCCCTGTTTGTGGTCTCTCAGACCAAGGCGGCCCCACAAGGGGTTTTTTTTTAATTTAAAAAAAAAACAATTGTGTAAATTATCAAATGAAAAAAAACAATTGTGTTTTTTTTTCATTTGATAATTTTAATAAATATGTATTTTAGTAAAATATTTGAAGAGATTTAGGATTGGAACTTGGAATAAAGTTAATTATCTTTATTCGTGTACTGTAATGAGATGTTAATAGGTAAGGAGAATCTCACATGGACATGGAAATGAACAAGAGTTCTATCTTTAAGCCTGTTATCTCATTGTTAAAGAGTTTATGTAAGGGTCAGTGCACCTAAAGTTGTCACTCACATTAATTCATGAAATGTATTAAAAAATTTATTTATTTTTTTCAATTTACTATATTATCTATTTATTTAACAATTGTGCAGGGTTTACCAGGTGTTGTAGGTGAGTTGGAGAGGAGAGGGCAATCCTCGAAGGGAGGTCCCAGGTTCAAATCTCCACCCTACCAAAAAAGCTGAATTGGGTATCCAAAATCCAATTGATAATGTTGGTACGGGCAGGGTCAGGTGCGACTCCCGGGTGACTTTGATGGTGTAGAACCCCCTGTTCGTGGTCTCTCAGACCAAGGCGGCCCCATAAGGGGTTTTTTGTTTATTTAAAAAAAAAAGCAATTGTGTAAATTATCAAATGAAAAAAAACAATTGTGTTTTTTTTCATTTGATAATTTTAGTAAATATTTATTTTAGTAAAATATTTGAAGAGATTTAGGAATGGAACTTGGAATAAAGTTAATTATCTTTATTCGTGTACTGTAATGAGATGTTAATAGGTAAGGAGAATCTCACATGGACATGAACAAGAGTTTTATCTTTAAGCCTATTATCTCATTGTCAAAGAGTTTATGTAAGGGTCAGTGCACCTAAAGTTGTCACTCACATTAATTCATGAAATGTAATAAAAAAATTATTTAATTTTTTCAATTTACTATATTATCTATTTATTTAACAATTGTGCAGGGTTTACTAGGTGTTGTAGGTGAATTGGAGAAGAGAGGGCAATCCTCGAAGGGAGGTCCCAGGTTCAAATCTCCACCCTACCAAAAAAGCTGAATTGGGTATCCAAAATCTAATTGATAATGTTGGTACGGGCAGGGTCGGGTGCAACTCCCGGGTGACTTTGATGGTGTAGAACCCCCTGTTCGTGGTCTCTCAGACCAAGGAGGCCCCACAAGGGGTTTTTTGCGTATTTAAAAAAAAAAACAATTGTGTAAATTATCAAATGAAAAAAAATAATTGTGTTTTTTTTCATTTAATAATTTTAGTAAATATTTATTTTAGTAAAATATTTGAAGAGATTTAGGATTGGAACTTGGAATAAAGTTAATTATCTTTATTCGTGTACTGTAATGAGATGTTAATAGGTAAGGAGATTCTCACATGGACATGAACAAGAGTTTTATCTTTAAGCCTATTATCTCATTGTCAAAGAGTTTATGTAAGTGTCTGTGCACCTAAAGTTGTCATTATCTCATTGTCAAAGAGTTTATGTAAGGGTCGGTGCACCTAAAGTTGTCACTCACATTAATTCATGAAATGTATTAAAAAAATTATTTAATTTTTTCAATTTACTATATGATCTATTTATTTAACAATTGTGCAGGGTTTACCAAGTGTTGTAGGTGAGTTGGAGAGGAGAGGGCAATCCTCGAAGGGAGATTCCAGGTTCAAATCTCCACCCTACCAAAAAAACTGAATTGGGTATCCAAAATCCAATTGATAATGTTGGTACGGGCAGGGTCAGGTGCGACTCCCAGGTGACTTTGATGGTGTAGAACCCCCTGTTCGTGGTCTCTCAGACCAAGGCAGCCCCACAAGGGGTTTTTTACTTATTTAAAAAAAAAAACAATTGTGTAAATTATCAAATGAAAAAAAACAATTGTGTTTTTTTTCATTTGATAATTTTAGTAAATATTTATTTTAGTAAAATATTTGAAGAGATTTAGGAATGGAACTTGGAATAAAGTTAATTATCTTTATTCGTGTACTGTAATGAGATGTTAATAGGTAAGGAGAATCTCACATGGACATGAACAAGAGTTTTATCTTTAAGCCTATTATCTCATTGTCAAAGAGTTTATGTAAGGGTCAGTGCACCTAAAGTTGTCACTCACATTAATTCATGAAATGTATTAAAAAATTTATTTAATTTTTTCAATTTACTATATTATCTATTTATTTAACAATTGTGCAGGGTTTACCAGGTGTTGTAGGTGAGTTGGAGAGGAGAGGGCAATCCTCGAAGGGAGGTCCCAGGTTCAAATATACACCCTACCAAAAAAGCTGAATTGGGTATCCAAAATCCAATTGATAATGTTGGTACGGGCAGGGTCAGGTGCGACTCCCGGGTGACTTTGATGGTGTAGAACCCCCTGTTCGTGGTCTCTCAAACCAAGGCGGCCCCACAAGGTGTTTTTTGCTTATTTAAAAAAAAAAACAATTGTGTAGAGTTTCAATAACAAGCAGTTAGGTTATAGGTTGCTAAGCTACAATGTATTTATAATATATATGGGAATTGGTAACTATGTATTTATTATATTATATGGGGTTAAATATTATGTTATATTTATATTTTTTTATTGAGGGTTATTTTACAACCCATAAACCAAATTAATAATATTTTTTTTGTCCTAACACCTGATTACATCAAGATGCAAACATTCAAAGAATGACAATAGGATAGGCTTGAGGAAAGCCAAAAGGAACTATCTTAGGATAGCTCCAGTGGATCAGAATTAGGACAGTGCTAAGGAAGGCACTAAGGAAGCAGGATCAGGAAGGTGAACAGGACAGGCATAGAGGAAAAACGTGCAGGAAAGGAACAACCCGCCAGAAGAAAAAAATTTGAAACTTTAGGTGCCAGAATTAAAATTTAAAACACCCCAAGGATGGGAGAAAGTGCCAAACCATCCAACCTACTAAAATACAATTTGAAACTTCCCATAGGCAGGAAAAAGAAACAAGAGCCAAAATTTAAAATTTGAAACATCCCAAGGGCAGGAAAACCAGAAACCACCCATGGGAAACCAAAACCGATTGAAAACCAACTTCCCACGTAGGGGAAAACCATCAAGAATTAGAAAAATTACCCAGCACTAACGAGTGGAGCAGAGGAGCAAAGAAAAATGAAAATCATGCCAAAACAAGGATGGGAGTCAACCAGGGATTGCAAAGGATTACACAAACTCAAAAAAAACCAATCCCTTGAGGGCCTAAAGAGTGGAACAACAAAATGAGGATTTCCATAGGCCACAAAATCCTCATGCAATGGATCATCAACCTGAAAAGTAGTACGACAATGGTGCAGCAATAAGAGGAGCTCCTCAGGCCATGAAGTTCATGTAGAAATAAAGGAAACCTTCAAAAATGCTAGCCCAGCTGAGAAAAAAAAAACAACAGAACAACACGTTGTAGGAAACATACGAGAAATTTCCACAGGAACCCAAGAGGAAGGAGTCATGAGGAAGCCCCACCGCCAACGAATAGCTTCAATAAAATAGATGAGAAAGTCCTGCAAGGATACAGTAGCAAGGAAACCAGAGGCCCCTCCCAAAGGCCACAAAAGAAACTGAAATCCTACTGGACCCACAACATAAATCCCAAATAGTAGAGTCACAGGAGAAAGTGCATGGTCCTACCAAACCAAAAATATGCTATGCAAAACTACTTATGAAGTCAGATTTTCACAGACTTTACATTCCATGATTGAATATCCTCTAAGGACAAACGTCAAGAAGGCACCTAAAACAACCCGGGAAAAACAGGGAAAATCAAGGAAAAACCTTAAAAAACCCAAAGAACCCAGGGAAAGTCCCAAGGAAGAACCTAAAACCATCCTAGGACCCAGACACCAAAGGAAAACCCCACCACAGGGCAAGGAAAGGGGTAGAACAATGGAACGGTGATCTCCCCCCAAAGGAGATCATCTGCAACACCTTATTGCCATGGAGGATGGGAAAAGGAGGTGCCAAGGAAGCTGAGATAGGATCAGGGACCTGGGATAAGGCCAAGGAAGGGATGCAAGAAAGAGGAACAAATCTTCCATAGGAAGTATCCTGCAAAACCTTACAACTTACCAAATTAATAATATTTAAATAAATTAAATAAATTTAGTTTTTAATATTTTTAATAAAATATTTTTAAAGTATAAGAATTATTTTAGATAATTTTTTTTATTATATATAGATAGATAGTTTTGAAAAGGTTACCTTTTTCTTTTTACTTCCACTAAGTTACATTAAGCTATTTGGTGCCACTAAGATTTGAAACTTGGTGTGGGATATATCAACTATTTGTGTCAACCATTGGCCTTTTTCTTTCTACAATATATTAATTTGATAACTATGTACTTCATTTTTTCAATGTTTAATTATAATTTTTTAAAATCTATTTTGTAAATGCTTCTTCTAATTGCATACCTAAAAAGCTAGCATTCATGTTTAGTTTGATAAGCTTGTGTGAAATCTATATGATTATGATTTAAAAAATTTATCTTTTTATTATATATAATCATCATTACAAAAAATTATATATAAAACATTGTTTAATATACATTTCAAGGAGCCCCAGAATATTAAGCTTAAGATTACCTTCCTTTTATAGTAACCAGGTAATGATAATGTAATTATTATTTTTTTAATATGATATCTATATTTATATTGTTTTTATTGTTATTTTTAAAATTTGAACCTCTTCATTGAACTCGTTTACATCATTGATAAGCCTTATGTCAATCACATTATACTTCAAGTAAAACATAAGTATTTAAAACAAACATAAACTGCATTGATAACATTATGCTCAAGTAAGACCATAAAAAAGTAACTTCATTACCAATAATTACTAGGATGTGCACATTGTAAGAGAAATTGTGTTGTAAGCAATCTACATGATATGTGTAAATTGTAAATATTGAAATGTGTTAGATTGGAAACCTTCTTCATGCTTGAGAAAGTTAGTTTTCGTAATAAATATTTTCTTCAATGTTATTATAAATTAATGGAAATGCATGTGAATGTGTTATGTATATGATTATATTTTACTTATGTCCTCGTATGTTAGTTATTCAAAAATATGATAAATATGCAACATATGTATGAATGTTGTTATTATTATATTGCAATAATTTAGATTTTAACATGAACAAATTTTATTCTAATAATTTTAGAAAAATAGGATAATGTGTTTTGAAAATAATGCAAAAAAAAAATATGATGACCCTAAGGTTTATAATATTTTGTGTCTATGTACATTGTTGAAAATTGTGATATTAAATGAAACAAAAATAAGAAAAAATTAAAATATTATAGAATTAGATTTCAAATAAAAAAAAAAGTTAAAAATAAATATTCTCACTCAAATTTGGAGAGAACCAAGAGACATATTGACATGTTATCCAAAATAATGGATTATTTAAAGTGAAAAACCAAAAACATGAAATACTATTATTGATTGAGTAGCTATTTTTATTAATTTTTTTATAGCATTACAGAGAAGGCAATCTCTAAGGAAAGATGTCTGCCAAAACAATGAGCATAAAAAGATTCATTTTTTATTATAACCACCTCTTCTTATTGGGATAAAACCATATATTTAAACACAAATTTGGACAGAAAGGAAGATTCATGATGGTTATAGCAATTGCAAAAATAATGGTTACAATGTTCATCTATCGCCATGTGGGACATGAGATGTAGAAGACCCACTACTATTAGAAATCATTCTACAGGCTATCCTAAGATCATAATCCACTCTACAATCCATACTTTATTTGCAATTTATCCATATTGTCTGAATATAAGCCTTCTACGTCATTCAACTTTCATCCAAATTTGATCCCTTCAAACCATCCATCTTTCATATAAACTTGATCCTTTCGAGTCATCCAACTTTGGTCCAAATTAGTCGACCCTCCTTGAGGAGTAATAGTCTCCATTGCATTAAGCTTGGACATCATGTGGAACCTTCCTTTTTATTTTATTCTTCATGATCTACTTGGATTGGTGATTGTACTGACCTACTCAGATTACATTATATAGTTTCATGAACTATTTTTGGGTGGTTTTAATCCATTCATCAACTATCTAATCCTTCTTTGATAGTACAAGATTTCTAGATTGAGCTCCTCAATAATCAACTTTTCTATTGTTGCTGAAGTGTCCATAAAAGGTAGGTAATATGGTTTAAGAAGCTTAATATTAAAAATGTAGAGGTATAAGGTCCATAGCATAGAGGTCTAATTTTTCTATATTGACCTAGAAGACATTCTTTCTACAATCGTAGCCAAACCTTATCTCCCACTTGGAAAAAGTGTGGGTGTGATATTGGTCATGATATTGCTTGTACTTTGCATTCATCTAGTTTATAAGGTCTTAAAAATATGTTGAATATGTTTGACAAACTTTATTGCCTTTTTGTTTCATTTTCCTTATGTGGTGTGAAGTCCATTGTTGATATTGAAAGAGCCACATCCATGGGTGCCAAAGGTTGAAAACCATAACACACATAAAAGGGACTATTTTTGGTAGAGCTATGCAAATACCTATTATACCTATTCTATATGTATGATAGGCTCTTTTCCCATGTTCAAAGATGCTTTGAATTGTACATACACAACATATACACAATCAACCTATTGGTAAATTTTGTTTGTCCATCAATATGAAGATAAAATGCTATGGATCGAGAGAGATTTGTGTCCATCATCTCCAATAAAGTGTTCTAGAATATACTTAAAAAGAAATTATCCCTATCTAAGATAATAGATTTTTGTAAACCAAAATGAAGCCATACATGGATGAAATACAACTTTATAGTTTCTTTATATGTAACATTCTTCTTACAAGCAATCATGATAGCCATTTTGAAAAGTGATCAACCACCAAAAAACACAATCATTTCCATGCTTGGAAATACACAAACCTAAGATAAATTCCATGGAAATAGATTCCTAAGGCTTGGAAAATACTGGTAAGGATGTGTACAGGCCTAGTTTCCTATTGGCTAGCTTTGCAATTGTGACAGGTGTGCAAGACTTGATATATTCTTTTACATAATTTCTCTTATTTGACCAAAATAAATATTTTTAAAGAATAGCTAAAGTGTTCTCCACACTAAAGTGACCAACTATATTACTAAAATGCACTTCCCATATTATCTTTGATCATTCAGTAGAGGGCACACAAGTGTACCCCATGTGGTAGAGTAAATATCCCTACATATAAAAATAAGAAACATGATTATATGACTAAAGGGCTTGATATGTTTCAACAAATTTAGAATTAGCACCATATAGGATGGACCAATTTGACAAATCATGCCTACAAGAATCAAGAATGGTAGTGAGTGTTGCAATGGGTGGTTAGCTCAAGCAACCTGTAGTTGAGTTACTGTTTTTCTTCATGTATCAAATGATCAAATGAAACTATTGCAAATATTTATATTTATGATACCTCCTATTCTTGAGCTTGCTCTTTTTAGATGAATTTTGGAGGTCTATGCTTAATGTGAATGATTGTTTCTTTGTTTAAATATAATGCTTCCATTGCTTGTAGGCTTGAACAATGGCATAGAGTTCTTTATCATATGTGGGATACTTTCTGACATCCTCATTGAAATTATAACTATGGTATACAATAGGATGGCCTTGTTGCATAGGATAACTCCCATTGTATAGTTTTATGCATCTATCATTAGCTTAGAAGGTTACCTTAAGTTAGGTAGGGCAAGAACAGGTACTAAGCATAGTTGAGCTTTTAGGATCTTAAAGGATATTTATTTTACTTCTCCCCATTGGAACATATATCTGGCTTCCCCTTTTATCATCTAGTTTAATGACCATGCAATGTGTGAAAACTTGAGAATAAATTCATGATAGAAATTAGAAAGAGCCAAAAAGCTATTAAGCTCCATGAGAGTCTTTGAATTTTGTTGATTTTGGACAATTGAAATCCTTTTAGGATCAATATTTACATATTCCTCATTGACAATATACCCAAGGTACTATATTTACCTCATACCAAATGTTTATTTCTCTAGGTTTACATATAATTTGTGCTTCTAAAGAGTTTGGAGCATTTTCTAGATATGTTGCAAGTATTGCTCCCATATCTTGTTGTAGATAGAATATCATCCAAATATATAACTAAGAATGAGTTGGTGAAGGGTGACATAATGGCATACATCATTATCATAAAATTTATTGGTGTGTTAGACAAGCCAAAAGGCATAACCAAACATTCAAACAAATCCTCTTTGGATTTGAATGTCATTTTCGACACATCTATGGGATTAATAAGAATTTGATGGAACCTAGATTTGAGATCAATCTTAGTGAATAACTTTGTACCACATAGCTAATCTAGTAGATCATAAATTCAAGGTAATGGGTACTGATTCTTCATGATGATCTATTTTAGAGCTTGATAGTCAATGTTGACTCTTCACCTTTCATATTTCTTTGGTGCGAAGATAATTGGACCATTGCAAGGATAAGAGCTTGGTCTGATATGGCATTTTTTAATCAATTCTTAAATCTACCTCTTGATCTCATCATTTTCTAGAATTAGTCTATGATAATCAAGGGTTTTATGTAAAGGAGAACAAGGAATCAAAATTATAGAATTTTTTACCTCACAATGCAGTGGTACTCCAATAGGTGATTTAAAGATATCAAAATATTCTACTATGATCTGGTTTATTTGTTGTTATTATTATGATGATTGTGTAGTCACAATAGTAGCAACCATATTCTTAGTAGATTGAGGATTTACCATCAAGATAACAAATTGCTTTTATTTTTTATCATCCTTTTGAATTATTTGGCACTAATGAGGGAGTCAAAGGTGGAAGTATTTACCTTTGGTATCCCATATTTCTAGTCCCCAAGCATGATGATGACTTTATGGGGTCTTGAATCATACACACCATGTCTCTGCCACTTGTATGGATGGTAAATAAGCACATCATAAATATCCACTAGAACCACATCATATAAAACTTCATCTTTGAATGGTTTGATGGCATAAGAGAGAAGACATTGTTGAGTGACACATATATCTCTCCCTTGATTCAGCCATCCAATGTTATATGGTTGTGGGTGAGGCTTCATAGGTAAATTTATAGCCTTCAAAGTATGAATAGATATCAAATTATTTTGACTTCTATTATCAACAAGGAAACATAAGAGCTTACCATTTACCCAAAACTATGAGTGAAATAATTGTTCCTCCTTAGGCAACTCCTCTAATTTAATTTGTGTAAATAGTCACACGTGGTTCAACCTCCATGATTAGCTTACCTTTATCTATAACTAGGGGAAATATTGGTGTTATGAATGTAAAGGCTTGTGTCTCAGCAAATAGATACTAAATTTGCTAACACTCTTCTCTAGAATATTGGTTGCTCTTATGGTAGTCACACCATTTTCCAATCTTCTTCTTTTGGGGCTTGTTGTCTTGTGACTCTTTCTTATACTTCAAGTTTTGATTTTTTTGTTGACCTCCTTTGTCTTGTTGATTTTAGAAATCACCTTGTCCTTTCTTGGGATGACCCTTGGTATTTTGGTTCTTATTATTTGAATTTTCTCCTTTCTTGTTTTGTATTTGTAGTTCTCAATATTGATGAAAAATTTGTACACTTCACCCAATATCTTGAACTTAAAGAATTTCATGTCCTCTCTTATGTACTAATGTAGTCCACTATAGTACTTAAGAAATTGATGCATCTTGATATCTTGGATATCAAGGTTTCTAGATAGTGAATGAAAAGCATCGATGTAGTCTTGAATGGATTGTTCTTTAGCTTGATGTAATTGTTTCCATCGCACTTACAAATCTTCATAAGCATCTATCGAGTAATATTTTTTCTTGAATGCTTTCATGAACTCATTGCATGTAGGGTCTTCTATATTTTTTTTTTCTACTTGTATGCTTCTCATTAATTCTAGATTGGTATTGAAACTTTTAATAAGGCAAAATTGATCCTCTCTTTAACAAAGAAGTGATTAATAGAAAAGTATGCAAATAGTTATCCAACTAATTCTCAACTTCTACATTAATTTTTCCTTCAAAGGTAGGATTATCAAAGTTTATCTGAACTTTGAATGATGTTGGGTCACTAAATGGTTGTACCACAATGTTGGTAGATGGTAACCAGTGAAGAATCTAGGAAAATTGGTCTAAAATTTTATTCTTCTATATTTCAAGGGATTCATCCACTAGGTGTTTGAAAGGATATATTATCTCATTGTTGTATGCTATCTGAGATAAGTTTCAATGGTTGGGTAGATATTTAGAGGGGTGAAATATATGACACCCTAGATTTCTATAGCCTAATCTCATCTTTGGGATCATACACCTATAAAAATAATTGCTTTGATACCACTTTGATCTAGTTATCTATAGAGAATAGAATCTTTAGAGTAAAAAAACAAAATAAGAAATAATATTTTCATCTAAGTAGCTACTTTCATTAAGTTTTGGATATAATTACAAAGAAGGTAGTCTCTAAGGAGAGATATAGTTGAAAACAATGTGCATGAAAATATTCTTTTCTCACTATAAATATCTCTTATTCTTGGGATAAAACTATATATCTATACATAAATTTTGAGAAATAGGAAGAGTCATAATGGTTGCAATCATGATGGTTACAACAGTTTAGCTACAACCATGTGGGCCACAAGATGTGGAAGGCCCACTACTTTTGGTAATCATTCCACAATTTTTTCTTAGATCACAATCCACTCTACAATCCATACTTTGTAGTTTGCTTGTCTTGTCCAAATCTAAACCGTTTGAGACATCTATATTTTATCCAGATCACATTTTATCTTTTGTATATATGATATTATATTGTATTAGAATGTATAAAGTTAAATATTAATAAAGCATTTTTTGGAGGGTTTTTCTACAATTTAACCTTTATTTATTTTTTTCTTTTCATGTTGTGTTAAATTTTTGTTTTAGAGTACTATCACATCTCACATATTGGTATTAAATCTTGGAGATTGGATAAGTGGAGAGTTTGAACATTTTATTTTAATTAACCAAAGAATTAAAACATCAAGTTTCTAGAGGAGAACTTCATATATTATTGTTGTAGCTACAATGGCATGGGGTAGTGCTTCACTATCCAAGATTTAAATGAAGAATCATGAGTATTGGTACATAAATATGAGAACTTTATTTATTTCCCAGGAAGTAAAATAGATACAAGGAACCAAAAACATTAGTGTATTTTAAGTTCTACAAGAAGAATAAAAAATGTGGAGGAAGCATAGAGAAAAATGCCTTAACTTTGTATCATATACAAGTATCTCTTGATACAAATATTTTTCCAAGAATTTCAATTTCCAAAATTTTCAAAGGAGATTTGAATACCTTAAATATAGCTAGTCACGGGTTTGCTCAAGCTAAATTAGTGGTGTTAGATATTTAAGAGAGAATATGAAAAATATAATAATGAAGTTCAATGAGAATATAAAAGAATATTGTTTAGTGGTCAATGGTATTGTGCACAAAATAGGTATCTATAGTGAGGAATCAACACAAGGAGATGTTGTCAAAAATTTGTTAAGAAAAATTGACATCAAAGGATAATAATTATGTAGTAACTATTGAAGAAAATAAATATTTAAGAAAAAAATATTTTGATTAATTGGTAGGATCAATAATGTCCTATAAATAAATAATTAAAAAATAAAAATAAATAAAAACTAGATCAAGCTTTTGCCTCCAAGGTAAGAGTGTTAAACAATAATGGACTAGCTAAAGATCCATTTCCTAAGGTCAAGGAGGGTAGCAACAAAATAAACACTCAACAAGGGAAAAATATCATAGTATAAGTGAAGGGTACAATAAAAAATGTAGAGGAATATTTATGGATAATATGAATGTTTAAATATCACTAATACAAAAGGTATAGCTAGTATAAGTATTTAAGATATAATAGTGATGTTTTAAGTACTTAAGATATTCATAGTAAATAATGAAATCAAATATAGAATCAAAAAATTAAAGATTGATCATGGTGGTGATCATTATTCCAATAATTACAATCATTGTTGTGATGAGCATTGGATAAGAAGACAATTGATAGTATCTTATAAACCTCAAAAAAATAAAATTTTAAAAAGGAAGAATAGTGCAATAATGGAGATGGAAAAATGTATGGTAATAGGAAAAGGGTTGATAAAATATTTATGGGATGAATAAATTGCAACAACAATGTATGCCCTCAATAGGAGTTTCACAATTATAGTAAAGAATATGACTCATGAAATATAGTAAAAAATTAAGCCTTTGGTATGTTACTTTAGAATGTTTCATTATTTATATTGTTTTCATGTTAAAGATAAGAGAAGGAATAAGGAATATACAAAGAGTCAATTATTTTATTTTTTATTCTAAAGAAAACAAGGCATATAAATTATATGACACCAAATATAAACAATATATTATGTCTATAGTTGTGATTTTTATGAAGGGAACTACATGGAAAATAAGTGGAAAAGAATCAAAAGATAAAAATAATTGAATATATTGGTGTATCATAAGCATTTATCTATAGACAAACAAAAAAGGGAAAGGGAACATTACAATCTTATACAAGTGATAAAATATTGGATTAAAATTTTGATAGGAGATTTATGAGAAACCAAGCACAAGGCCAAGAACAAAGGTAGATTGAATAAGAGGATAATGTGGTGAACTATGTATTGTTATCCAATATTGAAATAGAGCCATCACATTTTGAAGAAGCCACCCAAATCAAAGTAGTGACCAAATATGTGAGGGAAGAATTAAATGTAATTGAAAATAATGATACTTGGAAGTTGTATAGATTTTTAAAAAATAAGGTCATAATTAAATTAACACAACAAATATAGATTTCATATAAACTTGATATAGAGCATGCATTCTTGAATAAAAATATTGAAAAATAAGTGTATGTGGAACAACCATAAGGGTTTGAAGTGGAATGTAAAGAAGTACAAGTATTCTATGGACTAAAATAAGCACCAAGGGTTTGATTTTTAAGAATTGATGAATACTTATTAAAGTGTGGATATGAGAGAAATATGAATGAGATCACATTTTACTACAAAAGTGAAGATGATGATATTTTGATTGTTTTCTTGTAAGTTAAATATTGAATTTCATAGGAATGTCATCAATAATAAAGATATAGTTCGTACAATCCATGATGCAATAATTTGAAATGAATGATTTGGTATTGATATATTATTTTATTAACATGGATATATGCCAAACACATTATGTGATCTCCATTTTCTAATCTAAATATGTACATGATATTTTGATGAAGTTTGGCATCAAAAGTTGTGTGAAAGTGGAAGAGTGGATGATAGGAAGTATAGAATTTTGATTGGAAATCTTATATACTTGATAAAAACAAGATCAACTATTTCATACATAGTCTCTTTGCTTTAAAGTTTCACAAGTGAGTCATAAAAATATCATATGAGAGTATCAAATAAAATCTTGTGGTATTTGAAAGGGACTTTAAATTATGGATTCCATTATGCTTCAACTAGTAATATTGAATTGGTTGGATATAGTGATTCATATTGGGGAGGTTCAATTGATGATACCAAATCTACATCAAGAAATTGTTTCTCATTAGAAAATGAATTAGTAATTTGGACTTCAAAGAAAAAACAATAGTTTAATTCTCAATAACAAAAGGCATACTATATAACAATTACATTAGAAAGCACACAAATAATTGGCTGAATCAAATCTTACAAGAATTTCTTCAAAATCAAGAAAGACCAACCACCATTTTTGTGGCAACATGAATGCGATTCAAATTACTAAAAAACTCGTTTTTCATTTAAAATCAAACCACATTTATTTGAAGCATCATTTTATTAGAGATTTAGTTCATGAAAATGAAGTTGAATTGAAATACTACAATTCAAAAGATTGATATGTGTACATTTTTACAAAGACGATGACAAAGATTCAATTTGTTTCACTCATAGATAGAAATAAAAGTGTCCCATTTAGTCTCAAATGTTGATTTTACCAATATAACATAGATTTGCATTTGCATATTATAGTAATCAAATAGAAGGATAACCATCAATAATTTATATAATTTTTGGACTCCTAAAAATGGAAAAATAAATACATAAAATAAGTTTTTTTCATTATTTATAGTCATTGAGAAAAAAACATCAATTTAATTTTATTATAGTTTTTTATCAAGTTATTTACAATAAAAGAATATTACAATTCCTATCTAAGATATTAAATCAATGGTTTGATTAATAAATACCCTCTAAACCTAGGTATATGTCAATGTGAATTTTACTAATGGAAAACTTGCAAGGTTTATTGTTTTATTAGATGTTTTTATTATGTGGTAAAAGGGGTTTTGAAAGGGTCCCAAAACCTTTGCAAATGAGTTTTGGAAGGGACCCCAAACCATTACAAATCTAGAGAGTATTCAATGAGCTCAAAGGAAGTACATCAAATGGATTGAATCCAGATTCTGATAAGAGGGTCAGACATCAAATAAAAATAGATCCAAAAATCTTGCCTTATCTCCACTTTAAAATTCAAATTTGAAAAAGAGCACCAAAAGAGAAAAACACCGTGAATTTTGAGGCACTCGAGAAATACTAGGCAAAAACCAACAAGATTTTCAATCAAAAATGAAGTTAAAACAATCCCGCCCAATGAGAACCTTACTAACCAGCAAACCACGACCAACCATTCACAAACTGCAACCATGAAATGAGGTGAAATAGCCAAAAAAAAAAGGTATGGTGATGACATTAACTGGTAAGAGAAAATAAACATAATTTTTTTCTTTAAATGTAAACATCCTATAATAACCTAGAAAAAAAGAACAATAGAAGGATTTAAACAAAAAAATTCCACTTGCTTCACCCTCAAGGCTTACCTAATAAACCAAATGAAAGAAACTTGAATGCTCAAAATTTAAAATTATGAAGTCCAAGGAGCGCTTAGGAGAATCCAACCAAGGAACCCAACCTTCCTTTGACACATGGCTCAATGAATAGTTGGAACCTTGTCAAGGAGTGAACAACAAAAATAAAACAACCAGTAAAAGGAGTTCTACAATTGAGAACACTAACAACAAAAAACCCTCTAGCTCAAGAGTAAGCATCCAATGAAGGCTTACACAATAAAACCACAAATCCCAACTATATTCCAACCAACCTCGAGGCCATTTGAGGAGAATAATCATGATAAATATGCCCAAAACAACATCTAAATTAAAATAAAAGAAAAATCCCATCAAAAAATTGAAACTTTGGAACATCTAACACAACCAAAGAAGTTGGATCTATCAACTAGTCCACCCTCTGCAACCCATCAGAGCTAGGGAACCCCGCCAAATAAAGGGACCATCAACAAATAGTCATAGAGAAAATACATTAATTTAATTATATCCTAGTTTTTTATCAAGCTACACACAATAGAAGAATTTTTTTTTTGAAAAATAATTTGAAAAAACTTGTAATAAAACAAATATCATTTACAAGTTGGGATGAGACTTTTCCCAACCTTAGTCAGAGAGAACACATGTTTACAATAGTAAAATAAGATTTGCATTGGAGCCAAATCTCTTAAACCATATTTCTACAATGACTGTTCACCTGTTTACAACTATAAAAGAAGATCTACATTGAAACATAAATCTCCTAAACAATATTTTTGGAATGGTTATCCAAATTAGCTAAGCACTAGATTTGCTCACTAACCTGCCTAATCATATCAACCTCAATAGCCATGTCACTGTGCCACTGAACCCCTACCTCCTTCTTAGTACCCATCTTAGCCAGGAAGTCTGCCACTTTATTTAGATCTCTACTCACATAAAATGGAATCACATCATCTAATTCCCTCCATAATTCCTTAATTTGAGTGACAAGAATCCTCAACCTCCATGTTTTCAAAGCAAAGTTCCTCATGCAATCTAGAGCTCCAACCATTATTTGAGAATCTGATTCTAGGATTATCCTCCTATGACCTTGTTTTACTGCCCAAATAGAAGCAAATTTTATAGCTAAGGCTTCTGCTTAATTGTTTGTGGCTCTTCCCAAGCCTTGCAGTTCCCAATAGAGCACTGTTCCAACATGATTCCGGCAAACCACTCCAATTCCAGCTCTACCCGGATTGCCTTTTGCAGCTCCATTAGTATTAATTTTAATCCAACCTTCTGGGGGTGGTTTCCAACTAGCTCTGTCCTGTCCCTCTTGCACTTCAACTTCATTTTCCATTCCCCCAATAACAACCTGAGTTTCCTCTTTAGCATAGACTACCACATTTTATGTGACTTTGCTCCAAATGACCTGCCAAACTCCATCTAAAGAAGAAAAATTTTCTCTAAAAATTCTACCATTTCTTTCCAACCACACTGGTCACTAAATAAAGTTTAATCCAAGATCCCAACAAATACAAAGAGCTTTAGATTTAAATCTACCCCTCTTCCATCTTTCCCAAATATTAATCTGATTCAAATCACCATTAACTTGAATTTTATAATATAAAAACCATCTCTCCCAAATCTAGCGCGTGAATGGGCACTCAAACATCAAGTGATTAGTTGTTTCCTTGCTCTTATAGCATAAAACACATTGATATGGACCAATGATTCCCCTACATCTGAGATTATCAAAAGTAAGAATTCCATTATGCATGAACTTCCAAGCAAAAAATTTTACTTTTGGCCAACCCTTGGACTGCCAAATATTTCTCCAATCCTCAACCTTATATGTATGAGGAGGAGGCTCTGGAAGGATATTATCATATCCGTCCTTCACTGTGTAGACACCAAGGCTCCCATAGCCCTAAGCTAATTCATCCTCCTCGTCTCTACCTATGAGAAATATTTCTGACAAGATTTTAGTCATGATGGGTCTCAAATCTGGAGGGACTGAAATTGGCCACTCATCCAACTTCTTAAACTGCTTAAACTTATAATACCCTAGTTGATTAGTGTTGAAATAAATTTCAATTTGGACCCATCCCTTGGTTTCTATGGCTTTTTTTATTGGTTGCAATTCAGGAAATTCAACAATGATAGGTGGGTATTGATCCCATGAATCTGTCCAAAATTGTGCCTTCTCCCCTCTCCCCACTTTCCAAAATAATCTATCTTTTACTACCTGAGATCCTAACTTGAGAGCCTACCACACTAAGGATCCATTACCATCCAAAGAGAAACGACCCACCTCATTTGGGTTTACATTTCCCAAATATTTACTAGTTAATATTCTACTGAATAAAGAAGTTGGTTGGGAAATCCACCTCCAAGAAAGCTTTCTAGCCAAAGCTTTATTATTTAACTTTGATCTTCTCAGTCCCAAACCTCCTTTTACCTTGGGTCGGCTTACTTTATCCCAACCTACTAAGGCCCATTTCCTCTCTCCTTTTACTCCTTCCCATAAAAATTTTCTAGCCATCTTGTCCAACTCTTTCCATATGGTATGTGGGGCAGCAAGGATAGAAAATTTATAAATTAGCATGGCCTGAATGACTAATTGTAAAAAGTTAATCTACCCCCATAGCTTAACCATTTGTGAGACCAATGATTAATTATATCCTTGATACAATCCAAAAGATTCCTCCATATATCTATTTTTAGTTTTTTAAAATGCAAAGGGACCCCCAAGTATACCACTGGGAGATAAGTCCTTGTGAATCCCAAGATCTCTAAAATTTTGTCCTAAAGCCTTTGATAAAGATTGAAAAAGACCACTTTGGATTTTTTATCATTGATGACTTGGTTTGTAGCCCTAAGGTAGACATTAAGTATATCTCTAATCATTATTGCTTCCCTGAAGCTGGCCACTCCCACCAATCCCGTGTCATCCACAAATTGTAGGTGAGTCAAAACTTCCTCACCCACCTTGATACCTATTAGCAAACCTTGTTGTCTTCTCCTCAAGATGAGTCTACCCAATCCTTCAGCCAATATGAGAAAAATATAGGGAGAGCAAGGATCTCCTTGATGAAGGCCTCGAGTAGCTCCAAACAGTTGTGAGGGAAGACCCTTGATTAACATTGAGTATGTAGGAGTAGAAACACAACTCATGACCCATTCTATCCAATCCTGAGAGAAACCAAAGGCTGCCATCATCTTTGACAAGAAGCTCCACTCCACCCTATCATAAGCCTTTAACATATCTAATTTTATGAACATTCCTCTATTACCAGATGTTTGCATTGAATGGATTGCCTCATGAGCTAGAACCACACCATCCAAGATCTGCCTACCCTCTACAAAACCCCCTTGATCTAAGGAGATAATGTTATGTAGAAGAGGTTTTAGCCACTCAGCCATTACCTTTGTGATTATTTTATATATGACATTGCATAATGCAATAGGTCTATAATCTGAAATATGTACCCCCTCCTCCCCTTTTGGAATTAAGGTAATGAAAGTATGATTTAATGCTTTAAGCATTATTTTACTACCTTTGGACTCCTCTATAATAGCCATTACATCCTCCTCCAAGTTATCCCAAAAGGCCTAAAAAACTCAATTGGAAATCCATCTAGACCTGGTGTTTTTTTAGTGCTCATTCCAAAGACTACATTCTTCAGTTCCTCTCTATCAATGGGTTTAAGTAGGGTCTAATTTTCTTCTTCAGAGATAACAGAGGGTATGACAACAATAACTTATTTTTGAGCCTCTTCATCTTACACCATACTTTCCTTAAATAGTTTAGAAAAATAATCCATTGAATGGAAATGCATACCTAGAATTGTATCAAAGGAGTGTCCATTCTCATATTGAATAGCTTCCATGTTGTTCATCTGTCTCCTAGCACAAGCAATCCGATGGAAAAATTTAGTATTGTTATCACCTTCTAATAACCAAGCAGTTCTTGCTCTCTGTTTCCTGTAGGTCTCCTCTTGGTTGTCAATGTCCTCAACCGCTTTACGTAATGCATCATCCTCTTCTTTGAGCTGCTCTGTAATTGTTCCTTCCCTAAAGTTTTTTTGAACCTCATCCCATCTGGCCACCAATGGAGATCTTTGGACCTGTAAGTCTGTCTTGTTAGCTCGCCTCCATTGTTTTAGTTGATCTTTGACATAATGAAGTTATTTGTGGAATCTAAACATTGTTGTCCCATATGTTGGGCGACCTTCTTCCCACCACTGTGTAATTTTCTTTCGAAGTTCCTCTTTTTGTAACCAAAATTTTTCAAATTTAAATGGTTTGTGATGATGCACTGTCTTGATCCCTCCTTCCAAAAAAATGGGAAAGTGATTTGAAACTGGACCCTCCAAAATCTAAAATTTTATATTCCATTTTACAAATGCCTCCTCTGAAACCAAAAAATGGTCTAACTTCACCTTCCTGCTATGTGGCTCCCTCCTCTTATTAGTCCAAAGATAGTTGGTTCCAAGGCATTTAATATCCACCAAGTGTAATGCCTGGACTTGGGCAATCATAAGTCCATCCCCTGGGTCCAAAATTGGGGTTCCCCCTTCCCGATATCTAGAGGATAATTTAGCATTAAAATACCCAGCAATAATCCAGTCTAAATCTTCCCTTGAGACTCTCATGTTATGCACAGCTTTCTATTGATGCATCTGACCCATCTAGGTTTTGAGCCCCATAAAAATTTGTGATTAAAACATGCTCAGCTATGAAATTATTTCTAAAATGTGATGTGAGAACACCCCTCCAAGCTATATGTTCTATTGCAGTCCATTCAAGAGAGTTCCAAAGAGTAACTATCCCCCCTAAGGCACCTTGGGCAGCCACTTCCATATGACCAGCACCCCTCCAAATTCTGTTAACTATTTTACACATAAGATCTAACAACATTTTTGTCTCCTGGATAAGCAAAAAAATTGTTTTACATTTTTCTAAGAGTCTTCGAATAGTAGATTTATGGGTTCTACTGTTTAAACCCCTAACATTCCATGATTGTATAATCATTGGTTACCTTGAGAGCAGTAAAAATCTATTGGCCTCATCGATCCTCCAATGATCAGTTTGTCTCCTTGAACTACTATCAATTCCTTATTTGATTTTCTACCCACTCCTTGAGAGTTGCTATTTTTTTATCTCTTTTCCACCTGAGTTATCCCTAAATTTGGCCTTTCCCTGTTCTTTTCTGCTATGCCCATGCTGACATCCTTAATTATTGGCTGCTCTTGGTTATGCACTATCAATGCCCCTGCACTCTCTTATTGCGGTAACTCACTGTACTCAATTACCTACTCTATGATGGGGGGAGATGAAATAGGAGCTTGAACATGGATGTTATTATTTTCATTATTCCCATCCACTCCTTCCATGAATTGTTCTTCTTGGTCCATTAGTGTCTTAAATATATCATACCTATTGGAGGGCTTGAGTTGGGTTTGCTCTTTACCATCTTTTTTCTTTTGCCTTCTCTTTCTTTTGGGTTGTTCAAAACCATCTCCTTGTGCTTCTTTACCCTGAGAAATACTGGTTGGTTCTTTGTTGATTGTTGAATTACCCTCCTTAGGAAGATTTGACATTCCTAGAGGAGCCTCCATTTTTATGTTCATATTATTTGGGCAAGATCGGTCCAAATGTCCATATTTGTGGCAAACTCTACATCTGAATGGCAATGCCTCATAATCCAATTGTTGAATCTAAGATATTCCTCCAAGTTCAAGTTCCACCTCTGCCGGTAGAGGTTGGCTAAGATCCATTTCCACACATAATCTTGCATAAATAGCTGTGTTTCCTTCTATTTTGTCTTTGGAAACACCCAAATGTCTTCCAAGGGAGTTATCGATAATTTCCAATACCTGCTCACTCCAAAACTCCATTGTAAGTGCATATAAATGGATCCAAACTGGGACAGCAGTGGGTTCAATTGGAGGATCAAACCCCACTCTCTGGGGTTGAACAAATAATCTTGCCAGACCATGATTCCTATTTTTTGATTCGAAAGACCTATTTCTATCGGCAAGTGAATAAAAACTAACAATAAAATATCCATTGCTAATAAACCATAAAGAATACTCACCAAGAGGCTCCCATTTTTTTCAGACCCAGGAATGCAAAAAATTCAGGGTAGGGCGAATACCCATGAATTTACATATCAAATCATGATTGGCTCTATATAAAATTGTTTCTTCAACCATCCTTTGCTCAATGACAATATTTGGCCTTGATTCTGACTATGGCAAGCATCCATTAACTCGTTGAGATGTTGATCTATTTCCAACAGCCATAAAGAGCATTTTTAATGCGCTTTTTGTGCTTCTTCAGTCTTTTATGGAGATTTATCTTTTAACAAATCTGCAAAAGAACTATGTCTCTCTAGAAGAGGATCCAGAGGTGTCTCCATTGGACCCTCCTGGGGCAGCAATCTTGTCTTCAAATCCACAGTAACTAGAAATCTCTTCGGCTATCCAACTGATGCCCTACAATAGAAGAATATTACAATTCCTATTTAAGACATTAAATTAAGGGTTTGATTACCATATACCCTCTAACCCTAGGTACACATCAATGTGAATTTTACTAATGGAAAACTTGTGAAGTTTATTGTTTTCTTATTTATTTTAATTGTCATGGATTGCACTTGTTTTGTTATTTTATTAAACTTAATATATAAGAAATAACAAAGAGTGAGGAGAAATAGTGAACCATAAAAGATAAAATAAGTAGTGAGAAATGTTGAATAATAAATAACAAGGAGAATAATGATCAATGAATAAAAATAAATTTGCATGGAACAACTATGAAGAAAAGCTATAAATAATGAGGATAAATTAAGACCAAGGAACAGAAATAAAACTTCTAAATAGAGTTGTGAAGGTTGTGACAAGAATAATGTCTAAAATGAAATAAAAAGTATAAATTCCAAAAAAAAAAATTGGGAAAGGAAATATTACAATAAATTTAACCAATTCTAATTTTTAGATATACATGGAAGACAATCATATCAAAACTATTTAAATTTATTTTGATTAAAAGTGATAAAATAAGAATTATAAGTTTCTTTTCTAGAAAATAAATGAAAATATAAAAGCATTATCTTATAAATACATTTTTTTAGTTTACGTCATGCAAATATAAATGCAATTTTTAGTGGATCAAATGTTTAATATATGCATTAAATGAATAAAATATTAGGGATTCTTCTCAATATCCTAATTGATCCAAGTATAAAAATGAAAAATTTATAAAATGGAACCAAGAAAATAAAAAAGAAAGTAAAAAATAAGGATGTTTTTTGAAAGCTTATCACTAATATTATTAATGAAAATATAAAACACGATAAAAGTCCTGAATCTATGAATTGTTTGATTCAAAAAATAAGAAGAAGAAGAAATCTTTGAAGTGATTTGTAATTCTTTCAATTTAATATGCACAATTAGAACACAAATATTGTATATATTTTGGTTTGAAAAATATATTAGACCATATCAAGTTGTAAGTTTCAAGATGCAAGCTCGTGTGAAGTATAGATATTACCATGTGATATGAGATGGTCTAAAATAGAGATTTAAGGCAACATAGAAAGCATAAAATGAACAAACAATGAATGAAAACTATCCAAAAATCATTACATCATTCTTCAAATTTTAACATACTACTTCAACACAATGTAGTACACTTATATATACAATAGAGAATCTCTTGGTTATCTCAATAGACTCTTTGTGCTTCACATTCTCTCTAAATCTAGGTGAAAATGTTTTATTTTTATTTTATTAGTTGTCATTTGCATTTCCAATTCTGTCTTGTTTTGAATTTTTTCTCTTCTAATTTTTATGTCATTCATGTCATGTTTCATTTTTTTCTTATTCAATATCACAATTTCCAACAAATTTTTCTCATGAGGCTAAATGGAAAATTTTTCATTCTATCTCAAAGTGAAATAAACTGAATCTTTGCCACTATCTTTGAAAATGACTACATACTGATATAGTGTGTCAATTCAATTTCCTTTTTATCAACTAAGTTTCTAATAAAATGACACCTCAAGTCAATGTGCTTTGATATTGTATGCAAAGATAGGATTGTTAGTCATCTAAATCACACTCAAGTTATCACAAAAATAGAATTTAGTCTTTCTTGCTTTTCACCAATGCCTTATAATACTTTTGTTAATCATTCTACTTGTGTTCTTATTGGTGTAACTATATATATTTTAAATCTACTATTAAGAGTCAAATATTTCTTATTTATTTAAACACTAAGTTGTAAATCCATTTCCTAGTGAGAAACACACATTCTAAATGTATATTTCCGATTATCAATAAAGCCTTCTTACTCTAAATCATATTATCCAGCCAAATCAAAATTATAGATTGAAGTTGTAATGAATCCAACATAGCCATATCATATATATTCATTTTTTTAGCTCACTTAGATTTAGATAGTTAACCATTGGGCATTAAGGTTAGAGTTAATGTTGATTTTATCTATAAATAGAAAGAGTTATGTGATATTTGAAATCATATTTCATAGTTGAATCATAGTTGTCTCTATTGCTCATATGAGACTTTACCCCCTCCAAGTGTCTCTAAGACTTTGAACTCTCTAAGTGTATAAGGAATTGTATTTATTTAAATCTATAATATGATTATTGCATATTTTATTTTAAGTTTAAAGAGCTACACTGATTCACCCCCCCCTCTTAGTTTCATTGTAAGACTAACAATAAATACCGCAGTAATTAAAACTTATTACTAGATACAGCAAGTATAACAAAAGAGCATCACACAACACAAGATTTAACGAGGTTCACCAATGTGGCTACTCCTCAAAAATTGACTGCTTGGACTACCATCCAAATCCAACCTTTGCAAAGCACCAACTTTAAAATCAATTTACCAGCATCCACTGTAAGGAGAACCAACCCCTTATTTATCTACACCAACAGAAAGGAGCACCAACCCCTTATTTATCTACACCAACAGAAAGGAGCACCAACCCCTTATTTATCTGCACCAACAGAAAGGAGCACCAACCCCTGATGCCAAGCTGCAACCTGGACTTCAATTTGAATCTATAAGCTTGACAATAAGATACCTTTGAACTTAACCTCACCTTCCGCAACTTTCTCCTTCAAAAAGTGATACTTGATACCAATGTGTTTTGTGCATGAATGCATAACCGGATTCTTGGAGATGTTAATGGCCCTGGTGTTATCACACTTACCTGATATTGGCTCACTAAAGCTAATACCAAGATATTTTAGGGTTTGTTTCATCCACAATACCTACATACAACATGTCGCTGTAATATATTTTGCCTCTATTGTCGATAAAGAAACTGACTCTTGTTTCTTACTGTGCCACGTGACCAATCTGTCTCCAAGATAGAATGCACCTTCACTGGTACTCTTTCTGTCATCGACACCTCCTTCCCAATCTGTATCTGAATACAAAATAAGGGTGAAGTCTTTACCTTTTAGATACCATAACCCATACTCCATAGTACCCTTGAGGTACCTAAGAATCCTCTTCACTACTGTCACATGAGTCTCCTTGGGATTAGCCTGAAATCGTGCTACCATGCATACTGCCTACAAAATATCTGGTCTGGTAGCTGTCAGGTACAGTAAGCTCCCAATCATAGATTTGTACATGGTTTGATCAACATGTTTCTTATCTTCATTTTTTATGGATTCTACATTTTTGGCCTTTGATCCATTTGATGATTATCCTTCAACGAAACCCATACCAAATTTGATGCCTGTTTTAAGCCATATAATGCTTTCTTCAACTTGCAAACCAAGTTGGGATCATCACCAAGTTGGAAACCATCTGGTTGCTCAATATAAACCTCTTCTTCAAGTTTTCCATTCAAAAACACTGATTTCACATCCATTTGATAAACTTTGAAATTCTTGTAGACTGCTAAAGCCAAAAATATTCTAATTGCCTCTAGTCTAGCTACTGGTGCAAAATTTTCCTCAAATTCAATGCCTTCAACTTGTGCATAACCCTTACATACCAATATTGCTTTATTTTTGACTACCTGTCCATCTTCATTCAATTTGTTTCAAAAAATTCCAAAGGGGGGAGATTGTTGAGCAAGGTGCAACAACAAGATTGTCATTGTTGTCAACACAATCAGATAGATCTGTTGATGCAGTGGACAGGAAGTTCAAAATCTATTCAGATGCAGAAGATAGGAGTTCAAATGTTATTCAGAGTATGTATAGTGATTTTCCAAGAAGACCGAAGTGGCCCATATGCAAAAGATCAAAAAAAAAAAAAAACAAGTAAGAAAAGTGTCGCGATATCGCGACATATATAGTAGGCAAGAAAAATTGTCGTGATTTCGTGACATGTTGGAAGAGAGAGAAAAAGTAGGAAAAACTGTCATGATTTCACGACATGTTGGAAGAGAGAGAAAAAGCAAGAAAAACTGTCGCGATTTCGTGACATGTTGGAAGAGAAAAAGGCAAGTGGAAAAACTGTCATGATTTCGTGACATGTTGGAAGAGAAAGAGAAAGCAAGAAAAAGTGTCACGATTTCGCTACAAGTTCGAAGAAAGAGAACAAGTAAGAAAAGTGTCGCGATTTCGCGACATGTCGCATTTTCGTGACTAAAATAGGAGAGAGAAAGTAAGTTGGAAAAGTGTCATGATTTCGTGACATGTCACATTTTTGTGACTAAAATAGGAGAGAGAAAGTAAGTTTGAAAAGTATCACAATATCACGACATGTTGCATTTTCATGACAAAAGAAAGAGAGGAAGCGTACGGAAGCAGAACTATCACGATTTCGCAATAAAAGCAAAAAGCAAGACTTCAAAAGTAGAAGTGTTGCGATTTCACGACAAAAGCAAAGAAGTAAAGTACGACAGTAGAAGTGTCACGATTTCACAACAAAAGCAAAGAAGAAGACTTCGAAGGCAGAAGTGTCATGATTTCACGACAAAAGTAAAGAAGCTATGTACGGAAGCAAAAGTGTCACGATATCGCGACAAAAGCTAAGTTGAAGACTACGGAGGCAAAAGTGTCACGATATCACGACAAAAGCAAAGTCGAAGTCTATGGAAGCAGAAATGTCATGATATCGAGACAAAAGTAAATACAAAGTATACAAAGGTGAAAATGTCACGATATCATGAGAAAAGAAAAGACGAAGTCTATGGAGGCAAAAATGTCACGATATCGCAACAAAAGAATAGAGAAAGCATACGGAGGCAAAAGTGTCACGATATCACGACATGTATTTTTGCGGTAACAACAACAAAAGAAGCTACAGAGGCAAAAATGTCACGATTTCACGACATGTCATAAATGCGCAAGTCAAGAAGGAGAACCCGACTGAAATGAGAACTATGACAGTGGACCGACATCACTAAGGTAGTTACAAGGTCTATCCAGAATGAAATCATCAAGCGATGGATAAATCGAACATCTTCTTGAGTTGAAGCCGACGAAGACCGATGATAGCCGACTAAAATTAGGGTTTATAATTGTTATGAAAGTTGACTAAGATTAGGATTTATAGCCAACTAAGATTAGGATTTTCATCATAAAAATATTGTTATAAAAGGAGGGTTGTTTGGAGAATTGAAGTGAGGTCGAATGTGTGTGAAATATGGTCATTGTGCATAGAGAGCAAGTCGTGTCGAATCATGCTAAGTGCAAAATTTGCAAAGAGAGCAGAGTGCACAAAAGGGAGAAGACGATCGTGAAGTTTGATTGTAACGAAGCAAAGTGTGCGAAGTGATTGCACAAAGAGATCAGAGTGCGCAGAGAATGCAAAGGTGAAGAAGACCATTTAGGGTCTTGCAAAAGCAAAGGTATCTTACTGCCAAATTTATAGATTCAAATTGAAGTCCAGGTTGCAGCTTGGCATCATGGGTTGGTGCTCCTTTTTGTTGGTGCAGATAAATAAGGGGTTGGTGCTCCTTTCTGTTGGTGCAGATAAATAAGGGTTTGGTGCTCCTTTCTGTTGGTGCAAATAAATAATGGGTTGGTGCTCCTTATAGTGGGTGCTGGTAAATTGATTGTAAAGTTGGTGTTTTGCAAAGGCTGGATTTGGATGGTAGTCCAAGCAGTCAATTTTTATTTGTAGGTCTAGGTACTAATTCCCAAGTTTTCATTTTTCTCGATCTGATCTAATTCTTCATTTATTTCCTTCATCCAACTTTCATCTTTTCTTGCATCAGCAACATTTTTGGGCTCAATGATGGATAATAGAGAGTAGTTACTTACTACTCTTCTTGTCTGAACACCAACTTTGGGGTCTCCAATTATTTGCTCTCTAGGATGATTTTTCTGCTAGCTACCTGTTTTGAATTTCTTATTTTCTTCCACTTCTAAATCACAACTTAATTCATCTGAGTCAATTTTCTATATCTTTTTCATTTCGTTTTCCTCATCTCCTTCAATAACCTCTTCATAAATTGGGTAGTTCTTTTCATAGCTAATTACTCGTTCTCTACCTTCATCAAATTTAACATCGGCCCTGTCCATAATTTTCTTTAGCCTCTTGTTGTAGCATTTTTAAGCTTTGCTTTTTGATGAATAACCAACAAAAATACCTTCATCCGCTCTATCTTCAAACTTACCAAGATTATCTTCAGTTCTTTTCATGTAGCACTTGCTGCCAAAAACTTTGAGGTATTTTTCTTTTGCCCTTTTACCGAACCACAACTCAAGGAGTTTTGCTTTCATGTGTTCTTAGCATGTACCTATTTTGGATATACACTGTAGTATGGACTGCTTCTTTCCAAAATCTATCTGCTACTCTTCTTTTAGCCAACATAGTCCGTGCCATTTCTTGCACTGTCATGTTCTTTCTTTCTACCACTCCATTCTACTGAGGTGTCCTGGCTGCTAAAAATTGTCTCCTAATACCGTATTTTTCATAGTACTCTGTAAAATCCTCTGAAATGAATTCTCCTCCTCTATCTAATCTTAAACATTTGATCATATTTTCTATTTCATTCTCAACTTGGTTTTTGAAAGTCTTGAACATTTAAAAAGCTTCTGATTTATGCTTCAAGAAAAATATCAATGTCATTCTAGAATAGTCATCAATGCACAACATAAAATATTTGTCACCATTTATGCTTTGTGTTCTCATGGGTCCACATAAATCAGTGTATATTAGTTCCAAATTTTTGCTTGTGTAGTGCTCTTTTTTTTTGAATGTGACTCTAGTTTGCTTTCCATTTTGGCATGAAGCACAAATGTTGTTTGCAGGTTTGCTGATGGTGGGAATATCTCTCACTGCCATTTTTTAGTTGATTTTTACTAGATTATCAAAACTGATATGACTGAGTCTCTTGTGCCACAACCAATTTTCTTCTTCTTGTCCAATAAAACAAGCTCCTTCTGAAGTCTCTAAGAGTGTGTACAAGTTGCCAGATGTCCTTGATCCAGTTGCTATCAAATTTTCATTGTTTGTTTTTCTGCCTTCACAACCCTGCTTCTTAAAAACTACTTCATGACCTTTATCACAAATATGATTTAAGCTGAACAAGTTATGTTTCAAACCATCCACAAACAAGACTTCTTCTGACTTAATTTTTCCGTCACTAATTTTAACTGAACCTTTGCCAACTATCTTAGCTCTATCATTATTTCTAAACTTTACTGAACCACCTTCATATTTCTATAACTTCTCAAATTTATGTTTGTCACCTGTCATATGACTGGAGCATCCACTATCAAGTATCCATGGTACATATTTATTTTGTGCTTTAAATGTTGTTTGTATGATTAAGGATTCCTTTTCTTCCTTAAGTTATTCTTTTTCTTTCCACTCCATTTTGATAGTAGTTTTGGGCTCTTGTTTTGCCTTTCCCTTATCAATAGCTTGTGCATATTTTTGAGGAAGTTTTCTATTCTATATTATCCTATTTGGTTGAAATTTTCTTTCGTGAAACTGATTTGATGCAAATGTACTTCTATAGTTTCTTACAATGTGCCCAAAATTATGACAGTTATAACATTCTACTGTATAATTTATCAAAGGAGAAAAAACATTTCTACTGGTGAAATTCCTTGGTCTTACATTATATTTGCAATTTGATATTTTATGTCCATAGCCATTGCATTTAAAATAGAAACCAGAAAAGGGATAATTGAACTTGGGTGATGGTCTTTGCCATGTTATCGTAGGAGCCATAGGTCTTATTCTTCTTTGATGTGTGACATTGGTGAATCCATCATTGTCAATTCTCCTTTTGTGCCTGGCATTATTGCTTTCTTTTGCATGAGACATTTTTCTTTGATAAACCTGTTTCCTCTTTAGAATCCTCACCGGAGCTATCTTCTGATGAACTGGCATTCCTGGAGATGAAACTTTTCTTCTTGAAGTTGCCTTTTATGAAATTCGTTTTCTTCTTCTAGTCACTTCTTTCTTGGTGTGATCCTTCATCATTTTTGTTCTTCTCATTAAGTGGACATTTAGTCGCAAAATTCCCAATGCCTCCACAGCTTGAAACATTTAAACGATAGCTTTCCTCTGTATTTTCCTTTTCCCTTTTTAGTTTTCTAACAAAGTTTGCTTCCATTTCATCTTATGTCTCTTCTTCCTCGGACTCTTGTTTTGTGTTTTTATTTTTAAGGGCTTTAAAATCCGCTTCTCTATCTGTGGGTTTAGATCTTCCTATCCTCATCTCATATGCATTCAAAGAGCCATACATCTCATCTATAGTAAAATAATTTAGATTTTTAGCTTCTTCTATCACTGAGACTTTAGAATCAAACCTTTGAGGAAGAGATATTAACACCTTTTTCACGATGGTAGGGTCTTCGATTCCTCGTCGAGTCCTCTGATCACATTAATGATTCCATTAACTCTCAGCATATATGCCTCAATTTTTTCATCATTATTCATCTTTAATGCTTCAAACTGAGCTCGATGTGTCTATAACTTCGCCTCCTTGATCTTAATGTCTCCTTCATGAATACTCCTCAGTTTGTCCCATATTTCTTTTACCATTTTACAGCTCATGATCTTTACTAGTTCAATGTCTGCTAATCCACACATGATAGCATTCTTTGCTTTTGAGTTATTTTCAAACAGTTTCTTTTCATCAGCATCTTTTGGAGGAGTGATGGGTATTGTGTATCCACTAACTACTAAATCCTAGATGTCGTATCCCAAAGCACAGAGATATTTCTGCATCCTAATTCTCTAGAACGTGTAATTAGATCCGTCAAACAATGGTGCTTTGTTTGATGAGAAGCCTTCACCACCTGCCATTGTGTTACTTCCAAGATCACCCTAGTCAGTTAAGCTTGTACATAAACTTAGCTCTGATACCAATTATTAGTCTTACAATGACACTGAGAGGGGGGGTGAATCAGTGTAGCTCTTTAAACTTAAATTTATAGCTCTTAATATCGTAGAAATTAAAACTTATTACTAGATACAACAAGTATAACAAACTAGCATCACACAACACAAGATTTAATGAGGTTCACCAATGTGAGTACTCCTCAAAAATTGACTGTTTGGACTACCATCCAAATCCAGCCTTTGCAAAGCACCAACTTTACAATCAATTTGCCAGCACCCACTATAAGGAGCACCAACCCCTTATTTATCTACTCCAACAGAAAGGAGCACCAACCCCTTATTCATCCACATCAACAAAAAGGAGCACCAACCCCTTATTTATCTACACCAATAGAAAGGAGCACCAACCCCTAATGCCAAGCTGCAACCTGGACTTCAATTTGAATCTATAAGTTTGACAGTAAGATACCTTTGCTTTTGCAAGACCCTGACTGGTCTTCTTCACCTTTGCGCACTTTGCTCTCTCTCTACGCAATCACTTTGCACACTCTGCTTCGTTACAATCAAAATTCATGATCGTCTTCTCCCTTTTGTGCACTCTGCTCTCTTTGCAAATTTTGCACTTAGCACGATTCAACATGACTTGCTCTCTATGCACAATGATCGTATTTCACACACATTCGACCTCACTTCAATTCTCCAAATAGCCCTCCTTTTATAACAATATTTTTATGATGAAAACCCTAATCTTAGTCGACTGTAAATCCTAATCTTAGTCGACTTTCATAACAACTGTAAACCCTAATTTTAGTCGGTTGTCATCGGTCTTCGTCGGCTTCAACTCAAGAAGATGTTTGGTTTATCCATCACTTGATGATTTCATTCTGGACAGACCCTATAACCACCATAGTGATGTCGGTCCACTGTCATACTTCTCATTTCAATCGGGTTCTCCTTCTTGACTTGCGCATTTATGACCTGTCACAAAATCATGACATTTTTGCCTCTGTAGCTTCTTTTGTTGTTGTTGCCACGAAAATACATGTCACGATATCACGACACTTTTGCCTCCATACGCTTTCTCTATTCTTTTGTTGCAATATCATGACATTTCTACCTCCGTAGACTTCATCTTTTCTTTTGTCACAATATCGTGACATTTTCGCCTCCGTATACTTCATCTTTGCTTTTGTCGTGATATCATGACACTTCTGCTTCCATAGACTTTGACTTTGCTTTTGTCGCGATATCATGACACTTCTGCCTCCGTAGTCTTCAACTTAGCTTTTGTCATGAAATCATGACACTTCTGCTTCCGTACTTAGCTTCTTTGATTTTGTCACAAAATCATGACACTTCTACCTTCGAAGTCTTCTTCTCTGCTTTTATCATGAAATTGTGACACTTCTGCTTCCATACTTTACTTCTTTGCTTTTGTCGTAAAATCGTGACACTTCTACTTTTGAAGTCTTGCTTTCTGCTTTTGTCGTGAAATCATGACAGTTCTGCTTCCGTACGCTTCCTCTCTTTCTTTTGTCACAAAAATGCGACATGTCGCGATATCGTGACACTTTTCAAACTTACTTTCTCTCTCCTATTTTAGTCATGAAATCGTGACACTTTTCCAACTTAATTTCTCTCTCCTATTTTAGTCATGAAAATGCGACATGTCACGAAATCGTAACACTTTTCTTACTTGTTCTCTTTCTTCAAACTTGTTGCAAAATCGCGACACTTTTTCTTGCTTTCTCTTTCTCTTCCAACATGTCATGAAATCGTGACAGTTTTTCCACTTGCATTTTTCTCTTCCAACATGTCACGAAATCACGACAGTTTTTCCTATTTTTTCTCTCTTCCAACATGTCGCGAAATCATGACAGTTTTTCCTCCTTTTTCTCTCTTCCAACATGTCGTGAAATCGTGATAGTTTTTCCAGCTTTTTCTCTCTTCCAACATGTCACGAAATTGCAACAGATTTTCCTTTTTCTCTCTTCCAACATGTCATGAAATCATGACAGTTTTTCTTGCCTACTGTATATGTCACGATATCGTGACACTTTTCTTGTTTTTTTTTTTTGGTCTTTTGCATATGGGCCACTTCGGTCTTCTTGGAAAATCACTGTACATACTCTGAATAACCTTTGAACTCCTATATTATGCATCTGAATAGCTTTTGAACTTCCTATCCACTGCATCAACAGATCTATCTGACTGTGTTGACAACAATGACAATATTGTTGCTGCACCTTGCTCAACAATCTCCCCCTTTGGAATTTTTGGCAACACATGTGCAATTTCCTATAACTCTTCTCCCCCTTTGACAATAATACCAAAGGGCTACCGTAGACTCCCCCTGAGTCCATGCACAACATTCTTAGGCAAAATTTATGACACTTAGCAAAAATCATAAACATGAGCAAAAATATAATCAAATACTTAAATGCTCCCCCTGAGAATGTGATCCCTGTAGCTAGTCAATTCTTGGGAAGTGTGACCACTCCCAATTTATTGCGAAGGTACTCAAAAACTTCCTTAGGCAATGGTTTTGTGAAGATATCTACTACTTGCTCTGTAGTTGGAACAAAATCCAACTTAACCTCACCTTTCGCAACTTTCTCCTTCAAAAAGTGATACCTGATAGCAATGTGTTTTGTGCGTGAATATATAACCAAATTCTTGGAGATTTTAATGGCACTGGTGTTATCACACTTAACTAATATTGGCTAACTAAAGCTAATACCAAGATCTTTCAGGGTTTGTTTCATCCACAATACCTGCGTACAACATGTTGTCGCTACAATATATTCTACCCCTACTGTTTATAAAGAAACTTACTCTTGTTTCTTACTGTGCCACGTGACCAATCTGTCTCCAAGATAGAATGCACCTCCACTGGTACTCTTTCTATCATCGACACCTCCTGCCCAATATGCATCTGAATACAAAATAAGGGTGAAGTCTTTACCTTTTGGATACCATAACCCATACTCCATAGTACCCTTGAGGTACCGAAGAATCCTCTTCACTGCTGTCACATGAGTCTCCTTGGGATTAGCCTAAAATCGTGCTACCATGCATACTGCCTACAAAATATTTGGTCTGGTAGCTGTCAGGTATAGTAAGCTCCCAATCATAGATTTGTACATGGTTTGATCAACAAGTGGATATTTTTCATCCTTGCTCAACTTGCAACCTGTCGTCATGGGAGTGCTAACTGGCTTACAATCCTCCATTGTGAACTTTTTTAACATCTCTTTCGCATATTTAACTTTAGAAATAAATATGCCCTTCTTATTTTGATTAACTTGCAACTCGAAGAAATATGCAAGTTCACCAATCATTGACATTTCAAATTATTTTTGTATGTTATTTGCTAAATCTTTACACGACTCATCTTTGCTGCTGCCAAATATGATATCATCTACGTATACAACAAGAACAATAAGATGCATACTATACCTTTCTTAAACCCTTGTTGAGTGAGATAGTTGTCTAGCCTTGCATACCATGCTCGGGGTGCCTGTTTTAAGCCATATAATGCTTTCTTCAACTTACAAACCAATTTGGGATCATCACCAAGTTGGAAACCATCTGGTTGCTCAATATAAACCTCTTCTTCAAGTTTCCCATTCAAAAACGTTGATTTCACATCCATTTGATAAACTTTGAAATTCTTGTAGATCGCTAAAGCCGGAAACATTCTAATTGCCTCTAGTCTAGCTACTGGTGCAAAATTTTCCTCAAAGTCAATGCCTTCAACTTATGCATAACCCTTACATACCAATCTTGCTTTATTTCTGACTACCTGTCCATCTTCATTCAATTTGTTTCAAAAAATCCATTTAGTCTCGATTATATTTTTATTTGCAGGTCTAGGTACTAATTCCCAAGTTTCGTTTTTCTCAATCTGATCTAATTCTTCATTTATTGCCTTCATCTAACTTTCATCTTTGCTTGTGTCAGCAACATTTTTGGGCTCAATGCTGGATAATAGAGAGTAGTTACTTACTACTCTTCTTCTTGTCTGAACACCAACTTTGGGGTCTCCAATTATTTGCTCTCTAGGATGATTTTTTTGCCAGCTGCCTGTTTTGAATTTCTTATTTTCTTCCACTTCTGAATCACAACTTAAATCATTTGAGTCAATTTTTTGTATCTTTTTCATTTTGTTTTCCTCATCTCCTTCAATAACCTCTTCATAAATTGGGTAGTTCTTTTCATAGCTAATTACTCGTTCTCTACCTTCATCAAATTTAACATCGGCATTGTCCATAATTTTCTTTAGACTCTTGTTGTAGCGTTTGTAAGCTTTGCTTTTTGATGAATAACCAACAAAAATACCTTCATCCGCTCTATCTTCAAACTTACCAAGATTATCTTCAGTTCTTTTGATGTAGCACTTGCTGCCAAAAACTTTGAGGTATTTTGTTGTTGCCCTTTTCCCAAACCACAACTCATAAGGAGTTTTGATTTTATGTGTTCTCAGCATGTACCTATTTTGGATATACACCGCAGTATGGACTGCTTCTTTCCAAAATCTGTTTGCTACTCTACTTTCAGCCAACATAGTCCATGCCATTTCCTACACTATCTTGTTCTTTCTTTCTACCACTCCATTCTACTGAGGTGTCCTGGTTGCTGAAAATTGTCTCCTAATACAATATTTTTCATAGTACTCTATAAACTCCTCTAAAATGAATTCTCCTCCTCTATCTGATCTTAAACATTTGATCCTCTTTCTTGTTTCATTCTCAACTTGGTTTTTGAAAGTCTTGAACATTTCAAAAGCTTCTGATTTATGCTTCAAGAAAAATATCAATGTCATTTTGGAATAGTCATCAATGCACAACATAAAATATTTGTCACCATTTATGCTTTGTGTTCTCATGGGTCCACATAAATCAGTGTGTATTAGTCCAAAGGTTTGCTTGTGTAGTACTCTTTTGTTTTGAATGTGACTCTAGTTTGCTTCCCCTTTTGGCATGAAGCACAAATGTTGTTTGCAGGTTTGATGATGGTGGGAATATCTCTCATTGCCATTTTTGAGTTTATTTTTACTAGATTATCAAAACTAATATGACCGAGTCTCTTGTGCCACAACCAATTTTCTTCTTCCTGTCCAATAAAACAAACTCCTTCTGAAGTCTCTGAGAGCGTGTACGAAGTTGCCGGATGTCCTTGATCTAGTTGCTATCAATTTTCCACTATTTTTTTTTCTCGACTTCACAACCCTGCTTCTTAAAAACTACTTCATGACCTTTATCACAAATCTGACTTATGCTCAACAAGTTATGTTTCAAACCATCCACAAACAAGACTTCTTCCGACTTAATTTTTTTATCACTAATTTTAACTCGAACCTTTGCCAACTATCTTAGCTCCATCATTATTTCCAAACTTTATCGAACCACCTTCATATTTCTGTAACTTCTCAAATTTATGTTTGTCACCTGTTATATGACTGGAGCATCCACTATCAAGTATTCATGGTACATATTTATTCTGTGCTTTAAATATTTTTTGTACGATTAAGGATTCCTTTTCTTCCTTAACCCATTCTTTTTCTTTCCACTCCGTTTTGATAGTAGTTTTGGGCTCTTGTTTTACCTTTCCCTTATCAATAGCTTGTGCATGTTTTTCAGGAAGTTTTCTATTTTATCTTATCCTATTTGGTTGAAATTTTCTTTCTTGAAATTGATTTGATGCAAATGTACTTCTACAGTTTCTTGCAATGTGCCCAAAATTATGACAGTTATAACATTCTACTATATAATTCATCAAAGGAGAAAAAACATTTCTACTGGTGAAATTCCTTGGTCTTACATTATATTTGCAGTCTGAGATTTTATGTCCATAGCTATTGCATTTAAAATAGAAACCAAAAAAGGGATAATTGAACCTAGGTGATGGTATTTGCCATGTTGTCGTAGGAGCCATAGGTCTTCTTCTTCTTTGATGTGTGACATTGGTGAATCCATCATTGTCAATTCTCCTTTCGTGCCTGGAATTATTGTTTTCTTTTACATGAGACATTTTTCCTTGATCAACCTATTTCTTATCTTCATTCTTTATGGATTCTACATTTCTGGCCTTTGATCCATTTGATGATTCTCCTTCGATGAAACCCAGACCAAATTTGATGCCTACAAGCCTTTGGTCATTTATAATCTTATCCAAATTCATAGAACTTTTTTTGCGTTTGTGATAGCAACTAATTTTGTGATTCATCTCTTCTATCTACATCCGTAAACCAACATTCTCTTCTTCTAGTTTGCAGTAATAATCTATTTTCATGGTAATTTGTACTTTGAGATCTTTAGATATTTTCTTGTATTCTTTTGTCTGTACTTTCATAATGGTTTTGATTTCGTTTGCATCCTCAAGCTTTTTTGAAATTTTTTTATTCTTTTTCCTCTCTATTTTCCACTCTTCAAGTGCAGAGATCAACTCACCTTCTAGATCTACTTCAGCCTCAGGGTTTTCACCACATACTTCAAAGTTCACTCCTTCCTTTTTTTATTTTACTTCTTCAAATGCCATGAAAAGAGCTTCACTTGTTTCCTCTTCAGAATCCTCACCGAAGTTGTCTTCTGATGAACTGGAATTCCTGGAGATGAAACTTTTCTTCTTGAAGTTGCCTTTTCTAAAATTTGTTTTCTTCTTCCAGTCACTTCTTTCTTGGTGCAATCCTTCATCATTTTTGTTCTTCTCATTAAGTGGACATTTAGTCGCAAAATTCCCAACGCCTCCATAGTTGAAACATTTAAACGATAGCTTTCCTCTATATTTTCCTTTTCCTCTTTTTAGTTTTCTAACAAAGTTTGCTTCCATTTCATCTGATGTCTCTTCTTCCTCGGACTCTTGTTTTGCATTTTTATTTTTAAGGGCTTTAAAAGTCGCTTCTCTATCTATGGGTTTAGATCTTCCTATCCTCATATCATATGCGATCAAAGAACCATACATCTCATCTATACTAAAATAATTTAGATTTTTAGCTTCTTCTATCGTAGAGACTTTAGAATCAAACCTTTGAGGAAGAGATCTTAATACCTTTTTCACGATGGTAGAGTCTTCGATATCCTCGTCGATTCCTCTGATCACATTAATAATTCCATTAACTCTCAGCATATATTCCTCAATGTTTTCATCGTCATTCATATTTAATGCTTCGAACTGAGCTCGATGTTTTTGTAACTTGGCCTCCTTGATCTTATCATCTCCTTCATGAATACTCCTTAGTTTGTCCCATATTTATTTTGTCATTTTATAGCTCATGATCTTTACTAGTTCACTATCTGCTAATCTGCACATGATAGCATTCTTTGCTATTGAGTTATTTTCAAACAGTTTCTTTTCATCAGCCTCTTTTGGAGGAGTGATGGGTATTATGTATCCACTAACTACTGAATCCCAAATTTTGTATCCCAAAGCACAAAGATATGTCTGCATCTTGATTTTCTAGAACACGTAATTAGATCCATCAAACAATGGTGCTTTGTTTGATGAGAATCCTTCACCACCTGCCATTGTGTTACTTCCAAGATCACCCTAGTCGGTTAAGCTTGTACAGGAACTTAGCTCTGATACCAATTATTAGTCTTACAATGACACTAAGAGGGGGGGTGAATCAGTGTAGCTCTTTAAACTTAAATTTATAGCTCTTAATATCATAGAAATTAAAACTTATTACTAGATACAACAAGTATAACAAAAGAGCATCACACAACACAAGATTTAATAAGGTTCATCAATGTGGCTACTCCTCAAAAATTGACTACTTGGACTACCATCCAAATATAGCCTTTGCAAAGCACCAACTTTATAATTAATTTACCAGCATCCACTGTAAGGAGCATCAACCCCTTATTTATCTACACCAACAGAAAGGAGCACCAACCCCTTATTTATCTGCATCAACAGAAAGGAGCACCAACCCCTAATGCCACGCTACAACCTAGACTTCAATTTGAATCTATAAGTTTGACAGTAAGATACCTTTGCTTTTGCAAGACCCTGACTGGTCTTCTTCACCTTTGTGTTCTCTGTGCACTCTACTCTCTCTATGCAATCACTTCACACACTCTGCTTCGTTACAGTCGAACTTCATGATCGTCTTCTCCCTTTTATGCAATCTGCTCTCTTTGCAAATTTTGCACTTAACATGATTCGACACGACTTGCTCTCTGTGCACAATGACCGTATTTCACACACATTCGACTTCACTTCAATTTTCCAAATAGCCCTCATTTTATAACAATATTTTAATTATGAAAACCCTAATCTTAGTTGGTTGTAAATCCTAATCTTAGTCGGCTTTCATAACAATTGTAAACCCTAATTTTAGTTGGCTGTCATCGATCTTCATCGGCTTCAACTCAAGAAGATGTTCATTTTATCCATCGCTTGATGATTTCATTCTGGACAGACCCTGTGACTACCATAGTGATGTTGATCCACTATCATACTTCTCATTTCAGTCGAGTTCTCCTTCTTGACTTGTGCATTTATGACCTGTCATGAAATCATGACATTTCTGCCTCTATAGCTTCTTTTGTTGTTGTTGCCGTGAAAATACATGTCATGATATCATGACATTTTCGCCTCCATACGCTTTCTCTATTATTTTGTCATGATATCGTGACATTTCTGCATCTACAGACTTCATCTTTTCTTTTGTTGCAATATCGTGATATTTTTGCCTCCATATACTTCGTCTTTGCTTTTGTCCCGATATCACGACACTTCTGCTTCCATAGACTTTGACTTTGCTTTTGTCGTGATATCGCGACACTTCTACCTCCATAGTCTTCAACTTAGCTTTTGTCGCAAAATCATGACACTTCTGCTTTCGTACTTAGCTTCTTTGCTTTTGTCATGAAATCACGACACTTCTGCCTTCGAAGTCTTCTTCTCTTCTTTTGTCATGAAATCATGACACTTCTGCTTTTGTACTTTACTTCTTTGATTTTGTCGTGAAATCGTGACACTTTTGCTTCTGAAGTCTTGCTTTCTTCTTTTGTCATGAAATCATGACAGTTCTGCTTCTATACGCTTCCTCTCTTTCTTTTGTCGTGAAAATGCGACATGTCGCGATATCGCGACACTTTTCAAACTTACTTTCTCTCTCCTCTTTTAGTCACAAAAATATGACATGTCACGAAATCGTGACACTTTTCCAACTTACTTTCTCTCTCCTATTTTAGTCGCAAAAATGTGACATGTCGCGAAATCGTGACACTTTTCTTACTTGTTCTCTTTCTTCGAACTTGTTACAAAATCGCGACACTTTTTCCTGCTTTCTCTTTCTCTTCCAACATGTCATGAAATCATGAAAGTTTTTCCACTTGCCTTTTTCTCTTCCAACATGTTGTGAAATCACGACAGTTTTTCCTCATTTTTCTCTCTCTTCCAACATGTCGCGAAATCGCGACAGTTTTTCCTGCTTTTTCTCTCTCTTCCAACATGTCGTGAAATCGTGACAATTTTTCCTGCTTTTTCTCTCTTCCAACATGTCATGAAATCGCGACATTTTTTCTTGCCTATTGTATATGTCACGATGTTGCGACCCTTTTCTTACTTGTTTTTTTTTTTTTGATCTTTTGCATATGGGCCACTTCGGTCTTCTTGGAAAATCACTGTATATACTCTGAATAACCTTTGAACTCCTATCTTCTGCATCTGAATAGCTTTTGAACTTCTTGTCCACTACATCAATAGATCTATCTGACTGTGTTGACAACAATGACAATAATGTTGTTGCACCTTGCTCAACAGCTCATATGAGACTTTACCCCCTCCAAGTGTCTCTAAGACTTTGAACTCTCTAAGTGTATAAGGAATTGAACTTATTTAAATCTATAATATGATTATTGCATATTTTATTTTTGGAAATTAGATCTAAATTATTGTCATCATTAGATATTGTTCACTGCACATTATCAAATTACTTTTTCTATTGTTATATTTATTGAAGGTGTTTCATCACAAGTGATATTAGAGAATTAATCTTGTCTTCATGTGGTGGTGTGAATTTGTAGCAAAAGGGCACATGAACCATTCCAAAACATCTATAGAATAATTTCTATTTCCTATTTTCTACTATTTTTTGTGAAAAACATTGGACTATATTTTGATGCATTTATCTTTTAGAATATTGTGAGTTCACTGTTGTTACTTCCTTTTCCGAAATCTAATATAAAAAAGTGTATTGTATGTAGATAAATCCTTTTAAGAGACTTATCCCATTGTGATCATCTCCTCAATATGGTCAAAACAAGGGGTATTTATAGCAACACTTTTTTGGAAACCAAGTTTTCCTAGACCCTTGTAGGAGATCTATCTATTTGTGTTCATATATTAAATCTATTCAAATTCAGGGGTATTTCTCACAATATTTCTTTTACTGGCATTCTAATAATTTTTTAGGGGTTTTGTGATTGCCCATAGTGTATTGGTTGGATGTGAATCAATAGTCAATTATAGTGCATTGTTCATTTATAAGATGTGTATGAGTAGAAAGAAGAACCAAAATAGAAATCTTAGTAAGCATCACAACCATCTCCTTGTCACTCCTCCTACTATCCCTCCAACTGGTACTCTTATTATTGATATTATATATCCTAGTCTACGTCTATATCTTAGAATCAAGAAAATACGGTTGCTTCCATTTCAATGTCCTTACCTGATATCCAAAGCATCCTATAATATCCTCTAATATGTATCCCCTTGTCCATAGGTCTCAAAAAAATCATTGAATAGTAACCTTTGATATTCCATTAGGCACAAAATACAAGGTACATAAGCATTCTTTAACAATATCCATCTGGTCATATTCCTTTAATGTCTTATAGAAGTCTCTTAGATCCCTATGCTATCAAAGGTACTCTTTAAGATATAGATGGTTATAATATAGGCTTTTCTTCTGATCTAGATCCCTCTATAGGAGGTGCTTCTAATTTTATTTGTCGGATTCATAATGGTCCTATTCCATGCATTGGCATACCCACATTTGAGGGTTTTTATCCACATAGGTGGTTAGCCAAGATGGATAGTAATATTCATTTATACCATACTTTTGAATAAGGTCATGTAACATTAATGACTAGTAATTTGGGAATTTATGATCATCAATGGTTTTATGAGATCTTTACCAACTAGGGGCTCCTATTTTATGACATAACTTCAAATATTTATTCCTCCCAATATTTGACAAAGAATATTCCACTTTTTATATGGCATGTCTAATGCAAACAAAGCAAACATGAATGGTTGAGGAGTATTGCATAAAATTCACATCTTCTCACCTAAACCCACCAATTGAATCTAGCGGTGGTGGTATCAACTATTTCCATGATATTCAAGATAAAATTTTGTAGGAATTTGATATGATTGATCCCAATACTCTTGACAATGCTTGATGTATAAATTTCGTAGTAGAATCAAAGATCCAAGAGTCTAATCCCTAACATCAATATGCTTTGAACTCTCAATGTCCTTACATTAATAACTATAATAATAGGTGTTCCTAATGATTCCTCTATTTCAAATGTTGTTCTAAAAATCCCCAATATTAGTCCTATGAATAATGTTGTAACAATCAATTGGAAGGTGAAGGTGTAGCAATATTCAAAATGAATATTCCTTACAATAGGAGTAACTAATAAAAGAATATGAAGCTAAATATTAGGATGATACCATAGCTCTTTTTTATCATGTTGGTATGGGGATTCTAGCTCACCATACTATCAAGATTTGATCAAATTATAGCATACCAATTCATTGATTGATTCATGTATCATATATAACTCTATAGATAGTAAGATAAAAAAATATTTGGGATTGTATATCAAATATTAAAATAGGATAAACTTGTAGTATTAATTGGAAATGGGGCTACCACTTAGTGTGTGGGTCAAGTTACTAAGGTTAAAATTAAAATGGGAGAATATACTTGGTCAATATTCCTCTTTACCATGAATTTGGCTAGTACATATGTCATTTTAGGAGCATAATGACTTTCTTAGATAGTGATATTACTATTAATTTATAGATATTATATATCAAGTGGACATAGAATGGAAGGGTTATTTTTATCCAAGGAATCCAACCCTTGCCTTGCAATATGGTTAGTTTACATAGCATGCAAATTTTAAGAAAGGTGTTTTTTTTATTCTTCACCCAAGTCAATAGCATGGAGGTTTAGTCATTGGAGCCACTTCTACCAGCTTACAAAGGAGAATGTTACATGATGATGTTATAAATACACCTTAATAAGCTCACATAAGATAATGTTACATAAAGATGTTACAAATGTAGAAATAGAATTAAAAATAGAAAATCTTCTAATAATCATGAGATGACATTACACATAATAAATACAAAGTGACACTAAAGGTGTAAGGCACTTTGTTCTACAAAGGTACAATAGTTATGAGACAAAATAAAAGAGAATAAAAGAGGATTATTGTAATCTTGGTTTCTAGTTGTGAAGAAGAAGAAGTCTTAAGCTACTCTTATATAAAGAATGTACAATATTTCAAAGAATAAATAAGGTGAAACCATTTAACTTCCAAGTAATATTGGTATTATCAATAAATATTCAAGAAAATATTTCTTACAACTTTGAAATACAAGTATCAGTTCTTCATATGAGAAAGTGGCTAAGGTAGTATGAAATGGTCATAATGACCTTCAAATCATGAAACATGAATCATCCATTGGTTTTTTCATACACATATAGGCACCAATGATTGTTTTCATTTCTATATGGGTGACAAGTAGTTGGGCATCAAATATTTGGTACTAAACTAGTCATGGAACCAAACTAGTTTTGTAGTAACATACTCCATGGTGCCAAAGTGAGATTTTGGCACTTGTACAATATTAGCACCAAAATAGGAGTTTGTTCTAAATATTGTGTTGATTATTCTAAATAGATATGATGGCCAAAGTTCTAATTTAGCTTTAACATAATGGCTTGAGGAACTCTAACAAAACTCTATTTTTTTAGATTATTTATTCTCTTTAAGGAGAAATGGTCCCCATTATGTTAGAATCCAACTATGGTAAAAGTCATTTGAGTTAGTCAAGTATGCACCTCTTTGGTTATGATGGAAACTAAAGCTATTTTACAACCTTGAATAGATTGTATGACCCCTAGAAAATGCTCTTATTGGTAACATTGATTATCTTATCTATGGTGGTTGGTTCCAATTGTGTTAGTGTTGGAAATTTGAGCTAGTTTTGTTGTCACTGATGTCAAGTGGTTGATGTTCAAGTTTTGTCATCATTAATGTCATCAAATGGTTTTTCTAAAAGGCAAGGAAATGGTTAAAATAAATAGGATATAATATTTATTTTAAATATTATATGCCTAAAGAGGCCTAAAATATTGAAGACCCAAGGAAGGAGAAGCATGTTTAAAAAGAAATAATAATATTATAATTTTTAATATTATAATATTTTGGTAAAAATGATGAGGTGAAGAAAACAAGGTCCAAGGAATTATTAAAAATAATATATCCTTGAAAATACCCATTGAGAAGCTCGCAAAGGATTTAATTTAATTTATTTAAATTAAAATATTTTAACCTATGGTTAAAATTTTAATTTAAATAAATAATGGGTGCCAAAGGTTTTAATTTTAATATTTAAATTTAAATTCGAATTTCAAAATTTGAATTTGGTCCAATGTGTAAGGGCAAAGAGTAAATGTATTTATAGGGAAAATAATTTTCATTTCCCCCCCCCGACACTATGCGATTCATATGCTATGCTAATGGTAATAATTTCAGTGCTACTTTACTAAGTGAGAAGATAGATTCATGATTTTAATTTTTAAGAGGCAAATGAAGGTTCAATGGCAAGCAAAGTGGTTAGGAGGTTTCATAGCACTATGTAGTGCAATCGATGGCAAAATACTTGCTAAGGTGCTCACACAACAAATATTAAGGTTTTGATTCCCTATGCGACTTGTTTTGTGAAGGAGGAAGTTGTTTTTGTTTTTTCATCGAATCCTACAAAGGCATAAGGGGGTGTGCATGAACAAAGTTCACATGTGGGTGTGTATCCCAATGGTAGCCTATCCTTGGACTAAGGTGCTTGATGAAATTTGGTTGTAGGTTCGAGTTTGGGAACAACTAAGGTGTGCGTAATATTTTTAATGTGGGCCAAGACTAAGGTAAGCAACTTTCATTTTTATTTTTAATATTTCGTTGAAGGTTTGGGAGGCGCTAGGTTTATATAGGCGATGTGATATTTTTGCATAGTGGAATGCATATGGAGTTATAAATTTAAGTTAAAAATTATTTTATATTTTTGTTGCTTAGAAAAATATATATAGGTTTGGATGTTATTTTGAAAGTTTGGAGTTATAAGGGTTAATAAAAGAATTTGATTTTTATATGTTGGATATTATTTTGAAAGGTTGGAGTTTATAAGGTGTTAGTAAAGGAACTTGATTTTTGAATATTATTTTGAAATGCTAGAGTTTATAAGGTGTTTGTAAAGGAACTTGATTTTTGAATATTATTTTGAGAGTTTGGAGATTATAAGGTCTACTAGAGATTTGATATTTTTATGGTGAAATAATTATTGGGGAGAATATTTATGTGGATATTTTTAGATAGGTTGTTGCTATCTAACCTTGAAATTGGCAAAGAGGATTCGATTGTGATTAAGACAGGTTTTAAAGACATATCTCCATCGAAACAAAAGGTATTGGTACATCATCCTTATGAGTGAAATATTTTTGGATTAAATGTTGTAAATGTAAAGGTGGAGTCAAAAGGATTATTTGATAAGCATTGTTCGAAATGTTTGAGTGAGTGTTCATGTGCATGATTTGTGGATGTTGAAAGAACATGAGTATCATTATTATGTGATATTGAGAACTATATCAAACTAGGGTTTGTGAAAGATCATGAGTATCATTGTTATGTGATATTGAAAACTATCTTGAACTAGGGTTTGTGAAATAACATGAGTATCATTGTTATGTGATATTGAGAACTATCTTGAACTAGGGTTTGTGAAAGAACATGAGTATCATTGTTATGTGAGATTGAGAACTATATTGAACTAGGGTTTGTGAAAGAATATGAGTATCATTATTATGTGACATTGGAATCATCTTGTGTCAAGGTTTGAGTTCCATAGTGTAAGTTTTTGGAAGTATAGTGAAACACTTGGTTAGGGTTTGTAAGCAAGTTGTATTTCATTGATTGGATGTTTGAGTAAGGTTTATTAAGCATTATTGATTGAAATTTGGAGTGATAGTTCAAGTTTTGTGAAACAAATTATACTTTATTTTTGAATTGATTTGAAAGAGAGTTTGAAAGTGAAAGAGTATTTTGTTTTGTACAACACATTGTAAGTCTGAAACATATTGGGTCTTTGATTATTCTTTATATGTTTATGTGGTTAAACAAGATTTTGAGTGAAACTTGTTTGTGTAATTGAAGAGGTTTTTTGAGATAGATTAAGTTGAGTTTAGTAAGCAAGTATTGCAGTTTCTTGAATAAGATTTTGTGAAAGCTTGTGAGAATATTTGACTAAGTCCTAGAGGGGAATTAAGAGCATATTTAAGGTAAGTCTTGGTGAAGACTTGTTGAGAAAATTTGAGGTAAGTCTTAGTGAAGACTTGTTGAGAATATTTGAGGTAAGTCTTAGTGAAGACTTGTTGAATATATTTGAGGAAAGTCTTGGTAAAGACTTGTTGAGCAGATTGAACAAGTTCTATGGAGAGCTTGTTGGACATATTTGAGGTAAGTCTTGGAGAAGACTTGTTGAGCAGATTGGACAATTTCTAGATAGGACTTATTGGATAGATTTATGGTAAGTATTAGTGAAGACTTGAGAGCATATTGAGCAAGTTCTTGAGAGAACTTGTGGATAGATTTGAGGTAAGTCTTGGCGAAGACTTGTTGAGTAGATTTAAGGTAAGTCTTGGAGAACACTTGTTGGGAAGATTTGAGGTAAGTCTTGGTGAAGACTTGTTGAGCATATTGGAAAAATTCTAGGGAGGACTTGATGGATATATTTGACATAAGTCTTAGTTAAGACTTGAGAGCAGATTGAGCAAGTTCATGAGTGGATTTATGGACATATTTAAGGAAAGTCTTTGAGAAGACTTAAGAGCAGATGAGAATGTTCTTGAGAGGACTTGTGAATAGTATTGAGGTAAGTCTTTGAGAAAACTTGAGAGAAGATTTGATTGATTGATTTGTTCAATCTTTGTGGTAAGGCTTGAGACATATCTAAGCAGAGTTGATTTTTGATTGATCAAGATTTATGTTAAGGCTTGAGGAGATATTTGAGGATAGATTTTGGTACAAATTTAAGGATAGATTTATTCTAGACCAAAGATATATTTAAGAGAATATTTGTGCTAGACTAAGGATAGTGTTTAGTGCAAATTTGAGATAGATATTGAGAAAATCTGAGAGTAAGATTTGGAGGTGATAGAGTAGAGGACAATAGTCTCCAGTGGATAGAGATCCATTAGCTAGGGTAGTGAGGACAAAGGTCTTATGAGTGAGGACAGATGTCTTCTATGGAGAGAGATCCACAAGCTAGTGCAATGGAGGTAGTAGTCTTCTAGAAGATCACCAACCAAAGAATAGGAGATGGAGTTATCCTATGGATAGAGTTCCACAAACTAGCAGAGGAGGAGTTCTCTTGTGGATAGAGGTACACAAACTTGATTAGGGAATTTGTGTCTCCTTTGGATAGATGTCCACAAACACTGTAATAGAGAAGGATTCCCAAGAGATTTGTTGAAAAATTTGAGTGAAATATTTTCTTCGTGGAGTAGCCCACATTGGATGAACCATGTTAAATTTGTGTCTCTATGGTGTGTGATGATTTGTGTATTTCTTTGATTACTATTTTTGATATTGCCATTGATATATTGGATAATATTAATTGAGAAAAAAAAGTAAAATTTTATCTTATAGTGTTCACCTTCCCCCTCTCAGTATAACCTTGTGTTATTCAATTGGTATCAGAGTGGGTTCCTTCAAAAGAGTTTAACAAATTGAAGGAAAATCTTATAGGAACACAAATGGATTATTAGAGTGGATCTTAAAGAAATAAGGCACCATTGTTTGATGGGAATAATTATGCATTTTGGAGTGTAAGAATGAATATTTACCTAATGGCACAAGGAAATGAGATATGGCAAGCAATTGAGGATGGATACACACCACCATCAACTCCACCTATAGATAAATATGGTAAGCTCCTACATCTAAATAATTCAAAGGCAATGAATGAAATATTAAGTGGTTTACATGAATCAAATTTTGTAAAAATTATGCATTGCACATTAGCAAAAGAGATTTGGGAAAATTCACACAAAACATATGAGGGAGACAAAAAGGTCAAGATGGCAAAATTGCAAAATCACAAGAAAAAATTTGAAGACATAAAGATGAAGGATGAGGAAGACATTGCTACATACTTACTTCATGTGGATGATATTTTTAACTCCATTCAAGGAATTGGGTTTAAATCTAAAGAATTAGATGTGTGTCAAAATATTTTAAGGTAACTCCCTAAGAGGTATAGTGAGAAGGTTTCAGCCATAGAAGAAACAAAATATATTGAAAATTTGACTAGTAATAAGTTGCATGGAACTCTTATAGCTTTTATATGATAATAGGAAAGGATCCTATCCCCCAAAAAGAAGCAACCTTCAAAGTTACAAATAAGACAAAGGATAAGAATTTAGGTTCAAGTAATGATTCATCTAGTGATGAATATGTAAACTATGGCATAAGGAACAATGACACAAGAAATCACAAATGTACAAAATTAGTTAAATATTTCAATTGTGGTAAATATGGTCACTACACATCTGATTGTCCAAAATTTGGAAATAGCAGTGGTGAAGAGAAACAAGATCATAAGAAAAGGAAAGCAGGAAAATCCAAGTATCAAAAGAAGAACAGGTATGGACAAGGAAAGAATTATTTCCAAAGGCATAAGAAGAGTTTTTATGAATATAAGACAAGCAAGATTTCAAGTGATAGTGATGAAAGATCCTCAGATAATGAATATGAAGAAATTCTATTTCTGACAATAGAAAAAAAAGATGTTAAGAAAAAGCTAAAAAGGGAACCAATAATTCTCAAGTATTTTAGGTATGGTAACTTTGGTCATCTTGAATATCATTGCACAAAGAATGGGTTTAGTTTTAGTGAAAATGAATATGAATATGCTCTTGAAGGACCAAAAGAATAAATTCTTCTTATGGCAATAGAAGAATAAGGAAGTGCTTCTAGTGGAAATGAATCAGAAAATAATGAAGATAACAAAGAATCATAAAATGAAGAGGAGAAGTTGATCTTGAAGGTGAGCTTATTTCTACTCTTAAGGAATTAAGAAAGGTAAAAAATCATAATTCAAAAATCAAGCTTCAATTTCAAAAATGTGATGAAGAGAAAGGAACGCTTATAGAAGATCTAACCAACTCAATAGCTAAGATAAGGAAATTTAAAGAAAAGTTAGAGGCAAAGGTCTTAGAATGTGAAATATTAGAGCATGAAGTAGCTTCACTAAGGAAGGAAGTAAAAGAGTCTAAATACAAGCTACACGGGTTTGGGAGAAGCTCAAAGACATTGGATAAGATTATAAAAGTACAAATATCTTCGTCAAACAAAACAATACTTGGTTTTGAAGAGGAACATATAGAACAAAGAGAGGAGTCAATCTCAAGATCCAAATAAGAAGAAGCTTTAGAATAAGAGAGTGTAATATAAAGTGAGACTTATGGGGATAAGTTGGAAAATATAAGGTTCAACAAGGAAAGGAACAATGCACAAATAAGGAACAAATGGAACATAAAACATCACAAGGAATAAGAGACTAAGAGATCAATGGGATCAAGGTAAGGTTTCTTCAATGGACATTGCTTCTCATGTCACAGGTTTGGTCACAAGGCTATGTAGTGTAGGACACATGAAAGATAGGGACATGGTTTCACCAATAGAAATTTTAGAAATGAGTATCTCTTTCAAGGGTATTGTCACTCTTGTAATCATTTTGGTCATAACTATTGGACATTTTGAGTCCTCTAAGTCAGAGTTGTCATTGATGTCACCTGATAGAGTTATCACTCATCTCAAGGAATCGACAAGAAATAAAGTCGCCCAAGTCATCCAGGAAAAAACTTCATTAGTGCAAAAGTGAAAGGAAAAAGGCTCCATAATATTTTAATATTATTAGGAGCACAGGTTAAATGATTGGTTTATAAAAACCCAACATGGGTTATTGTAAAATTTAAAAAGAAGGTTTAATAATTATTTATAAATCATTTAAATTCACAAGGAATTTAAATTTTATAAATAATACCAAGGTTGGGCATTAAGACAAAGTTCTAAGGTTGATTTTAATTTATAATATTTAAATTTAAAATTAAATTTAAATTTATTATAAATTAAATCACACCGACGTTGAATTCATTCAAAGCACCGACGTGATGCTAAGGAAGGCAAAAGACATTATATAAATGTCAAAAAAAATCATTTACCAAGATCCCTTGCTATTTTTTTTGAAGTGCATGCGAAAGAGATTTCTATTTTGAAAGCCTTATGATTTTTGTGAAGGTTAAATATATGAAGATTCGTAAGCCCTAAGCACAAAGGCTAGTGTGGCCTAGTGGTATGTTGGCTCGGTGCTAAGGATGAGGTTCTAATTTTGATTTGCATGAGGTTTGTTTTTGGATTGCAAGGAAGAAGCACTATATGTGCTTGTTGTTTTTTGGAGGTTCATTGTTTGAAGATATTGCATGGTGGATGTGCCCTTTTAGACACATCACGGTGTGTGGCCCAATAGCAAATTGGATATGGCTAAGGTTTTTGGAAGAAAATAGTTGGGGGATCAAATCCCACCAAGGGCAAGCCAAGTAAATTTAATTTTTTTTTTAATATTTTATTTTTCTGCCAAGGTTGCCTAAGGAGAAATAAGGTTATGGTATGCCCTAGGAAAGATAAATATTTCTGCTAATTTTCTTTGTGGAAGTATGTCATATTATATATCATCGGAAATATATTTTCAAGAGATACTTGTTTAGATTGCTTTGAGGGAGAAATAAGGTGTGTGCAAGAAGATATTTATGTTTTTGTCAAGGAGTTCCAAAAGTAAGTTTGATTCATTCTTTTGAGGGTTTAATTCTTGCATAAGAGTTTCTGGTGCATTTTTATTGAGTAGAAGTAATAACATGTTATTGAGATATTATTTTGAGTATTATGTTATTACTCATGACCTCTAACCTTTTTTGAGATTGGAAAAAGAAAGTGTGTTGAGTGTGGCATATTTAGTGGATAACTCATAAGGCATCAAAAAGGTATTGGAAATATTCTTCATTGACTTATTTAGGTGATTGATTTTTGAATTTATCTTTGGAGTAAAAAGGAATTGATTAGGGTTTCCTTTTTGAAAGTGATTGATGCTTCAAGGTTTTCTGGTTTGAGAGTTGTGATTAAACCTTGTTTTATAAGCATTGTTGTTGAAGCCAATTGGTCATGCAAAGAACTTGAACTTGAGTTAGAAAAGAACATGAGTATCATTGTTATGTGATATTTGTTGTTGAGAATTTTTGAAAATATTTTGATTTGGTTGATACATGCTTGGACTAGGGTTTGTGAGAAAGGGTTGTTCCTTGAGGTGATTGGTTGAGTAGAGTTGATTGAGCCTAGTCAAGTAATTATGTGAAGTGGTTGTTCAAGTTCCATGAAATAAACTATTCTATGAGATTGTTTTGAGTTGAGATTGGGATTTGAGTATAGAACTGAAATGACCATAAGTTGACATTTGATCTAAAAAAAAGTAATAACAAAAGTCATTCAAAAACATATGCTTTATTCATTATCAATTTTGTATAGGTTACAAATAGGGAGAGTTTCCCCTTTTCTTTTCATGAATAAGCAATATAGGCCTGATGCCTCCTTCTAATGTCCCTTAGTGTAGGTGGGATTCATTGTATGCAGGCCACTTTTGGGTTGTTGTTTTTTGGTGTTCCTTTACTTCAAATTTACTGAATAACCTAAAAGAAACTTAGAACAAAGGATCAATACGTTGGGGGGTTTGCCTTAGTCATGCCCCATATTTAAGAAGATGAAATGACTATAAAACTGTAACATAAATCACAATAAAATATGTAGAAGATAATAATATGCTGAAACAGAGCTTACCTCCCAGATTTGGAGTGATTTGGGGCTTGCAGATGCAATTCATGACCCAGGTTGCTAATTGGATCCAGATTCATAAGGCAGGCTACGAATTGAGTTGTGATGCTCTTCTGGTAAAATCTCTTTAGTAGATCACTCCTAAGGTAGCTGGGGTGCCTCTATATGCTGTAATAATCCATCTATATGCGTTGATAACAGACTATGTGCTATTAGATTTCTATTTTTGTAGAGTAACAGTACTTTGTTGAATATGGGAATCAAACTTAATTAGGGTTTTAGGACCCATTATTTATAGGCAAAAGCAAGGTGTAGGGGGGGAGTTAGATAGAATAAACCTAGGTTTGATTCAAACTAGGGTTAGGTTAATAAATTCTATGTGGCAACATCACATTCTAAGTAGGAAATATCCTATCTCCACACGTGTGAGGAAGGATTAGTGCTAATCCTAATTAGGCCTTAAGCATGTTTAGGGTAGGATTAAAAGAAAACCCTAGGAAACCCTAAATTGGTAAATTTGGGAGGATTTGATTAACACTAATTATGAATTAAGAGTTAATTAATCCAAATTTTCCCTAAAAGGGGCTTAAGTGAAGTCAACATTAAATTAGAATTTGATAATTGACTTTTAATTGATTTTGCCAATTAATACCCCATGGGGGTGTCAATTGAGTGTAAATGGGCTATGCATTGCCTTGGGTTGTTGTCTAAAGGTATCTCGATGCATAAGATGTAGTTTTGAGGGCTTATTAGGGTTTTGGACTTGAAAGCCATTTGTGGAAGTCTACACATTACTATGGTGAACTTATGGAAGTCTACGCATGTCTATGTGTGTCTACGTGTATCTACGCATGACTACAATAGTCTACAATAGCCTAGGGATGTCTAGAATCACCTATAGATATGCAAAAATTGCAATGTGTAACTTTTGGGTGTCTACAAGAACATATTGAGTCTCTAAAAATTCTCTTTATGCTTCTATGAGATTAATTTGAGTTGAGATTAGGATTTGAGTATAGAACATATTGGGTCTCTAACAATTCTCTTTATGCTTCTATGAGATTGATTTGAGTTGAGATTGGGATTTGAGTATAGAAAATTTTGAGTCTATAATAATTCTCTTTATGCTTCTATGATATTGAGTTGAGATATTGATTGAGCATTGAGTATAGAACATATTGAGTCTCTAACAATTCTCTTTATGATTCTATGAGATTGAGTTGAGATATTGATTGAGAATTGATTATAGAACATATTGAGTCTCAAAAAATTCTCTTTATGATTTTATGTGATTGAACAAGTTCTGTGTGGACTTGTTAAGCATATTTGAGGCAAGTCTTTGAGAGGGCTTGTGGACTGATTTTGTGTAAGCTTTTGTGGAAGCTTGCAATGCAGATTTGAGAAATTCCTAAAGAGGACTTGTTGAACAGATTTGGGTAGGTTCTGATTGGACCTGTTGAGCATATTTGAGCATGTTTTGAGTGAACCTATTGAGAACATTTGAGCAGGTTCTGTGTGGACCTATTGAGCAAATTTGAGCAAGTTATGAGTGAACCTATTGAGCATATTTGAGAAGGTTCTGAGTGAGCCTATTGATATATCTTTGGAGGTGACAGAGTATAGAGGAAAAATTCTCAATGGATAGATATCTAGTAGCCACAACAATTAAAGACATATATTCTATGTGAGGAGTCTTCAAGTGGAGAGAGATCCACCAGTTAGTGCAGCATAGAGACAGAGTCTTCTAGAAGATCACTAGCCAGAGTAGAAGGGGAAAGAGTTCTCCTGTGGAAGATATCCACGAACTTGATATTAGGGTATCAACATCTCCTTTGGACATAGATCCATAAACATTGTAATTGGGAAGGATTCCCAAAGATATTATTTGAAAAATATTTAGAAGAAATATTTTCTCTGTGGAGGTAGCCCACATTGGGTGAACCACATTAAAAATTATGTCTCTCATGTGTGTGATTCTTTGTGTGATGTTTACTATTTTATTAATGCTGATGCTACTATTTGGGAAATTTTTTTATGTTATACTGTTCACCCCCCTCTCAGTATAAGCACATGTTCTTCAATTGGTATAAGAGCGGGTCTCTCTATGAAGAGTCTAACATCTTGGAAGAGGATCCTTTGGTAGCACACATGACTTCAGAGAATGAATTAGAGACCATGTTTGATATGAAAGAAGAGTTTTTTGCTGCTCTCAAAAAATTGGAAAGAATAAGAGAGAAAAACTCAAGTCTGAAAGAGCAAATATAGGAAGATGAAGAAGCAATAGTGGAATTCATACAGAATATCACAGAACTCAAGATCAAGGTAGAAGAAGGAATAATATTGAGCAAGATATGGCAGATCTTCTTAAATCTAGGGAAACAAAATGTGGAATATTGGAAGTAGAAATTGTTCTCCTAAGGAATAAATTTGAAAGGACCAAGATACTACAAGAAACAGAATATGAGAAAAATAAAGAGGAATCAAGCTTTCAAAAGGTAGAAACTTCAAACAAAGAAAAGCAATCAAAGGACATTAGAAAGGAATAAAGCAAATAAGAACCATGGATAATGGTTAATCACAAAAATAATATGACTTCGTCACAATATCCAAGATCTCCAAACAAGTTACATAGAGTTGCTTCCTCCATGGTCACTATTTTCTTGCAATAAATATGGACATAGAGCTACTCACTGTATTCGTCATGCTAGATACAATAGAAATTTCAATTCCTTTGCACCTCTCATGGATGATGATGTTATATGTTACAAATACAATAACTTTGGGCACAAGGCTAGGTGGTGTAAAATGACATTTTATGAGTCTATAAAAACAAAGGATGAAAGAAAGAATGTTAGGGACAAATCTATGTTAGTAAAAACAACCCTGCATGCTGTAAAAATGAACAATGGTATCTGGATAGTGGTTGCTCTAGTCACATGACAGGAGACAAAGACAAGTTCATTATTCTAAAGGAAACAAATAGAGGATCAGTAAGTTTTGGTGATAATGGATCAGTAAGGATTATTGGGAAAGGTACTCTAAGTCTAGACAATGGAAAAAAAAAAATAGAGAATGTTTTGTATGTCAAAGGGTTAAAACACAATCTACTGAGTATAAGTCAAATTTGTGATCAAGGATACATGGTTACTTTCCATCTATATAGATGTGAGATAAGGAAAACAAAAATAGGAAGAATTATTGCAAATGCAAGAAGGACCCCAAAAAACTTATACATGCTCAATGAGATCAAAGGGGAAAAGTGCTTTCTATCACAAGAAGATGAGATTTGGTTGTGGCATAGAATATTGGGTCATTTCAATTTTGAAAACATAGTCAGCATAAGCAATAAACAGGTAGTCAGATATTTACCCAAAATAAGACCGCAAAATACAATTTATGCACCTTGCCAACATGGAAAGCAAACCAAGACAACTTACAAACCAAAATGCTATATGTCTTCTAAGCCTTTGAGTCTAATACATACTGATTTATGTGGTCCTACTAGAACACAAAGTCTTTAGGGTGAGAGTTACTTCATGTTGTTTGTAGATTATTATTCCATAATGGTTTGGGAAAATTTCCTAAAAGAGAAGTTAGAGGCCTTCAAAAAATTTAAAGAATTCAAGAGGTTGGTTGAAAATGAAATAGACAAAATGATTAAGTGTCTACAATTCGATAGAGGAGGATAATTCACTTCAAATGAGTTTATATAATTTTATGAACATGGAATTAAGAGAGAGTAATCAGCAACAAAAACTCCCCAACAAAATGGAGTAGTTGAAAGGAAGAACAGGACTGTTGAAAACATGGCTAGAGCTATGTTAAATGAATCTAAGTTGTCATATAGTTTTTGGAAAGAAACAGTATCTACAGTTGTATACATAATTATTAGGGCTCAATTAAGGTTAAATCACCACAAGACTCCTTATGATCTTTGGAAAGGAAGACCTGCTACTGTAAAATATTTCAAGATCTTTTGAAGCAAATGTTACATAAGACGGGAAGATCAAAATTTGGGTAAATTTGATCCAAGATGTGATGAGGGAATTTTTCTTGGTTATTCTACAAAGAGCAAGGCTTACATATGTTACAACAAAATAACACGCACTATGGTGGAAAGTATGAATGTGACAATTGATGAGAAGATATATTCTAGAGAATCAGTTCAACAAATTGTGTACCAAGAAGATGGATGTTGTCCAGAAGAATTTTGTGAGGAATTAGATAATTATGAAGAAGAAATACAAAGGCTTCTTACTAAAAAACCTTCTAGGTATGTACAAAAACATCACCCAAAATATCAGATCATTAGGAATCTAGTTGAAAGATAGACAAGGAGAAGGATAATAAAACCATCTCAACAAGCAAATTTTTCTTTGCTATCTAATATTGAGCGAAAAAATTTCACTTAGGCAAGTGAAGATGAATTTTGGGTTAAAGCAATGAATGAGGAATTGGATCAGATAGAGAAGAGAAAAAATTGGGAACTTGTTCCACGACCAAAGGACAAAAATGTAATTGGTACAAAATGGGCTTTCAGAAATAAGTTGAATGAAGATGGACAAGTGGTCAAAAAAAAAGCAAGGTTAGTATGCAAAGGTTATGCATAAGTAGAAGGAATTAATTTTTATGAAACCTTTGCTCCAGTTGCATGACTTGAAGCTATAAATATATCTTTAGCTTTTCAAGTTTCAAGAACTTCAATGTATATCATATGGATGTCAAGTCAACTTTTCTAAATGGGGTTCCAGAAGAAGAGGTCTACATTGAATAGCTAGAGGGATTCATACTAGCAGATACACCAGATCAGGTATGCATATTGAAAAAGGCATTGTATGGTTTAAATCAGGCTCCCAGAGCATGGTACTCAAGATTGAATAAGTATCTGCAAGAACAAGAATTAAGGAAAGGAATAGCAGACAGTAATTTGTATATCAAAAATTAAGTAAATTATCTTCTAATAGTGGTTGTTTATGTTGATGACATAATTTTTGGAGGAAACAATGAAAATATGTGCAAATAATTCGCTAAGAATATGCAAAGTGAATTTGAGATGTCTATGATCGATGAATTATCCTTATTTCTTGGTCTTCAAATTTCACAATCAGAAAAGGGAGTATTTCTTTCTCAAGCCAAGTACATCAAGGAGATGTTCAAGAAATTCAGGTTAGAAGATTGAAAACCAGTAAGTACTCCTATGGTCACATGGTGCAAGTTGAGTAAGGATATGAAGATCCAGAGGTAGATCAAAGACTATACAATTCCATGATTGGCAGCTTATTATATGTCATGGCTACAAGACCAGACATAGTGCAATTAGTGAGATTAGTGGCAAGATTTCAGGCAGCACCTAAGGAAACACATTAGTAGCAGTAAAAATAATTTTTAGGTATCTAAAAAGGACTATGGATTTTGGGATTTGGTATCCCAAAAGTGACAGTTTCACACTCACAGCTTATATAGATGCAGATTGGGTCGGCAACATTGATGATAGAAAAAGCACAAGTGGAGGAGCTTTTTTTCTTGGAGAAAGTCTAGTCTCCTAGTTAAGTAAGAAGCAGGTTTTAATATCACTATCTACAACATAGGTAGAATATATTGCATTAGTATCCAGTTGTACACAGGTGTTATGGATGAAGAGAACTTTAGAATATTTTAAGATAAAACATGATCAGCCCATTCCTATACTATGTGATAATAACAGTGCCATATGTATTTCAAAAAATCTAGTAATGCACTCCAAGACGAAGCACATTCTGATTAAGTATTATTTTATGAGAGAACATGTGTCAGATAAATAGGTTAGATTGGAGTATGTCACTACAAAGGAACATATAGTAGATATTTTCACTAAGCCACTCTCAAAGGAGACTTTTGAGTATCTTAGAGGAAAATTGGGAGTGAGACTCCCACCCTAGAATTAACCACCTCATGTGGAGTTTTAGGAGGGGCTAAGCTAAGAGGCTCATTCTTAGCCCCGAGCCCCAAAGGTGACCCTTTGCCATTGATGTCAAAGGGGGAGAGATTTTTGTATTGGGGAGAGATTTGTTATATTGAGAGATTTGATATTTGAGAGAGCATTGAGCCAGGGGAGCAAAGTCCTAAGGAGAGCAAAAAATAAGGTCAGGTTTTAGTAAAAGGATAAGGGTTTCCATCAATGACAAAGGGGGAGATTGTTGGACATTTTGAGTCCTCTAAGTCAGAGTTGTCATTGATGTCACCTGATAGAGTTATCACTCATCTCAAGAAATTTGGCAAGAAATAAAGTCGCCCAAGTCATCCAGGAAAAAGCTTCATCAGTACAAAAATGAAAGGAAAAAGGATCCATAATATTTTAATATTATTGGGAGAATAGGTTAAATGATTGGTTTATAAAAACCCAATATGGGTTATTGTAAAAGTTAAAATGGAGGTTTAATAATTATTTATAAATCATTTAAACTCACAAGGAATTTAAATTTTATAAATAATACCAAGGTTGGGCATTACGACAAAGTTCTAAAGTTGATTTTAATTTATAATATTTAAATTTAAAATTGAATTTAAATTTATTATAAATTAAATCACGCCAACGTTGAATTCATTAAAAGCATCGACGTGATACTAAGGAAGGCAAAAGGCATTATATAAATGCCAAACAAATTCATTTACCAAGCATCCCTTGCTATTATTTTTGAAGTGCATGCAAAAGCGATTTCTGTTTCGAAAGCCTTATGATTTTCATGAAGGTTAAAGCTATGAAGATTCATAATCCCTAAGCACAAAGGCCAACGTGGCCTAGTGGAATGTTTGCTCGATGCTAAGGAGGAGGTTCTGATTTTGATTTGCATGAGGTCTATTTTTTTATTACAAGGAAGAAGTGCTTTATGTGATTGTTGTTTTTTAGAGGTTCGATGTTCAAAGATATTGCTTGGTGGACGTGCCCTTTTAGACACGTCACGGCGCATGGCCCAATGGTTTCTTGGCAGCAGCTAAGGTGTTGGGAAGAAAATAGTCGGAGGATCGAATCCCACTAAGGGCAAGGCAAGTAAATTTAATTTTTTTTTAATATTTATTTTCTGCCATGGTTGCATAAGGAGAAATAAGGTTATGGTATGCCCTAGGAAAGATAAAAATTTCTGCTGATTTTCTTTATGGAAGTATATCATATTATATATCATTGGAAAGCTATTTTCGAGAGCTACTTGTTTAGATTGCTTTGAGGGAGAAATAAGGTGTGTACAAGCAGATATTTCTGGTTTTGTCAAGGAGTTCCAAAAGTAAGTTTGATTCATTCTTTTGAGGGTTTAATTCTTGCATAAGAGTGTTTGGTGCATTTTTATTGAGTAGAAGTAATAACGTGTTATTGAGATATTATTTTTATTATTGTGTTATTACTCATGACCTCTAACCCTTGTTGAGATTGGAAAAATAAAGTGTGTTTAGTGTGGCAGATTTAGTGGATAACTCATAAGGCATCAAAAAGGTATGGGCAATATTCTTCATTGACTTATTTGGGTGATTGATTTCTAAAAATATCTTTGAAATAAAAAGGAATTGATTAGGGTTTCCTTTTTTGAAAGCGATTGATGCTTCAAGGTTTTTTGGTTTGATATTTGTGATTAAACCTTATTTTATAAGCATTGTTGTTGAAGCCAATTGGTCATGCAAAGAACTTGAACTTGAGTTAGAAAAGAACATGAGTATCATTGTTATGTGAGATTTGTTATTGAGTATTGTTGGAAACATTTTGAGATGGTTGATACATTCTTGGACTAGGGTTTGTGATAAAGGGTTGTTCCTTGAGGTGATTGATTGAGTAGAGTTGATTGAGCCTAGTCAAGTGATTGTGTGAAGTGGTTGTTCAAGTTCCATGAAACAAACTTTCTATGAGATTGATTTGAGTTGAGATTGGGATTTGAGTATAGAACATATTGAGTCTCTAACAATTTTATTTATGCTTCTATGAGATTTATTTGAGTTGAGATTGGTATTTGAGTATAAAACATATTGAGTCTCTAACAATTCTCTTTATGCTTCTATGAGATTGAGTTGAGATATTGATTGAGCATTGAGTATAGAAAATATTGAGTCTCTAACAATTCTCTTTATGATTCTATGAGATTGAGTTGAGATATTTATTGAGCATTGAGTATAGAACATATTGAGTCTCTAACAATTCTCTTTATGATTCTATGTGATTGAACAAGTTCTAAGTTCTATGTGGACTTGGTAAGTAGATTTGAGGTAAGTCTTTGAGAAGGCTTGTGGACTAACTTTGTGTAAGCTTTTTTGGAAGCTTGCAATGTAGATTTGAGCAAGTCCTAGAGAGGACTTTTTGAACAGATTTGGGCATGTTATGAGTGGAACTATTGAGCATATTTGAGTAGGTTCTGAGTGGACTTGTTGAGAATATTTGAGCAAGTTATATGTGGACCTGTTGAGCAGATTTTAGAAGGTTCTGAGTGAACCTATTGAGCAGATTTGGGAAGGTTCTGAGTGAGCCTATTGATATAGCTTTGGAGGTGACAGAGTATAGAGGACAGAGTCTCAGTGGATAGAGATCAAGTAGCCAGGACAATTGAAGATAGATCTTATGAGTGAGGAGTATTCAAGTGGAGAGAGATCCACCAGTCAGTGCAGTAGAGAGACAAAGTTTTCTAGAATATCACTAGCCAGAGAAAAAGGGGAAAGAGTTCTCCTATGGAAGAGATCCACGAAATTGATATTAGGGGATCTGCATCTCCTCTGGAAATAGATCCATAAACATTGTAATTGGGAAGTATTCCCAAAGATATTATTTGAGAAATATTTAGAAGAAATATTTTCTCTATGGAGGTAGCCCACATTGGGTGAACCACATTAAAAATGATGTCTCTCATGTGTGTGATGCTTTGTGTGATGTTTACTATTTTATTAATGTTGATGCTACTATTTGGGAAAAAAATTTATGTTATATTGTTCACCCCCCTTCTCAGTATAAGCACATGTTCTACAATAAGGTAGTTAATTGCATGGCTCATGATAGAAATGGATATGGTTTCATTAGGAGGAACTATAAGATATTTACACCTTCAAGTAATCACAACATTAAGTGTTATAAGTGCAATAATGTTGGGCATATGGCTAAGTGGTGTAGAACAGAATTACCAGAGACAAGTAGGAATAGGAATATTCAGATAAATTAGAGGGATAAGTTGAGGAAAAATGTGGAAAAAGAAAAATAATAGTGTATGCTGGGAATAGAGATACTCCCACCCAAAAATTATCCACCTCAAGGAGAGAAGGTGGGGAGGAGGCTGAGCTAAGAGTCTTATCTTTAGCCCCAAAGGATACCCGATTCTATTGATGTCAAATGGGGAGAAATTTGAGTTAGGGAGAGAGCATTCAGTCAGGGGGAGCAGTTTCCCAGGGGGAGCATAACTAAAAAAGGTAAAAAAATGGTTAAATGAAATAGGGTTTCCATCAATGAAAAAGGGGGAGATTGTTGGAAATTTGAGCAAGTTTTGTTTTCATTGATTGCAAGTGGTTGATGTTCAAGTTTCTTCATCATTAACATCATCAAATGGTTTTTCCAAAAGGTAAGGAAATGGTTAAAATAAATAGGATATAATATTTATTTTAAATATTATATGCCTAAAGAGGCCTAAAATATTGAAGACCCAAGGAAGGAAAAGTAGGTTTAAAAATAAATAATAATATTATAATATTTTAGGCAAAATGATGAGGTGAAGAAAACGAGGTCTAAGGAATTATTAAAAATAATCTATCCTTGAAAAGACCCATTGAGCAACTTGCAAAGGATTTAATTTAATTTATTTAAATTAAAATATTTTAACCTATGGTTAAAATTTTAATTTATATAAATAATGGGTGCCAAATGTTTTAAGTTTAATATTTAAATTTAAATTTGAATTTGGGCCAACGTGTAAGGGCAAATATCAAATGTATTTATAGGGAAAATAATTTTCATTCCCCCCTGACACTATGTGATTCATATGCTATGCTAATGGTAATAATTTTGGCACTGATTTGCTAAGTTAGAAGATAGATTCATGATTTTAATTTTTAAGAAGCAAACAGAGGTTCAAGGGCAAGTGACGTGGTTAGGAGGTTTCGTAGCACTATGTAGCACAGTCAGTGGACAAAGACTTGCTAAGGCGCTCACATAGCAGAGGTTAAGGTTTCAATTCCCCATGCGACTTGTTTTGTGAAGGAGGAAGTTGTTTTTGTTTTTTCATCAAATCCTACGGAGGCATAAGGGGGTGTGAATGAATAAGGGTTCACGTGTGGGCATGTAGCCCAATGGTAACCTAGCCTTGGTCTAAGGAACTTGATGGAAGTTGATCGCAGGTTCAATTTTGGGTGTAACTAAGGTGTGTGCAATATTTTTAATGTGGTCCAAGACTAAGGTAAGCACCTTTAATTTTTATTTTTAATATTTCATCGAAGGTTTAGGACACACTACATTTATAAATGCCAAGTGATATTTTTGCATAGTGGAATGCATAGGGAGTTATAAGGTTAAGTTAAAAATTATTTTATATTTTTGTTGCTTAGAAAAATAAATAAAGGTTTGGATGTTATTTTGAAAGTTTGGTGTTATAAGGGTTAATAAAATAATTTTATTTTTATATGTTGGATGTTAGTTTGAAAGGTTGGAGTTTATAAGGTGTTAGTAAAGGAACTTAATTTTTGAATATTATTTTGAAAGGTTGGAGTTTATAAGGTGTTTGTAAAGGAACTTGATTTTTGAATATTATTTGGAGAGTTTGGAGATTATAAGGTGTAATAGAGATTTGATATTTTTTATGGTGAAATAATTATTGGGAAGAATATTTGTGTGGTAATTTTTAGATAGGTTGTTACTATCTAACCTTGAAATTGATAAAGATGATGTGAGTGTGATTAATATAGGTTTTGAAGACATATCTCCATCAAAAAAAAGGTATAGGCACATCATCCTTATGAGTGAAATATTATTGGATTGAATGTTGTGAAATACAAATGTGGAGTAAAAAGGATTGTTTGACAAGCATTGTTGGAATTGTTTGAGTGAGTGTTCATGTGCATGATTTTTGGATGTTGAAAGAACATGAGTATCATTGTTATGTGAGATTGAGAACTATCTTGAACTAGGGTTTGTGAAATATCATGAGTATCATTATTATGTAAGATTAAGAACTATATTGAACTAGGATTTGTGAAAGATCATGAGTATCATTGTTATGTGAGATTGAGAACTAGCTTGAACTAGGGTTTGTGAAATAACATGAGTACCATTGTTATGTAACATTGGAATCATCTTGAGTCAAGGTTTGATTTCCATAGTGTGAGTTGTTGGAAGTATAGTGAAACACTTGGTTAGGGTTTGTAAGAAAGGTGTGTTTCATTGAGTGGATGTTTGAGTGAGGTTGATTGAGCATTATTGATTGAAAGTTGGAGTGATAGTTTAAGTTTATGAAACAAATTATACGTTATTTCTGAATTGATTTGAAAGATATTTTGAAAGTGAAAGAGTATTTTTTGAGCACAACACATTGTGAGTGTGAAAAATATTGAGTCTCTGATCATTATCTATATGTTTTTTGTGGTTAAACAAGATTATGAGTGAAACTTGTTTGTGTGATTGAAGAGGTTTTCTAAGATAGATTAAGTTGAGTTTAGTAAGCAAGTATTGCAGTTGCTTGAATAAGATTTTGTGAAAGCTTGTGAGCATATTTGAGTAAGTCCTATAGGGGAATTAAGAGTATATTTGAGGCAAGTCTTGGTGAAGACGTTTTGAGCATATTTGAGGCAAGTCTTAGTGAAGACTTGTTGAGCAGATTTGAGGTAATTCTTAGTGAAGACTTGTTGAACAGATTTGAGGTAAGTCTAGGTAAAGACTTGTTGAGTAGATTGAACAAGTTCTAGGGAGAGCTTGTTGGACATAATTGAGGTAAGTCTTGGAGAAGACATGTTGAGCAGACTAGACAAGTTCTAGAGAGGACTTGTTGGACATATTTGAGACAAGTCTTAGTGAAGACTTGAGAGCAGATTGAGCAAGTTCATGAGTGGAATTGTGGACATATTTGAGGTAAGTCTTTGAGAATACTTGAGAGCAGATTGAGCAAGTTCTTGAGAGGACTTGTGAATAGATTTGAGGTAAGTCTTTGAGAAGACTTGAGAGCAGAGTTTATTTATTAATTTTTTCAAGCTTTGTAGTAAGGCTTGAGGCAGATCTAAGTAGATTTGATTTGTGATTGATCAAGCTTTTTGTTAAGGCTTGAGGAAATATTTTAGGACATATTTTGGTGTAGATTTGTGCCATACCAAAGATATATTTGAGAATATATTTGTGTTATATCGAGGATAGTTTTTAGTGTAGATTGAGTAGAGCTAATAACAAGCTTTGGAGGTGAAATAGTAGAGGATAGTAGTCTCCAGTGGATAGAGATCCATTAGCTTAGGCAGTGAGTACATAGGTCTTCTAAGTGAGAATAGAGGTCTTCTATGGAGAGAGATCCATAAGCCAGTGTAGTGGAGGTAGTAGTTTTCTAGAATATCACTAGCCAGAGTAGAGGGGAAGGATTTCTCTAGTGGATAGAGTTCCACAAACGAGTAGAGGAGAAGAAGTTCTCCTATAGTCAGAGGTCCAAGAACTTGATTAGGTAATTGGTGTATCCTTTAGACAGGGGTCCATAAACATTATGATAGGTAAGGATTCCCAAGATATTTGTTAAGAAAATTTTAGTAAAATATTTTCTCCATGGAGTAGCCCATATTGGGTGAACCATGTTAAATTGGTGTCTCTATGGTGTGTGATGATTTTTACATTTCTTTGATTACTATTTTTGATATTGCCATTGATATATTGGATAATATTGTTTGAGAAATAAAAGTAAAACTTGGTCTTATACTATTCACCCCCCCTCTTACTATAATCTTGTGTTATTCAGTTAGATCTTAAATTAGTTATATGTTGTACTATCATTTTTTCTAGCAAAGTAGGTAGGTACAACGTAAGGAGTTTGTATGGAATAGTGGATGCATCTCCAAGTATGGTACCAGTTCAAGAATACAAATATTGTCACATGTCTAACACTAGATGGTGTAAGAACCATATCACTATGGTTTTATATTTTGATAATTATTAGAGAAACATTCCTTATTTAGGTAGAGTTAAAACTTATTCCCAACCTATAATATGTATGGTGTCTTGTTCTTGTCATGGTTCTCTTTGTTTCTTTATTACTGGTATTACAAAATTTTCTAGACTTGTGTCTAGATGTTCTATAGTTATTGTAGAAATTAATTTTCTTTTCTATCATCACTGGCTTGATATAGAGTCATGCACCAATCAGTATGTGGAAGGTTATTTCCACTAGGCATTGTGCTTGGAACAAACTATGCTCTATGGACAAGCAAATAGTTCTATTTTAGAAGTGTTTAATGTATGATAAACTCTTATCCCATGTCAATAGGTTGTTCTAGTTATAAATATATAATAGATGAAATAGAATTCTATTGACTAAATAATTTAACAATGGTATATGATGCATATGATTTAATGTAGAGATCCATTTCTTGGTGCATGTGTGGTTAATAAAAGTATTTTTATAGTAACACATATATCTTACTAATGCTAGTGTCCAACTACCTTGGATTTGTATGCTTTCTAGATTAGTATCTAACATGTGTTATAGATAGCATGTATGTATTTACAATATGTACAATAACCTATCCTAAATATGGTGAAGGGCACTAACTTGACTTTTATCAATTGGAAATGAATATTGATAAAGTTAGTGTATGAGGGATATAGTGTCTACTTATCACTAGCACCATACCCCATACTATTAAGGATGAACAATAATATCTATACTAATTGGGAGCTTAGACAATATTCTAATTAATTATCCTTTCCCTTATGATGTTTGATCACAATATGGAATTGCTACAAACATGAAATTCATTTCATATGCCTAAAATTTTAAAGGCTTATAATATAAATTGAGTATATTTTTCTTACCTATGATATAGTGTGACATAAAACTTCTCATATGTTAGGAAATTGAGAGCTTCATTAGAAAGTATCTAAAAAATTTAAGTGATTGCATGCCTATTTTGGATGAGGATACTTCTTAATGCATATGATAAACAATTGATATCTAGTTGAAACATTACAATATATTTAGAATAGTTATAGTTGGCATGAAATACATGGAATTTTTTAACTCGTAGAATACCTATTGTGGTTGTGAAGTCTAATGTAACTTTGATTTCTCACACATGAATTGTTTCAATTGCTATACAATATGATATAATTTGAATATAAACCTATGGTAGAATTTGGTGAGGCCAAAAAATCTCCTAAGATTTATTGGGTTCTCAGGTTTTGGCCATTACCAAATAATATGGATCTTTCTTATGCTGATATGAACTCTTACTATTTGATCATGTATCCTAGATAAGAGATTTATGTTATGCTAAGTGTACACTTTTCCATGTTTACCTAAAGTTGATGTTTTTCAAGGTGTTCAATACTTGGTACACATGTTGTAGGTGTTCCTCCCATGTCTTGATAAGCACAAGGATGTAATTTAGGTAGGTGAACATAAAACATCCTATGAATGAATGTATAATATAATTCATTAGGTGTATTAATGTTTTTACGACATTGATCAAGCTAAAGGGCATAACCAATCACTAATACATTTCTTTTTTCTTGAAATTTATATTTTCTATGTTTATGGTATTGATATGAACCTAATAATTTTCACATTTGAGATAAATCTAGGTAAAATATTAGGTCCAATAGGTTATCAAAAAATAGAAAATAATATTGATTCTTAAGAGTGATCTTGTTGAGTATCCATTACTTAATACATAGGCATCGAGTATTATCCTTATTTTGTTATAACACTCTTGGACTACCACATTATGATGAGTTAGATTAAATATTTTTCTAGTCACTTTACTCATATATCTAATACCAGTTCTCACCATTATCCCAAATTGAATGGTTGCATAGAGGGCTATTGATAAGAGTTGATCTTGAAATTAAGTTAATTTGATGCTTTATTAAGTCATGTAGCAAGACTCCTTTTGGATCCTTGTAAACACAAACTTATGGGTGGATCAAAGCATAATCTATTGGGATATTTTAAAGTGTTCTATAGTTGGCAAAGTGAGGATGATCTTCTTGGTGCCTTGGTTCTAGGGTTTAACCATCAATAGCATAAACTCGTGTGTATGTAAGACCAACTTATTGCTAGTTGTAACTAGATTTACCTTTCTCTAGGGTATTAATTCAAGAATATTATAGGTCATATCTCTAATTCAAATTTTCCACTATTATAGATAGGATTGGTAGGTTACAAAAAAATCAAAGAGATATTGTATTCCAAATAAGACATCATAAATATCCACTAGTTGCACATCATAGAGAACTATTTTCTATATTGATTTGATGTCGAACTCAAGGGTGCATTGGTATGAAGCCTTGATACATTTTTTGAGTTGCATCCAAGCCAAAGAATAAGTTTGAGTATGTTCCATAGTTTGGAGGCCAAGGCACTTGAATATGTCTCACATGATGATATCATTTTATTTTCAAATATTGATGGTGATGTGGAGTGGATTCCCCTTGATACAATAACATGTATGAAAGTGCATTTTCACTCTTAATATGAATTAGATATTGAGGTATTTCCTTTCCATTAATTTATTGTATTTATACATGTGGTGTCTACTTCCTTTTCTCTATCAGATGTGATTGACTAGTCATTTTTCTTTGGATGAACCATCAATATCTTCTGCTATACCCAACGCTTTAAAATATTGTGTGGATATTATGGTCATTAAATAATTATCATATTCATTTTGGTTGCATTTTTTTGATAAATTATTTTTCTTGGTATTATATAGAATAGGGGCCCCTTATGTGTGAGTGTTTTAGATGGTTGAGAATTTGGTAGTTTTTATTTGAGTGTTGAGATCTATTATAGAATTATGACTAGGTATTTTTTCTTATCTTTTGTTTCTCCTTAAATATTGATCCAAGGTGATATACCTATGTCAAAAAATTAGAAATAAAGAACTCCATATTAAACCCAATATGATGGTGTAGGATGCTAATATACTTGAGTACCAAGTATCTCTCATCTTCTTTTATGTGAAGTTAATTGTGATTATCATGGTCATAAATATACTATTGGATAGTTTGATCTCTACATTGTCATATCTATTGAAAGTGTATGTACTTGTTTTCATAGTGGTATAAGGGGTAAAACCACTCATGAACAAGTTGCATGAGTCTTTTCAAAGAAGATATGGGATTATCTAACTCTTCCATCCTACTACTACTAGATTCTCAACAACAAATAATATATTTCAATATCATCAAAGTCAAAGAACTGATTGGTAGTGTGGTATATTTCTAGCCTTAAAGTTGAGTATCCAAATAGTTTACATTGATCCAATCTAATAACACTATAATATGAATGTTTGTCTATACCTACAAAGGTCCTTAAATCTAGATTGGTGTAAGGTTAGTAGTTATAGATGGGATTCTAATTGAAGCATAAAATCCTAAAATTTCCTAAATATAGTGGTTATTTGTTCCTCCAAAGCATCTTAAATTAGATACTTAACATCTTAGGTCATATTATTAGGTTGAGATGTTGACTCTTCCATTACTTTAGTTCAATTTTAGAGGTGATATGCTTCATGGTACTATAATGTAAAAATGGATTCCATGCCTTGATTCTTACACCAAGAATGCATGTGGATGGACATCCAACTTTGGAATATATTAGAAAATGGTACATCGGGAAAATGTGTTTGCAAGGGATTATGTAATGTGATGTGTCAAGGAGTTCTCTATTTATGTCTCTATTTGGTATATTAGAAGAAACTTTGATAGTAACTTGATGCATATGCTAAGGCCTTGAATGATTTACATAAAGAATATTATACAAGACTAGGTAGTAGCATCTTATAGGTTATGGCAAGAGTAATGTTTGCATAAGCTTTAGGTATACTATTTGGTTGAAATTTACACCAATAGAATAACATAATATAATATCATAGGAAGATGTACATACAAAAATAGACTTGCAAATATAAACTTTTATATTAACCATGATATGGAATTAAATGCATTAAACAAAAAGTAGTGTTTCAAATAGTATGAATCTGTATCCTATAGAGGTATAGTAATAGTAATAAGAAATGAAATAGAAGACAAGGGAGGTCCCATGTTTTTAGTTTTTTTATTGTGAAGAAGAATAAGACATAAGATACTTTAATATGAATAGTGTATGCTATTATAAATAATATAGAAGATGAAATTATTATATCTAGGGCATTTTGGAGATATTAAACAATAACCAAAAATCTATTACTTGTGCCCTTGAAATTCAAATGTTAATTCATGAAGTTTTAGGTGGATGAACTAGTCCAAAATGAATGTGGTGATATTTTGATGGTGAAATATGGCTTGGTTATTGGCCATTTGTCATACTCATTTATGAGCCAATGAATTTTGTTATTTTTGTATGGGAACCAATGGTTTGGTATTAATGTATTCAGGGCACCAATGTGACATTGTGCTTACATAGTTTTGGTTCCAAAGAAGGAGATTTTGCATGCCAGATTAGTCTTGATTCTAAAGTAGTAGTTAGTGTCTATCTATTTCATAAGTAGTACATATAGGTGTTAAGAACGAATCTCTAAAGTGGATTTTTTTTTATGATGTGAGGAATATTAATCAACTCTTGCTTTTCTTATTGGAGGTATTAAATTATTTGATACCTTGTAATAATGTTGTAAGAACCTTGTAAATAATTTAGATTAGGATGTGTTTAATATTTGAGTTTAGTGTATGTGTCATGTTAGTAAGTGTGATTTATGTGAGTTAAGTACCATGTTTAGAAGTGATAATTTATGAGCAATCATGAGATACTTTATATTTATGTAAATATATGAGATTTATTATTATGTAAGAGAGAAATATGAAGAGTTAGATCTCTCATGAGTATGAGGAGATGAAAATTTTATGTAAGTGTAAAGGTCAAGAGTCATGCATATGAAGAGTCTCATGTATGTATATATTGAATACAAAGCCTTGTAATATGTATTCTAACAAAGCATTGCATTTATGCATTGCTTATAGTAGATTTTTAAATCAATATTTTAGTTTATATGTTCTTCATTTTTTAGGAATGATTTATGTTTATTATTTAGATGTTGTTTGATCCTGGAGAATGTTAATCCTGTAAGCATAGTAGTGATTTGTTAATATTTATCAAGTCATTGTATTTCTTATTACTTTTCCCTTTATCTTCAACTTGTGGTTGGCTTCCCTTTTTTTATGATAAATTATTGTGTATCCACTTGATTCTTATGACACACCAACATATTCCATTATTATTTTCTTATTATTTTTTCTACTTTTTATCCATGTACACCATATTCATCAAAAAACACATAATGAATTGTCTAGATTTAGAGTAAAATTGTAAAGGGTAAATTACTTTTTAATTTCCTTGAGGTTATAGGCCATATTATATGACCCTTATAGAGGATGTTTTTTAGTTAATATATGGTTATCCAACCATACTCTAGTTACCAAATAATGGTGTACAACTCTACCCCTCGTAGGATTTAAACCTTGGACCTCTAGTCAATGTTCCAAAGTTTCCACCATTATGATAACATCTATATGTATTGCTTTATTTATAATAACCAACATAAATGTATGCTTGATTCTTTAGATCTAAATTATTTTATTTTCATGTATTTAACATAAACATAAGTCAAACAATCAAAAACTTTCAAATGATTTACCAAAGGCTTATTTCCATACCATGCCTCATGAGGAATCATAGTTTTTATTGAAATTATGGGACTTATATTATGATGTACACTATTATTGGAACTACTTTAGCCAACAAATTATTACTCAAACCTTTTGCTAGTATAATGCTTCTTCCCATATCCATGATTATCCTTATTTATGCTACTCCATTTATAAATTTTTTTGAATTTATTGGAATAATAATCACCACCATGATAAGTAATTAATATTTTGATCATATGCTTTCATTAACTACCATGGATTTCAATCTCTTGAATACTTCAAAGCCATCACTCTTATTCTTCAATAAATACTCCTATGTTTTTGTCATATGATCATCAATGAAAGAAATAAAATAGAATTATTTTCTAATTATTGGTATGTGCATAAGACCACAACTAACTAAATAAATAAACTATAATGGATATGATGCTCTTACTTTCGAAAAACCCTATCTATGATATTTTCCATTGTATGATATTCAATCACTTAATTTTTTTTTTTCGATGTAAGGAAGTCAATGGACCACTCCTCTAATATTTAACAAATACTAACTTTGAAATTCAAGTGTTAAATGATACAAATTGCTCTCTTATCCTCCAAGCTTCAAAGGAAACATTATGTCTTATGTGATAAGTACAACCATTTTTTTTTGCTTTGTCATATAGGATTCACTCCTTATTTTCAAACACTAATTTATAGATTTTCTATAAAAAATTTCCCTACCCTAAACAAATTGTGCTCCAAGCCTAATGTGAAGTAAGTATTTTAAATATTTGTATTCCCATATTTTGTGTCAATTTTTAAGGTTCCTCTTTCTTCAATATCTAATTAGTTTTGGTCTCTAAATTTCACCTTGTTATTATATGATTAATCCAACTCCATGAACAACTTCTTATTATCAGACATATGATTTAAAATAACCAAAATCTAAGAAATAAGACTCAGTTGAAACTTCTTGCATACTTCTTGATAAAAACATATTTTTTATCTCCCAACTTATTCAAGTAAAAAAATGGTCTTTCCAATTCATTTGTTACTTGTCTTTATTTTACATTCTCTAAAATGGTGGCCACATCTTTCACAATAGTGATAACTATTTCTCTTATCCACAAGTCTTCCTCTACTTGTTACACTATATCCTCCTCTTCTACCAAGGCCTCTTCTCCTTATAGAATGTTGATTTTACTACTCTTCTCTTTGATATTGGAAGTTAGAGCTTAAGTTAGTACCATTATTTTTTGACACTCTATCCTTGGAAGAAAATACTTTCTCCAAGTTTTCTTCACTATTTTTAATTACTTCTTCATGGGACATAAGTTATCCCACCAATTCATCAAAATCTAACATCAAGTATTTATGTTCTTCAATAATAATTTATAATTGTTCCACTTTGCTATCAAGTTTATCAACCCCATTTTGATCATATTTACCTGTGTTTCTTCACCATAGATATCCATTTTATGCACAATATCATGCCACCTTACACAATAACCTCTTATATTTTTTGGTCCTTCATTATTAAATTTTTATATTCTTTCTTCAATATCTATAACTTCACTAATTTTACTTCAATAAATCCTCAATAGGCTATATTCAAGGTGTCACAATCTCCTTTAGAAGTATTGACACCTACAATTCTTGAAAAATGCTTGTATCAAGAGCTATTTGTATGTGATACAATTCCAAGGTATTTTTCTTTTTTCTCTCTCTCTCTCTCTGTATATATATAAATATTATCAAAATGTCTATCATATCTATATATATATATATGATAGCCATTTTGATAATATTTACCTATCCAAATCTAACTCCTTCAAATCTTTATATTCTTCAATAATAATTTACAATTATTCCACTTTGATATCAATGTTCTCAACACCATTTTGATAATATTTACCTATGTTTCTTCACCATAGATATCCATTTTATACACAATGTCATGCAACCTTACACAATAACCTCCTATATTTTTGTGGTCCTTCATTCTTAAATTTTTATATTCTCTCTTCAATATCTATAATTTCACTAATTTTACTTCAATAAATCCTTGATAGGCTATATTCAAGGTGTCACAATCTCCTTTAGCATTCTTGACACCTAAAATTCTTTAAAAAATATTGTATCAAGAGCTATTTGTATGTGATACAATTCAAAGTCAGTTTTCTTTTTGCTCTCTCTCTCTCTCACCTTGTATATATATATATATATATATATATATATATATATATATATATGATAACCATTTTGATAATATTTACCTATCAAAATCTAACTCCTTAAAATATTTATGTTCTTCAATAATAATTTACAATTATTCCACTTTGTTATCAATGTTCTCAACACCATTTTGATAATATTTACCTATGTTTATTCATCATAGATATCCATTTTATGCACAATGTCATGCCACCTTACACAATAACCTCCTATATTGTTATGGTCCTTCATTCTTAAATTTTTATATTCCCTTTTCAATGTCTATAAATTCATTAATTTACTTCAATAAATCCTTGATACGCTATATTCAAGGTGTCACAATCTCCTTTAGTAGTCTTGACACCTAAAATTCTTGAAAAAATCTTGTATCAAGAGCTATTTGTATGTGATACAATTCCAAGGCATTTTACTTTTTGCTCTCTCTCTCTCTCTCTATCTCTCTCTCTCTCACTGTATATGTATATATATATATAGAGAGAGAGAGAGAGATATCCATGATAACTACAACAAAAAATTATATGATATTTTCCTCAATAAATAGAATTATGAATTATACTGTTAAAGAAAACCAGATCCCGAAGTTTTCCATTTGTCCAATATCCAATATGTAAGCTATAATACCCTTATGTGAGATGTTGTCATACTATATCATAGATAATTAACATAGCATAAAAATAATAAAATGAACCAAAAAACAAGTTGCACAAAATACCTCTTTAAAAAACTTAATCAATCATCAAAATTATACATAGTATTTCAATACAATGCACTATACTTATATACACAATAGGATATATGTATCCATAGAATACTCTTGGTTCTACACATTCTATCCAAATATGGGTGAATTTATTTTCCTTTTTTATTTTTAACTTGAAATTCCAATTATTTCTTGATCTAATGTTTGTCCTATTCTTGTCCCATTCTAATTTTTGTCTCATTCAGTATTATTATTTTCAACATACCTCAAAGGAGAAAATTTTGGCTAAATACACTTTCTATATAGAGAAATATATGAAGAGGACAAAGGATTCAAAACTATAAAATTAAAAAAAAAAAATAGCTGAGTAAATAAGATTGTATTTTCCATATAAATACAATCTACAATAATCCATAAATAGAATTTCTAAATCAACGCATGAAATATAATAAAAAGTATAACTTACCTTTTGATAAAGTATAAAATGTATAATAAAAAGAAATATATATTTTGAGTACCTATGCGTGTGATATTAATAACTTGCCTTTTGACAAGGTGAAATATTTTAATGAGCTTTTAGATGAATTTGATGTTTTCCTATTTCACTATATATTTGGGAATGTAAAGGTAGGGAAACACATGCCATAATTAGATTTTGAGCAATTTAACAATTAGTTTGAAACCAAAAGATATATTGGAATATGTGATTGCTAATATTCCCTTGAGGCCATGACCATATTTTATTGTATTGTACATATAAGCCCATTGGCCCCTTGTAAACCTTGAAAATTATATTTTTAATATTTTATTATTTTATCCTTGAAGTCAATTACTTAATTTTGACCCAAATGTAACTTGTACTTAGGTATAAATACCCCATCATAGAGTGTAATTATATTCTTTTCTAGTGAAATTATTTTGTGTCCATGGACACTCCCACATATTATGTGCATTTCTTTATGTTTATTTAATTTTAAAACAATGTTGAAAAATGTGTTTATTTCATTCATTTTTGAAAATTGTTATGAAATCTACCTTAGTATTAAAGCAAGTGGGAATCTCTATTACTTGATTGTTTGCTATCAAAAAAATTATTTTGATAGCCTCTCTCAATAGTAACTATGTCTAGAGAAATCAAGAATATATTTTGTCTTTAAGGTAGGACTAGAAGAAGGGTTTCTAAATAAAACGCTATGTAGACTTGGATCATAAAAAACCCACTAGAATAAATAGATTTATTCCATGATAAATACTCATCAAAAGGTTCTTTTGTTCCTCCCATGGATATTAAATGCTTTGTTGAATTATTTATTTTACACCAGATAGATGCCCTAGTTTTAGGATTGACATGTTTGAGGTTTTTCAAAAACCTCATTTGTCTTTTATGGATGTTTTCAAAAAATCCATTTCCTTTTTTCTTTTAGAATTTTATATCCAATAGTGGTAGAAATTTGAGGACAAACCACTTCATCACCAAAAAGAAAGAAAAGAATACTGAACATTTTTTGACAGATCCTTGGTTCTAGAGAAGTTAATGGTAGGCTTCCATGCATGAAAAAGACCTTTGATTTGCCTAAAAAAGTTCCTAAAAAGGTAAATAATTTTTTTATTACATAGACATGAGAGGATGTTTTGATTGGTTGTGTTTCACAAAAATGACCTATATGGAAAACCATGATAGATACAAATGAATTGTTAGCATTTTTTGGATTCTTTGCAAAAATTTAAGGGGTCCCCATTTAACACATTTCCTAGAAGCCTTTAGGTACTATTTATTATATATTAAAATTATTTTTCCTTCCTCTCCAAAATTTAAAAAATTGAAATTCAAATTAGGGAATATTCTAGCAAACATTTAGTAACATAAAAGGATATGATAAAAATAGCATGTATGTGTGCATACATTAGGTTGATGCACATTGGTATCATGTGCTCATATTCCTTACAAGGGATGTGAAAAGTGGTGTATAAAAGTTAAGAACATCATGAATATGATTGAAGATATCTACACGTTGATGGTTAGTATAGACTTGTTTAAGGCTTTGGGTCTTAGAGGAGGTGAAAGGTTTAAACCTTCTCCCATGCCATAATTTTTTGAAATAGATGATGGAATTAACAAAAATAAATATGGCATGGCAAAATTGGTTGACATGGAATTACATAGTGACATGAATTTGTTGAAAGTGTAATATGGTTCATGGACAAGGCTAGCATTGTATGACATAATCTTGGGAATGCCCAAGGGCTTTCATTATATGATGTATTAAAATTATTGTAATATTTTGTTATGTAATCCCTATGGGCCGTGGTAACCTTATTATGGTTGAAATAATATTATAAAATTGTAATTAATATTAAATAATTTCTTATTATATTGACTTAAGGTTAATTTCATTTATGCTCTTATGATTTTAGTATTCGTATAAATACCCTCATGACTCCATTTTATCATTATAGTGTTGTGATCCTTATCTATGGATAATAAAATTATTTTTTATAGTTTCTATGGATGCCCACTATATATATTTATCTCTTTTGTTCCTTTTACACTTTCTATATAATATTTAAATGAATGGATTGCTTCTATTTGTTTCTACAAAATATTATAAATTTTAATATGGTATCAGAGTAGGTATGGGGAAACATCACTTGGTCATGGAATAAATTTACTTGGAGCCTTTGATTAATATTCAAAAATTCATGATAAAGTATTCCTTAAATTTTTATAAGTGTATATGAATGAATAAACAAATAGAAGATTCTTTTATGTGCCATACTACTCATTTTTTCAAAAACCATTGAAAGACCTATCTACATCATTCTTTTGAGGTAACCCTAATTTTCAACTTGTAATTACAATTTAATTTTTCTATAAAAGAAAGAAGACTTTGGTTTCTTTTTGTTTTAATAAAAAATATTTTGAATTAGAATTATGCATCAATCCACATGTACTCACTTTCATGTGAATGGCTTTATTGCATGCATTTAGAAGCTTGGTGTGAATCCTCTCTCACAAGGTAGAGAAATAAAGTGTGGACAATATTTTAGATTTTCTTTTATGGATAGAAAATGTAGAGATAGAGCATATATAGTAGGGAGGTCATGGTTTTAACCCTTATTCATTGTATTTTTAGTATTAAATGAAGAAAAACTATTAATATGTATCATTTCATAGGGGATAAGGATCTAATGCCTTTGAATGACTTACCCAATAAACTTCAAGTCATGGGAATGTTATGTTATAAAGGAGGATTTTCCTATTGTTAAGGGTCCCTTTCCTAAAGTATTTGAGACTTATAGGACCTTGGTTTATGTTTAGACAAGGCATGCTCTTTTTGGATTAATGTTTCTTTTTGAAGGCATGAATATCATATTGCTTGGTTGACTAATTATGGCTCATGTTCATGGAAGGAGCATTGGTTAGAGAAATGCTCTTCATAGGAAGTAAACCAAGGTTCATGTCCCACTCTTGGATTTTTAAAGAAACTTGAATGAGATGCCTCCTTCATCAATTTGATGTCTAATATTGCACTTTCACTTGCCATATAAATCAATAATTTTTATTTTCATATTGATCCAACCAATCAAAATCAACCAAGCATCAAAATTGCATAGGTCCAAATTCATTGAAGTGGTGAATTCTAAGTAGAATACACCAAATAATTATGGAGTTCCAAGTGGAAATAGAAAATTGGATATCATTGTTTTAAAGTTTAGAATTTTAATTTTTTCTGTTTAGGGGTTCATTAGGGTAAAACTTTTGGAAACCATAACTTATGCATACAAAATCATTTTCAGCCCATTTTATTTTCAAATCACATGATATTTTGAGATCTACACACTAGAGGCATCAGTTAAAGGACCTACTATAGTTTTAGGATCAAATTATGTAAGATGTATCATCAAGCCCTTGTTACTTACCTTAATGGGTGAAACAATAGTATTTGGTGAACTCAAATTATTGTCTTCTTACATAGTAATATCTTGTGGTACATATTTCAGGAAGATAAAGCAACAACCCTTGATGAATAAAATCACCACAAAATGGAAGAAGAAGCTCTTGACCTATTTTCCTTGATAATTGAACCCAAGTTGAATTCTACATCAAAGAGAAAAGTAAACCTATTAAGGTATAGTCAAAATTTTATGAGTTATTTAAAAAAAAATTACTACTAAAGTAAGTCAATTGTAATTAGAGATTTATTTCCTCAAATTGGTTGATTTTGCTAACATTAAATACTATATTACAATGTGTAAAGCAATAAGAATAGATATTGCATATTTTGGAGGCAAAAATAAAGATGATGTAGAATGCATGAAGATTATCCTTTCTAATCTCTCTCTTCTTTTAAAATGTTGAACCTCAAGGTTTATCTGATTCTTATGTTCTTGGAATTTCAAAAACCCTTACTCATGATAAGTGTTTTTATCTCCTAGTAAAATTTTAGGTGACACTTCACAAATACATGGTGATGCAAGGGAATTAAAATCTAAGGCTAAGACCTAAGGGCCCAAGGGTTAGAATAAACCTTAAAAAAAAATGAAAACCATTTAAGGATACTGTAAGAGAGAAGCACATCCAAAAAATAATTACTTGCTAAAATTATTGTATGTTGAAGATGTATTTTTGAATATGGGTGGACATATTTTAGATGATGAGCGGGATTTTGATGTATCTATCATAACTGCAAAGGACAATCAAAATATCCTATATGAGGGTAATATATTATTTTCACTAATGTATTCTTTCCTTGGCACCCCATTCAAAGTGTAATCTATTTCATGGCCAAGGTTGACACTATATGATGTAATATTGGGTATGTCTAAGGGATTTTATTACATAATATATTGAATATATTATAATATTATAGACACCTAAAACATGTCATGTGTAGGGGACTACTCATATGGGCATCCTAACAGACCATATGAATGATCTTGGACCATTCCAAGACAAAGCAGTGGTTTTAACCACTCAATTTAGGTAGCTTTGGCCTACTCAACCTTAGCCACGGATGACACCCACGACTAGGATTCTAGCTACACCTCAGAGCCACGGCTAGCCTTGAAACTATTTTGAATTCTTGAGCCAAGCCAAATTTAGTTACAATGGCCATGGCAATGGATTTCAAGTGGTTTCAAGCGAGGAAGCATCTAGAATATTCCTCCCAACTATTCCAACCTCTTGGTTCTTGATCTTGGCTTCTCCATGAAGCTAATATTAGGAATTGAGAGTGCTATAAGACCCCCTTCCAAATTGGGAAAAAGTTTAGAGAAAGTTTCAATTTGAATGCAATGAAGCCCTACCAGATTGGAGAGCCATTTGCAACCCTTGAGGAGTGCCTATATGCTACCAATTTGGAAATCATGACTGCATGTGAAGCTATGGAGGTTTCAAGAGCTTGAGGAGATCATTCATCCACAATTGAACCACTTCCACTACAAATTCGAAGAATCTACATCACCAATTAGTTCCAAAACATAGAGGCGACCCTTGATCATCAATTCCTTGGAGGAATTTGAGATTCAAGCCCTAGTTACAAGAGAAAGAGTACTTTCACCTCAGCCATAGCTATCAATCATGGCTAATAGAGCCAATTGCACTTTAGACCCATGGTGAGGGTTTGACATTCAATTTCCCTAGTTTTAGCCATAGGATTTTCATTCTAAACATGCAATTAGGTAGATCTAACATAGATTAGCTTTCATTTATGCTTTTGTATGGTTAATTCTAGAAATTAGAGGTAGCTTTACTCTATTTTCTCTTATTTTGTCAATTTGCACTAGTTTCATTAGATTTGATTCATTTCAAGTTTTAATGGTAAATTATGCATCATAATAGCTAGATTTACTACTTTCTTAGCATTCTTTATAATAATTTAGAGGTTTTGTAATCATATTTACAAGTTTCCATGCTTTCTTGCTATATTTGTACTAATTCATGCAAATTCCTATCAAGAGCCTCATCATGAGAGGCCTCCTTTGCTTCTAATTCTTCTATGTTGTTTCTTGAATGTAGATTTATAGGATCTGAGCATATTCAAAGCATTCTTGGTAATATATTCCTCCGATCAAGTGAGAAGAAGGCTTCCTTGAGCCTTGAGCAGTTCGTGTCTACAATAAGAGCCTGTATATTGCACCATCCCCTTTGAGGGGCTCAAAATATTGTATCAATTGTATCAAAGAATTTGGTATCCCTAAGAGGGATATATTTGTAAAGGATATTTGCAATGATAATATAAAGAAGTTGTTATTTCTTGTTCAATTCATTGTTATTCATCTTTTCATGCTTTAATGCTTGATATACTTGATGCAATAGTCTAGGTGCATGCTTTTAGAGTGGTACATATGGTGATCATGATGGAAACCCCACAAATTGCATTGTAGATTACTAATTTTTTTGTGTTTTTATGTTGCAGTCTTAGCTACGTTTAACAATCATGGTGAATAGTCTCAGTCATGCTTAACAACTATGGCTAGCAATAGAGTAGAAATATAGACCATAAGTAGTTTGTCTCTCCATCAAATGAGGATTTCTAGGTAATCCTATTCCTCTAATTTTCTTGTTTTACTATTTTTGCCTATCATTAATTAACTCATCTAGAAAAATAGTAAAGGTAAAATTTAATGAGAAATTTTATATTCTCTATCAATAGTAAAAAATGTAGATTTAGTATATTGTCAATAGTGGCTAAGTTTTTGGGCTATGTTTATCGGTAGATTTATAAAGCTAGGATAATTGTGTTTAGAGTTTGCTTGCTTGGGGCCCAATCAGAGGCTAATTATTTCATAGTAAAATGCATTCTCTGAATTTCATATAGCTAAATACATGCATCTTTCTGAATTTGAAATGTCTTTATTTTAGGCATATAGGAAAGATCATGTTTGCTTGGTGATGCATTTTCCTTTTACATGCAAGCTTAAAATGAACACACACACACCACGCAACACTTAAATGCTAGTGAGATGGAATTCACACCCATCCACTAGTAGAGTTCAATGACGATGGTAGTTATTTCCATCCATTGGCTCAAATCCCATGAACCCTATTCTTTTGGCCAATACCGACTCCAAGATCCATCCTATCCATGCAAAATAGCCTGCATTCCTCTTCGAAGGGGTGTATCACTATGCATGATGTGCTAGGTGAGGATCGGTAGGACCTGTGCTCCCTACCTGGGTGTGGATTTCATCTCCACACTTTGGGGGGTTTACGTGATCATGACTTTCATTATCGATTGTCGAGCTATGAGCATACAGGTGAAATCCATTAAACTAAACAAGTATATCATCAACAAATATGAAAACATGATGAGAGTTAGTTTATGATTTCAACACACTTGAAACACACTAAAACCAGTTTTAGGGATCACAAAGAAATTTTAAAAGAGATAATCATCCTTGTTTACTTTGTTTTCTCTAAAATCTACATAGGAGATAATTCACATTATGGTTAGTACATGGAGAGGCCAATCTCGATGCATAATCAAGGTTGAAGCTAAAGCTCCACCTAACACACAAAATAATGTATTGAACTCTCAACCATAGAATCCTCCTGAATGAAGTTTGACGAGTATTAGAGGGGATAATTCTATGCATGGGGATTCTATTCAGAACACCCCAGATAGAGGAGGTAATGCACACTCCTCGAGGGATAGATCTAAGGGTGGCTCAAGGCCCCCACCATCCTAGGATAGACAACAAGAAAATCCACCCAATCAGGGGTAGGAAGAGAGGGCCACTTCAGAGCGTAGGCCCATTCAAACTCCAAACAATAATGAACTTGATAAGTTCATGATTGACATAGCTAGACTTGGAGAAAATGGTACTCCACCAAATCAACCATGGAAAACAAGATAGCTTGATGGTCTTGATAGAGTCCTAGGGCAATTAGGGTGTAAGCCCTCGATTGCACATTCTCATTTTATGAGTTCTCATAGTGAGGGTACACGTAGGACTATCAGGGAACCATGAGAATGCTCAAAGTATTCTCATAGTATACATGCCCCATCAACCCATGCGGGCATAGATCATAGATAATAGTATAATATGAATGCCATCTATATAGACAAAGGCAAGAGTATGGTAGACAAGTCTATTGGGGCTCACACCAATAAAGTTACCTGAATAGAGTTGCTTAACTAGAGACCACATACTATCGATCTTATAGATCGATCACAAAAATTGGTGTTAGAGCAAAGGTAGTGGATCTTCCAAGATCAATTGGAAGATGTACACATAGAGTGTGAGCACCTTAAAAATGAGGATACTCAAAGATAGAGGTTGTTAAGGCAATATCTATATGAGCAACGCATGCACGAGCAATGCATCCTTGACCAAAAGGAGCATGTAGAGAGAGAGGATAGATTGGCTCACACCAATTTACCTCCTTAGAGTGAATATAGGGAGCACCCTCATAGATGAGCTACTTCATAGCCTAAATTGCACCTTGAGCACATTGGAAATCATACTCATTACATGGCCCAAAACATGTTGTAGCACCAAGCACTTGAACATCATGGGCATACTCAGTATGAGGAAGTAGTAGGAGATGAGCAAGAATAAGAATATCCTGAGATCTCCTTAGTAGAAGTGGAGGATGAGCCTAGTCCTCCACCTCGATCCAAGAAGAATCTACCTCCAAAGGCTCCTCAAGGACCTCTTAGAGAAGAGGAGATTCTATCTTCCCAGGCCTACAAAGCCTTGGCAGAAAAGGTAAGAGCCATTGAGAAACAAGGGATGACTTATCAAAAGCCAACCTTGAATAAAATACACAATGAGCCTTTATGCCCTTTAGTGCCTACTCTAGCGTATCTCGATCACTTCGAGATGCCAAAGCTAGATAAATTTCAAGGAGATGAAGATGCTCAGGAGCATGTCATGAGCTTTATGAATATGTGCTTTCAGATACAAAGTAATGATGCTCTGTTATTGAGGACCTTCATCACGACCCTTTCAGGTCCTACCCTGGAATGGTTCAACCAATTAAAAAGGCATAACATAACCAACTTTGAATAGTTGGCCAATGCATTTCTTGAATGCTTCTCCTTCGACATCAAGAAGAAGATAAACCTATCTGATCTGGCTGCTCTAATGCAATACGATGATGAGCCGATCATGGACTATGGAAATAGATGGAGAAAGTTAATGGCAAAGTTGCCATTTTCCATTCCAACCATAGAACTGACTCGAATGTTTACAAAGAGTTGTGCGAAGCACATCTCACTATTGTTGTAGCTACAACAATACCAAATATTTGAGGAGGCCTTGGCACAAGCTAAGGTAATTGAGGACATCAAGTTATAGGAGGGTAACTTGAAGCTCTAGAACAAGAAGGATTGGAATAAGAAGAACACTCAAAATCAAAATCACCAAGCCAAGCCAGCCCATGTGAATCAAGTAGTGTTGAACCTCCAAAAAGGGGATAAGGGGCAACAATAATAGAATTATCAGGCCCAACCTCCTCCTATGCAATACAACCAGTGCAATAATAAGAAATAAGGTAAGAATAAAGAGCAATGCCCTCCTCGCCAGTTCACACCATTTTCGGAGATGATGACATCAATATTCCATCAACTATGTGAGGCTAAGGCCATTAACTTACCTGAGATCAAGTTGCAAGACCCTAACCAACCCAAACCAAAAGGGTATAGGGAGGATCAGTATTGCTCATACCATAGGATGAAAGGACATGACATTGAAGGATGTTATAGTTTTAAACATGTGGTACAAAACATGATCGACAAAGGTGAGCTAATTATCGACAACCCTCAGGCTCTAGATAACCAAAATATGGGGATTTTCAAAAATCCTCTTCCAAACCATGAGCCTTCAAGGAATAATGTCGACCAAGTGAACCAAGTGCATATTGAGCCACCTACATAAGGTTTCATTGATATGGTAAATATTGTCACAAGAAAATGGAGGTATGAGTGACTAGATCCACCTCCAACTCCAATCAAGGTTCAAGCTGCACCCTCACAAAGGCCAATGCAAAACAATATGCCAGGCCCACCAACTAGACCGGTGGTGACCATCAAAAATAGGCTTGTTCAAAGCCTACAGACAACTCCAGCAAAGTTGTCAATATATGAATTGATACAATAGTCTCCTAAGCATAGGGAGATGCTCATGGACATCTTGAGGTCTATTGAAGTTCAGTCCCAAGACCTAGAAGCATTTACAAATTTTGTGGGACATGTGCAGTAGTGTAGTGAGCTGGTGATTCAATTTCATGATCATGAGATTAAAATGGTTTCTACTGCTATAGTGGACCCACCACTGCATATAATTGCATGTGTTAACCACACACCATTTAAATGGGTATTGATTGACACAAGGTCATCAATCAATATTATTACTACCAAGGCATTGGCATACTTGAAGTTGCCAAAATCGCACATCGTACCTTCGACCTTTACTTTGAGAGCATTTAATGATGCACTATGCTCAATGGTCGGTACTATAGTCTTACCTATTCAGGTTGGATTGAAGACCATCCTTGTGATGTGTCACGTACTTGAAGGTGCTATGCAATATAACATCCTCTTGGGGAGGCCTTGGATCAGAGAGATGCATTGTGTTCCCTCAATTTTACATCAATGTATTAAGTATATACATGAGGGACAAGTTCACGTGGTTCCTTCCGATGAGGAACCATTTAAATATGTGAACCAAGTAGATTTTCTTAGATATTTCATTCTCCCTTCAATGCACCTGGATATATGACCAACGTCACCCATTAAACATCTAGAAGGTAAACTAAAGGAAGTGTGTGCTGGACCTTCGACATCAACACCATGACCATATACGCATACAATAATAGCTTCTACAAAGCCTACAACATCGATGATGCTTAGAAATGACCATAAGCTTAAGGTAATATTGGGTGAGAAAGAGATAAAGGAAATGCTCAAAGTAGCCAATGCTAACGTCTCTAGTCCCATGGATGAAGGAGATGCATAGAATGAAGTCGAGGAGGCACCTCAACCTGCTTCACCTATTTCTTTAGCTGGGTCATCTGCACCACAGGTGACCATCCATTTGGTTAATCCTGGGCTAGCAGAGTATATAGTGTAGAATATGACATTCACACCTTTTATCGAGACTGCATAGGACATGGGCAGACCTCAAGCCCATCACTTTCCTGTAGGGATGGTGGTACCACTAGGGGTGCCACCCAACCAAACAAATTTCATCTATGGAGGTCTTGACCAACTTGCTAATCGCACACCCATAGATGAGGATGATGATGAACCATTCTCGATGAATGTTCATTATTTTTCCAATCTAGAGTTTACCTTGCATTATTTTGAACGTTACCATTGGCATGGTTATGGTCTAGATTTATTCGAGCAAGGGCATCAAACTCCCTATGAACCACAATATCAGTTGCCAACTGATAGGTTCAGATTGGGCTACCATATAAGAGGATAGGATGAGCTTTTAGTAGCATCTCTCGATCATCTGAACCTCAGTTTAGGGGATAATATGGATTGGAATCCTTATCACCCTAACCCTTCCTACATACAAAGGGGTAATAGGTTAGTGACCTACATCTCTATAGAACCACCTGAGATCTATCATGACAACATTATGGTAGAGGTCAATCTAGAAGACATTCCAAGAGCTAACTTGGAGATTGAAATTCATGAAGCTATCGATGACACTGGCATGCAAATCTAGAATCTAGGCCTAACAGTAGACACTGAATCAAAAGTTGCTTCTGAGGAAGTTAAAGTAGAGTCCATTTCTAAAAGTGATGGACCAGAATGTGATTCTAGGAGTGATGATGATGAGAAGTCCTCAAATAATGAAGAATATGAGGATGAAATAGAAATGGCCTACCTTGGGCCTAGACATACTGCTCAATACCTAATTCTAGTAGGTAGGAATGAGGGATTCTTCATAGATGATAGTGATTACGAATATGAGATCGAGATGGCCTATCTTGGGCCATGACATTTACATCATCTTGCATATCCATTTGACATGGAAGAATTGTATCAAACAGTATTTCTTGGCCCTCACATCTTGATCAAATCGGATAATCTAAATGAGATTTATCATAGGGTCTTCCTCAATCTACCTACATATATGTAGCTCCTTGAGCCTAATGATCCCATGTTCTAGTCTATTCATAGATTGGATCCAGAGATCCCCATACCCCTAGAGCCACATCTCGGGTATGCGAATAACATTGATAATGTAGAGTTGCACACATGTGGTCCTGGAGATCTAATCCATTCCATCAACATGATCTCCATTGATTTGACCACTCCACTCCACAACCTAGTCGATCCTTCTAAACCATTGTGTCTTAATCTAGATGCTATTGATTGGGATCATGTTGATTCACCACTAGAGCCTAAATATTTCTTCCCCAATGAAGAAATGTTACAACCATTTCACTTTGCACTAGGCTATGCACATGATGTTTATCATATTGAGGGTAATTCCGATGTGGGACCTTTAAACCCAGTTGATGACATCCACCTGATTCCTACGCCTCACCAGCTTGAGGAGGGATCACACATGTCAGTAGAGGAAACCTTTGATGTGGATATCAGTGATGATCCCACTAATCCTAAGAAGGTTAAATTTGGAGAGAGTCTATCTCTTGATGAGCGTGCCATCCTCATCCCTCTACTGAAAGAGAGACCTGATATTTTTGCTTGGACATACAAGGATATGCCGGGTCTAGATCCAAAATTGGTTACTCATAACCTTTCGCTAGACCCCTCTAAAAGGCCTGTCAAGCAGAAGCTCAAGAAAATGCATCCAACCATCGCTTTAATGGTTAAATATGAGTTGCAAAAGTTGTTGGATGTAGAGTTTATTATCTCCATCGACTATCCAGAATGGGTATCAAACATGGTACCTATAGGAAAACCTGATGGAAGGATCCGTATCTGTATGGATTTTAGAGACCTCAACAAGGCAACACCAAAGGATTCATTCTCGTTGCCCAACATAGATGCTCTCATAGATGCAACTACGGGTCATGAGATGCTCTCCCTTATGGATGATTTTTTTGGTTACAATAAAATTTAGATTAAAGTCGAAGACCAACACAAAACCACATTCACAATGCCATGGGGAACATTTTGTTATAAGGTTATGCCATTCGGCCTTAAAAATATTGGTGCCACATATCAGCGAGCCATGACATACATCTTTCATGACTACATGCACAAAATCCTCGAGGATTACATCGATGACTTATTGGCAAAGTCATTACTATGAGAAGAGCATGTTGAGGTCCTGAGAAAGGTCTTCGATCGCTTGATAGAGCATAATGTCAGGTTGAATCCCAAGAAGTGCGTATTTGGTGTAACTTCAAGAAAACTCTTGGGATTCATCATTTCTAAATGAGGGATCGAAGTTGACCTAGCAAAGGTCAAGGCCATACTTGAAATGCATCCTCCCACCAATATCAAAGAGCTAAGAAGCTTACAAGGTAAAGTAGCATCCATAAAGTGATTTATCACACAATTATCGAATAAATACCGACCCATGAATCGATTGCTACACAAGGGGGTCTCATTTAGTTGGGATGAGGACTATCAGAAGGCCTTTGCTAAAATTAAGCAATACCTAGCAATGCCACCAATACTAGCTCCACCAAGACCAGATGTGCCATTCCTACTTTATATATCGGCTACTAACTTTGCATTGGGAACCATGTTGGCCCAAAAGAATGTGCAAGACAAAGAGCAAGTGATATATTACATCAGTCGCACCTTGGTGAGTTATGAGCTAGGGTATGCATACATGGAGAAGCTATGTTTAGTAGTGGTGTTTGCAATGAAGAAGTTGCATCATTACATGCTAAGTCATACGATGTATGTGATATCCAAACAAAATCCTTTGTAGTATATGATGAGCAAGACATATCATAATACACGTACTGCAAAGTGGATCATGCTATTGATAGAATTCGATTTGGAATTCATCAGCCAAAATTCCATCAAGGGATAGGTCATAGCTGATCATCTGGTAGAGGCACCTCTTGAAGATAGTAAGCCTCTTATCATAGAGCTTCTTGATGATGTAGTCTTTGCATTATCAGAATCTCCCAAACCCGAAGAACCAGATAACAAAGCTGACATGACTTTGTTCTTCGATGGTTCAAAGTGTGAGCAAGGGGGTGGTGCAAGAATTGTCTTCTTCATGCCACAAGGTGCTCCAATGCCCTTGTCATTTAAGCTAGACTTTCCTTGTACCAATAACAATGCTGAATACGAGGCCCTAATATTGGGCCTCCAAATAACAATCACCATGAAGATTAAAAGATTAAACATCTTTGGTGACTCCCTTCTCATTGTCAATCAGGTTAAGGGACTATTTCAATGTAGGTGTCCTATCCTGAAAGCTTATAAGGATCTTGTTGACACTTATCTAGCCCAGCTAGAGTGGTACGACATCGAGGCAATCCCTCATACATCGAACATATTTGTAGACACTATGGCATATTTGGGATCTTTAATCCCTCAGAATCCATCTTCTGATTTTACTACCATTCATGTAAAGATGCTCTCGCATGCCATGATGTAGCATGAGGCTTTCGATAATAAAGAATCAGTCAACATGATTCATATAGAACCAAACCATGAGTGGTTCTATAAAGCCAAAGACTTTCTCAAGAAGGTGCCCTAGGGGTCTTTGATCTCGCAAGGTCCTATGGGGAATGGCACCACCATTCACCACAAGGTTGTATCCTAGTCTGCATTCACGCATAGCGAACCACAAGGGGAACAAGTCATCTTGTCAGTCGAGGTAGAAGCTTATCAGGATTGGATGTCACAATTACATGACTTCCTTAAGCTTGGTTTAATCCCTTAGGGATTATCGCATGCCACAAAATACACATTTAAATAGAAAGTGACAAAGTATGTCTTGCTAGGAGACATCTTGTACCATCGAAGCTATGATGGAGTTCTCCTTCATTGTCTTGAGCCCCAAGAATCAGCTTGGGCAATCTCACAGGCTCATGATGGTACATGCGATGGCCATTTTAGTGGCATGGCCATCATCAAGCGCATCCTTCGAATGGGTTATTATTGGCCCACTATGGAGAAGGATTGCACCACGTATGTCAAGAAATGCGTTAAATGTCAGCATCATGCTAATCTTACGCACTTGCCATCGCAGGCCTTACAGCCCATTCAAGTGGCTTGGCCATTTTCTCAGTGGGGTTTGGATCTAATTGGAAAGATCTCTCCCCCATCATCGGGTCAACATACATTCATTATAATGACTACTGAGTATTTTACAAAATGGGTGGAAGCAATCCCTTTAACAATGACAACTAGAGCACGTATTGTGGAGTTCATACTTCACAATATCATTAGTCATTTTGGGATACCATCCAAGATAATCTTGGATAATGGAATATCATTCAAGAATAAAACTATGAGGGCTTTGACATCCAAGTACAATATACAACACAGTTTTGTGACTCCATACTATCCACAAGAAAACAAGTAAGCTGAGGCTTCAAACAAGACAGTGGTAGCCATCTTGAAAAATATGGTACAAGAAAACCACAAATATTGGCATATATAGCTACCCCTTGCATTATGGGCTTATAGGACTAGCATACGGACACCCACTAGGGCAACCCCATTTTCACTAGTATATGGCACTGAGGCCATTATGCCCTTAGAGTTGGAGATTCCAACCCTATGCGTCACATTGAAAGAGTTCATCGATGATGACACTACACGACAAGCTCACCTTGATCAACTGATGCTTCTTGATGAACATCGTGTGAATGCCCTTGAGCATCTCCATGTTTATCAAGAATACCTAAAATGAGCTTATAACAATAAATTCCATCTGAGAGACTTTAAAGTTGGTGATCTTGTACTAAAGGAGAACCAACAAAACTCAAACCTACCACCGCACTTGCGAGATAAATTTATGGCCAATTGGTTAGGTCCATATATCATCTCGAGAAGATAGGACCTGGAACATATCGCCTAACATCGCTTGAAGGTGTTGAAGAGCCCGAACCTCTCAACATCCTTCATCTTAAGGCATTCCACACATAAATTCAAAAATTCAAAAACATGGAAAAATTCAAAATCCATAAAAATCAAAAAGCAATAAAATCTAAAAATATTGCAAAACATCAAAATTCAAAAACATTTGCATCATGCATTTCATTTTGCACATGCATTCATTTAATTGCATTGCATCTAGGCATTTTTGTTCCCCCTGATAGGTTGTGTTTGCAATCTTACAAATGACACCATATTTGTATTTCAATCATGCATCTATGCATCATCATCATCCATCACCCTTGTGAGTAATTATGTTTCTCAACACAACTCCTCCCATTGCTATGAGGAATATACTAGGGTTTTCTAGTCATTCAACCATACCTAGTGGTCTTCTCAGATTTTGTAGAAATATTGCTTTGCTTTTGAGGATGAGGTCTAGTTTTGATAGCACCTAGCATATGTCAAAATCCCATCACTAATCAAACACATTAACAATCCTAATTAGGACAAGGAAGGATGAACACTACAAAGTGGTCCTAGTCACCTTAAGCAAAAGGTTTTGTTACTTGCTCATTTTGTGATGCGCATGGTCTAGAGTGTGGATCATTGGCAAAAGGACAATTTTCCCCCTACCCAAGAAATCCCTTGCTTAAAAAAAGGAGCAAAATCCTAAAATCAAATCAAATCCCTTGCTCAAAACAAAATAAAAATAAAATACAAAATAAATAGTGATTTTCATCACTATATATGAGCAAGTATCCCAATAAATATGAATAAAAAAAGGGGTGAAGAGCTTGAATCCCTAGAATGGTCAATACTCGAAACCATAGAGTGATCCCCAATACAACAATGGGTTGAATGAATCTCGCTTGGCATTGGGGTAGGTCTAAGAAATTTACAAATGAGCTAGCTTTAGGTGGCCTATATTACCTAGTGGTCTAGTCCAACTGCATCCAAACCTAGGATCAGGATGGACATTTGGTGATCCTCATTACAGCAATGGGTTGAATGAATCTTTCCTGGCAATGAGGTAGTCTTTGAAGAACACAAGCTTATACTGAGAGGGGGGTGAACAGTATAAGACCACTTTTTACTTTTTCTTCCAAATCAATATTATGTTGTGTAAAGATAGCAAGTATCAATAGCAGTAATCAAAGCAATGCACAAAAACCATACACAATAGAGACACCACAATTTACGTGGTTCACCCAATGTGGGCTACTCCACGGAGAAAATATTTTACTAAAACTTTCTCAATCAATATCTTTGGGAATCACTCCCAATTACAATGTTTATGGATCTCTATCCAAAGGAGATGCTAATCCCCTAATCTCAAGTTTGTGGATCTCTTCCACAGGAGAACTCTTTCCCCTTCTACTTTGGCTATGTGATCTTCTAGAAGACTCTGTCTCTCTATTTCACTAACTAGTGGACCTCTCTCCACTTGAAGACTCCTCACTCAGATCTATCTTCAACTATGTTGGCTATTGGATCTCTATCCACTGAGACTCTATCCTCTGTACTCTGTCACCTCCAAAGCTCTATCAATAGGCTCACTAAGAACCTGCTCAATAGGTTCACATAGAACCTGCTTAACAAGCTCACATAGAACTTGTCCAAAACTGAATAACAAGCTCACACAGAACCTATCCAATGCTGAATAACAAGTTCACATAGAACCTGTCCAATGCTGAATAACAAGCTCACACAGAACCTATCCAAATCTGCTCCAACAAGCTCACTAAGAACTTGTCCAAATATGCTCTAGCAAGCTCACTAAGAACTTGTCCAAATATGCTCTAGCAAGCTCACCAAGAACTTGCCCAAAACTATCCACAAATTTGTCCCAACACTGTCCTCAAATCTGTCCCAAAGGCCTTCTCAAAGGCTCAATCAATCATGCTCAAGTAGCACTCAAATCTCATCCATAAATCTATCAAGGCAAAGCTCAAAGATGAACTCAACAATGAATGGCAATGTACTCTTCAATGGATGACAACAATGATCCACAATGATCTCAACTCAACTCAACTCATAGAAGCATAAAGAGAATTGTTAGAGACTCAATATGTTCTAATCTCAATCTCAACTCAACTCAACTCAACTCAACTCAAATCAAATCAATCTCAACTCAACTCAAGTCAATCTCATAGAAGCATAAAGAGAATTGTTAGAGACTCAATTATGTTCTAATCTCACTCTCAACCCAAATCACCACAAGGGACAACTCTTTCTCACAAAACCCTAATCCAAGTATGCATCAACCAACTCAAATATTTCCAACAATGCTCAACCACAAATCTTACATAACAATGATACTCATGTTCTTTTCTAACTCAATTTCTTTCACAACCAATGGGCTTCAACCACTATGCTTATAACACAAGGTTTAAACACAACTCTCAATTCAAAAAACCTTGAAGCATTCAACCAACCACTTTCGAAAAGGAAACCACAAACAATCCTTTTCCCTCCAATGATATTTCAAAAATCAACCACCATAAAAAATCAATAGGAGAATGTGCCCATACCTTTTATGAAGATGAAAAAACCTCTTTGTAAATCTGCCACAATCACAAAATTCTTTTGCCAATCTTCACAAGGGTTAGTAGATCACAAAATAATCAACATTACTCCACTTTTCAATAATCATCACCAAGGCCTTTAATTGCACAACTTCCTTATCTCTCCTAAAACCACTTGTACCATAAAATAAAATAAATCAAAACATTGCATAACCTTTTCACTCCCAAAACCACTTATACCATAAAATAAAATAAATCACAATATTGCATACCTTGTCACCTCATGAAAGAATTAATCCTCTTGAAAAATAACAAGGCAAACTTCACTTTTGGAACCCCTTTGCAAAATCAGAAATATCTCTTTACACACACCTTATTTCTCCTTCTAAATAAGTTAGTCAAATAGCCCTCAAAATAAGCTTTCCGACGATATATAATATGCCCCCTTTTCGAAATAAATTGAAACCTTTACATATATATATATATATATATATATATATATATATGCCAACCTCCATTAATTGCACATAGGTTGGCCCTCCATTAATTTAAACTTAAACTTTAAACTTTAATATCTTCATCACCGAAGGTCCTTTTTCGATGAAACAAAATTCCACCTTGGATTTTAAGAAAATCCATTTCCACATAAGCCCACCATGGTTTTAAATAAAACCTTTTATTTTTCCTACCTTGGTTTTCATAAAAACCCTATAAATAGCCATGCTTTCCAAAATATCATAAATGCTTATTTATGAAATATTTTGGCCACCAAAACAAAATGTGATCCATGTGACATCAATGATCCATGTGACATCAATGACAACATAAAATACCTCAAATTAACTCAAATTTCCAACAATCTCCCCCTTTGTCATTGATGGCAACACCTCTAAAGCAAAAACCACAATCATTGCAAAAACCATCTCTGAGAATCAAAGTTGCTCCCCCTGACTCAATAATATCTTTGGAGGCTGCTCCCCCTAACTCAATGCTCTCTTTGGAGGCTGCTCCTCCTAACTCAATACTCTCTTTGGAGGCTGCTCCCCCTAACTCAATGCTCTCCCCCTTACTCAAATCTCTCCCCCTTTGACATCAATGGCAAAAGGGACACCTATGGGGCTAAAATATATGACTCTTAAGCTTAGCCCCCCTCACCCCCTTCTCTTTTGAGGTGATTAATTTTGGGGTGGGAGTACTTTTACTCCCATATCACTTTGTTTCTTTCCTCTATCAACTTCCTTCCATGTTTTTCTGATATCCTTCTCTTGATGAATTACTTGATCTTCTTGTCTAGAACCTGTTTGGAATTGAGTCCTACACCATCTTGCAATATGCCCAAAGTTATTGCAATTAAAACACTTGATATTGTAGCCTTTGGTTGGTGCCCATGTCCTAAAATTATTCTTGAAATAATTTCCATATCCATTCCTTTCCCGAACCCTGTATTGTGAAGCTCTATTTTCATGACCATTATGACCATGACTTCTGAATTGTGTAGTTCTAAAACCAAAACCATGTTGCTCATTTCCTTTGCACTGAAAAGCTCTATGACCAATCTTGTTACATGAGAAGCAATGTCCCTGAAAACCATACCTTCTTCCCTTGAAGTTTCTTCTAGCAAAATCAAACTTCTTTGATCCATAAACCCTGCAGTGTATAGCCCTGTGTCCAAATCCATTACAAGAAAAACAATATCCTTGAAAATCCCTTTGTTCATGCCTTGGTTCCTCATACCTTTCTTGACCATTATCCTTATGATCATCTTCAACTTGTGCATTGCATTCTTGAACCTTCTTTGTAGCATCTAAAACCTCTTCCTTGCCTTTCTCTTCAAGAATTTATTTTCCCTTTGAGCTTGATTCACCTATCTCAAAACAAGAACCAAACTGAATATTTGGAGCCATAGGAACTTTGGAACTTTCCTCACAAATCTTAGATGCTTCCTTGCTTTCATATTTTAGAACTTCCTTTCCTTTTGAGTGTGATTTTTCTTGGAAGTAAGATACAACCTTAAAATAAGTTTCCACTCCTTTTTGAATCTTTTCATCTAATGTATCATGTCTTACCGTGGTTACCCTTAGTTCTTCATTCATCCTTTCTTCTATCCTTTTTGCATTTTTAAGCTCTTCTCTGAGATTACTGATTGTTTGAAGTAGTTCTTCTCTGATTTTGACATTTGTTCGAATCTTGTTTTCAAGATTCTTGTATTCTTCTTTTAGCCTTTTGATTTTTGATTTTTGTTTACTTGGCTCATCCTCTTCCTTTTCTATTACCAAAAATGAGACTTCTTCTGTTTGGAGTGAATGATCTTCTTCTACTTCTCTTATTCCATAGAAAAATCCTTCTTCATCTTCAATGTCACTAAGATCATTATAATCTTCTATAGCAAACAAACTCTCAAGATTTCTTTGACCATGCCTTTTTCCTTGATGTGTCATCTCATCTTCACTATCACTGAAACCATTGCAATATCCTGATCTATGATCTCTTTGACCACATACAAAGCACTATTCTTTTTCACCTTCTATTCCTAGAAATAGATGTTCTTCCTTTTCATCATCTGATTTGTCTCTATCACTATGATCTGAGCTATCACTTGCCTCTACAATGTAGTAAGACTTCTTTGCCTTACGAAAAAATTTCTTCTTCTCATACCTGTTTTGCTTGTATCTATTATCTTTGTCATGCTTGTGCTTTCCATATTCTTTTCTTCTATGACCCTATTTTTCATCATCACTATTTTCTTCATGTGGACACTTGTATGCATAGTGACCAAGATCACCACACTTGTAGCACCTAACTTTCCTTATATCTCTAAAATTCCTTGAGTCCTTATTTCTTTTGATGAAGTTAGCTTCCTCATCATTTTCTAAAACTCTATCTATTTAAAAATTTCCCTTTCTCTTTTTTTGAAGCCTTGAATGCAATCTCTTTTATTGGAGCTTGATGCTTACTTACCCTCATCTCATAAGTTGTGAGAGTACCTTGCAATTCTTCCATTGTTAGCTTGTTGATATCCATTGTCTCTTCTATTGTTGAAACCTTAGAATCATATTTCATGGGAAGTGATCTCAAAACCTTTTGAGTAACTTCTAATTCTTTCATCTCAAAACCTAGGCCTCTCATGGTGTTAGTAATCTCATCAACTCGAAGTAAAAACATTGCAATATCTTCAAAATCTTCCATTTTCAATTCCTCAAATATTTTTCTATGAGTTTGTAGTTTTTCCAACTTTACCTTGGAATCTCCTTCATAAGTATTCCTCAACTTGGTCCACATCTCATTAGCTGAAGTACATACCATGACCTTTGCAAAATCTATCTCATGTAGCCCACTCAAAATACAATTCATTGCTCTTGCATTGATCTCAACCAATTTCTTGGTAGTCTTATCTTCCTCGGGATCACCTTCAACCCTATACTCTTTTTCAACCATATGCCATACCTCATATCCTTGTGATATCAAGTAGTTCTTCATCCTCATGCTCCAGAAAGCATAATTGTTACCATCAAACAATGGAGCCTTATTTGAAGATAATCCATTTTGTGAAGCCATCTATGTTCTTGTAGAATCTGCCCTCAAGTTGTTAGCCTTTTCGAAGGAACCCACTCTGATACCAATTGAAGAACACAAGCTTATACTGAGAGGGGGGTGAACAGTATAAGACCACTTTTTACTTTTTCTTCCAAATCAATATTATGTTGTGTAAAGATAGCAATATCAATAGCAGTAATCAAAGCAATGCACAAAAACCATACACAATAGAGACACCACAATTTACGTGGTTCACCCAATGTGGGCTACTCCACGGAGAAAATATTTTACTAAAACTTTCTCAATCAATCTCTTTGGGAATCACTCCCAATTACAATGTTTATGGATCTCTATCCAAAGGAGATGCTAATCCCCTAATCTCAAGTTCGTGGATCTCTTCCATAGGAGAACTCTTTCCCCTTCTGCTTTGGCTATGTGATCTTCTAGAAGACTCTGTCTCTCTACTGTACTAACTGGTGGACCTCTCTCCACTTGAAGACTCCTCACTCAGATCTATCTTCAACTATGCTGGATGTTGGATCTCTATCCACTGAGACTCTATCCTCTATACTCTGTCACCTCCAAAGCTCTATCAATAGGCTCACTAAGAACCTGCTCAATAGGTTCACACAGAACCTGCTTAACAAGCTCACACAAAACTTGTCCAAAACTGAATAACAAGCTCACACAGAACCTGTCCAATGTTGAATAACAAGTTCACATAGAACCTGTCCAATGTTGAATAACAAGCTCACACAGAACCTATCCAAATCTGCTCCAACAAGCTCACTAAGAACTTGTCCAAATCTGCTCTAGCAAGCTCACCAAGAACTTGCCCAAATCTTCTCTAGCAAGCTCACCAAGAACTTGCCCAAAATTATCCACAAATTTGTCCCAACACTGTCCTCAAATTTATCCCAAAGGCCTTCTCAAAGGCTCAATCAATCATGCTCAAGTAGCACTCAAATCTCATCCATAAATCTATCAAGGCAAAGCTCAAATATGAACTCAACAATGAATGGCAATGTACTCTTCAATGGATGACAACAATGATCCACAATGATCTCAACTCAACTCAACTCATAGAAGCATAAAGAGAATTGTTAGAGACTCAATATGTTCTAATCTCAATCTCAACTCAACTCAACTCAAATCAATCTCAACTCAACTCAAGTCAATCTCATAGAAGCATAAAGAGAATTGTTAGAGACTCAATTATGTTCTAATCTCACTCTCAACCCAAATCACCACAAGGGACAACTCTTTCTCACAAAACCCTAATCCAAGTATGCATCAACCAACTCAAATATTTCCAACAATGCTCAACCACAAATCTTACATAACAATGATACTCATGTTCTTTTCTAACTCAATTTCTTTCACAACCAATGGGCTTCAACCACTATGCTTATAACACAAGATTTAAACACAACTCTCAATTCAGAAAACCTTGAAGCATTCAACCAACCACTTTCGAAAAGGAAACCACAAACAATCCTTTTCCCTCCAATGATATTTCAGAAATCAACCACCATAAACAATCAATAGGAGAATGTGCCCATACCTTTTATGAAGATGAAAAAACCTCTTTGTAAATCTGCCACAATCACAAAATTCTTTTTCCAATCTTCACAAGGGTTAGTAGATCACAAAATAATCAACATTACTCCACTTTTCAATAATCATCACCAAGGCCTTTAATTGCACAACTTCCTTATCTCTCCTAAAACCACTTGTACCATAAAATAAAATAAATCAAAACATTGCATAACCTTTTCACTCCCAAAACCACTTATACCATAAAATAAAATAAATCACAATATTGCATACCTTGTCACCTCATGAAAGAATTAATCCTCTTGAAAAAGAACAAGGCAAACTTCACTTTTGGAACCCCTTTGCAAAATCAGAAATATCTCTTTACACACACCTTATTTCTCCTTCTAAATAAGTTAGTCAAATAGCCCTCGAAATAAGCTTTCCGACGATATATAATATGCCCCATTTCCGAAATAAATTGAAACCTTTATATATATATATATATATATATATGCCAACCTCCATTAATTGCACATAGGTCGGCCCTCCATTAATTTAAACTTAAACTTTAAACTTTAATATCTTCATCACCGGAGGTCCTTTTTCGATGAAACAAAATTCCACCTTGGATTTTAATAAAATCCCTTTCCACATAAGCCCACCATGGTTTTAAATAAAACCTTTTATTTTTCCTGCCTTGGTTTTCATAAAAACCCTATAAATAGCCATGCTTTCCAAAATATCATAAATGCTTATTTATGAAATATTTTGGCCACCAAAACCAAATGTGATCCATGTGACATCAATGACAACATAAAATACCTCAAATTAACTCAAATTTCCAACAGTCTTATGTCTCATCTAATTTTTTAATAGGGATGATTATCTTGGTTCAAATAAAAGCTTATCTTAGAGAGTATAGTAACCTTGATAGCAACTAAGGTGTTTGAGTTTCATGGAAAGCCTAAACAAAAAAATCCCAAATAGCAACAAATCGTATCAATCAATCAATCATCAATTTACTTTTGGGAGATTTTGTTTACCAAAGGGTGTTCACAACATAGATTAGATACTGGATAGATATCAGAAATGATATTTAGATGGCCACTAACTATTTTGTGCATATCTTTTAACTTACAAAAGCTTATGAAGGGAAACAATACATCATCTCACATCATTCCATGTATGGATGTCTAATTGGTTAATTCTTATGATAAGATTTATCAATTACATTCATGATTTCTATACATTATGTGGTGTCATCTATTATATTGTTAACTCATATTGCATTAATTCCTTATGTTTTAAGTGATTAAAGCATACAATATTCATTTACATAAGATTACATCATGTAAATAATGCATTACATACATTGCATGAATCATGCATAACATCATAAATTAAATGCATACAAGTAAATCAAATTAAACATGCATTTAACATCTAACATTGCATCCATATGCATATATCATAAGTAGTCCATCTACATATCTAGATCACAATATCTAGTCATACATCTATCATCTAGCTAGTGCATGTCATCAATACATCACATCATATAGAATCAAATCAACATAACATATAAGCATTGCATCCATATGCATATCATAAACATAAAACAACAAAAATATACACACATAATGAGTCTCAAAAGTCATGATCATATATATATATATATATATATATATATATATATATATAGTATGTATGTATGTATGTATGTATGTATGTATGTATGTATCAAAAAAGGATATATATAGATGTGTCAAAACCTGCAGGCTACAACTGTGTAGGTCCTCGGACCTTACACTCAAAAATGATACAAATATGTGATAATATATACTACATGGGATCTGCACCCCCTACTTGTGATTCTCCTCCACCGTCTCCACCCTCCCTATGAGTCTGTCTAGAGATGATTCTCATGGATCTTTCTGACCTATGAGTCCTGTGACTAGGTTGTGATGATGACGACCCAATCTCTCATGTCCTAGTCCTCTATGATATGGTAGTGGTGGATCTATCAGGCACTACACCTCTACGTAGTCTGACCTATCCCTCTAGAAGAGCGATTTGGGCCACATCTTATGTATATTGCCTAGTGCCCTCCTAGATGGGGGCATGTAGTATCTAGATCTCTGCACCCATATCCAACCCTGGTGGTATCGGTGCAGTTAGAGCAGTAGGATAAACCTGAGAAGTCGAGGGCTCTCCCCTTGAAGACCAAATGAATTCCCACTCTATAGTCACAACATCCAATTGAGATCAAATAATATCACTTTTCCCAGTGATATTTTGTATCTCTATGTCTACAGTGGCAATTTGTGCCTAGAGAGTTATCCTCTCCTCCTCATAACCTCGCCACTGCACCTATCCCTCTACAAGTTGACATTGGACTACTCTCATATGTTCCTGTAAGTTAGCAAGGGAGGTATCCCTCTCCATGATCTACATCCTCACCATCTATAGTTGAGACTACAAGCTAGCCATTTGGGCCCTTAGTTGGGACACCTCATCATCGGGCTCCTCCTCGCCCTCCTCCTCTGCTATCGTAGCCTAGTCCCATCCACCCTCTATCCTCTAGTGAATGCATCACACCTCAAGATAAGCACCTGCTACCTTTATAACTGCTCTATACCTAGATCTTCCTAGTATAACACCACCCTACCATAACCTGGTAGTCCACTAGGCATCATGCTCTACTGTAGTGCCTACATCAGGTAGCCCTAAGTCTTGGTAGGTATCATCCTCATCTCCCAATGGGGTCACTTAAGGCTATAATAAGTGTGTCTCTACCTTTAGGTAGTGGTAGATAACTGGATCATCAAGAATATCCTAGTGGATCCCAAACTACTTGGTGATGCACAAGAAGTAGAAGAACTTAGGCATGTTGGGCTTACACTTGAGGATCCATCTATCATGTCACATCTACCTCAAGTAGCGATCTGCCTCTACCCATATTGGGTAGTCCATGTAGGGGTGCCATAGAACTTACCTTGGCCTCAGCCCTATGAGGTGATCCATGTAGTGCTACAGATCCTTGGTGCATGACCTACTCCTAAAGCCCTCAGCCTCTCTAGTCTAGCAAGCGGTATAGCACTGGTACTCCTTTGCAATGTCATTGATCTATAGAGTCTATCCCTTAGAAAAATCAATAATGATGTGCTCCCACACCCATATCTAGAGCAATAGACTATATATGACTTCCATGTGGCCCCAATGTGTGATGTGATATAGATTGTCATAGAGCTATGCAAGGAGAGAATCCCCCAAGACAAAATTAGTGGCTCTCAGGTCGTGCTGGCCCATAGATCCTCTATCCTCACCAAGAGGTTCCAATGGAATCTCGCACCAGATGTACCCAAAAATAGCACATGTATAATGATATACATTAGCATGACCTACCACCATGAGAAGACCCATGCCCTATACCAGCACTCAATAGGCACACCCCCATGCTTAATTTCATACAGTGCCTCATCGCTTTGGGTACCAAATACCCTTTGAAATATCACAACCCTTGCTATAGAAGGTAAATATGTGATGGCCTCACCATCAATAAGGATGCGGAAGATGAGGTATACATCCTCGAGAGTGACTATGATCTCTCCAGTTGGCAAGTGAAATGTATTGGTCTACGCATCCCAACGACAGGCCAAAGGAGTCATGTAGGCCTAATCAGCCCTGATGGAAGATAAATGGAGCACGTAACCGAGGCCTATGACTGCAAACCAATCCCATTCAACATCATTCATATCACATAGAATAGTGCAGAAGAGCTCGGACTCTTGCACTCTAGCAGTTAGTTAAAGGGAGATAATAACAAAAATCAAATAAAATCACAAAACATCAAAATACACTTAAAATACAAATAAGTACAAAAAAACCTCCAAAAAGGAAAAAACATTCATAAATGCATTCAAAAAATCCAAAAAAATAAAAATTGTACTTGGAAAAAATAAAAAATTACCATTAATTCAATCAAAAATCCAAAAAAAAATTTAAAAAATTAAAAAAATTCTAAAGCTGCTCAGCCGTAGCTACCACACTTGGTCGATGGCAACGATCAAATTTTTTTATGTTGGGATTTGAATTTAGTCATGATTGACAACCACAGCCCCCAATCTATCAATTGGGAGTCATGGATGCCACCCACAACTATGATAAAAACCTCTTTTGAGGTCATTTCCCATCCCATTAACCCCAAAAATCCAAAAATAAACCCTCCCTCTAACTAGCCTAGTCTAAATCCTAACTAGGGTGTGGTTCGTTGCCAACAATTTAGTGAGTTAATTTTGCCCATTAATTAATGTGGTTTATTTTTAAGTTGGTAATTCAAAAAGTGAGGTTTGAAATGCTACCTTGGTAGCACTGGCTCTACCACTGGTGGACACCTCTGGTTGATCAACCATCGATAAGGATAGTTTATGTAAAATTTGGCAACGTTCCATGTCAAAGTTTCACTTTTACCTCTTAGAGCTCTCTCTCTCTAGTTGGAAACTAAGAATACTGAAATTGAAAATGACACATTTTTCTTTTATATTTTCCTATTTTTCAGCAGTCGCAATTGGTAACCACGGGTGTAGAATTGGGTTTGTCGATCGTGGGTATTAGCTGCAGCTAAGAAATTTGGCAAAACCATCCATGGCTAACAACTGTGGCTAGCAGTCAACAATAAGTGCCCTCAAAATTTCACGACAAGAGGTTTCAAAATGCATAATTAAAAAAATTCAACGGTCTAGAACCCTCAAAAATTTCAAAAATAACAAAAAAATCACATAATTCAAAATTCAAATGTGCCTCGTATTCAGTTATTTATTCTACACACTTGGTGGTTGCAACGACTCATGATCCATGCAATACGACAAGATGAATAAATTACCATAAGGCCATTTGGGGTAAATTAATCATCGTTGACTTGAAATGACTTCACTTAAATCCCTAAGAAGGCCACAATGGTTGGACTGCTCCATAGGAATAAGGTATTCATTTTATTTCTTCTATGATATTTTTAGCAAACCATCGAGCATAAGTGATTCAACACAAGCCTAATTTAAATTGTTATCATTTTGATTCTCTAAGAAGGCCATTACGGCCATACTGCTCCATAGGATAGATATGTACAATTATTATTAATAGTTGAACTCACGATTGAAATAGGCCTTACCAAATAACAAAGTGCAAAAGTCTTAAATCGTTCAAATTATTCATCTTGGTCAAGTGACTCGTTACTTTATTCAATTTCCTACCCTCATCAACTCATCACTTGAGGGGGTAGTCATAATATAAATAATCATAATCAAATTCAACAAAAGATTACCTGATCTTATCAAAATTGCATTCGTCTTACGAATCATTGCCAACAACTATCATAAGCTTACCCTTTGTTGGGGCAAAAAGCAAATATGACAGTTAAGCTAGTAGTTATTCACCTTTCAGAATGATTGTAGCCTGACTACCCAATAACCATGGACATGTGACAGTTTTGCAAATTTAAGCCTTCTCTCAGTTGGAAGCAATTATTCTAAGATGCACATCCTTTTGTAGTACTAGGTGTCTAATGTTGATCATATTAATGATCATCATTTGACCTACAACATGGCTTTAGGTGATCTAATTTTGCTCAGTGTTGTACTTTCACATAGCGCATCCCAAAAGGGGTATCTGTAGACTCCTAAAACATGTTATGTTCAAGGGACTACTCATATAGGCATCCTAATAGACCATATAAATGATCTTGGACCATTCCAAGGTAAATCAGTGGTTTTAACCACTCAAATTAGGCAGTTTTAGCCTATTCATTCTTAGCCACGACTAAAACCCATGGCTAGGATTTTAGCTACACCTCAGAGCCGTGGCTATCCCTAAAACAATTTTTAATTCCCGAGCCAAGCCAAATTCATTTACATCCTTGGAAATGGATTTCAAGTAGTTTCAAGCGAGGAAGCATCTAGAATATTCCTCCCAACTGCTACAAACTCCTGGTTCTTGATCTTAGCTTCTCCATGAAGCCAAAATTAGGAATTGAGAGTGCTATAATACCCCCCTCCAAATTGGGAAAAATTTTGGAGAAGATTTCAATTGAATGCAATGAAGCCCTACTAGATTGGAGAGTCATTTGCAACCCTTGGGGAGTGCCTACATGCTGCCAATGTGGAAATCATGATTGCATTCTAAGATATGGAGGTTTCAAGGGCTTGAAGAGATCATTCATCCCCAATTGGACCACTTCCACTATAAATTCAAAGAATCTACATTACGAATTAGTTCTAGAACACAGAGGTGACCCTTGACCATCAATTCCATAGAGGAATTTGAGATTCAAGCACTGATTACAAGAGCAAGAGGATTTTTTCCTCAGTCACGACTATCAACCATGGCTAACAGAGCCAGTTGCGCTTTAGACCCACGATGAGGGTTTAACATTCAATTTCCCTTGTTTTAGCTATAGGATTTTTATTCTAATCATGCAATTAGGTAGATCTGACATAGATTAGATTTCATTCATGCTTTGGTACGGTTAATTGTAGGAATTAGAGGTAGCTTTATTTTATTTTCTCTTATTTTTTTAATTTGCACTGGTTTTATTAGATTTGATCCATTTCAAGTTTTAATAGAATATTATGCATCATAATAGCTATATTTATTGCTTTATTATCATTCTTTATAATAATTCAGAGGTTTTGTAATCATCTTTACAAGTTTCCATGCTTTCTTGCTATATTTGTACTAATTCATGCAAATTCCTATCAAAAGCCTCATCATGAGAGGTCTCCTTTACTTCTAATTCTTTATGTTGTTTCTTGAATGTAGATTTACAGGATCTGAGTATATTCAAAGTATTCTTGGCAATATATTCCTCTGATCAAGTGAGAAGAAGGCTTCCTTGAGCTTTAAGTAGTGTGTGTTTACATTAAGAGCTTGCATATTGCACCATTCCCTTTGAGGGGCTCAAAATATTGTATCAATTGTATCAAATAATTCAGTATCCCTAAGAGGGACGTATTTTTAAAGGATATTTGCAATGATAATATAAAGAGGTTATTCTTTCTTGTTTAATTCATTGTTATTCATATTTTCATGCTTTAATGCTTGATATACCTTATGTAGTAGTCTAGGTGCATGCTTTTAGAGTGGTATAAATATTTAGTGTAAAATCCCTATGGCCTTTAGTTAACCTTATGTTTAAAACCACCTTATAAACTTGTAATTAAACTTAAAGTCTTTCTTGTTATGTTAGCATAAGGTTAAGTTTATTTTTGTTCTTGGGATTTTTATATTAGTATAAATACCCCCCATCACTCCATTTTATTATTATTATTGTGATTCTTATCTATAGATAATATAGTGATTTTATATGGTGCGTACATGTGCCCATAATGTATTTATGTTAGGATCCTCAATCCTAACTTATGGTTTACAATGATAATAATGGAAAATGTTAGAACTTCAATAAAATGAATCACTATTTGGAAAAGGATCATTGTTTCACTGGTAAGGGGACTCCCTCCAATGTATATAAATAAATATATATATTCTTCTTCATGGATGCCTTATGATAATATCAAACCCTAATATTTATATCTACCCTAGAGCTACATGGATGAAGGGACGTGACTATTCACGTTAGTAATTAATAATATAGTATTTTTTTTGGTAGGTTAAATTAAAGTGGGTTTTTATCAAGGGACCCAAAACCTGATTACAACAAGTCAAAAGACTTCAAGCAAGGCCAAAGTACAAACAACAAGAAATTCCCAAGGATGAACCTAAGGACAAGATCCAAGATAGGAAAAAAAATTAGGAAACAGGATAGGAAGCCCTAAGTAGGAAAGCTGAAAAGCAGTGCCCAACTACAAACATGATGACCTCAACCAATGAGAAAAGGAGAAGGTAGTAAAAATAAGTTTTTAAAACACCTGCCTAGCTGCAAAACCAAAAATCGAGAAAATTCAAGGACAAGGCACTCCTGCCTAACCATAAAAAATGAAATAACCTAGGAAGCTGATATTCTCATAATGACACTGAGAGGTGGGGGTGAATCAGTGTAGCTATTTAAATTCAAATCTACAACTCTTAAAGCTGAAGCAAAGATAACTTAAAAGCAGGTAAAGCAATTATCACAAGAGAGCACACCACAACACACAATGTAACGAGGTTCACCAATTTGGCTACTCCTCAAGAATGATTGCTTGGACTACGGTCCAAATCCAGCCTTTGCAAAACACCAATTTTACAATCCGTTTACCAGCACCCACTAGAAGGAGCACCAACCCCTAATTTATCTGCACCAACAGAAAGGAGCACCAACCCCTATCCAAGCACCAACTTGGATCATAGTTTTGAAAGCTATATCAATGACATAAAAATGCCTTCACTTTTACAAGACCCTGACTGGTCTACAATTTATCAAAATACAGTAAACACTTACGGCTCTGCTTGTCGCTCTCTTACAGCACTCTTCTAACCCTCTTTTGGTAGCACTTTCACACATTCAGTGGCAACTTAATTCTTCACGTAGACCTCCTTTTATAACAGGATTTTCTCTCTATTTTTAACTTCCGTGTTTACTCATGCAGTCTATCAATAGCCACTTTTATGAGTAACTCCTTTTTAGCATAGTATTTTTGCATGCAACCTATTAATAGTTTTGTCTTCTTGTTTCGGACTGATAGTATAATGGTTGCTCGACGGTTTCACTGCGTCACGTGCCCTGTAACTGCCATTCTATCTTTAATGCACTGTTCTTATTTTAGCTTGCATGATTTCTATCTGTAACTGCCCCTGCAAGTGTCACACTAACTTCAGTTGACTCTTCTTATATTGGTTGCATGATTTTCCTCTGCAATTGCCCCTGTAACTGTCGTTCTACTTCAGTTAACTGTCCGTAATCATGCTGTTGCGACCTGTCGCAAAATTGTGACACTTCTGTCTCTTTGTACTCTTCTCGCCTTTTACCAGCGAAAACATGACATGTCATGATATCGTGACACTTTCTACCTCTTTGTCCTTTTCTTGGCTTGCACCCATGAAAACATGACATGTCACGATATCATGACACTTTTCGCCTCTTTGTCCTTTTCTCGGCTTGCACCTGCAAAAACATGACATGTCACGAAATCGTGACACTTTTGTTGCCTTGTGCTCTTCTCTGTCTTTCGCCCGTGAAAACACAACATGTCATGAAATCACGACACATTCGTTGCCTTGTGCTTTTTCTTGCCTTGACCTCGTAAAAACATAAAATGTCGCGAAATCGTGACACTTTTGCTGCCTTATGCTTTTCTTCTCATCGGGTCGTGAAAACCCGACATGTCGCGATATCGCAACATATTTTCTCCTTAACACTTCCTCTTGCAAATTGTCATGAAATCGTGACACTTTTCCTTGCAAACTCTTTCTCTCAAACATGTCGCAAAATTGTGACACATTTTCATCCGTACTGCCTCTCTTGCAAATTGTCGTGAAATCGTGACACTTTTCTTTGCGAGCTCTTTCTCTCGAACCTGTCACAAAATCATGACACTTTTTCATCTGTACAATCCTTCTTGCAAATTGTCACAAAATCATGACACTTTTCTTTGCAAGCTCTTTCTCTCGAACCTGTCGTGAAATCATGACACTTTTTTGTCCGTACAATCCTTCTTGCAAATTGTCGCGAAATCGTGACACTTTTCTTTGCAAGCTCCTTCTCCCCGAACATGTCATGAAATCATGATAGTTTTCTTTGCTTGCGCCTTCTCCCCAAACATGTCATGAAATCATGATAGTTTTCTTTGCTTGCACCTTCTTTTCAAACATGTCATGAAATCATGACAGTTTTCCTTGCGCTTTCTCTCTCTTCGAACATGTCGCAAAATCATGACAATTTTCCTTGCACTTTCTCTTTCATCCAACATGTCACAAAATCATGATAGTTTTCCTTGCACTTTCTCTCTCTTCGAACATGTCATGAAATCATGATAGTTTTCCTTGTGCTTTCTCTTTCGTCCAACATGTCATGAAATCATGACAGTTTTCCTTGCACTTTCTCTCTCTTCGAACATGTCACAAAATCGTGACAATTTTGCCAACATTTTCTCTCTCCTCCGATATGTCATGAAATCATGACAGTTTTGCCAACATTTTCTCTCTCCTCCGATATGTCACGAAATCACGACAGTTTTACCAGCATTTTCTCTCTCCTTCGATATGTCGTGAAATCGTGATAGTTTTGCCAGCATTTTCTCTCTCCTTCGATATGTTGCAAAATCATGACATTTTTGCCAGCATTTTCTCTCTCCTTCGATATGTCATGAAATCGCGATAGTTTTTCTTTTCGACCAAACATGTCATGATATCGCGATAGTTTTCTTACTTGTATTTTTCTTTGATCTTTCGAATGTTGGCCACTTCTGTCTTCTTGGATATTCACTGTACATGCTCTGACTGACCTCTGAACTCCTGTCCACTGCATCAACTGATCTATCTGTCTGTGTTGACAACAATGACAATATTGTTTCTGCACCTTGCTCAATAGAAGCAGGAAAAGAAAGTATAGGAGTGCACAATCCCATGTAGGAGATAAATTAAGAACTGGTAGGAAAATGCCAAAAAACCAATTTTTTTACAAAAAACCACCCTACACCATAGGGTGGAGCAAATAAACTATAAATAATGCAAATCCCATCCAAGAAAGGATGGGAAACAAGTAAGTATGCTAAAAAATCAATCAAACTATGATGAAACTGCATCCCTCAAAGGCCTAGAAAGTGGAACAGGAAACTGAGGATCTCCATAGGCCATAAAATCCTCATGCAATGAGGTGAGGAAACTATGAAGATGCCAGTAGAATACAAGGAAGAAACAAACGTAGAACAACTAGCCATGGGAAAGAGATAGGAAAGTTCTCAAGGAACCCAAAATTAAGGAGCCATAGGGAGAAACAGCTACAGGCATTAAGCATAGGTCTATCCCAAACCAAGAGGATGCAACCAGAAACCCTAGATAACCTTCAACACCACCAATGAATAGCTTTAGGGAAATAGATGAGGAAGTCCAATAGGAACACAACAACAAGCAACGCATAGGCCCCTGTTCAAAGCCATGAAAAATACTAAGAACCAACTAAACCCACAACAACTATCCCAAAGAGCAGAGTCATAGGAGAAAGCACATGGTCCATCAAACCAAAAAGATGATGTGTAAAACTGCTCATGAAGCCAATCTCCTACAGCCACAACAAACCACATCTGGAAAACCCTAGAAAGCCAACATCAAGTAGAAACCTATAAAAAACTTGGGAAAGAGCTAAGAAATCCAAGGAAAAAAATCCTTGAAGCAACCCAAAAATCCCATGGAAGGTCCCAGGGAAAAACCCAGAGACATACCAAAGTCCTTGGGAAGATCCCAAAGACATCCCAAAAACTAGGCACTAGAAAGATCCCCACCAAAAGGCAAGGGAAGGAATAGAAAAATAGATAAGTGACCTCCCACCCCAAGGAGATCATCTACAACACCATCCATCCAAGGAGGAAGGGTTAAGGAAGTACCAGAGAAACTGGGATAGGATCAGGGACCTAGGATAGGACCAGGGAAGGGTTGTAGGGAAGTGGAGAAGGTTTTCCTAGCTTTAATAATATAATAATTAATGAATTAATAATATCAACTATTAATGTTAGGATGGAGGATCCTAACAATTTATCTATTCTTATCTATAGATAATAAAGTGAATTATATGGTGCCTACACGTCCCACAATGTATTTATCTTTCATATTTTTTATGCTATATATATATAATTTGAGTGAATTGATTTCTTATGTTTATTTCTAGAAAATATTGTGAATTCCAGCATCATTATCATTCTAATAAGTAGTGAATATTTACTATGATACATGAGAGGTAGAACAAAAATATATATATTTTTCCTCAATAAACTTGAATTATGAATTTTCTAGTTAAATAAAATAAAATCCTCAAGTTCTCCACTTCTCCATTATCCAAGATCTAATATATAATACCCATATGTGAGATGTGGCCATACTCTAACATAGATAATTAACATGGCATATAAAGGAGAAAATGAACAAAAAGTAAAATTACACAAAATCCCTCTTTAAAATATTTCATTAGTTGTCAAAATTACAAATACTACTTCAACATAGTGCACTATACTTATATATACGATAGGATATCTCTTGGTTGACTCAAGATACTATTTTTCTTCACATTCTATCAAAATATGGGTGAGAATTATTTTTTCTTTTTTTATTTTTTACTTGAAATTCTAATTCTATCACGATCTAATTTTTGTTCTATTCTTGTCCCATTATAATTTTTGTCTCATTCAATATCATAATTTTGAAAATACCTCATTGGAGAAAAAATGGTAAAAATAGTTTCCATCTAGAAAAAGATATGAAAAGGACAAAGGATCCAAAACTATATATAAAAAAATGAGCTAGAAAAAAAAAGGTTGTATTTTGAATAAAAGGTATAAGAAATACCCAAGAAATACTATAAAAGGTATAAGAAATAAAAATATTGAGGATCCATGCATGTAACAGCAATCATTCATCTCTATAGATGGTGAAATATTTAAATGGGTTTTTAGATGACTTTGATATTTTTCTTTTCACTAGAAATTTGGAAATGTATAGATAGGGAAACACATGGTATTATTGGATTTCGGGCAATTAGTTTAAAAGCAGAGGATGTATTATAATATGTGGTGGTTAAGTTTCCCTTGAGGCCACAATTATCTTTTATTGTATTGTATATATAATCCCTTTGGGCCCTTGTAAACCTTGAAAAAGATATATCTATAATATTTTATTATTTTATCCTTAAGGTCATTACTTAACCTTGACCTAAATAAAACTTGTATTTGGGTATAAACACAAATAATTTAATTAGAAATTGGAGTATACATTATTTGATTGTGATATTATTTGGTGTCCATGGAAACCCCCTTATATTATGTGCATTTCTTTATATATATGTTTCATTTTTAAGCAATGCTAGGTAATGTGTTGATTTCATTCATTTTTAAAATTGTTACAAAATATAGCATGGTAGTAGAGTAGGTGTGAATATCTCTTACTCAATTATTTTTTATTAACAAATCCAATTATATGTCCTCCCCAAAGGGCAACAATATTTGGAGCAATCAAGAAATTTTTTGTAAGTTGATGATAGGATTAGAAGGGTTTCTTGATAAAAAAAGCCTAGGTGGACTTGGATCATGAGGCTCTATTTATGGGGAAAATGGAATATCTCATATAATTATGTAAATTAATACAAAATAAACCAAGATATATTTTTATTAATAAAGGTAAGAAAAGGGTTTTGAAAGGGTATCTTATCCTTTTACATAGAGGCTTGAAATCCCAAATACTAAACAAGAGATAAGAACATCACCAATTTAAAGAATATCAACAAAATCAAAATGCAATCCACAAACTAAGACTGAGATGCAAAACTGCCAGTATAACATATGCTTGATAATCAACAAAAATAATAGTCTAAAAATATTAAATAAAAAATAGGTGTTGAGAAAGCCACATGAATTCCAAGCTAATGATATATGAAAAGAGAAAACCAAGTAGCCATGGCTAAGTCTAAAAATAAGAGGTACTTAGTAATACTAGATTCTATCACATGTGCTATGCATCCATGACCAAAGAGTCATCACTTCCAAAGACAAATTACTTCATAATCTTACTCTTTTAGGATGTTCTTTATAATAGTCTTCACTTTGATGATTTCATCATCATTTTTATCCTTGTAGAAATATCTTTCCTCCTCTTTTTTGGAATTATCATAGTATCATACTTCCTCCCTTTTTTCTATATTTTTTCTCTTGGAAGTCCTCTTAGATTCTTCTTTACTCTACTCTTTCTCTTTCTAGGCTTCTTCCTTGAGTGGGTCTGGTTTACTTGAATCTAACAACAACCTATTGGAAGTCTCCTATGACCAAATGCCCTTGTATTTTTTATTCTTTTCCATACTTTTAGTATCTTTGCTAGCCATTTCTAGCCAAAGAGGATGGGGTGTGAATATATTTCTTTTAAGTTTACTAACTAAAAAGATTTATGTAGAAGTTTTAGATCATACTTAATCAATCCCAATATACTTACATGGATTGTCTCTTCTCATATTGATAAAATCTCATGTAGGATGATCCATCCTCATTTCTTTTTTAGATTATATTTATCCATGGTAATGATAAATAAGATATTTAAACTAAGTATAATAGTAAATTAATAGTAAAGAGTTGAAAAAAATCTCAATCCAAGCATAAATATATGGAACATTGAAGAAAATACTACACTAAGATTATCCATAAAATACCAATGCTAGGGATAATCATAACATATAAAAAAATAATTACCTAACATCTAAGGCATCAAGGACTAGATCATGTCATAATAAGCACAGTAAAATTATCATTCATATTCTAACTTTTTTGTAATGTCACCATAGTAAATTTGGAGATATCATACTGAGGATGTTCATAAAGGGTTTGATCTACCTTTAAAATTGATATTCAAATGGTAATTAATGATGTTTGGCTACAAATCCTAGTAGATCATATTTTCCTTAATGAAATTTAGTGAACCAATGATCAATAGATTTTGTTATACCTATAAGAATAAGAGAGAGAGTATGAGAAGATTACGTGATGTAGTAGCAACAAAGGTAAAGAGTTAAGAGTATTCTCAACAAGATTATAAAGATAATTTATAGATATTTGGTAATTATTTGATTAGAAAATTAGGGTGTGAAGTGAGTATTTGTAACAAATATAATGAAATAACCTTCCCTTTGAGATGATGATTTATTTTCTACCATATGGTATAATAGATTCATAATCACTAGTTTAAATGATGTACTATTTGAACTCTAGGTGTAAAAGCATGCCAAGATCATGACCATGCATTAAAAAACCTAAAAATAATTAGGTGACCAAACTCTTCACTCAAAGTAGTTGTCTTGGCACCATCAATTTTAGGACATGTGCTTTGGGAGATGTATGTCAAAACATACCTTAATCATGAATCTATTCTTATTTTAGAATTTAAATAAGTTATTAGAAAAAAAAACATCATGAAAGGTGGTGGAAAAAAATAAATGAGTGAATAAAGGGAACCAAAACCACCATTCAACATGGCTCACTATCGTCCTACCCAAGAACTAACAAAGTTAGTTCAACCATATCCCATATATAATAGGATGGAACTTTCCATCACTTGCATGGTCATCTATTAGTATTTTTTATAAATACATATTATCTCTCCCTAAGGACTATAGGCAACATTATAAAATATAGGAAATAATGAATCCTAATGGAATAGCAAGAAAAGAAAAAGAACAATATGTGATAGATAAAATATTAGAAATACAAATTCTATGCTTTAGAATAAAAATAATTTTTTTTGTGATTTTTTATTCTATTATCTATGCAAAATATATATATTTTGAAATAAACAATGGATATAACTACAAAATTGTAACCAAAAATGTGAAAATAGAGGAAAATCATACTTAATACATGTACATACCACTAAAAGTTTTGGTTAGAAGAAATTCATTTTTACCTGCCCCATGTGACACAAAATGAATTTACTTGTAAAAAAATACCAAAGCACTATGAATGCTAGTTGGATGTGAAATGAGTAAAAATAGAGTGTATTTCCAAGTTAAGAATATGTCAAAACCTATAGAAGCACTATCTCTACAAAACTTGTGAACATTTTAAAATTTTGTGGTAAAATATCTAAAAATCTAAATACTGGGTAAAATATTTTATTTTCACTTTTTATTTTTATTTTTATATACACTCTAAGCCCTCCTATGTACACTACAAATCCACAAGATATTTTATTTGATTTCAAGATAGTCAATGGTAAGTAGACACAAGTGTAGTTTCATAGAGATAGGTTTTCCTACCCTTAACGTTATTTTTTATTTTTGATTAAAATGAACAAAAATTAAGAAATAAAGGAAAATGAAGGATTACATACTTAGGCTAGCTAGGAATTATTTAGGATGGCATAAAAAGTGTTGATAGGAGTTGGAAATCATGGTTAAAATTAATGATCACAAAAAAATATAGTGATCAAGTTTGCATGCCAAAAGGGGGTGGTTTTGGGCCTAGCAAATCAAACATAGTTATGTCCTTTATTGATGATTGCAATCAAATTTGATAGTCATAGTAAAACCATAAATTTATTTTTTGTTTTTTAATAAAATGATATGACATAATAGGGTAGGGTTATATATGAAAGATATTGAGGTCAAGGCCAAGGCTAGCATGATGTTGAAGCCAACACCAATGGTGCAGTTATAATAAAAATATGGGGTGATGACTACCTTTGAAGGCATAGGTATCCCTCTTGAATGTAGAAGTGGATAATGTATATATGATTCTATAGGTTTCTTTAGATCTAATATGATCATCTTAAAGTACATAACTAAAATGACCTACATTAGACCACACTAGTCATTGTATTATGAGTTTATGCTCTTTTTGAACACAATGACCAACAATTTCTTGTGGAGGATAAATCTTAATGAGGTGATAGAGATTACTATTACCTTAGAGTATGTACATTTTATTTTTGGGCTTCTAATTCTTAGTTAGACTCTAGGCATCAAAACCATATAGGAAAATTGACTATATATAGTAAAGTGGACTACTAATTAGAAGCATCTACACCAATAGAGGACCATAATGCTAGATCAGATTCAACTAGACACCACCATCCCATTTGCACGATGTGTGAGCATCCTCCTCCGAGTGCATGAATATGATCTCATAGTTTTGATCTATCCCTTGTACTTGGCCATGCAGGATGGACACACTAGATCAAAAGGAGGTTTTCCTAGGGAAGGGTGGTTCTAACATTATTGTACCACAACCTATACCACATTTAATATAGATGGGATCATACTTTGAAACTAGTCTTCTTATTTATATATAATTCTACAAGTATTTTTCATGTATATATCCCTAATCGTTCCCCAAGATATAGCACCAAGGGATGTTTAAGCAAGATAATGGGGCTATATCATAGACACAACACATCCATAAGTGTTTGACATGGATTCCCCAAGGCCAAATCATCTAGACCACACACAATCACCTATGATAGAGTGTATTATGGTATTTATAGTAGATGGTAGGGGTGGAGTAGATGATTGTTATGTAGGATTATTAAATAGAGGTAACATAGGTGCATAGGATAGAGAGGGTTCTAGATAGTTTTGGAAACCCACACCTTGCCAAAAATATCCCACTCCTAAAGACTCAATGTAGACATTATCGATAATAGGTAGTAGATAGGGAAAATGTACCATTATAGGCATAGGATATTTTTTATTGAGGAGGGAGGCCCATGGGGTTCCTATCACATATCACCAAAGGGGCCTTATAGGGGATATTTCCATTGACTTAATTTAGAGCACTACAAGTTTAGTAGTGAGGATTGTCTAAGGGATGAGGAGGCACCAATAGAGTACACCATACAAAACATAGTAGAGGAGGATATGAAAAATGAGGAGGTAGTTGATGAGGAGGCAGTTGAGGCCAGGGAGACTACTTTAGAAAATTAAGGATAGGAGGATATTGACATGAAGGAGCTTTATGTCTATGTGGTTGATGCAGAAACTATAGAACTTCAACCTCTATCCTTTCTTGTAGATTTTCTTTTTATTTGTGATATACTATGATTATTAGGCATATAACTCTTTTTTATTTGTTTATTATTGTAGAGATTCCATAGGAGTGGTAAAATCTAATTGACCAATTACACAAAGTCACTCTAGGATAGACTATCAATTTTGATAGCCTTTTTCCATCATCACTATCATAAGATGGACCATAAGAGAGGTTAATAAATTGACATATTAGATCCTACTATTTTAGAGCTATTTTATCGTAGGCACCCAAGGAAGTCTACATAGTCTATCGACTATTTGAGAGGGAGTTGGAGATATGGCTATGGGAGGAGGTAAGGAGTGAATATTTAAATAGCAAATGATCTGTGCATAGATGGATTTAGTGCTAGTTTAGGTGGAACTAGAAATATTTTGTATGTTAATGACATAGGGCTCTCACATGCACATCCCTTGGACAATGGCTAGAATTATATTCATCATTCCTTTATGGATAGTAAGGCTTATAAAAGTAATGTTAAATTATTAATTTATAAGTTCACTCTTCTATTTTTATGATTTTAAAAGGAGTACCACTATTTAAAATTAGAGTAGATGGGACACCAAAATGACACAGTATTTGTTTGAAGATAAATTCTTATATGGTGAGAGCTATCTAATTTCTCAATTTCATGGCTTCTATCCATTTGATAAAATATTCAATGGTTGTGATGATAAATTTATGTCCATTGGAGAACACAGATATAAGTCCAATAAGATCAATACCCCAAGTGGAAAGAGGCCAATGAGACTTGATTGGATGAATAACTTAAGCAAGGGCATGAATTTCATATTTTATGAAAGTGACACTTATCATAAAATTTAACATACTTATTGGTGTTAGCTTCCATTGTTGTCTAGAAATGACCCATTCTCATGAATACAAACCCATTGCTTAGCATTAGCTATAGGTGGATAGGATTGATTATCAAGGAATCATAAATTTTTTCCATTCCAAGGATCATCAAGAGGTATTTTTAAATCAATAGCATTAGCCTCAATTATATGCACATCCATTGGGTCATACATGAAACAAATTATAGGTTCATCATGAAATTTCACCATAAAATTAGTTTTTGTAATGTTTTTATGTGGGATGAATTTACTAGCTAAATAAAATAGGGATTCAGCCTCAACATACTATCCTTTTATGAAATGCTTAATAGAAAAGAACTCAAAATAATTGATTAATTTAATAGCCACTTGAGGGTAAGGGATAAAATAGGGAAACTTGATAGCATACTCACTAGAAATTTTAAAAACCACAATTTGAGAGTCTACCAACACTTTGATGTGATTATCATTCATATGTTGGGAAATTATGAGTCCTGAAATTAAAGCCTCATATTTTGCAATAATGTTAGTGATGTCAGAAAAATTTAAGTAGAAGGCCATAGAAATAACTAGAATAGTTGGAGACTTGATAAATATAACAACTCCATACCCAAACTCATTTCTTTCTCCATCAAAGAGAAGTATCCAAGTATCAGGTAGATGCTTTCAATAGATTTTTCAAAAGAGAAAGGTGTATCAACTTTGTATTTAGCCTTTGTCTTATGATGTCTCTTAACATCCTCTATATACTCCAAGAGATATTTTTCTTACTCAGTGAGCTCATAAGGAGTAGAATCTTGAATAAGACTAGAGATAATAGAGGAAATAAATATGAAAAAATCATAATAATCATATGAAATAATCATTATGTTCTCAATGCCTCCTTTAAGGCTATTGTATTGGGTCAGGTCATGCTACCAATTGATTAGGAATTTCCTAATCTTAATAGATTTTTTACATAACAATATAAATATCATATTCTTGCATTAAGATGATTCATTTTTCATATCATGTGTAACTAAGTATGTATAGCAAGTGTCTCAAAGGATCAATTTTCATGACCACATAAGTTATAGGATACAATATAAAATGTCTTGATTTATCAAATACAAAGTAGATGGCTAGACAATCCCTTTTATGTGAGTCTATTGATTTTTTGCTAGAATAATCATTCAACTAATATAGTATATGTCATACTTCTTATTGTTATCATCTTATTGAGTAAAGAAAAATCCCATGGAATATTGAATAGCCAATGTGTACACAATAATTGGCTTAGCTAGGTTGGATAGGTAAATATTTAGGGGTCCTATGGTAGATTTCTTGAATTTTAGAAAGGCCTTGTTACAACTTTCATCCCATTTAAACACAATGTATTTCTTAATTAAGTGATTCAATGGATAGGGTTTGAAAGCTAATTTAGGAATAAATCACCTAATGCTTTTGAACTTCCCCAAGAGATATTTTATATATTTAATAGTTCTAGCATGAGGTATAACATTAATTGCTTTAATATTATCCTTATCAACATCTATGCCCTTATGGGACACCATAAATTTTTGTATCTTTCCATTAATAACACCAAATACACACTTCTTTAGATTATGTCTAACCTTATAGTGATGTAATTCTTCAAAATTAATATAAATTTCATATGGGTAGTCGAACTACTATTTTGACTTACCAAGAGGTCATGCACATAATATTATTATATCTTTCCCATAATGTCGTGAAATACCATTTTCATAGTCTAATGATAAGTAGCATTGGTTTTTTTAGCCCAAAAGGTATGACCATATAACAAAATGTATCCTAAGGTATATTAAAGTTTGTTTTAGTATGATCCTTAAGAACAATTCAAATTTTCTTATACTATGAATAGCCATCCATAAGGAACAACATTTCATAACATATGTTTCAATAAATAGTAGCATCAATTTAGGAAAAAGGAAACTTATCCTTTGCACAAGCTAGATTGATGTTTCTAACGTAATATCAAATCCAAATGACATTATTTTTTATTTTTCATAGGCATAATGTTAGACACCTAACCTAAACAATCAATAGGTCTGCATCTCACAAATTTTAGATTTTAACTTTATGTAGGTATTATATTAAAGGAGATGACCTTCCTTGCTTTTATTGGACAAGAGTGATGTCCTCATAGGTAATAACATTATGGATAATTGAATCCTCATCTAGTCCTAGCATGTCAAAGTATTCTCAAGTAAAGACATCATTGTTTTCCTTAATCAAGGTAGTAAAGGTGGATTTCTCTGTAGTAGATAGGCTAGCCAAAATTTTAACTATCTATGGTTGCTTAGGGGTGCCTATACTTATATATATGGTTGGATTAACATTCATAATATTACCTTCTTCCAAATGGTTTGGAGTAGGATTATATTGTCTAATTCAAAATTAATCTCAACTTGGTAAATATAATTTGACCACTTATACATCCCTCATTTAGGAATGGGTTGTTGAAGAAACCCTCTCTTATGATATTGTCAAGAATGTATTTCCTCTCTAGCATATAATAATTCTAGGATAGCTTCATCATTTAGAAAGGATGGGAAAAAGAAAACATTATCAAGAATTTGGATTGTTGGCTATTCTACATGCCTCTTACCCCTAAGATTGTAAAGGATTGGATCATGTGATTTGGTATTGATAAATATAGGTATATGCTTAGTAGGGTATCATCTTACTTGCTTATAAAATTTTATTAAACCCTTAATGATAGTCCTAGTTTTTAGTTCAATGGAAAATTCTACTTTGATCAAGTGTCTCACTAGACAAGAGGAAGAACGATTAATTGGATTATTAATCCACTTTTTAGACAATATATCTAATAAAATGTTTCCAAATATAGAAAAAAACTAGTAGGAACAAAAGGAAATGCTTGAGCATTCATTATTTCCTCGGAATCAAAAGAAACTAGGATTTCCACATTAATAATTAGTCTTGGTTACCAAGAAATTCCAAACAATTCAAGTGTAGTAGATGTTCTATAGGTCAAATAATCATCAAGGACTATAAAAATAGTAGGAATAGTCCCAAATAAATCTAAAAGGTCCATGTTGGCCAAGACCATCACTTTAAGTGGTAGTCTTGGTACTACTAGAAAAAATTTAGCAAAATTTGAATCCATAGTGGATTTTGGTTGTGGATAGGTTAAGACTATATAGAAATTAATTATTTTAGAAATCGAACAACCAATTGGTCTCTCTCCATATAAATTTTGAAATAGGGAAAGGAATATTTTTTGTTTCTCCTATCCTAAGAAATGGTGTTGATGTAGAGATAACAAAAATATTAGTTGTTATATGCCTATTTATCCTAGTTTTATATTGATTATATTTAATATTAATAAGTATGTAATAGGAAAACAAATTATTATTATCAATTTGATAAAAAATTATACCAAATTCATGATTATAGTCATCCTAAAAAATAATTTCCATTGAACCTACTTGGTAATTCCCCACACCCACCTAAAAAATAGTAGTTAAAGAATAATTATTAGTTTCAATGTGAAAGGCTTGATTAAAATCATTATCTATATCAATATTGTTTCCTCCCCCATGTTGTTATTATCTACACAAAATTTTGTTTGTTTTAATTTAGCAACATCCTCATGGGATTTATGTAATTTAGCCAACCATTAATAAAATAGAATAATATATTCTCTCTATTTGAGTTTCAATAATTGTGGTAGTTTATCATCTCTTGAGGAAGGAAATTAATAACATCCATATCAATTTGATAATCTTGAGATTCATAATTATCTTGAGGTTATTTCAAGTGAAATTTAGGATGTCCCTTCTATAACTTCCTTATAGAAGTCTACAAAGGCTCATGTTCATAGAACATAACCTTTTGTGTTTCATACATAAAAGGAATAAAAAATTATCATGAATTGGAGGATGATATACCCAAGGATATAAGTCTCCTTCTATGGTGAACACTTTATCATCATAGGCATACTTAACCACTTGATAAGTAGAGGAAGCTATGGCTCTCATCTTACTAGTCCAAGGTCTACCTAATAGCATGTTATAGTTGGTATGAAAATAAAACACCATAAAATTTATTCTTACTTATTTAGGCCCATATAAAATTTGAAACCAAATGCAACCCATAGGATCTTGAGGTTTACATTTGTAGACACCAAATTCTAGCTACTTGTCATCCATATGTGTCTCCCAATCACAATTGTTTGTTATATATATATATATATATATGTGTGTGTGTGTGTGTGTGTGTGTGTGTGTGTGTGTGTGTGTGTGTGTGTGTGCGTATTTACTTAATATATATAAGCATTAATATTTTATATATTATATTTATATATATTTATATAAATTAATCCTAGACCTCCACCATGTTTTAATCTCAGCCATCCATCCACCTTAATCAATGTCACTTACCCAAATTTAATCTCCACCCTTCTTCATATTTTAATCTCGACCACCCATTTTGTGTTTTCAAAACCCTAACATGTTCAAGGGTAGATTATAAAAAGTGATTCATTTTATGAATCAAAGTCTCAAATTTGAATGTGGTCATGAAACGCTAGTCCTTTTGCATCCTTATTCCTCCCTCACTACCGCCATTTGTATCACTTTTTTTTGTCGTCGCCCATCCCACACGAACCAAATCTAGTTTTGCCTCACCTCCATCAACCCCCGAATGCCCTCTAGAGTAAACAAAATACCTCTAGGTATTTTTGGAATATTTATAGTGCATCCACAACATATTTCTCATAGCATGTCTGTAGTCCTAACATCCTCAAGAATTGTTTGGGAATCCTTGCGACCACCAACAATAGAAGTAGATATTTCAAGTGACAAGGTAAAAGGTTTTATTTGCATTTATTTTACATTCTTATGTTCTATTTATAGTTTCATTCTACAACATCTAGGGTTTAGTAATTTTTACTCTTTTGAGGGCCTCAAGCAGTGGAGACCTTGCAGGTATTACTAATATTTGTTTTTGTTTGTTGTTTTTAGGTATAATAATCATATTTCTAGAAGTTGTTGAAGCTAAGGTGGCCCTTTTATGATACACAAGCCCACCCGCAACCTCATTTGGATTGAATATAAGCATAAAGACACCAGTCATGTATTGACCTAGGGTTTCGGAGAACCCTAGCATTTATAAAAATCTATATCATAGAAATATTGTAAAACCCCATATTGGGGCACATTGATTGTATTATTTTGAGATCCACCCGCATTAATAAAAGCTTATCTATCTTGTGCAATCTTGTGTTATTATTGTGTTTTTTATTACTTTATATTTTATATTGGTGTTGCTTGATTTTGGTTTACAAAATGGTGATCACGGTGGGATCCCCAAAGGGTTATCTATGTTAATTTAATTTTTCACTAACTCCTATTTATGTTTCTATTCTACAGGTTTTCAGAAATTTGATCACATGATTTTTGTAAAACTAGGGTTTTTGGAGTTGCAAAAATTGATCTGAGGTCACGTGGATGCCCTGTGGCACTCGAGGGATACCTTGAAAAATTTAGGTAACACCCTACAATATTCCAGTGGCTCTGGGGTGCATTTCATAGAGTGGGAAATAAAAACGTAGGCTTCCTGGTAAGCCGATTTTAAACCCTAACTCTTTTCTACTTTCATTTTCTTGCTTATTTTTTTTTACAGTTAAAAAAAAACATTCACTTTTTGTTCAAAGCAAATTGCATTATCATTTCATATTAGGCATTTTACATTTCTCATATAGGTTGCATATAAATTTAGAGTTGCATCTATGCATTTTTTGTATTTCAAATTTAGATTTACATTATTTTGTGGTGTGTTTTATTCAATATTTTGTAGGCTATTTTCATGTGTTATTACAAAAGCATAAAATAGTTGCATAATAGGGTTAAAAATTTCCATTTTTTTTTACTTTTCGAAACTAGAACAATATCATAATATTTAAGTATACTCCCACATTTGGTGATTCAAGGTGAAATAACTAGGTGAACCCTCCATTGTTGGAATCACTTGATGATTCAAAGTGGGACTTAAGTGGTGTACCCTAAGTTCTTTTGAGGAACTTGGTATTATTGTTTTTGGATTCTGATTTAGACCTATGAAATAGGTTGTTTTTAACATTGCATGAATACCGTAGAAAATATAAATTCTTAAAATGAATCACACACATTGCATGTTTTATAATAAATAACAGTGAGTTGGATTTCATCACCAACCATTATTTAATAATTAATGATGGTGGGATTCACCTCCATCCATCAATCTCTACCCTTAGCAACCATAGTCACCCATGAGCAAACTTTATGGATTTCATCACCAGGAAGAATCTCATTTGCCATATAGTCATAGATTTCACCCTACATAATAATTCATATTAGCACATTTACAACACACAAACCTCACAAAACAAAAAATATATAAAAAAAAAATCAAATCAAAATTTGTTGTAAAACATAGGGTTAAATTGCTTGTTTCATTTTGTGTGTTCTTTATTTACATTTTTTTATCTACACATTTCACACACTTCACCACCATCATCTAACTCATGAGCTTATGGTTTTAACCTAAATTCAATATTTTGAGTCAAACCCTTGCCAGCTAAAATACTTCATCCATGGAGTGTTCCACATATTTCCCTACCACTTCTTATGGTTAACCCTATGAATGTGATATAGACAAGTTATTCTATATTGTATGTAGTCCATCACACATTGTGTATACTTCAAATGTTAATTTATTACATAGAGCCACCAACATTCCCATACCAAAAACTAATCCATCATCTCCCATAGATCATAACATCACCCACATAGACATGGCTAAAGTGGAAGCTTTATGAATATCTTCTAACTATATTCTAGACCAAATCCACAATCCACCCAAGTATAACACTACTTCTCAATAGGCAATTGCCTACTCTCATCCTCCCAATCACTCACACCATCAATCATCAAAAACATTTGGGGACACTTAAGGTATAGCACCTTCCTCATAAAAAAACTCCAAAGCCACCTAGCACATTTGGTCACATTTCATTTTCAAAAAAAAAAAGCTCCAAAGAAATTAAAATTCCTTTGGTCACATTTCAATTTCAAAAAAAAAAAATCTCCAAAGGTACCTAATCCCTTTGGTCATATCTCAATTTCAAAAGGCTCCAAAGGACCTAATCCCTTTGGTCACATCTCAATTTTAAAAGGCTCCAAAGGTACCTAATCCCTTTGGTCACATATCAATTTAAAAAGGCTCCAAAGGACCTAATCCCTTTGGTCACATCTCAATTTCAAAAGGCTCCAAAGGAATAAAAATTCCTTTGGTCACATCTCAATTTCAAAAGGCTCCAAAGGAATCAAAATTCCTTTGGTCACATCTCAATTTCAAAAGGCTCCAAAGGTACCTAATCCCTTTGGTCACATATCAATTTCAAAAAGCTCCAAAGGTACCAAATCCCTTTGGTCACATCTTAAAGCTCCAAAGGAATCAAAATCCCTTTGGTCACATCTCAATTTCAAAAGGATCCAAAGGAACCAAAATCCTTTGGTCACATACAATTCAAAAGGCTCCAAAGGAACCAAACTCCTTTGGTCACATTTTAGTTCAAAAAAAAAGCAAAAACAAAAATTTTTGCATTGCATTTGCATAATTTTATCATTTGCATCTATACATGTTGCTTGCTACTATCCGAGTTCACAATATTCAAGGAGCACATAAGCTTACCAGGCTAGGGGGTGTAGAAGAACCCGAGCCACTAAACATCATACACTTGAAAGTGTTCCATGTTTACTGTGATGTATATATATGTATATATACATGGCTAATACACAAAAACAACATTGCATTTCACACATTACATTTTACATATTGCACTGCACAACATTACATTTCACACATTGCATTTCACACATTACATTTTACATATTGCACTGCACAACATTGCATTTCACACATTACATTTTACATATTGCACTACACAACATTGCATTTCACACATTACATTTTACATATTGCACTGCACAACATTGCATTTCACACATTACATTTTACATATTGCATTGCACAACATTGTATTTCACACATTATATTTTTTACACTACACAACATTGCATTTCACACATTACATTTTACATATTGCACTACACAACATTGCATTTCACACATTACATTTTTTTGCACTACACAACATTGCATTTCACACATTATATTTTATATATTGCATTGCACAACATTGCATTTATTTTTTCCATGGAAAACATCCAAGAAGGGATACCACTTTCAGGTAAGACCCAAAGAGGCAGGGGTGTCTCTTCTGCCAAAATCATCCAGGACTCGCCCTTGGCCTACCACCTTTGACATAATCAAGGAGAAAACCTAAAGCAACAAAAAACAAGAACACACAAACACAAACACACAATAAGATTAGAAAAAAAAAAAAAAAAATGCTCCTTGAGTGTGTCAAAAAGATAAAGCACAACCAAACACACACACACAATAAGATAAAAAAAAAACAACATGAACCACACTAAAAAACACAAGAATAACATAAAAAAACACAAACATGACAAAAATAACATAATGCTACAAAGACACAACCAACAAAAACATGAAAAACAAAAACAACCAAAACCTAAAAAATAAAAATAGAACAAAAAAACAACCAACAACAGACAAAAATAAAAAATAAAAACATAGAAAACACTCATACGCTAAAACACAACTGCATCAATAAAGGTAAATAGGATCTTACAATCAATTTTGAGAGAAGCCAAAGATGAAATTTTCTTAATGCTTGGTAATTATCTAATTTTAAAGCTTGATGAAGAAGATGAAGATTCTAAAGGTGTTTTTACATTACCTATTGATATAGAAAAGATAATGTATATGGCATTACTTTTTAATAAATTCCTTAAAGACAAGACTAGAAGACAAGAATAAATAATTAAAGAATTGAAGAACAAGCTTATTGATGTTACTATAGGTAGCAAATCCACCTCCCAAAAGAAGAAGTGATAAGAGGATTTGCCCAGTTTTGATCATTTTGACAAGTTTTGGTAAACTGTACAAGTAGGATCAAACCATACAAGTAGGAGCAAACGATACAAAATGGAGGGTAAACCATACAAAGTGCAATGAAATACAAAGAAAATACAACTTGAGTTGTAATTGCGTATTAATTTTGATAAATGATGTGTTTGGACTTAGTAAAAGGTATAATTATGTATTTCATTATGTATGCGTAGTTTTGAATAAAAAATTACCTTAGGCACCACTTTGGAATAACCTGGGCAATGTTATATAAGACCTTTTCATTTTTTATAGTCTGGTTAATGCTTGTGAGTTTTGGCTATGTTATGGTCTGAATAGTATGAAGTGTTGATGCATACCTATAATTGTTGAGTACCTTTTAGTGATTGTATGGCACTGTTGACAAGTAATGAAGAAGAATCTCAATTCATAGTTTTATCTCATGTATTGTATGATCCTGAAATGATGAAATAATATTTTGTAGTTTATCCTTATTGCATGTACTTCTTTATGGTTGTTTTTGATACTTAATGCATTGTTATAGAATAATTGGATTAAACCAGCACTGGTGTGAACCTTATGAATGATCTGGGATGATGATGATATCAAGAAATACATCTTGAAAGTTTTGTATGATTTTTGAATATTTTCATTGGAGAGAACTCTCTCAAACCTTGATGATGGAACTTGCATGTTGGTAGAAATGGAATAATTACCATTTTAGACCTTTACAAAACTTAGTTGAGAGAGATTTGCACATAAGAGTATCCAATTGGATATCTTGTTGCACTTTTTTTCATACAAATTGTACATCATACCTCTTACAAATCATACAAAAGAAACTTACCTGATTTGGCAATTTATGTGATTGAGGAAAACTTACCTGATTTTGTAGTATTGGAAAATCGAACAATTTAGTTACAAAATTGTGTATGAAAGCTTACAAAATCGAATATGAAGGATTGAATGAGTGTAAAATTGTACAATCCATATCACTATATAATTTAGGATCATACATTGGTACGATTTGGGATTCGTAAAAGCTATTTTATTGTCGCAAATTGATGGTTGTGAAGACTGTACGATTGTATGATTTGGTCCATTTATTTGGAATAGTAAATTGATGATTCTAAATCCTTTAAAACCACCTCCCCATCGATAATAATGCATATCTATGCTATAGTTACTAGTGAAGCAAATGATTTAGGAGCTATGATAGCAAATCTATGTTGTGATTTCATAAAATTAAAATCAATGATGATAGATGTAGGTTGTGTTACTAGTGATTGTCATGTAAAAGTGAATTATGATGTGACTTGTGACACTTAAGACTTAGGATTCATGATAAAGATAGAGGAAATTGTTCCAAAAATAGATGTTGCATATGACACAAAGGATTTGAACATGGTTCATGATTGTTTAGAGAAATATTATGCTATCAAAATTGATAATGACAATGACATGGATTCAAATGATGACAAAGATAGTGATGCTTAGAGTTATATTTATATTAAAAGAAAATAGTATGGTGATGAATTTATCAATTTTAATGACATACTAAAGGGTTTGGTTCAAATTTGTTAAATAAAATGGGATACAAAGACACAATTTTGGGAAAACATGGACAACAAATGAAAGAGCTAATTGTACTAGAAATAAGACCAAAATATGAAGGTCTTGGATATATAGGAGAGATAAGCAATAATGAATCAGGGACTAAATTTATGATAATAAACAATGACATAAAATTTATGGTAAGGATTGATTAGACCAGTTACAATGAAATATAAAGAGAAAATAATAAATTAGAGAATGGCAAAAGGAATCCCATAATAGGGAATAAGTTGTAATTATGGTAGATACGGACTTAAGATAGAGAGATATTGGAATATCTTTTGTTGTGAAATTTGTGGACATAATCATTTTCAAAAATCTTGTCTACATAAAGAAAATAAAAATTATAGATTGAAAATGGATTGTTGATAGATAAGTATGAATGAATGGAATAATATGAAAAAAATATTGTATGGTTTTTATAGAAGAAAAACAAGTGTGATCAAAGGTTGTTGAATAAAAAGAAGTAATGTTATTATGACCCAAGCATAGCTTGGAAGGTGACCTATAGTGACAAGCACCTATAGTGATGATTCTTCAAGAAATGATAGTCTTCTAATTATTCCAATGACTAACCTAGAGGAAATGATGATCTAGAGGTGATCCATAGGCAAAGTATTAGAGGTAGTGAACCAAATGCAAAGACCCAAAGGCAATGACCTAGAGGTATCTCAAATACATTGATCTAGAGGTAGACATAGATCATTTATAAAGGTAAACCTAATGAATTTTGCATATATTTAGCTATAAAAAAATCAAATCTAAAGAATGAAGAAAAAGAAGAATCGTAGAATGAAGGGGAAAACCTTCTTACCAAATAATGTAATACGAAGGGGTGTTGGAAGTATTACATTATTTGGTCCCCTTGTAAATATTTTTTGATAAGTTAACAAAATTTATATTAATATAGGTATTTGAAAGAAACTCTAACACCTTGATACATCACCAGGATAAAATGATGCACTATCCACAAAAAACATCGATGCATCCATAACAGCCTAAAAATAGAAAGGAAAATAGAAGCAAGCCAAAAGTCAGTTGTGAAAGTAGGAAAGGCCCTAACAGGATAGAAACCTAAAACAAAAGGAAAAATAGCCAACTAGGCAAATACATTATCCTCGATGCCATCCTTCTTAACATCCTTCTCCACATCCTTAGGGATGTCCTTGAAAATATCCTTTGCAATTCCCATGACATCATCGTCTTTGACCTCAGGTTTGGCTTCGACAGCAGTCTTTGCAAGAGTAGCCTCTACAAAGTTGTCATAGAAGAAGAGGAGGTTCTAAGAATTCCTATGTTCTTTTAGTTGAGAAATTTTTGCCATAAATGTTGTCATAGCATTCTCCATAAGAAAAATAGTAGTGGTGGTCTTTATGATAAATTCTTGGAGGATATTTTTGGTAGGATCATCTGGTTCATCCTCGGCCACTCCCTAAATATTTCCTTGGTTCTAAACACCTTTGTTCTTAAGATGTTGAGAACTTCTCATTGAAGTAGTCTCAACTTTAGCCTTATTTTTTTCAAAAGCTCAACATCCTAGTGGCCTTCATCCATATTCTTCCTCTTGGAACCACAAACCCTAGTGGACGGAGTGAAGGATGTATCCTCCTCTGTGGTCTCATCCTGTTGGTCCTATGGAAGAACATTTCCTTTAGAAATTTTCTCTAGAAGATGAGCATACATGACTTTGAAAAGCCCCTGGTATGAGGGCCAATATTCCTCCTTCAAGCGAGTCACATTAATGGAGTAGTCCATGGAGAGGTACAAAAATTTTGGAATGTTCAACTATTTGACCTCCCTAAAATGGTTCACGAATGCAATATGGAATCTTCTGAATTGAGAACCTAGGTCATACACGATGATGTACTCCATGAGTGTTTTAATCACCTCTCTCCAAGGAGTGGGTAAGTCTTCACAAACCATTCTTGACTTGATGATCTTCCTCACAGGCGACTTCAGCTCGAACTCCTTGAGCTCAATATCCCAATTGTATTTGTCCCTACGAACTATTCTTCCCATCGATGGTTGTCCAGTAATCTCGACTAGGATGTTTACGTCCACCTGCTTGTAAATATTAGTTTGATAGAATTATTTATATTCTATAGAATGTACGTGTCAACATAAGATAAAGTACAAGGTGTCAAGAGAGAGTGTAGCCCAAAAATTCTCGCACTCCTTTCCTCTAGGAAAATGGATCCGCGCCTCAGAGGGGAATGGGGGAATAGGTGGTCTACACCTCGAAATGAGAAGTACTTAATCGTACTTTCTATATATGGTGATTTTTCGACGAATTGGTTTTGGGTTCACCAGGAAACATTTGTGGTAGTTTCTGAGCCTAGGTTTTAGGATTTGTTTAGATGAGTTCTTTTTTTTTAATTCAAATCATACATACACCTAGGTTTTGGCCAAATGCTACTAATCTAAATCTATATGCAATTTTTGATTTATATGAAAACAACAAACATGAAAATAGAATGCTAATGCAGAGTTTAAGCCTAATTCAGAAAGGAATGCAAATGTGCACCTGATCCGGATGTCTGATGAAGATTCTATCATTTGTTGTAGTCCAGATCATTTGTAATCTGATGAAATTACCTGTAATCAGACAAAATCATCTGCAATTGTGCAGAATCATTTGTAATTGCACATAATCATCCGAAATTGGACAGAATCATCTGCAATTAGACGAAATCATCGGAGATGATTTCTTCAAAAACCTGCAACAACATAGTTTGATACCCGAATGGATAGAAAATGCAAAATTATAATTCTAGATATGAATAAAAACATAAAATGCTTACATATAATACTTCACAAATTGATTTAAGATGGATTTAATCAAGATAAATGCATTATCCTACTTTCCAAATGATAATATTATGCAAAATCTAAACAAAATGATGGTGAACACCAGATGCAGTAAATAAACAAAAGAATTAAATAAAATGCCAACTGAGATCAGGGAAAGAGAGTGCAAACAAGGCTCTGCAATTACCCCCAAGTGAGCTACTGATAGGATCATCTCCAATCGGATAAAATCATCTCCAATTTGGACGAAATCATCTCAGACGATTTTGTTCATTCCTAATCGATGCACAGTGATAACCTGCAATAAAATAATGAAAACAAATGCAAAATATAGTGCTCCTTAAGCTTCACAGACTAGTGCTATCAGGGGTGCAGAGATTTCAATCAGCTAGGGGGAATTCTATGAAAACTCATAGTTTAAATAGGCTTAGGAAGTTGTTTAGGGGGTTTGGGATCCTTCCCAACTTGGAAGATCTGGAAGATTAGAATTCTAATGCCCACACGCTTATCCTAAGATAAGCAGGGTCGTTGGAGCTGATTTTGTCTTGTTTCTATCTGGGCAAAATTTAGTTTTGAACAAAATCATCCAGACGATTTCATCTAGACGATTTCGAACAATTAGGGACGATATCGTCTAATCGAAGATGATATCATCGCGCCATTGCAACAACTTGTATTTTTGGCACGAAAATCGAGGTGGGTAGTTTTAGGTTGTTTTTCGTTTAATTTTGGTTGATTTTGATTGATTTTCAAATATTTTTAACTTTAGGTAAAATAATGTGTCATTTTTAACCCGTTACATTTTGCCCCCTCTTTAGCAAATTTTTCGAAGGAAAATGCGTTAAAGAAAATATTGGCACACTTTTTGAGAAAGAAAAAAATTATTGTAACTTTTGTTGGTGATTTTAAGTTGGGTTGTTAAATGTTTTGTGTATGGTGCCCCCTTCGAGTTTTTTACACCAAATTCTATGTTTGGTGGAAAACTCAAAATTTTCTGATATATATATTGATCTTCTTTGTTTCATGTGACTTCGTATGGTTTATTGGATGATTTATTACATTTTCTTATGATGGTTGTGTTACATAATTTCTTGTAGTCATGCTTTGATTTTTGAACATTTTGATCATGCTTAACATAAAAGGAAACTGATTTTGTAAAGTGTGTTTTGAGAAAGATGTTTTGTATGGTGATAAAATAGATGGATTAACAATGAACCTCGAAGGATGTTGTGTTGTTATATGACCGTTGGTGGAGATCAATGCTCGCTAGGTCATGAAGCGGATCCTGTTATGAGGAAGTTTTGTATTGCTAATACCAAAATATTGTGTGCTTAAGAATAATCTTAAGGCTTTATGATGAGAAAGAAATGTTTGATGTTGTTTTGAGACAAGATGTTTGATAGATGTTGTGAAAATGTATGAATTTAAGCATGAAAAATTTGAAAGATGATTTGCGCTAAGCATATAATTCCTAAGTGTGAAATTATATGAAATAATTACTTAGGAATTATACCATCATCATGAAAATCAAAATGAAATGCATGATGATATGAAATTATTTGTTCTTTTTAAAATGCAAAGTAATGTAAAATAAATCATTGTGTCGCATGTTGGAAAATTTTGAAGATAATATATATATTGTATGTGCTAAAATGAAGTGAGTTGTGGGGATTAATGCAAATGGTTACAAACTTATGTTTTATAGCAAAAATCAAAGAAATATTTTAAATTATTTCAAGGATAAAGTCAAATTTATCAAGAACCCAGTGTGTGATTGTGTGAGTTCATCATCCATTTTGATTCATCATAATGACACAAAATCTCTCAAGGATCAAATGTGTGTGCTTTGTAATGTTCATTTACCAATTTTGAGTAAGGTAGTGATGCAAGCAAACTTGAATGAACCAATGTGTGTGCAAGTGAAGGGTTCATTAACCATGATTTTTGTGCATGAAACCGTACCAGACTACTATGTAAGTCAAGTCATCAAAAGCTAGCTAATCCACAAGCGGACATAGGTCTATACAAAAGAAGGTCGCTAATGTGACAGACATGTCGCCACGTGAAAAGGAATTACCCAAGGCCAAGTAAGTTGGGCACAAATCACCTGTTATGGGGCTTACCTCATGATTTTTGAATAACTGAGAATTCCAGGGATTCAAGCTCATTCACCCTTATTTTCTTCACTTTCAAGGGGTAGGGATTTTGTTCATTTTGTTTTGAACAAGGGGATTTTATTGCTTTTCTTTTTCTCTTTTCGTTCTCTTTTTTATTTTTTTCTCTTTCTTTTTCTTTTGATTTTTGACTTTTTCTTTTCTTGATTTTTCTTTTGGGATACTTGCTCGGATTGGTTGTAGAGCAAGGGATTTTTATTCGGGTAGGGGTGAGCTTGTCCTTTTGCCAATTCTCAAAAATTCTAGACCATGCGCATGATAGGATAGCAGGGGAAACTTTTCGCTCAAGAGACTAAGACTACTATGTAGTATCATTTTTTGAATTTGCAACAAATCATTTTAATGTGTAAAAGTGTACTTGGTTCAAGAAGTAGCAAGATCATTTCCCAAAACTCAAAATATTATTTAGTGAAATAGTGATCTTCGATACAAGAGAGATTTATAATCATAGTGATAAAATCAAAATAATTAATTTGTGAAATTAAGTGTATGGTTCAAGATAACTTCTGAATTAATCTGAAATAAAGGAAAATATAACTTCAAAATTTTGAAATACAACAATAAATAACAATGCAGAATGATTTGAAATAATTTTGATATTTTGATACTTTTTTATTTTTTTAGTTGTTTTATTTGATTTTTATTTTTAATTTTTTTTAATTTTTACTTTTGATGATGGAATTGGTGGTATATACAATATGATCTATATACACTATATGAGATGATTTGTGTATAGCATGTCTAAGGTGGCTTCAAAATCAAAAGAGGTTTTGAAGGATAATTTGGTTGTAGTGTATGTGATTGAAGTTGATTTGTTGATAGTTGAGATTGTTGTGATGGAGGATGATGATCAGATATAGATGAAGAAAAGTGATTGATAGGAGGTAGTTGTGACAATGGAGAATGTATAGAACTTGATGTTTCAACCGTTAAAGATTCTTCAAATGGTGTTGGATCACCATGTATGGTAACAATTTTATTTGCAAGTTTAAACTTCAAACATTGATGAAGAGTGGAAGGGACAACCCTCATCGTATGAATCCAAGGACTTCTGAGAAGTAGGTTGTAAGGTGAAGGGCAAGATGCTACATAAAACAAAGTATCCAGGATCTTGGATCCACTCTTAAGGGGAAGAATTATAGTGCCTCGAGCTTCTTGAATTTCATTGTTAAAATATTTTATAATAACATTTGATTCATTGAGATCTTCTTCCTTTAATCCGAGTTTTTGGAATAATTGATAAGTGCATAAATTAAGAGAGGAGCCATTATCTACCATGATAGTTTTAATAGATGTTTCTTTAATAAATCCTGTAATGTAAAGAGAGGAGTCTTCTTGTGGAGTAGAGGAAGGAATCTCCTCATCATAGAATGAAATATGGTTAACCTCAAGAGGGCTTACACCATTAATTGTGTTCTTAGAGAAAGGATCATGAGGAACAAATTGTTGGCTAAGTATCTTGAACAAAGTTTCCCTATGAACATGAGAACTTTGTAATACTTCTAAAAGGGATATCTTTGCTTGAGGATTAATCACTTGTTGTTGGCTATCAAAGTGGATTTCAGATTGAGATTTTGATGCTAAATATGGGCTTTCTATGCTTACATTCCATTTTGGATCATTCTCTAGAGCCAAAGATAGTTTTGAAGGTTGGTCAAATGAGGAATCCATCTCTTGAATATCAAATTGAGTTGATTGAACTTGAGGTTGCTCATTTGTAGTTTCTATTACAATATTAGTGATATCATTGTGATGGGACATATTAAGATGCAATATTTGATTGGTTTCCTGTTGTTGATGATTGAATAGGGGTTCTTGGGAGATCCCCATGTCTTGATTGATTATGGGTATTTGTTGTGTAGGAGTTTGATTGTTTATTGGAGATTTATAATCAGTTGTAGATTGTAATTCCTTTATAGTAAAAAGACCCTCATCAATAAAATCTTGAATTGCACATCTTAAACTTCTACATTTTTGTGTCATATGTCCATCCATTCTATGATATTCACAATGTAGCTCAGGTTTATACCAATCTATTGTGGTATCAGGTTGTCTTATGGGAGGGAATTCAATCCTATTTGTATCAAGTAAATGCTTGAGAATTATATCCATTGGTTGATTGAGCTTAGTAAATTTACGTGGTGAAGGTTTTCGAGAGGCTTTTGATAATAGGCTTAGGACTTCAGCCATAAAAGGACTTAATGGTTTATTACCTCTTTTTTCTTTATTATGGGTAGAATGATGATAGGAATATTGTGAAGTATGATGTGAGTGCATGGTAGGATTGGATGAAGAAGTATTTTCTTGTTGAAATGGATGTGTTGTATTGAAAGAAGAATGTTGAAATGGTGGAGAAGGATTGTATGTGGATCGATAGGCATAATATGGATATGTGGGAGAAAATATAATATCGTTATGAAGAGGATTGGAAAAGGGATTGTCTTGTTGGGGTAAGGATGAAAAATGAGAAAAGTGTGATAAAGGTGATGTTGAATATGGATGAGGTTGGTCATAATCAACAAATGCATTTGGCAGAATTTTCCCAACATTATTGATGGGCTCATATTGATTTGAGTTAAGACTCATGGTTTCTTTAGTACTTCTAAAAGTAATATTTGGTATCTAAAATTTAGAATTGAATCTAAAACATACAAATTTGAAATGATGATTTTTTTGTTGTTTTTCTTGTATATATATATATATATATTATTTATTTTTTGTTGTTTTTGAAATCAGAAGAAATGCCTATGTTATTCACGTCGGGTTCACCAAATAATGTAGCCCAAAAATTCCCGCACTCCTTTCCTCTAGGCAAATGGATCCGCGCCTCAGAGGGGAATGGGGGAATAGGTGGTCTACACCTCGAAATGAGAAGTACTTAATCGTACTTTCTATATATGGTGATTTTTTGATGAATTGGTTTTGGGTTCACTAGGAAACATTTGTGGTAGTTTTTGAGCCTAGGTTTTAGGATTTGTTTAGATGAGTTCTTTTTTTTAATTCAAATCATACATACACCTAGGTTTTGGCCAAATGCTACTAATCTAAATCTATATGCAATTTTTTATTTATATGAAGACAACAAACAAGAAAACAAAATGCTAATGCAGAGTTTAAGCCTAATTCAAAAAGGAATGCAAACGTGCACCTGATCTGGATGTCTGATGAAGATTCTATCATTTGTTGCAGTCCAGATCATCTGTAATCTGATGAAATCACCTACAATCAGACAAAATCATCTACAATTATGCAGAATCATCTGTAATTGCACATAATCATCCAAAATTGGACAGAATCATCTGCAATTAGATGAAATCATCGGAGATGATTTCGTCAGAAACCTGCAACAACATAGTTTGATACTCGAATGGACAGAAAATGCAAAATTTTGATTCTAGATATGAATAAGAACATAAAATGCTTACATATAATACTTCACAAATTGATTTAAGATGGATTTAATCAAGATAAATGTGTTATCCTACTTTCCAAATGATAATATTATGCAAAATCTAAACAAAATGATGGTGAACACCAGATGCAGTAAACAAACAAAAGAATTAAATAAAATGCCAACTGAGATCAGGAAAGAGAGTGCAAACAAGGCTCTACAATTGCCCCCAAGTGAGCTGCTGACAGGATCGTCTCCAATCAGACAAAATCATCTCCAATTTGGACAAAATCATCTCAGATGATTTCGTTCATTCCCGATCGATGCACAGTGATAACCTACAATAAAATGATGAAAACAAATGCAAAATATAGTGCTCCTTAAGCTTCACAGACTAGTGCTATTAGGGGTGTAGATATTTCAATCATCCAGGCAGCCAGTCAGGGGGAATTCTATGAAAACTCATAGTTTAAATAGGCTTAGGTTAATTTTTTTTTTTAGGTTCGAGGTGTAGACAAATTGGTTCATCCAAACCCCATAAGGGGGGCAGGGGTCCAAGGTTCAGTCGGGCCTCACCGAACTGAACGCTTGTCCCTTTCCTGGTGCGTATTTCAACGACGTAAAAGATTTAAAATGATTGTGGCATGGTGGTTATAGGGGTGGACTGCGCAAAGATCTGTGTGGCAGCTTCTAGGGCGGACACCACAGAATACTATGGTGGCCATAAAAGCTCGACAACCTGCCTGGATTCGTTGCGGCTACCGATTCCACCATGTAAATTCAAAAAAAAAAGGCTTAGGAAGTTGTTTAGGGGGTTTGGGATCCTTCCCAACTTGGAATATCTGGAAGATTACCGAATTCTAAAACCTGCACACTTATCCTAAGATAAGCAAGATCGTTGGAGCTAATTTTGTCCTGTTTCTATCTAGGCAAATTTTGGTTTTGAACAAAATCGTCCAGATGATTTCGTCTGACGATTTTGTTCAATTAGGGACGATATCGTCCAATCGAAGACGATATCATCGTGTCGTTGAAACAACTTGTATTTTTGGCATAGAAATCGAGGTGGGTAGTTTTAGGTTGTTTTTCGTTTAAATTTGGTTGATTTTGATTGATTTTCAAATATTTTTAACTTTAGGTAAAATAATGTGTCATTTTTAACCCATTACAGAGAGAATGAAGAGTCATATGATATGTGGTAAGATGAGAGTTTTATCTTAATGAGAATAATATGAAAGGATGCATCTCCTATATGTTTAAGGAGAGAAAAATTTAGAGTGCTAAAAAGTTATTTAAAGTGATATATTGGAAACAAATCTTCATGTAATGTAATCTCTTTGAATCATTCTTGTAGTCTTTTAATATTGTATATGCTCAAGTGTTATATTTGTGAAATATTACTATTATTTTAGAAGTGTGAGTTATTTTTATTTTGTGAATGATATTTATCTGATTTATACTTGATCCTAGATAAAGCTTTCGATGAGTTAATCTAGCTAGAAATCTAACATGACTAAAATACTCCCATCAAACAAAGTACTTGAATTTATTCAAAATTAATTATCAAGAAATTAAATCAATACAAAGTGGTGTTATCGAGTGATAAATCTAAATAAATAAATTAAAGTTATAATAATCCTCCAAAAGTACTTGAACTAGAAAATTAGGGTAGAGACATTAGGTCCCAATTATGGGAAAGTTAAGAGTGTCCTATCATGGATTCCAAATTGTCTTTACAAAAATTTATTAAAATATGAAACTATCAATCAACGTGGTGTTATAAACTATATTGGAGTCTATAATACAATCATATGATGGAACAATTGAACACTTATTACAATGCATGAGCATATAAGAAAAAAATCCCCTCTATGGGAAAGGAAATAAAAGAGAAGAGATTTTAATATTTTTTTCTTCGTTGTTGCCTTCAAATCTTCCATCTTTGTCCAATAATGATTTCCTAAATTTCCATGATTTTCATATAAGTTGCAATCGAGATATTTGGTAGACATATTTTAAATTTGATCTATTTGTCTAGTTTTGATTCATGTTTTAGATGGAACAAGACAGATATTGAATAGTATGATTGCATTGTTTTGAAATAGGTGCTACAAATATTGTACCAATATTGATCATCATGAGCACACATATACTATTGTATGTTGTGTTAAAATTAAATTTCCCAATGTATTAGATATAAGAGGTTACAAGCAAATAGAGATTACCACTTATTGATACTTTGTTGCAATTTGAAGTTATCCAATGCTTTGATGAAGTCTAGGTAGGGAGTTCTAATATGAACAAAAAGGAACAAGAAAACTACTGGCTAGTGTAAAAATGGATTTATACCATATTAACTAAATAATATTTTGAATTGAGTGCATAGTGAGCTAAAGAAGAGAGAGAGAAAATGATGTTAATTTAGATGCACAACTTAATTGGGCAATATAAAATTAAAGTTGATTGGTGCAAGTTAGATATGATCATCTAATCAAACTATTATAGAAAATAATAACATGACACCAATAAACAAAACATGATTTGGAAAATATTACATCTTCCTATAACATTCATTGATAAAATGACCTATACAAAAGATAAAAATGAATAAAATCTATTAGAAATGGATCATGTTATGCTCTAAATATGCCCTTATAAAATACTTACAATCTATTTTAGATGTAAAAAAATATTTATCTCATGGTTTTAATATAACATCAAGTCTTGTACCCCTTTAAATAGATAGGATGAAAATACAAAAATAGCTCACACGAGGTGAGAATTTTTACTAAAATAAAATAGACACAAAACTCTCTTGTAATATTTAATAATTTCCATAAGACATGAGTATGCAAGTTGGGCGGGAAAATTTTTGAGCAGGCGACAGGCGATGTTCTAGGGTTTGTGGAGCGAAGGAAAATCCAGGGCATCAGGTGGGTTGCCGTAGTGTTTTTCTGGTTACTGTGGATCTGAAGGAACGTCTGCTGCCCCAGGAGGGCCCAATGGGGTCTCCTCCAGACCCTCTCTCTGGGAGAAAGAGCTCTTACGCTGAATTGCTAAAAGAAAATTCTTCGTCTTCCAATGACGAAGCTCAGAGAAATACTCTTCATACGCTCTTCAAGAACGCTGGCAAGAGCTCAACAGCACATCGAGTTAATGGATGCCTTCCACAATCCGCCTCAAGACCCAAGATTGTCATCGAACCAAAGATGGTCGAAGACACAATCATATACAGAGCTAACCATGATCTGATCTGTAAATTCATGGGTATCCGACCTACCCTGAATTTCTTGCATACCTGGGTCAGACAGAACTGGGAGCCTCATGGTGAGTACTCCTTATGGTTTATTAGCAATGGGTATTTCATTGTTAGTTTTTCTTCTCTAGCCGATAGAAACAGGGCGTTTGAATCAGAAAAGAGGAACCACGGTCCGACAGGGTTATTTGTTCAACCCTCGGAGAGTGGGTTTCGATCCTCGTATTGAACCCACGGCTGTCCCGGTTTGGATCCGGTTGTACGCTCTTCCAATGGAGTTTTGGGGTGAGCAGGTTCTGGAAATGATCGGTAACTCCCTCGGTAGACATCTGGGCATCTCCAAGGACACCATAGAAGGTAACACAGCTGTCTTTGCAAGAATTTGCATGGAAATGGATATTAGCCAGCCTCTACCGACAGAGGTGGAACTTGAACTCGGCAGGACTATCTTGGATCCAACAAGCTAGATTATGAGGCTCTGCCCTTCAGATGCAGAGTTTGCCACAAACATGGGCATTTGGCCCGGTTTTGTCCAAATATTTTGAACACAAAAATGGAGGCCCCGCTTGGAATGCCAAATCGCCCCAGAGAGGGTAAGTCTACTCTTGCCAAAGAACCATCCAATACTCCTCAGGGTAATGATGTTCAGAAAGATGGCTTTGAACAGCCCAAAAGAAGGAGAAAGCAAAAGAAAAATGGTAAGGAGCAATCACAACTCAAGCCACCCAATAGATATGAAATTTTTAAGACACTAGTGGATCAAGAGGATCAAGTCATGGAAGGAGTGGATGGGAATATTGAGGACAATAACATCCACACTCATGCTTCTCCTTCATCTCCCCCTGTCTTAGAACAGGTGATTGAGTCCACTGAGTTATCGCAGCCAGAGAATGCAGGGGCATTGATAGTGCACTCCCAAGCGCAGCCAGTAATTAAGGATGTCAGCATGGGAATTGCAGAAAAGAACAGAGAAAGGCCAGCCCTAGGGATAACTCAGGTGGAAAAGAGATCCAAAAATAGCAACTCTCAAGGAGCGGGCAGAAAATCAAATAAGGACCTGCTAGCAGTTCAAGGAGACAAGGCGATCACTAGAGGATCGGTGAGGACAATTGATTCTTACTTGCTCTCAAGGTTTTCAATGATTATTCAATCTTGGAATGTTAGGGGTTTAAACAGTAGAACCCATCAATCTGTTGTTCAAAGACTCTTAGGAAAATGTAAAACAGACTTTTTGCTTATCCAGGAGACAAAAATGTCTTTAGATCTTATGTGTAAAACAGTTAATAGAATCTGGAGGGGCGTTGGTCATATGGATGTGGCTGCCCAAGGTGCCTCAGGGGGGATTGTTACTCTTTGGAACCCTCTGGAATGGACTGCAATAGAACATATAGCTTGGAGGGGTGTTCTCACATCTCATTTTAGGAATAATGTCACAGCTGAACATGTTTTAATCACAAATTTTTATGGGGCTCAAAACCTTGATGGCCAGAGGCTCCAATGGAAAGTTGTACATAACATGAGGTCCTCAAGGGAAGATTTAGACTGGATTATTGTTGGGGATTTTAATGCTAAATTATCTGCTCGAGATCAGGAAGGTGGAACCCCAATTTTGGATCCAGGGGATCGGCTTCTGATTGCCCAAGTCCAGGCCTTTCACTTAGTGGATATTAAAGGCCCTGGAACCTACTTTACTTGGACTAACAAGAGGAGGGAGCCACATAGCAGGAAGGTAAAGCTAGACCATTTTTTGGTCTCAGAGGAGGCATTTGTAAAGTGGAATACTAAATTCCAGATTTTGGAGGGCCCAGTTTCAGATCACTTTCCCATTTTGTTGGAGGGAGGGACTATGACAGGGCAAGCATCACAAACCTTTTAAATTTGAGAATTTTTGGTTACAAAAGGAGGATCTTCGAAAGAAAATTCCGCAGTGGTGGGAAGAAGGCCGTCTACCTTTTGGGACAGACAATGTTTAGATTCCACAAACAGCTTCATTTTGTCAAAGTTCAACTGAAACAATGGAGGCAAGCTAATAAGTCGATTTCCAGCTCCAAAGAGCTCCCTTGGTGGCCAGATGGGATGAGGTTCAAAAACACTTTAGGGAAGGAACAATTACAGAGCAGCTCAAAACCGAGGATGATGCCTTGCGTAAAGCGGTTGAGGACATTGATAACCAAGAGGAGACTTACTGGAAACAGAGAGCAAGAAACACTTGGTTATTAGAAGGTGATAGAAATACCAAATTTTTCCATCGATCAGCTTGTGCTAGGAGACAGATGAATAACATGGAAGCCCTTCAAGATGAGAATGGACACTCCTTTGATACTCTTCCTGGTATGCATTCCCATTCAATGGATTATTTTTCTAAACTTTTTAAGGAAAGTATGGAGCAAGATGTAGAGGCTCAAAATGAAGTTATTGATGTCATACCCTCTGTTATCTCAGAAGAAGAAAATCAGACCCTTCTTAGACCCATTGATAGAGATGAACCGAAGAATGTGGTCTTTGGAATGAGCACCGGCAAATCTCCAGGTCCAGATGGCTTTCCTATTGAGTTTTTTAGGCCTTTTGGGATACTTTGGAGGAGGATGTTTTGGTTGTCACAGAGGAGTCCAGAACTAATAAAAGAATGCTTAAGGCAATAAATCATACCTTCATCACTTTAATTCCAAAAGGGGAGGAGGGGGCTCATATCTCTGATTTCAGACCTATTGCCTTATGCAACGTGATTTATAAAATAATCACAAAGATAATGGTTGAACGGCTAAAACCTCTCCTTCATAACATTATCTCCTCAGAGCAAGGGGGTTTTGTAGAGGGTAGACAGATCTTGGATGGGGTGGTTCTCGCTCAGGAGGCAATCCATACAATGCAAAAATCTGGTAATAAAGGAATGTTCATTAAACTGGATATGTCCAAGGCTTATGATAGGGTGGAGTGGAGTTTCTTGTCAAAGATGATGGCAGCCTTTGGTTTCTCTCAGGACTGGATAGATTGGGTCATGAGTTGTGTTTCTACGCCTTCTTATTCTGTTCTAATCAAGGGTCTTCCCTCGCAACCTTTTGGAGCCACACGTGGTCTTCGTCAAGGGGACCCTTGCTCTCCCTATCTTTTCCTCATTTTGGCTGAAGGATTAGGTAGACTTTTCTTGAGGAGAAGACATCAAGGCCTCGCTAACAGGTATCAAGGTGGGTGAGGAAATTTTGACTCACTTACAGTTTGTGGATGATACAGGATTGGTTGGAGTGGCCAGCTTCAGGGAAGCTAGAGGAATCAGAGATACTCTTAATGTCTACCTTAGGGCTTCAAACCAAGTCATCAATGATAAAAAATCCAAAGTGGTCTTTTTCAATCTTGACCAAAGGCTACAGGACAGAGTTATAGAGATCTTGGGATTCACAAGGACTTCTCTTCCAAGTGGTTTACTTGGGGGTTCCTTTGCATTTCAAAAAATTAAAAATAGATATCCTGGAAGGATCTTTTGGATGGTATCAAAGATAGAATGAATCATTGGTCTCATAAATGGTTAAGCTATGGGGGTAGATTAACTTTCTTACAATCAATTATTCAGGCCATGCCAATTTATAAATTCTCTATCCTGGCTGCCCCACATACTATATGGAAAGAGCTGGACAAAATGGCTAGAAGATTTTTATGGGAAGGAGCAAAAGGGGAGAGGAAATGGGCCTTGGTTGGTTGGGATAAAGTTACCCAGCCCAAGGAAAAAGGAGGGTTGGGACTGAGAAGCTCCAAGCTTAATAACAAAGCTTTGGCTGGAAAACTGTACTGGAGGTGGATTTCCCAACCAACCTCCTTATTCAGCAGAATCCTAACCAGTAAATATTTGGGTCATGTTCACCCCAATGAGGTGGGCCGTTTCCCTCTGGATGGTACTGGATCCTTAGTGTGGCAGGCTCTCAAGCTTGGATCTCAGGTTATTAAAGACCAATTGTTTTGGAAAGTGGGGAGAGGGGAGAAGGCACGTTTCTGGACTGATTCATGGGACCAGTACCCACCCATCATTGTTGAGTTCCCCGAATTACAACCAATTAAATCCGCCATAGAAGCCAAGGGTTGGGTCCAAATTGAAAGTTATTTCAACACTAGCCAAATGGGGGAGTATAAGTTTAAGAAGTTTAAGAGGTTGGAGGAGTGGCCAATTACAATCCCTCCGGAGCTGGCACCCATCTTGACCAAAATCTTGACAGAAAGGTTTCTCACAGGGAGAGACGAGGAGGATGAATTAGCTTGGGGCTATGGGAACCTTGGTGTATATACAGTGAAGGACGGATACGACAAGATCCTCCCAGAGCCTCCCCCACATTCATTTTTGGTTCAGGATTGGAGAAAGATTTGGCATTCCAAGGGCTGGCCGAAAGTAAATTTCTTTGCCTGGCAGTTTATGCACAATGGAATTCTCACTTTTGACAATCTCGAAGTAGAGGAATCATCGGTCCATCTCAGTGTGTATTATGCCACAAGAACGAGGAAACAGTTGATCACCTGATGTTTGAGTGCCCTTTCACGCGTCAGATTTGGAAGCGTTGGTTCTCTCACTATAAACTCCAGGCTAATGGTGATCTGAATCGGACCAATATTTGGGAAAGATGGAAGAGGGGTAGATTTAAATCTAAAGCTCTTCGAATTGGTTGGGAGCTTGGCTTACTTTTCATCTGGTGGCAAGTGTGGTTGGAGAGAAATGCCCGTATTTTTAGAGAAACTTTCTCCTCGCTAGATGGAGTTTGGCAGGTCATCTGGAGCAAAGTCACAGAAACTGTTGCCATCTATGCTAAAGAGGAAAATCAGGTTGGTCCTGGGCCACTGGAAGAGGGAGCTGAAGAGCAAGAGAGACAGGACAGAGCTAGCTGGAAACCACCCCTAGAAGGTTGGATTAAAATCAATACTGATGGAGCTGCAAAAGGCAATCCGGGTAGTGCCGAAATTGGTGTAGTTTGTCGGGATCATGCTGGTTCAGTGCTCTATTGGGAACTGCAAGGCTTGGGAAGAGCCACAAACAATGAAGCAGAAGCCATTGCTATCAAATCTGCTTCCATCTGGGCAGTTAATCAGGGCCACAGGAGGATAATTCTCGAATCTGATTCTCAAATTCTGGTTGGCGCTCTAGACTGCATGAGGAACTTTGCTTCGAAAGCATGGAGGTTGCGGATTCTGGTCTCTCAAATCAAGGAACTATGGAGGGAATTAGATGATGTGATCCCCGTTTATGTGAGTAGAGATTTAAATAAAGCGGTCGATTTCCTTGCGAAGATGGGTGCTGAGAAAGAGGTAGGGGTGCAGCTGCACAGTGACATGCCTTTGGAGGATGAAGTGATTAGGCAGGGTCTTGAAAGATCCTTGAGACAATGAGCAAAGAAAATGCTAAGGGTGGTTTTTGTCACGATATCGTGACTTGTTGCACCATCGCGGCCTTTGGAGGGAAGCTGTCGCGATATCGCGACATGTTGCACCGTCGCGGCCTTTGGAGGGAAGCTGTCGTGATATCGCGACATGTTGCGCCGTCGCGGACTTTGGAGGGAAGCTATCGCGATATCGCGACATGTTGCGCCGTCGTGGACTTTGGAGGGAAGCTGTCGTGATATCGCGACATGTTGCACCATCGCGGACTTTGGAGGGAAGCTATCGCGATATCGTGACATGTTGCGCCGTCGCGGCCTTTGGAGGGAAGCTGTCGCGATATCGCGACCTGTTGCGCCGTCGCGGCCTTTGGTTGGAAGCTATCGCGATATCGCGACATGTTGCGCCGTCGCGGACTTTGGAGGAAAGTTGTCGCGATATCGCGACATGTTTTGCCATCGCGGCCATTGGAGGAAAGTTGTCGCGATATCGCGACATGTTGCGCCGTCGCGGCTACTGGAGGAAAGCTGTCACGATTTCGTGACATGTTGCGCCGTCGCGGTTTTCGGAGGAAAGTTGTCACGATTTTGCGACATGTTGCGCCGTCACGGCCATGGGAGGAAAGTTGTCACGATATCGCGACGTGTTGCGCCGTCGCGGCCAATGGAGGAAAGTTGTCACGATTTCGCGACATGTTGCTCTGTCGCGGCCGAGGAAGGATTATTGTCGCGATATCGCGACATGTTGCTCTGTCGCGGCCAAGGAAGGATAGTTGTCGCGATATCGCGACATGTCACGATATCGCGACTTGTTGCCTCGTCGCGGCCAAGGTTGGATAGTTGTCGCGAAATCGCGACATGTCGCGATTTCGCGACATGTCGCTCCGTCGCGGTCAAGGATGGTTAGTTGCCGCGATATCGCGACTTGTCGCGATTTCGCGACTTGTTGACTTTTTGCGGTCAAAGGTGGTTTGTGTCGCGTTTTCGCGCCTTGTAATCTTGTGTTTTCTTTGTTCTCGGTGGGAAGGGTCTTCTCCCTTATGTAACTGATCTTTGTTTTAATACAAGTTTTTTCAATTTTTTCAAAAAAAAATATTCAATAATTTCCTATATACATTATATCAAATACATGTTTAAAAATTAATCCCTACAAGCTAAATCACAAATAATATAGTTCACTTATATTAAAAATTGTAAAATAGGATTCTAGTAAGTTAATTATCAAGAAATAAGAAGAGTTGGTATTGTTCAAGAGTAGAGAGATACTCGTAATCATACCACCTAAAATTTATTTCTAGAAACAATTTTTACTGTTTAAAAAAAAACCTCAAAAATAATACTCCAAAAGGTTTCTCATACCAAAAATTTACACTTATTTATTTTATTATTTTTCCTAAATCTTAATTTTAAAAACTAAATAAAATAACCATAGGTGAATTAGCCTATTATAAATTTTGACTTTTTATTAGTAAAAGTTAGGATCTTTTAGGTGGATATATGAAGAACACAAGCTTATACTGAGAAGGGGGGTGAACTGTATAAGACCACTTTTTACTTTTCTTTACCAAACAATATTATCCAATATAATAAATGTCAATATCAATAGAAGCAACCAAATAAATGCACAAATCTTCACACACAATAGAGACACCCATTTAACATGGTTCACCCAATGTGGGTTACTCCACGAAGAAAATATTTCACTAAATTTTTCTCAACAAATCTCTTGGGAATCCTTCCCTATTACAATGTTTATGGAACTCTGTCCAAAGGAGACACCAATATCCTAATCAAGTTTGTGGATCTCTCTCCATAGGAGACACCAATCCCCTCAGCTGATATGTAGATCTCTCTCCATAGGAGACACCAATCCCCTCAGCTGATATGTGGATCTCTATCCACAGTATAACTCTTTCTCCTCTGCTCTGGATGGTGATCCTCTAGAAGACTATTGCCTCCACTACACGTTGTGTATCTCTCTCCATAGAAAACTCTATCCTCACTCAAAATATCTCTATCATCACTACCCTGGCTAATGTATCTCTATCTACTGGATACTATTGTCCTTTTCTCTTGTCACCTTCAAAGCTTGCTCTCAACTCTATATCAAATTTGTACTAAAAATAGTCCTTCGTTCTAGCACAAATCTACTCAATCTTTTTCTTTGATCTGCACTAAACACAATCCTTTGGTCTAGCACAAGTCTGCTCAATCTCTGTCTCTGGTCTAGCATAAACCTATCTGCACCAAAATCTATCCTCAAATCTATTTTCAAGCCTTAACACAAAGCTTAACTCAATCACAAATCAACTCTTCTAGATATGCCCCAAACCTTAACTCAAGGTTTGAACAAATCAATCAATCAACTCTGCTCACAAGTCTTCTCAAAGAATTACCTCAAATTTATCCACAAGTCCTCTCTAGAACTTGCTCAAACTACTCTCAAGTCTTCACCAAGACTTGCCTCAAATCTATCCACAAGTCCTATCTAGAACTTTCTCAAGCTGCTCTCAAGTCTTCACCAAGACTTGCCTCAAATCTATCCACAAGTCCTCACTAGAACTTGTCCAATCTTCTCAACAAGTCTTCACCAAGACTTACCTCAAATCTGATTGTAATATTCCACAAAATCTCACACAAATATATCCTTAAGCTTTCACAAAAGCTTTCTCAACTTTATCCTTAAGTCCACTCTAGGACTTACTCAAATCAGCTCACAAGATTTCACAAAAACTTATTCAAATCTATTGTAAACTTGCATATAAAACTCAACAAAATCTCTCACAAAAAAACTCTTCAATCCCACAAACAAGTTTCACACAGAATCTTGTTTAAATATCACAAAAACATATAGAGAATGGTTAGAGACTCAATATGTGTCACACTCACACAACACTAATCACTTCCAAACTCTCTTCAAATAAATTAAGAATAAAGAACAATTTGTTTCACAAAACTTGAACTATCACTCCAACACTTTCAATCAACTATGCTCAATCAACTCCACTCAACCAATCACTCAATGAAACACAACTTGCTTAAAAACCCTAAACAAGTGTTTCGCAATGCTTTCAACAACTCACACTATGCAACTCAACCTTGAATTAAGATGATTCCAAATTCACATAACAATGATACTCATGGTCTTTTCACAAACCCTAACCAAGCATATGAAATCTTACTCAACTATTTCCAACAATGCCTATCAAACAATCTCACATAACAATGATACTCGTGAACTTTCACAAACTCTAGTTCAAGATAGTTCTCAATTTCTCACTCAAATGTTCTCACCAAAATTTACCAATCATGCACATGAAAGCTTACTCAACAATGCTTATCAAACAAACCTTTTCACTCCAACCTAGCATTCATAACATCCAATCCAACAATATTCCACTCACAAGGATGATGTGCCCATACCTTTTTCTTGATGGAGAAATGATCTCAAAACCTGTCTCAACCACAATCAAATTTTCTTTGCCAATATTAAGGTTAGGTAACAACATTTTTTCTCAAAATCGCCTTCCAAATATTTTTCCAATAATTATTCCACCATACAAAAATAGCAAGTCACAAATACACCTTATAATATTTAAACTTAACCGAATATCATTCAATATATAAAAATTAATTTCCCTTGCTAACTCCAAACTATACTTTATAAACTCCTTTTTTTCAAAATTAATTTTTCATTCAACTTCCATATCAAAACAAATATTTTACATACCCTTATCACTCCAAGTCTTAACTCTTTTTCTAAATACTCAACTTGGAAAAAACCAAACATTTCACATGTTACAACAAAATATATATATATATATATTATAACTCCAATATCTAACTTCCCTTGCACAGCCAAAACCCCCCACCAAACAATTATGATGTAATTTTTAATATGTATCCGTCTTACCCTTATGTCTCCCTTGAAAAGTTATTTAAACCCTTATAACTCCAGGCTTACCTAACAACATGTATTACTTCCTACCCTTCCATAACCATCCAAAATAGAATAAAATATAAAAATAATTTAAAGCACACCTTAGCCACAAATTGCGCGTGCTTCTTACGCGAATTGAACTCGAGTCCTCGGTTATGGTAGCGACCAATCTACCACCTGGGCTAGGCACCCATGTAAGACAAAAATATGGCATACTTATCTTTCATTTCGCTTGGAATACGCACGAATTCGTCTTCTTCCTTTTTATTCGCGTGTTTGAGTGGATGCAAAATAGTTTCTTTATTATTGATTTTCATTAACCATTGCCCTTCATACACATTTTTATTTTCCTTTTATATAGTGCCATAAGTGTCTAAGAGACGTCGACGGTTGAGAGGTGGTTAATGATTTTTTTAATATTTAATTTTAAAATACCACCAAGGCCCTTTTAAAATAAAGTCGTCTTCACTTATGGTGGCCAACTTAAATCTTTAAAGCCTATTTAAAATATTTAAATATTTAATTTTAAATTATTGAAGAATAATTTAAATATTAAATAACTTAAATCTTTTAAATATTTTTTGGGCTTTTAACCATGGTTTTTTAATCTTTAATATTATAATAATAAATATTATAATATTATGTTCTTTAGATCTAGGTATTTTTATTTTCCACTCTTAGACCTTATCTTTTCACCTTTAATATTATAATAATAAATATTATAATATTATTTCTTTTAGTCTTAGGAATCCCTTTTCTTTAGGGTATTTAACCATCATTTTGACCAATCATGTGAAACTCTTAAACCAAATATCTTTGGCTTAAAATATCAATATTTTAACCTTCCTTTTGCCAAATCCTACACTGATTATTGATATTGACTCTTAACATCAATGACAAAAAAACTTGTTCATATTTCTAACAATCTCCCCCTTTATCATTAATGGCAACCCATTTTCCTTTTACCATTTTTTTTACCTTTTTAGTTAAGCTCCCCCTGAGAAACTACTCCCCTGACTGAATGCTCTCCCTCTAACTCAAATCTCTCCCCCTTTGACATCAATGGCAAAGGGCCACCTTTGGGGCTTGGGGCTAAAGATAAAACTCTTAGCTTAGCCCCTTCCCCACCTCCTTTCCTTGAGGTGGTTAGTTATGGGGTGGGAGTATCTCTACTCCCAACATACACTGCTCTTCACTTTTGTCCACCTTCTTTTTCCATACTTTTGATGTCATACCTTTTTGAACCTTTTGAGAATCCTCTTTCTTGCCTGTCCTTGGAGGTTCTGGAAATTCTGCTCTACACCACTTGGCTATATGCCCAACATTATTGTACTTATAATAATTAATTTTGTGATTCCTTGAAGGTGTAAATATCTTGAAGTTTCTCCTGGTGAAGCCATATCCATTCCTGTCATGTACCCTACAATTAACTGCCTTATGACCAAACTGATTACAAGAGTAGCAATACCCTTGAAAGAGATGCCTATTTCTAAAATTTTCATATTCATGTCTTTTATGTGTCCTACACTATGTAGCCTTGTGCCCAAACCTATGGCATGAGAAGCAACGTCCATTGAAGAATCCTTGCCTTGACCCCATTGGTCTCTTAGTCTCTTCTACCATGTCTTATTTCCTATTCCATTTGTTCCTTATTTGTGCATTTTTTCTTTCCTTGTTGAACTTTCTATTGTCCAAAATATCCTTAGAAGTCTCACTCTCTCTTTCACTCTCTTCTTTTGAAGCTTATTCTTCTTTGGTGCTTGAGCTTGACTCTCCTTTTTCTGCTTCTTGTTTCCCTTGTTCTTCTTCAAAACTAAGTCCTTTTGGTGACTGATGATCTTTGTCCATTTATAATCTTGTCCAAGGTCTTCGAATTTTTCTCAAAGTTGTGTAGCTTGTCCTTAGAGTTCCATCCTTAGTAAAACTATCTCATGTTCTACTCTTTCATAATCTAGATCTTTTATCTTTAATTTTTCAACCATACCTTCTTCCATTTTCCTTGCCTCTTCAACCTTACTTTTGAAGTTAGTGAGCTCTTGTAGAAACTTTGCTTTTGCTTTCTCATCTTCTTGAGCTTGAGCCCTTAATCTTGAGTTCTCCCCTTTTAATTCTTTGAGATCAACAATAAGTCTTTCACATTCTAGCTCTTTTATCTTTGATTGTTCAACCATACCTTTTTCAGCTCTCCTTGCCTTTTCAATCTTATATTTCAAGTCAGAGAGATCTTATAGAAGCTTTGTCTTACATTTCTCATCCTCTTGTATTTGAGCCTTTAATTATAAGTTCTCCCTTTTCAACTCAACATGTTCCTTAAGAGTAACTTCCTCCTTTTCTCTTTTTGAATTTTTCTTTTTTCTTTGATCTTCAATAAGAGCATTTTCTTCTATTATCAAAAGTAGAGTTTCTTATTCACACCTATTTTGATTGTGCTTGTTTTACTTGAGTTCCATTTCATCTTTGTTGCTATTAAACCCATTGCAATAACCTACATCATGATCGATTTGACCACAAACAAAACATTCTTCACCATCTTGTGAACAATAAGCTTCATGGTGACCTATCTTCCTAGATTCGGTACAAGAAATTTGATCATTTTAGTCTCTTCTCCACTGTTTGATTCATCTATTGAGTCTGTTTCTGCTTCTCCTCTTAGAGAAACAATATCTTTGAAAACAAAATCAAATTCATTTTTCTTTTATTTTATGACTGTGTGTTCTTTTCTTTTTAGGTCTCATGGTTTTGCTTTTGCTATTCTTTGCCATGTGTGTTATTGTAAGATCTTCCTTCAAGTTGTTAGACCCTTTCTAAAGGAACCAACTTTGATACCAATTAAAGAACACAATATTATACTAAGAGGGGGGTGAATATTATAAGACCACTTTTTAATTTTCTTTCCCAAACAATATTATTCAATATAATTAATGGCAATATCAATAGCAGTAACCAAAGCAATGCATAAATCATCACACACAATAGAGACACCAATTTAACGTGGTTCACCCAATGTGGGCTACTCCACAAAGAAAATATTTCACTAAAATTTTATCAACAAATATCTTGGGAATCCTTCCCTATTACAATGTTTATGGACCTCTATCCAAAGGAGACACCAATCCCCTAATCAAGTTTGTGGATATCTATCCATAGAAGACACCAATCCCCTCAGCTGAGATATGGATCTCTATCCACAGGAGAACTCCTTCTCCTCTACTCTTGCTGGTGATTCTCTAGAAGACTATTGCCTCCACTACACTAGCTGTGGATATCTCTCCATAGAATACTATGTCCTCACTACCCTGGCTAATGGATCTCTATCCACTGGAGACTATTATCCTCTACTTTGTCACCTCCAAAGATTGCTCTCAGCTCTATCTCAAATCTATACTAAACATAGTCCTTCGATCTAGCATAAATCTGCTCAATATTTGTCTTTGATATGCACTAAACATAGTCTTTCGGTCTAGCACAAGTCTGATCAATATTTCTCTGGTCTAGCACAAACCTATCCTCAAATATGCACCAAAATCTATCCTCAAATTTGTCTTCAAGCCTTAACACAAAGCTTAACTCAATAACAAATCAACTCTGCTAGATCTACCCCAAACCTTAAATCAAGGTTTGAACAAATAAATCAATCAACTCTACTCACAAGTCTTCTTAAAGACTTACCTCAAATCTTTCCACAAGTCCTCTCTAGAACTTGCTCAAGCTGCTCTCAAGTCTTCACCAAGACTTACGTCAAATTTTTCCACAAGTCCTCTCTAGAACTTGCTCAAGCTGCTCTCAAGTATTCACCAAGACTTGCCTCAAATCTATCCACAAGTCCTCTCTAGAACTTGTCCAATCTGCTCAACAAGTCTTCACCAAGACTTACCTCAAATCTACTCAACAAGTCCTCACTAGAACTTGTTCAATATGCTCAACAAGTCTTCACCAATACTTGCCTTAAATATGATTATAAGCTTCCACAAAATCTCACACAAATCGATCCTTAAGATTTCACAAAAGCTTTCTTAACTCCGTCCTTAAGTCCACTCTAGGGTTTACTCAAATTAGCTCACAAGCTTTCACAAAAACTTATTCAAATCAATTGCAAACTTGCATATAAACCTCAACACAATCTCTCACAGAAAATTTCTTCAATCCCACAAACAAGTTTCACATAGAATCTTATTTTAATCTAACATAAATATATAGAGAATGGTTAGAGACTCAATATGTTTCACACTCACACAACACTCAATCACTTCCAAACTCTCTTCAAAACAATTAAGAATAAAAAACAATTTGTTACAAAAAACTTGAACTATCACTCCAACATTTTCAATCGAAAATGCTCAATCAACTCCACTCAACCAATCACTCAATGAAACACAACTTTCTTACAAACCCTAAATAAGTGTTTCACAATGCTTTCAACAACTCACACTATGGAACTCAACCTTGACTCAATATGATTCCAAATTCACATAACAATGATACTCATGGTCTTTTCACAAACCCTAATCAAGCATATGAAAGCTTACTCAAATATTTCCAATAATGCTTATCAAACAATCTCACATAAAAATGATACTCATGAACTTTCACAAACCCTAGTTCAAGATGATGCACAATTTCTCACTCAAATATTCTCACCAACATTTACCAATCATGCACATGAAAGTTTACTCAACAATGCTTATCAAACAAACCTTTTCACTCCAACCTAGCATTCATAACATCCAATCAAACAATATTCCACTCACAATGATGATGTGCCCATGCCTTTTTCTTGATGGAGAAATGACCTCAAAACCTGTCTCAATCACAATCAAATCTTATTTGGCAATATTAAGGCTAGGTAACAATAATCTTTCTCAAAATCTCCTTGCAAATATTTTTCCAATAATTATTCCACCATACAAAAATAACAAGTCACAAGTACACCTTATAATCTCCAAACTTGACCGAATATCATTCAATATATAAAAATTAATTTCCCTTACTAACTCCAAACTATACTTTATAAACTCCTTTTTTTTTTAATTAATTTTTCATTCAACTTCCATATCAAAACAAATACCTTACACACCTTTATCACTCCAAGCCTAAACTCTTTCTAGATACTCAAAAAAAAAAAAAAAAACCAAATAATTCACATATTACAACCAAAAAAATATATATATATTATAACTCCAATATCTAACTTCCCTTCTTTATATTACACAACCAAAAAAAACCCTAATATAATTTTTTTATATATCCATCTTACCCTTATGTCTCCCTTATAAAGTTATATAAACCCTTATAACTCCTAGGCTTACCTAATAACACGTATTACTTCCTACCTTCCCTTCTTTATATTGCACAGCCAAAAACCCCAAACCATTATAATTGTTTGCGGTAGATGGTTATGGAAGGGTAGGAAGATATATATATATATATAATTACATTATAATTGTTTGGGGTAGATGGTTATGGAAGGGTAGGAAGTAATACATGTTGTTAGGTAAGCCTAGGACTATAGGAAGTAATACATGTTGTTAGGTAAGCCTAGGAGTCCTAGGCTTACCTAACAACATGTATTACTTCCTACCCTTCCATAACCTTCTGCATCTTACGCGAATTGAACTCGAGTCCTCGGTTAGCGTAGCGACCAATCTACCATGAAAACGGTGCACTTCAACTTTTGTCTTTTGTTGCCCTTGGAATATGCACGGATTCATCTTCTTCCTTTTTATTCACGTGTCTAAGTGGATGCAAAATATTCTCTTTCATTAACCATTGCCTTCATACACATTTTTATTTCCCTTTTATATAGTGCCATAAGCGTTTAAGAGACGTCGACGGTTGAGAGGTGGTTAATGATTTTTTTAATCTTTAATTTTAAAATACCACCAAGGCCCTTTTAAAATAAAGTCGTCTTCACTTCATTATAGTATGGTGCCCAACTTAAATAGTTAAACTTAAATCTTTAACGCTTATTTAAAATATTAAAATAGTTAATTTTAAATTATTTAAGAACAATTTAAATATTAAATAACTTGAATCTTTTAAATATTTTTTGGGCCCATGGTCTTTTAACCCTTAATATTATAATATTATGATCTTTAGACTTAGGTATTTCTATTTTCCTCTTTTAGACCTTATCTTTCCACCTTTAATATTATAACTAGCTTAGATATATAAAATATATATCTATAAACACCGAGAGTTATCAATCTCGAGGCGCCTATCTCATTTCTTGGGGGTGTGATAGATAGGCGCCTATCCATTTTTAATAATATAGAGAAGAGTTCGAGGAGAGAAGCAAATAATATTAGAAAGTTTGGGCACCATTTTAGTTTAAATAGTTTAAATATTTTTTAAATATTTTAAATCCACCGTAACCCTTAATGTCGGCGGATAATTTTTTTAATGTCGGTTTTTTAAATAAAATATTAATATTATTTACGGTGTGGTTGACTCTCCTGGCTGCCATTGTAGGACAATTATCGGCGTAATAATAAATATTATAATATTATTTTCTTTAGGTCTAGGAATCCCTTTCCTTTAGGGTAATTAATCATCCTTTTGACCAATCATGTAAAGCTCTTAGATCAAATATCTTGGACTTAAAATATCAATATTTTAACCTTTCTTTTGCCAAATCCTGCACTATTATTGACACTAACTTTTGACATCAATGACAACAAAACTTGCTCATATTTACAACAATATATTTATGATTTTGAACTTAGATTAGGACATGTATCTATACCAAATGCTTGGACATGCACACCATACATTAATGATGCATCAAATAAGGCACTAGGTGCATAAATGAGATACGTAATTTTAACATACACTCTAATGTTCCTATAACCTCATGTCTATGCACTTTTTCACCCACATACCCCCACCTAGGGATTTTTCCATAGATGATCCATACCTACATCTTGCATACCTCTACACCTAGACATCCTTGATAGAAAATATTATAAATATATATAATATTTACATATTATATCAACATATTTCATAATTCATTATTATAATTTATAATGTAACTTCTACAAAACAATTGATAATATATTATGGATTTTTTTTTAAAAATGCATGTGCATAAGTAGACTACTTCAATAATTTATTAGATTCTTATTATTGATTAAGAATAGCATCATTATAAAATAATTTCATTTAATTTACATATTGATTTAGTTCATAATAACTCTTTATAAAGGTGAACTAAAAAAAAAAAACTAAACTTTGTGTAATATTCAATTCTTAACCTTTATTATCAATTTGGTAGTCATAAACCATTTAAGCTCAAGATTTAATAATGAATAGTATTAAATAAATTTAAAATATATTTTTAATATTAAAAATATAGTAAAAAAATTTGTAGTTTCCTCAAATGAGATCTTAAAAAGAACCATTTGAACACTTGAAGTGCTCCTTAACTTGGTTCTACTTGCACAATGATAAAACTAGATAATAAACACTTGTAAAACCCTTATATGGCATCAAATATACTCTTCTATACCCAAAAATAACCATGGAAGCTATGAACAAAGCATGGACATTCCATGAAGATCTTTATGTAATTATAATGAGTCTTATAATCTACTTTAAAGTTAATTATTCAATGCTATTATCATAGGATGCTCATTTCTAGCTTAAATTTACTAGTTTCTAAGCATGAAAACCACAAAAAAACCATGCAAAATCCACAAAATTAATAAAAAAGAATCAAAGTCATTGATTAATCATAAAATCACACTCACAAAATTTTTAACCTAGTGTTTTATAGTGGGGAAAGGAAAACCCTCCAAGCAAAGAAAATCCATTATTCAATCATTCAAGATTCATATTATTACAAAATAAAGAATGTACAAGAGACATTATCTATCAAAGTGGCCTTGGCTAAGATGTATAACTACTATGAACTAATATCCAACTTTTCATAGTGCTTATCACTATCTACATGCTCAATTTTTATTGAAACTTACTTTCCCTTGCTCTTGGCCTTTCAAAACTCCTTTCTCCTTCCTTGTCTAGGCCTAAATAAGCCTTATATAGTCTCTTCCACTTCCAAATATGGGAATGCAACTAATATTTATTTATCTATGAGGTCTTAAAAGTATATGTATTCATGGAAGTTAAGTGTAATACATCTCCCCTATACATATTCCCTGCCTCTTTCCCAATTCAATTTGTGGCTACCTTGTAAATGATAAATCAATTCAGTCCTAGCTAGATTATTGGATGGACTAATTTTTGTTTTTTTGAAGATCCAAATGGATGAATTTAGAGATTAAAATATGGTGGGTATATGGAAAATGATGAAAGTAACTTTTAATATAAAATTTATCTTATTTAGTGCTTAAGAAGAGAGAAAATAAGACTATATAATAGATTGAGTTTTGTAACTTAACCTATCAAATGAAGGTATTTTGGGATAAATTTTATGCTCAATATACATCCTCTTTCATATACAAAAAAAAATATTTAATTTTGACTTGTTTTATTTGATTTATGGCTAGAAAACTATTTGTTTTTTTTTTGTTAAGTAGCGTTTGTATTTACAACGGGTTTTAACTAGGATCCCAAAACCTGATTACATAAGAGTTGGTAATAACATGCCAAGAATAAGCCATTACAACAAAATTCTGGGCCCAAGGCACCAATACCCTGAAAATGAAAAACAAACAGAAATCTCGCCTAGCGGGAACAGGTAAATTTGAACAATCCCGCCCAGCGAGAAACCACCAATTTCGAAGGAAGGTAAGTTTGAAGATCCCGCCCAGCGGGGAGCAGCTGAAAACCGCCATCGTGTAAATCCCGCCCAGTAGGAAGCAACAAAAAACCATTATAATATAAATCCCGCCTAGCGGGAAGCAGTCAAAAAACCACCAAAGAGTGAATCCCGCCCAGCGGAAAGCAGCAAAAATCCATCTTAGTGTAGATCCCACCCAGTAGAAAGCAGCAAAAACCTCTACCAAGTGAATCCCACCTTCCGAGAATACCAACAGGAAATGAGAAAAACCCTCCTAGTGGGAAACCCAGGGGTTTTGGAGAATCCCGCCCCACGGGAAACCATCCCGCCCAGCGGGAAACCATCCTGCCCAAAAAAAATGGGGAATCCCACCCAGTAGGAAGTAGCTAAAAACCAAAAAAGAGGAGATCCCGCCCATCGGGAAGCAGCCAAAAAGCACCACCAAGAGAATCTCGCCCCCAGGACAACCAGTAGGAAAAGACAACAGGTTAAGGGACCAGGGATACAGGGACTGGGGATCCTAGGTGGGAAGAGGTAACAACCACAAATATGGGATCCCTGGGAGCCTAGCCTGGGGGATCCAGGGTCTGCATGCATAGATCAGATCCCCCAAGATTTGAAAAATGCAGCAGAACCCAAAAAACCCCAACAACAGGGGCCAAGAATCCCATCCTTGCATAGGAGAAACTTCAGGGAACTAGGACTGAGGCTGGGAACAACCCAGGCAGAGAAAAATCCCCCCCCAAGGCCAAAAAAATGCCCAAGATGTCCACCAAGGAGTAGAACCAGCACGAAGAAGCCTCCAAGCGAGAAATCAAAGAGGGCCCTCCCCACAAGGACGGGACCAACAACAGCCACAAGATCCCAGAGAGGATTCACTAGCAAAAATGGGAAAGAGGCCCCCCCAGACCACCCCCAAAGCAGTAAGGACCTCAAAGGAAACCCCATGAAGTCATCAAAAACCCAATCAATCACCCCCACCACCTAGAGAACCACAGGGAACCAGATACACGTCAAAAACCTACAAAAAACCCCAGGGGGAAGTCTGAGGGAAAAAAATGGAAGGGATCCCAAAAACAAAAAGGAACCCTAGGAAGAACCAAGCCAAAAACTCAAACAAGGGAACCCTGACCAACTGGGAGAGGTGCAGAAAGAGGAGAAGGATCTCCCTCAAGGAGATCATCTGCAACAAACAATCCTAGGGAGGGATGACCTGGGAAGAGCTAGGGACTGGGCAGGAACCAAGGGAGGGGGAGCAGGGAAGGGATCGAGACCCTCCCCTCTCTACTTTTTTCCCTCTCCCATAAATTCCACAAAAAAATTGGGTAGTTTAGAAGCTCCAAGAACCTAGCTCTATGGCCAATCGTAGTTGTCCCATCTGGGTATACCACATGGCATCAGTCACAATGGGGTTGAATTTATTAATACATCCACAGGTTGGGCATAGGGAAAATGCAGCCTTGTCGGCCACTACCAGCACATAGGACATTTACCAGCTATGCCTATATATCCAACAGGGTGGAGGCAGTGGAAATGGAACCTGGGTCAGCCACAACCAGTACCCAGGGCATTTACCAACTGCTCTACGCACATGGATAGAGAAAACTATTTGTTGATCTTGATTGCTCTTCCATATTTTTTTGGGTTACATGGTGTATTTTGGTCTCACATTGATTCTACACATTCAACTTGGTGTTAGGAATATTTTTTTCAAATTTTATTGTAATAATTTTTTATTTGGAGTAGACCCATGAGGGATACCATAGTGGTAAGTCCTTGGGTTTTCATCTAGGAGATCCAAGTTCAAACCTGGTAATAGGGAACTGGGCTCCCTCATAAAATCCCATGTAAATTTTTTATTTTTTTTATCAAATGGCATTAGCTCAACCAATTAGATACCTCAATATTTAAATAGGAGAACAAAGTTCAAATCTTACCAAATGATACATGGATAATATCTAAGATTTGTTGTAATACCACTATGTGGTGATGATGAAGAACATAAGCTTATATTGAGAGGGAGGGGTGAATAGTATAAGACCACTTTTTAATTTTATTTTCCAATCAATATTATGCAATGTATAGATAGCAATATCAACAACAATAATCAAATCAATGCATAAAACACCATACATAATAGAGACACCATAATTTACGTGGTTCACCCAATGTGGGCTACTCCATGGAGAAAATATTTTACTAAAATTTTCTCAATCAATATCTTGGGAATCCTTCCCTATTACAATGTTTATGGACCTCTGTCTAAAGGAGATATCAATCCCTTAAATCAAGTTCGTGGATCTCTATCCACAGGAGAACTCCTCCTCTTCTTTTGCTGGTGATCCTCTAGAAGACTACTGTCTCCATTGCACTGGCTTGTGGATATCTCTCCACTGAAGACTCTTATCCCCACTTAGAAGACTTGTATTCACTGTCATGGTTGATGGATATCTATCCACTGGAGACTACTATCCTCTCTGATTTGTCACCTCCAAAGCTCTATCTCAAAACTGCTCAACAGGTCCACTCAGATTTTGCTCAAATCTACTCAATAGGTCCACTCAGAACCTGCTCAAATATGCTCAATAGGTCCACTCAAAACCTGCTCAAATATGCTCAATAGGTCCACTCAAAACCTGCTAAAAACTTCTTAATAGGTCCACTCAGAACCTTCTCAAAACTTCTCAACAAGTCCACTCAAAACTTGTCCAAATATGCTCAATAAGTCCACTTAGAATTTGTCCAAACCTGCTCAACAAGCTCACTTAGAACTTGCTCAAATCTGCTAAACAAGTCCACTCAAAACTTGTCCAAATTTTCTCAATAAGTTCACATAGAACTTAACCAATCTCATAGAAACATAAAGTGAATTGTTAGAGACCCAATATGTTTCAACTCAATGCTCAAACACTTTTTCAACTCAAATAAGAATATAGGATAGTTTATTTTATGGAACTTGAAAAAAAACTTCACACACCCACTTGACTAGGCTCAACCAAATCTACTCAACCAATCACTCAAGAAACAACCCTTTCTCACAAACCCTAGTCCAAGCATGTAAAAATCAACTCAAAATATTTCCAACAATGCTTAACAACAAATCTCACATAACAATGATTCTCATGTTATTTTGCAAACCCTAGCTCAAGTTCTTTGCATAACAACTCTCTCCAATAACAATGCTTATAAATCAATCTTCACATAACAATGATACTCATGTTCATTTGCAAAACTCTAACTCAAGTTCTTCACACAATTAATGGATTCAACAACAATGCTTATAAAACAAGGTTTTAACAACAACTCTTTATTCCAAAAAACCTTGAAGCATTAACTCAAACACTCTCGAAAAGGAAACCCTAATAAAATCCTTTTCACTCCAAACTTTGTTTTCCAGAAAGTCAATCAATCAAATCAACTATGGAAGAATGTGCTCATACCTTTTTCTTTATGATGAAAGGATCTCATAAATATGCCACACTCACAATCACTTCTTTGCCAATCTCAAATAAAGGTTAGAATATAATAATTTTCTCAATGAATCACAATACAAATGATATCAAACAAAATACACCTTATCACTCTTTAAAATAATATCCAACATCTTCATAATAATCTCTTTGGCAAAAATCCCTTTACAAATAAAATAAACACTCTTAAAGTCTTACTCCTCCAATATGCAAATATAATAATTAAGACTTTATTTAAAAATAAAATCAAACTCCTTATAACTCCAAACTTTATTAAAAATAATTTCCAACAAACACCAATTTTCAACTAGCAACCCTTTCAACTATTTCCAACTAGCAACCCTTTTAACTCTCAACTTTAGGCAATATTAAAAATAATCAAAATTTAATTACCTTACCTTTGGAGGGATTCGAACCCTCAATGCCACCCATGACCAATGACTTTTACGTGGCTCCAACCATCGCTCGAGCTAAGCGCTCGCTTGGGGAGTGGAGAACACAACATGCTCAATGAAACTCCCTCTCTCTAGCAAATAAAAATGTGCACTATCCCTTGGTGCTTCCAACACAATGCAAACATTGCCATCACATTTCGAACGTAGGCCACTCGGTGCCTCAATGTTTTAGCCAATGCCTCCTTGCCACCAGGCCATGTTGCCCAATTGGCTCTCAAACTTTTGGCGCTTTCGATTTGTTCTCAATCGCTGTCACACAAAATACAAATTTTCTATCTTTTCTCACGAGCTCCTCTTCATTCAATTCGCATGCAAAATAACGTTCGAAGCAAGGATAATTAAATACCTTCAAGGCATGGTATATATTTAGCCTTTTATCCTTTATACAAACATGTCGGTGGTCCTCCAATATTATTCGATGTCGGTGTTCGAATTAATTTATAAGTGATTTAAATTTATTTAAATTTAAATGTTATAAATTAATTTAATAAAACCTTTGGTTTTATTAGGGCCTTCTCTTATTGCACAACTTGGTATTAATGATATTTACTTATAAAATTTAAATTCCTTTTGAATTTAAATATTTTATAAAATAAATATTAGGTCTCCTTTTAACTTTACAATAAGCCTCCTTAGGTTTTTATGAAACACCTTTTAAACTAAGCTTCCATATAAAATTAAAATATTATGGATCCCTTTTGCCTTTAAATTTTGCATTGATTCTCTTGACCTTTGGTGTTATTTGAAGCTTCTTCCTGGATATCAAATGACAACCTTGACAACTTTGTTTCTTGATGAAGTCCTTGATATTAATGATGACTTCATCTGGTGACATCAATGACAACTTTGACTTAGGGACTCAAAATGTCCAACAAATGATGTAATATAAGTGGGGCTTGTTTCAATCCCATATAATCAATTGAAGAAAAAATATTTTAAGGAGTTATAGTCAAAAAATAATTCAACCTTATTTTGAAATTTTTTTGGGTCATTTTCACTTAGCCATCTATCCTTGTGACCATATGGTCATGCTTCTAAGTGATACATAATGCATCCATTTGGATTGTACCTCCCTAATGAGAAGAATTTTGGTCCTTAAAATCTCACTTTAAAATATGAAATATTATATTTTCTTACTACCTTCTTTACCCCTTACTTCTTTATGGAAATGAATTTTTTGCCTCACCATGAAAGTGGATTTGCATTTCAATTTATTATTTTCATCTTAGCAAGTATATCATAGATGAAATACATTAAAATTTTGCACCCTTGAATCTAATCATAGTCAATATGAGTCCACCTCTACTTCTTACATGATTCACTATGCACACTTTAGTGTCTTGGATACTTCCCATGTGGATTATGGTATTTCCATACTCGGTTAGCATTTTATAATGTATGATCTGGGAAAAGCAATCACAAGATGTAAAATATGTAAAAAAGTAAGATAATAGAATTATGCAATAAGACTAAAATATGCTATTAATGGAAAGTTAAAATAATACAATGCAATGTAGTGGAGGAAATGAACACTCTAGAACTTTAATGCAAACTACATTGTACCTACTTACTACTCTGTAGTAATTGCACCTATGCTTCACTTCTGCTTCACACCCTTTTCTATTCACTATGGCGCCTATATATAAGAAGATAAGTTACTTGGCCCTTACTCTTCCTAACTACCTTTTCTATGACTCATGCACAAGTGGAATCCTTGTATATTTACATCATTGCACATTGAAACTTGTGCATTTATTACTTCTTCCTCAAGTAACCTAAGATAAACTCTTAATCTAACAATGTACCCAAGGTGGTACATTGACATGTACCTAAATAATGTAATATACTCTAACACCCCGCTGCATTACATTATTTGGTTATTGAAAACTTCAGTATTCAATATGGATCTTTGATCTTCATATTTTCTTTAGCTTGATGTAGTCCTTTTTATTATCTTTAATTCACATTGCATTGTATGCCTCCTTGATCTGGTTCCTCTTCTTCTTCTTCTTCTTCTTTATTCTTGTCTTTGGAATCAACACTTTAATAGGTGGACGTACTATCACCTGATTCTTTTAAGAGTATCTTCTCTTCACATTTGTTCTTTTCATCATTTTTTAGGTTTTGTATAGAAGCTTCTGAACAAACACTTAAGACATCATGATAAGATTTTGTGTTAGTAGTACTTGAAGTATCAATACTGCATGAGGATTGAAATATCTTCTCTAGGTATGATTCATCCATTTCTATTTTTAGTTTAAGTAATTCTATAAATCCTCTTTGTTCTACATTATCATCCTTGTAATATTTGAATGTAAGTAATGCCATATATAATATGCTACCAAATTCTAAAGGAATTTGAATTTCACTCTTTCTATTATCAATTGCTTCAGTGATTTGAGCATGTAGATAATATTCCATGGTTTTAAAGTTGTATTTTAAAGTTTCACTATGAATCCTTTTTGAACTAAGGTCTAAGTCGCCTTCAAAATTTATAATAAATTTCTTAATTACAATTTTTAAGACACTTTCTCCTTCCTTTCTAATGGTGTTGTTCATATTATTGTTCATTGTATCCTTTGAGGTTGACATCTTTCTTATATGATCAAATAGTGGAATTCCTTAGCCATTTTGTATTTCAAGGATACTTTGATAGATACTTGATAGTAGTCTACCTTATGTCTCCCTAGTTTGAGTATGATGAATTTGATAAATCCTTTCAAGCTTAGGTTTTGTAGAAACCTTTATCTCTCCTAAAAGGATTGAATATATGATCAAACTTGATAAATCCTATTATTATCAAGTTTTATAGAATTTCTTATGTCTCCCTAGTAGAATTAGAATATGCTTGATAAAGTGCTTAGCTAGTGATTAATTCTCCTTTTGAGTTGATTTTGTAATGTTTTGAGAATAATAATCAACCTTCAATTTTACCTTATCTCTCCTATTGAAGTATGTTCTAATGGAGTTCTTATAGTTGGATTTACTTTTGTCTCCTTAGTATGAGTATGAGACAAGTGTTACCAATTAGTTCTAACTCTATATGTAAGCAATAGATTTGCTTCTCTATTCAATAATTTAATTTTCTAAATACTAAGTATCTATGGTTTGGTGTAGTATGACTTATAACTCCCTACTTTTAGAATGTTAGAAAATAATGATAATAGTATTTGCAAATTGATATTTGAGTTTATCAAGGTTGAAAACCTTATATCTCCTACTTGGTTATTTACAAATATTATAATATTATAATGTACTTCAATTATAATGCCTTGAATTGGACTTACTTTATAACATACTGATGCTTGGTTAATGATTGTTATTCCAACACGGTAGTAATTTTGACCGTATATGTAGCACCTTATAACTCCAATATCACTTTAATTAAAGCAATCAAATTTAATATGAAAATTACCTTATTAATGCAATACGTCAAGCTGCATAAGACTTCACTCTTCTCAATGGCTCTTTGGGCATTGTTCTCATTGTATGACGATGAGCATTCAATGCTCTATTACTCATCCAATGGCATTGGTCTTCAATTATGGTATTGAGCATTAACTATTTTCTTAGCAATGTTGGTGGATGATAATCTCTTGATGCCCCATTTAAATCCAAATAAAACACTCTTCTACGTGCTCTTACTTTGTTGTATTTCCCTTGGACTTCTCTATGTTTTCCTTATGCTTCATTGTGTTTCCCTTGGACTTCATTGTGTTTTCCTTTTAGACTTCATTGTGTTTTCCTTGAACTTTGTTGTTGAACACTTAAGTAGATTTGATATCCTTTGGATGATTTTCACGTGGCTTAAGCTTTTGAATAATGCTTCTCCTTCGTAACTACCATAATGATGCCTTTTTAACATCCAAATTATTATTCTAATGCTCAAGGGGTGAGCATTCTCTTCCTTTGAAGATGTTGGGGAATATATGAGCACTCTGTTGATTGTGACAAGAGCCAACACCTTTGTTTGCATGAAATTATTCTATCCAATATATATTATAGACTTATTTTCCAATGTATGCTTAGCTATTTTCTTACTCTCAATTCTTCCTTCAGGTGAAAGAAAGTGCTAATATTCTCACAAGTCATTGGATCTCGTTCGATGGTGGTTCTATGCATTTTGATAATAGTTATATGGTACTTTATTTGTTATTTCTAGTGTTTCCCTTAGTTGGTAGTTTCTTCATGATACAACATGATATAGCTCCTCCTCAGTAGATGACTTCTCTAATCTAGGTCTTGGATATTGCACCTTGAACTCTATCTTGTACCTTTTACCTTTAATATGCTATCTTGTGTTCTACCTTGCAATGTGTTGTAGATGATAGCTTTTAGCTCATGCTATGCAATAGATAACAACTCCTTTATGTGGTTGTCTTGTGCTTCAGGTTGCTTGTTGTGGATGCTTGATTCAATGATTGATGAGGGTGTCTTTAGACATCGTAATGTGAGCCTCTTGTTGGCTCTTCAACCTTGCTTGGATAGTGTTCTTCTATCAGGTACTTTGTGATGATTATTGCTAGTGTTGGACATGTCCTTGAGACACTCAAATGTTCTCCTCTTTTGCTACATAGGATAAGAGATTATGGTGCAATAAACTAATAGATTATGGTGCAATAAACTAATAGATAGAATATTTTTTTGTTTTTTGTTTTTAATTTACATGGTGGAATCGGTAGCCTCCACGAATCCGGGTAGGCTGTCTAGCTTTTTATGGCCACCACAGTATTCTGCACTATCCACCGCAGAAGCTTCCACATAGATCTTTGTGTAGTCCGCCCCTATAACCACCATGCCACAATCATTTTAAACCTTTTATGCCGTTGAAAGCACTAGGAAAGGGACAAGCATTCAGTACGACAAGGCCTGAGATTTGAACCATGGACCTTCGCCCCCCTTATGGGATTTGGATGAACCATTTGGTCTACACCTCAGACCTTAGATAGAATATAATATATTGATTTTACACCTATATTTGAGATCTTCAAATCTCTTTTGCATACAACAACATAATAAAGGGGATCTTGAAGGAAATCTTAGTTGCAATTTACTACCATTCTAGACAACAACTTGGTAAATCAAAACACCAAGGTCTACATCATCTTCAAATATCATTAAAGTATGCAACTTACTGGATAAATCTCTTCTTTTCTTGGATAACTTAACAATAAATCCAAGTTAATAATCATGTAGCTAATATGCCCTTAAGGTGGATTAATCTTGCACTAATTTTTACTTTCACTTGGTGCACTTCTATTAAGATTTAAGAGAAACTAATATAGTGCAAATGCAATCTCCTTATTACTCCTTAAAAGTAACTTATAATATCCACTACTGATAACTCTTAAAAACTCTTAAACTCTTCTATAATATTTGTAAATTAATATAGTCTTCTCTTCTGTAACTGGATAATAGGAAGATGATATATTTCTTTCTTTCAACATTTATCAAACTCCTAATATTAATGTGAAGGTAAACTATCTTCTGCACTTCCCTTGAAGACTTTAAAATACAACCTTCTTCTTGCAACTTCTAGATTCTAATAAGGTGCTTAATGAAGCTAAGTAATGAACTGAATATAAGTGTTCAAGTAATGAACCCTTTGCACCTAAGTTGCATACCTTTAATGATATTTTAAGATGATGTAGACCTTGGTGTTTTGATTTACCAAGTTGTTGTCTAGAATGGTTGTAAATTGCAACTAATATTTACTTCAAGATCCCCTTTATTATGTTGTTGTAGATTCAACAAACCCCTATATTCAAAATGTGCCTTCTTAACTATGAAAGGCAATCTCTAAATCTCTTGGATTTGGTAGGCTTATTTTTTCTATGTTCTCCTTCAACCTCCTTGTCAAATTCTAGCTTCAATATGGGCCTTCTTCTCAAGAATATGTAAGTCTTGAGGTATTCACTGGTCTCCTCCAAAATTTAGCAAACTACTTGTCAAATCCTTCTCTCTTGGGCTAGTTGTCAAATGGTGACAATTATCCCAATTTCTTCTCTATCAGGAACTTCTCCTTGGATAGTGAATTTCTCCAATGAGTCTTTCTGGGAACTCCTTTAATGGTTTTTTGAACTATGAAATAAGGATACCCAAGCCTTCTCCTTGTTTCTCCTTGAGACCTCTCCAAGGTCTTAAATATTGCAACTTCTTTGGTCTTCTCAATGAGATCTTTCCTTCAACATTCTACTATGGAAGTTTTGGCAATGAGATCTCTTAGATCTCTAGAATATTCTACTTATAGAATATGGAATATGAATTTGTTAGTCCTTATTCACTTTCACAATCTAAAATCTTCAATGAATATCACCAACCTCTAATATTCTATAACTAGAAGTTCTTTAATGAGACCTTCTATGGGTCTCTTCAACTTATTTAGGCTGATTTCTTCAATCTACTATCTGCAATATTCTATGGAGATCATCAATCTCCTATATTTTTTTGGACTCTTATTTGGAGTCTCTAGGATCAAAAATAGGGCTACTATAGCCTTTTATTCTTCTATAATGTGTAGGTCTGCAACAAGACTTCCCTCAGGTTCTTGGAATCTCCTCTTCTTTCGTGTGTTGCTTCTAGTGCTATATTGATTTTCAAGATGATATTATTCTTATCTCTCTGTAGGAAGCTTTCTAAATTTATTTGAATATATTTTTTCCTAAAACAAAGTATTAGGACTATAATGGAAGAAATTCCAAGTCACGAATCTTTACTAGTTGATTTGACAATCTAGTGGAATGAGTTCTAATCTTCACAAGTTTTTTTGTAACTCTATGGAAATACTCTAGCCAAATGCAATATTAAAATTTTGGAACTGAGATTTGTATTTTTTGGCAATGTCGATATGCTTCTCTTGGTTGGAAATGGCTCCTGGAATTCTTTCAACCTTTCATGCGGAGTCCCTTCATATGGCCTCACACTCTTCTGGGGACCCCATTGATTTTTTTGACAATATTGAACCAGTGTGGAATATTTTCCATATCAGTACTCTCTTCCATCTGTAGAAAACCAGGAGCAAGGTGATTTTTACATAGCTTGACTCCACTCTGGTGTTTTCTTTCGCTAACAAGTATGCTATTTTTTATGACTGCTGGATGTAGATTTTTGTATAGGTGGAAAAAGTGAATGTTGAGCTGCAACACCTTCATGCTCTGATGGATCATTGGAGTAATAACCCATGCACAGTTAGTTGTGTCCCTACCAATTCCTGGAGAAGCTCTTCTAGGTCTCGTTATCGACCCCATCGAGGTTCTCGATGCTTCACCCATTCTTCGACGGATAGACAATGGTCCCAACCCTCTGAGTGTCACATATTCCTGGATGATGGAGCTGGTCCTTCCTTCTGTCAAAACTCTGGGTGGGATGTTCGGCCCACCGCTTATGAGCTAGTTGTTGGGTGGGATGACACTGCTACTACTTTGACTATTGTTCGTCATATCGATGCACATACCGCTCCTCAACAAACTCTAGTTGGCGATAATACAGAAGAAGGATGGCATACCCTAGTCCCTTCATATGGATACTAGCAATATGTCAGCGAGGAAGATAACTTTTGTCCCGCTCCTTGATCTTTGTTTGATGATTATTTCTTAGGATGTCTGTGTAATGATTGCTCGCGATGGCGTGTACTAATGTTTTTTAGACTCTGTTTTTTGTGGGGAGGTGTGATTTCTTCCACCTAGTGGTTTTTATGGTTTGTAGGGTGTGCTAATTCCACCTACCCTTTTTTGTATGATTAATATTAATTAATATAAGATTTTTCATTCAAAAAAAATATTGTTCCATCATTATTTCAACTTGTTCCACATGAATTTATCTCTTTAAACTTGAATCATTTTATGAACTCTTCTAGCATGACTTGAGCTCTTTGATCATTTTATGTTGGGTCTTGTTAGTCCCTACTCCCAAATTGAATAGTATCCAAGTGTATAATGTAAATCATATTTTATTAGGAATGCCTTCATCCATATAGTATTGGTGAATTCAACAATGCACTATGTGTGGAATCTTCACCCTCTGCTAAGAGTACATACTCATGTAAGGAGCTAAATTTATCATATTTTATAAATACTCCATAAATACTTCATCATTAGAGACTCCTTTTAACACATGAACCACGTCCCTATCCTTGCCACCATGCATAGTAAGATCATTGTGTCTCTCCTTTTCATCCATTTCTAACTAAAATTTAAATCATCTCATAGTAAGATTATAGTGGCTTTCCTTTTCATCCATGCCCAACTAAAATTTATATCATCTATGCATAAGGTAGCACAAAATTATGTAAAACTTAGTTATGTGGGGCACAAATGCCATCATGAGGTCCTTCAATTCCTTCATCAACATTCCTTCCTACCATGCCATATATGTTATTACTTATTGCATGGAACCCAACTAATCATTTTAATATGCTAACAAATTTGGGCACAAATAACTTTGATCCCTTCTATACAAGTACAACCCAAGTAGATTGATGGTGAAGGCTTTGAAACTTCAAATAAGTAATTTGAGATTTGAATATGAAAGGGTGTAGGGTTTGTATATCAGACTCAAGTGGTTAGAGTTTAGATGACTTAATACATACTAGTTAAAAACATGGTGGAATGACTTAGCACATGTTTGAGTGACTTTAACATATTAATTAACAAGATGGCTAAATAACTTAACACATATGACACCCAAGTTCAGGGACAACTTGTTTGCAAAGGTAGTAGTCTAATTTGAATCCTTTAAGTGTACGTCATACCAATGATGGTACAAATATCGAGCGACTAATAGTCCCCTTTATTCAGCTTAACAATAACAAAGAAAAATAGATTTGGTAAAAACAACCCCTATGGTTTAAACCCTGTACTTGTCAGTTACTAAAAATAATATGATTGTAACCAAATCTCCAGAAAATACTCTAAGCAACTAGGCATTAAAGTTAGGAGAAATGATACACAAGATATTTTAGAGGAGAGAAGTTAAAGCTTGGCCAGTTTAAGGACAACAAGGACTTAGGATGTCTTCGAAGTGGGCAACCGCTTTAGAACGGATATCTAGGATGTTGCTGGTAACAGACCCATTCCCCCTGAACAATTTTCTAATCTTGTTAGAAATTTGATGTCTAAGAGTCAAGGCATGAAAAAATTTGTTATTGGAGTTGCCTTCTTTAAGCCAAATAACTCTAGAATTTTACCTCTAGAAGATTTTCTTTTGCTAAAATGTTGTGATATTCAAACATAATATCTTTCTCTTTGGTTCAAATATTAGGAGTTGAAATTCCATATTGGACTTACTCTTTGATATTTTTGAGTTGGTTCATAACTTCCAATTTTCAATCAAATATGTTGTTAAAGACTTTTTTGTTCCAAATTTGAAGGTTAGATTTTATGAAGCACAACTTTTTAGAAATTTGGAAAATATGAGGACTAGTGAATATTTGACTCCACCATTCAGTAATTATATCTCTGATATCAGGGTGTTCGAGCCATATGGAATCAAATCTAAAGGGAGATTTGAAAGAAGTTGGATGAAGTCCTTCAAAAACAAGAGGGTTATGATCCGATCCAATTCTTGGGAGAGAATGGAGGGAGGCATCACCAAAAATATGGTTGACTTCTTTGAATAGGATAAATCTATCTAACCTTAGTTGAATGCATTTATTTCCCAGCCTCCTATTGCTCCACATGAATTTTATGCCTTTTAGTTGAATACCTATAAGTTCATTGTTGTTAATAAACTATGCAAATTCCTCATAGCACCTTGGAGGGATGAGTATCCCTCCGCTTTTGTCTGAGGGATAAAGAGGGGTGTTGAAATCCCTTGCAAGCATCCATACTTCATTTGAAAAAATATTTCTCATTTGACTAAGGGTATTCCATAAAGCCAAATTTCCTAGAGGATTATTAGGAGCATGATATTTGAAAGAACCCAAATTACTTTAGCATCTCTATAGAAAAAAAGAATATTTATAATTCTATCTTAAGAAGAGAGGAGTTTGCTTTCAATTTTGGTTGTATCCCACATACATAGGAGGCCTCCACAAGTACCTCGGGCTAGATTGGGAATGAATTCACTATTTTTCTAGATGGCTTTGACTATCCTCTCAGTGCTAGCTTTCTCGATCTTGGTTTCTTGAAGTAAGATGATGCTAGGTTTAAGATATTTCCTCATGGATGAGACCAATCATTGTTTGGTGAGTCCATTGAGGCCTCTCACATTCCAGGAGAGGATCTTCATTTATGGAATTTGGAGGAAGATTCACCCCCTATTCTAAGGTTGGGGCGGTTTGGATCACTTTCCATCATCCTTAGGAAATTCTTTGTTTGATTGGTCTACTAAAGAAGAAAGGGGGTAGTCTAAGTACCATTGGCAATGTCCTCAATATCTTTCCTTCTCATATCCTGAATCGAAGTCCTGTCTTTCCTTTTATCACTATCAACATCAACATAGAGTTTATTTTGGCTCTTGGTTACCAGTTTAGGAGGGCTTGAAGACACCTCAAAAATTAGGGAATTAATGTTACTGACAGGGGACCAATTGAGACCAATCTTAGGTAAAAGGTTATTGAGAAGGTCCAAGGAAACATTGGACAAAGGAAGACCTGAGGGGCCAAAAATTGATGGGTACCGGGGAGAAATTCATGATTGAGGATATAGACCTTAGGGGGACATTCTTGTAGGATAGGGGCATGGGTTTCAACCAAAGGATTGATTCATCAAAAATATTAAAAGACCCAACCAAAGGGTTGAACAGGGTATTTTTAGAGAACTAACCTGGACTGGGGTGTTTTCAGAGAAGAGGGACATCTATTTTTTCTCTTTGATTTTGGTGCATCATCTTTACACATGGAGTTATCTTGGTTCTTTCTTTGAGGCTTCTCAAAAACCTAACTATCCTCTTGGAATTTTCTTGCTCTATGCCACTCTTTCTTTGATTCCCTTCTTGAATATGGGTATTGTGCCTTGAGATGACCCTACTTTTAGCATTCCATGCAAAAATTTGGCTTATTCTCATATTCAACGGCTTGGCATCTACGAAAGGAGCTAGAGACGATATTGATAAACATGGGCAAGAGAAGACCGATAAACGTGGGTAACTTTGAGTCCAAATTAGCAATCACACACAATCAGGCATAAATCATCCGAGACTTGATCTTAGTTACCGGGTCAAAAGAAACAAGGTCCCCAATAGACTGAGCAATACTCCTCATGTTTCCTTTGTGCCATAACTGGATGGGGAGACTAGGAAACCTAACCCATATAGGGGTTGAGATAATGCTTTGGGTTTTTTGGTTAAAATTGACATCCCACCTTCTGACGAAGAGACTTAAATGCTTGAAGAACCAATGACTCCTTATAAGGATGCAACTGGTATCTTCAAGGTTGTTCAATCTAATAAGAAAAAACCCCTTAGGGAGAGCAACCAGATCCATATTGCTACATGACCACCATTTGGAAAAGGCCCATTTGTGAATGGACTCAATGTTCGGACGTGAACCAACAAATTTCTCCACAAGAGATAAAGTGTCCTAGGAGTTGATGGATGCCATGATTTCGGGTGGAATTATCAACTCTCTACGATTCAGAGAGAGAGTTCCCACACAATGGTTAGGATGGGGCATCGAAGACCTCAATCCCTTTCAAATTATCTTTGCAAAGGAGTCAGACACATGATTTGGAGGGGGTTAGTGGAGGGTCCCTCCCGGCACCTATGACATCCAATCCCCCATCCGATTCATCCTGATTTTTCGTTCCTCCACTAGATTCATGATTCTCCGTTCCACCATTATCCGACTTGTGTTTGCCACTCCTCTTTTGCCAACGCTAAAATTCCTGCCTTTCAAAAATTCAAATTTTATAGATAATCCGCTCGCTAAAAATGATTTGCTTACCATCCTTCTGAACCTTTTCAAAGTAACAAAAATTCAAAAAATGAAACAAGTCCAAATAATATTGTTTTTAATGTAAATCAACATTTCACACATAAAATTAATAAATATTAAAAACTACTACTTGGGACAAAATAAACAACTCATGTATGCCAATTATATTTTTGATCATTGATATATCTTAATGATGTTTGAGGTGTCTTGACCCACCTTGCATCCCTAATTTAATGATGGAGTCTACAAATGAAGTTATTCAATTGATGACGAGGACACCCCCATTGAGAATTTGGGAATAATATTTAGTTTCAATTTCACATCAAGTGCATAACGAATGCCAAATTTCTCTTCCAGGCGTTTTTGTTTTTATTTCCGTAATAAGTGTGGATGACAAACCGTCTCCCATGCACGCCTTTATTTACCGTTTCTTTGGGTAAAGACGTAGAACGTCATGGTTGGATGTGTTGTGTGAGTCAAGAACTGATTTATTTTCGTGCACATGAACTTTAATCTTTAATCCATCTTAACTCAGAGTTCAAATACAACTTTAAATAAATATGCATATGTGAAGTGTTTTGTAGGATTTTTGGTAAGTTATTGTATTTGCTTTAAAAAAAATTTAGGTTCAAACTTTAAGGTATACGATTGTAAAGTAGTAATCTAACTTAAATTTGATGCATCAACCTTTGATGATGGAAGTACGAATCTGATGCACCAGTCTAACAATGCAGTACAAATCCCAAGCCACCATGATCCTCTCACGCTCGACTATTCAAAACAAGGAGGTGGTATAGTTGTTGTTGTAGGCAGCCTAGAGATATGAACCCTGTTTGATAGTAGAAAAGGACTGCAGACAGATTTAATAGTACAAGTCCGAATCCCAAGCTACCGACTATGATCCTTCACACTCTGGGCTGTTCACAACATCTACATAGTATAAATGTTGTTGAAAGCAGCCTCATAATTTAAATAGTAAAGAACTGTAGACGTAACTAACTCCTTTATATCTAAAAATAAATATAGATGTGAAACTTATTATATATCAAAAATAAATATGCATGTGAAGCCTATTATATATCTAAAAATAAAAATGCATGTGAAGCCTATTATACGTCTGGTTTTGCACTTCTATTTTTTTTTTGTATTTTCATGACACCAGTAACACTTCTCCCTACGGAAATACAACTATCCTAGTAATACTTATCAAGAAGGACAGACTTTCTTTGGAATAAGACCATCCTAGTAATACTTATCAAGAAGGATAGACTTTCTTTGGAATTTGAGTTATGAGCACAGTCAAGAACAAAGAGAACTAAATGACCCGTTTTATACTGGAATGTAGGCTGGGGTGTTTGCAGTAAAACAAAACATAAACAAGCGATGGTAGGTATTAGGGCTCGACGGCAATCACAACTATTTATAATTTAGAGGGGAAATCTGAGAAAAGACTTTTCTAAAGCATGCAAACCAAAAGTCGAGGAGTTGTGACGTCATTACCTATTATTGATATGAGGTAATCAATGACGTAGTACTATGATAGGACTCACAAGGTTATCAAGACATAGGGTCATCAGAATTGGTTAAAAATTTCATTAATTTTATGAATTATTATTTTTTAAACAAACATTATCTTTAAACTTGCTTAAAAGATGCTATTATCTATAAAAATAAACTACTTCGTCGGTCAACTATCTAATGCTAGATGTTAGGCTGGGTCAACTATCTAATGTTAGATGTTAGGATTAGACGTTAATAGAGATAGGTGAAAACTAAAAGATGGATTATTGTTTTCGTGGAACATTAAGGTGATGGATTGTTGTTTTCGTGGAACATCTACATGGCTAGGGACATGGTTAGGGTTTTGGGCTTTTTTTAGGAGACCTAGGTTTAAACTATTTAGGATGTGGTGTGTGAGTGAGATGTTAGAATTAGACAATAAATTATATGTTAATAGGGATGGGAGAAAACTAAAAGATGACATGTTGTCCACCCGATACACCCATATGGTACTACATTGGGAAGTGGTGTGTGTGATGTGTGTGAGTAAGATGTTAGAATTAGACAATAAATTATATGTTAATAGGGATGGGAGAAAACTAAAAGAGACATGTTGTTCTCATGGAACACTCATGTGATTAGGGTTTTGGGCTTTTTTTTAGAAGATCTAGGTTTGAACTACTGTGAGGTTTAAACTATTGTGAGATTTGGTGTGTGTGAATGAGATGTTAAAATTATACAATAAATTATATCTTAAAAAAATAGGAGAAAACTAAAAAAAAATAACTATACCCCTGTCATCAGAGCTTTAGACTTTCTTTTAGAAAGTTAAGTGTATATAGGTAAGTTTGGTAAAAGGAAGATTCAATTTCAGGTGATTCTTTATATCCACACAATCAATGCTTATAGATGGAATTAAGTAAGTTACACGTTAATGCCTCTTCTTCCTCACGGCACGTCACACTGGCCTACAGAGCCGTCCACTACGGAAATGCTCGCAATTTTTCGACGTATTTTCCACACGCCGCTTGACTCTCAGACCCAGAACGTCGATATCTATGACACGGCATGGGGATCCTCTCGCACAACTATCGCCATACCAGACGATGATGCCGAACAAGCAAATCGAGGGAGCGGAAGAGGGGGACACGACGAGAGAAAGAGCAAATGCGAGCCCGTTGATCTGCGTGCGAATGCCTAAAGGTGGGAAGCTTCCAGAAAATTACATCAGACCTCCCAGTGAGCGACCCAGACTCAATGAAGTGGTTAGTTCACACACCATCCCTTTGATCGACATGAAAGATTGGTCGTCTCACCCAACCAAGGTAATACAAGAGATTGGGCGTGCCTGCCTTGTATATGGATTTTTCCAGGTAGGGATATATTCCCATAATCATAATTTCTTTCTTTCTTCATCACAAGTCAAATAATCAAATCTAAAGGATTTAAATCTAAAATATAAACATATCGTCCTTAGATCATAAGGTAGAATCAAATCTAAAGGATTTAAATCTAAAATATAAACATATCGTCCTTAGATCACAAGGTAGGAGGGTAATCAGTAAACGTTCTTAAAGAGTTATTCATCTTTCACGTAGTAGAATCGGGAAAAAACTTCACGCAAATGATGGAAGTTTGTTCATGTACAGATCGTAAACCATGGTGTTCCGGAGATTGTGATTAAGAGAATGATGGAAGTTGCCGCGGAGTTTTTCGAGATGCCTATGGAAGATCGAATTGAACTTTACTCAGACGATCCGTCCAAGACAACTCGGTTGTCGACTAGCTTTAAAGTCGATAAGGAGAAGGTTTTCAACTGGCGTGACTTCCTGCGACTGCACTGTTATCCACTGGAGGATCACGTTCACACCTGGCCCTCAAAGCCTCTTCATTACAGGTAAAACTACAGCCTTTTATTTTGGCAAATACAGTTTATTTAAGTTTAATATAGGAAAAAATTTAAATCATAGAATATGTTATTAGATTTGCATCATCACATTAATCGGTTAGAGGGCCAGCCCTTACACATACCCAAACTCAAAGTAAAAATCCCACAAAGTGAAACTAAGAACTTGCACCTTTAAACCTGCTACCTCTCGCACAGTTAAACTACTTTTCATGAATCATTTTTCATTCGTATTTTATTTGTGCTCTGAAGAATTAACTACTGCCATGTCAGGGAAGTGGCGAGCAAGTATTGCACAGAGGTAAGGGCGCTGGTTCTGAAACTGCTGGAAGCCATATCAGAGAGCTTGGGACTCGAACCCGACTTCTTAGACAAGGCTCTGGGAAATCATGCACAACATATGGCCATAAATTATTATCCTCAGTGCCCAGATCCAGAGCTCACCTTCGGTCTAGCTCCTCATTCAGATCCGAACGCCCTCACAGTTCTACTTCAAGACGAGGTTTCGGGGTTGCAGGTGTTTAAGGATGGCCAATGGATTGCTGTAAACCCAATTCCTAATTCTTTCGTGGTAAACATCGGCGACCAAATACAGGTATTCATAACCTCTATAAAAAGAAAAAAAATCTCGTTTTCTTTTTCTCACAACCTCACTTTTCTATTTTAGGTTACAATCGAGATGTTTTACAGGTGAAATTGATTTATAACAAATTATCTTACTTGAGCTTGATCGCTGGACCTTTTTCCTTTTATTTTTTCTTTTTCAGGTATTGAGCAATGGCAGGTACAAAAGCGTATTGCATCGTGCTGTGGTGAATTCGAGTAAGGCAAGAATTTCGATTCCCACATTTTATTGCCCATCGCCTGAGGCAGTTATGGTTCCTGCGCCGGCGTTGGTGAATTCTGAGGAACTTGCTTTATATAGACGTTTCAGTTATATGGAGTACTATCAAAAGTTTTGGAGTAAAGAGCTGCAAGGAAAGAGTTGCTTAGACTATTTCATACGTCAAGAATCGACATGAGAATCGTTCCAAAATTAGAAACCAGAACTTTTGAAGATGACCAGGAGGTTTTCGTTTGTTGTGGGCATATATTTATGAGATACCTAAATATCCAGTGCATTGAAGAACCACATAAAGATTTGCTTGTCATACTATGCATTCGACGTAGGAGGAGTAGCAGGCATATAATTTCATCTTTAGAGAATCTTCTAATACAGATTTATGTCTTAAAATTTAAGACATTCTTCAGTGTGTTTAATCCTAAGAATTTCGAATCTCTTAATTTTTTAATTTTTTTATAGGATAAGTTTTAAGGTTAAAATTTTATAAGATATAACAAAAATGTTTTTCTTAAATAAATATATATATTTTTTAATATATTAAACTTAAAAAAAATCCTCAAAATAACTTATAATCTCGGAAACATGAAATATCAAAACTACTTTATTAAAGCTACTTTAACATTTACCTTTCCATTTTCATATTTGCATCACATAACGACACAATTTGGTGGCAGGTGCGACTTTGTGATTTATTTGTAATGACTTCGAGCGACTTTGTGATTTATTTGTAAATGACTTCGAACTTTGTGATTTATTTGTAAATGACTTCGAACAACGGACTAAAGAGTAGTTACATGTGGAGAAAACCATTATCCCACCAGTATTCAATGTAATGGAATTGTTTTCAAAAATCAGATCATCTAGTAGTTTTCTGAATTATGATAGGGGTATCCTCTTCAAGTTCGATTCTTAAGCTTTTTTTTATCTATTTAACATTAAGCTCAATCATACCTCAAGTATAATTTTAAGGTAGAGGAGTTAACTATACACACTCAGTGATGTGAGTTTAGAACATTGAACTATACACACTCAGTGATGTGAGTTTAGAACATTGAACTTACAATTTATAGTAAAATTGTAATAACCCTCTAAAAATCTACTTTATTAGATATACTTAATTTGTTTGCAAAGATGACATATTGTTAATGTATTTGTAGATACGGGTATTGTTACTAGCGGGAATAATTCAAAGGAAAGATATTTCTTCAATGGACAAAAAGAGTTATCCAGTGTAAAGTAATTCAAGGGAAATGATGAGTGGTGGGGTATTTGCCAATTGATAAGCTAAGGAACCCTACAGGCAATGCGTCCGCCAATGGTCCATATAAATGCATATCATGTAGTTGCATTAATAGAAATGCTTGATGTTTGACAAATTACGAGTTTATGATATTTTGTTGGCAATGAAAATGCTTAAATGCATGAGAGCCATATTTTAAAGTAATTGGAAAAATGTGAAGTAATGTTATGTTCATTGTTGATCTATTAAAAAATTGAGTAGAAAATAAGGATGAAATAAGATAGTTAATATATATATATATATATTAAAAAAAAAAATATTTATTATAAATAATAAAAGGATAAAGGAATTAATATTAAAAAAATATAACAGCAAAATAATTATTAAAAAAATATTTCTTATTACTTATTAAAAAAGGGCAATTGGAAAACATTTGGTATTAGAGATTATTTGGGTTGTTGAACTTGGAAAGAATGTGGTTTCCACATGGCAAGCTTTAAGTTGGAGGAATCTTAAATGAACAACAGTTGTAGGAAAAAAAATAGGACCTATCTTCTAAAATGGAAAGGTGGAGAGGATGAGAGGGCATTATGATCTGCATTATTGTCTTCTTGGGAGCGAAGAAGAGAGCGAGGAAGGGAGAAGGGCTTCTGAAGCAAGGAAAGAAAACAAGCGCCTATCAGTAAGTGAATCTTTTTCCAACAATTCCAGGTGATAAATTAATGTTATGAAACAGTAAGAAAGGTGATTGTTGAAGTTTTGAATATTTTGTTGTGTGAATATAAATTTATAAACTAATGGTGAGCTAAATATGAACAAATGCTTTCTGGTGCATGTGTTGGAAAGTTTGCTGTGAGAATAAAAATTAATGAACAAAAAGTGAACTAGAAATAAATATTATCCATTTTGATGCATGTGATAGTTTGCATACTATGTTAGGTGTGAAATTATTGTATGCATGTTAGATGTTAGTTGCATGTCATTTTTAATCTGGCCGCTCTGACCTTTGGAAGACACCGACAATCAATGTCATGTAACTTGGAGAACTCTTGAGGACAAGAGCCAAATTCTTTTACTTTTTAACTATTTGATAAACCATCTATGTTTAGGAACCAAGCGTTGTGCTTAAACTCGAAAAATAATTGTTTCCAATCTTGAGATTTATCATAACGAAATTGTGAAACATGAGCTCTGGGGATTTTTGGAAAAAAAACAAATGCTAATGTATTTTATTTGTATTTTGAAACACGAATGTCCTAAAGAATTGCATGGCATCATTCTGAGAGTCTTTTTGAACAGTGAAACTAGTTTTGTTGTTCTCTTTTAGAAATTATGAATGGACAAGTTTTCATGGTGAAATTTCATTTCATATTTGTGGATTATAATTTAAGTGATTTATTAAGATATTTGGATCTACGTTCTGCCTGTGAATGTTGTGTCAATTTAACATGGTGACTGTTTTGTAATCTTGAACTATTACTTTATGGTTTTCAAAATTTATAGTAAAATTTATGAATGATTATGACACTGTATTTGTTTATAAACCATTGCATAGCTAAAAATTTCTACATCTTCAAAACCCTAGTAAAACCTTTGATTAAGAGATTCCAAGATTGTGGGAAGACAATCCTGATTCACAATTTGAGATTGTGGGTAGATACTATTAAAAATATTTAATGGTGCTTGTGGGTGGACAAACACCATAATACAGGGCTCTAACCATACTTCTAATGGGAATGGTCAAAATGGGAGGTAACGAAGGGATGATATAGGCATCACTTATAGGTTAGCCCTGTTAGTATTGAGTGGTGAATTTTGTGCTTGAATTGGAAAAATTCGACAACATGATGGTATGAGACATTGTGTTGGTTAATCAAGACAAAAAACCAGGTAGCTACCAAGGTATTGGTAGATCCTAAATGAACTCCAAGGAAGGTGGTTGATCGTATAGCTCGAACATGTATGTGTTAGTTCTTACATGACATGAGTTCATGAGTTTCATGTTAAGACAGGAAAATTATACATCACACCTCTAGGTGATATGGGCACTAGAGGAAAAGAAACCCCCTGCTTGAACTTGGAATCTCGGGTGGAGAGTGTAGTTCAATAGAGGTAACTATACGAGATTTGGCCAATCTCAATCTCATGAGTATTTCATCTACAGTGGAATTAAACTCATGAATATGTTTTTAGCATGCTCATACTAGAAATTAAAATAGAAAATAATAATAAAAAAAAATCTCTTACTGTGACCTCTGATGTAGGACAACCAAGTGGGTGGACTTAGGGTGTTTGGAAAACCAAGTGGGCAGGACTTGGGTTGTTACATTTGGTATCATAGTAAAGGTTACAAATATTTAGGTAATAAAATCTCAAGAAACCCTATGTCAAATAAAATTTATGTTGCCAATGTGACCATATAAACTTAAAATTTGACAAGGCTCTTTGTTTTGCTAAGTAGGCAATGACATTTGGGAAAAAAGCTAGCTCTTCAAAGAGATCTATGGTGGTTCAGTGAGAAGGGTTGACCAAAAATCCTAAAAGGATCTTCCAAAAAGTTATGAGGATCGGGGCTATAGAGGAAGTCATAGAACATCTTTGAGAAAAGATGAGAGAGAAATAACCAGCTATAAAAAAGCATAAAATAGTATAAATGGTGCAATTATTGCAAGATAAAATGAGCCAACAAAAAGAACAAATGGAAAAACAGAGTGCTCAAATGGTTGAGCACATGGATCAACAAAAGACTCAAATATTAGAACACATGGAACAACAAAAATCTTAGTTGGCTGAACAATAAGAGATGATTTCTCAACAACAGAAAACAATAGAAAATTTATCTAAAGAAAAAGAAACGGTATTAGTTGAGGATGAAATAATTGTTGACCCTGGAAGAAAACAAGTAGGTTATGAGTTGGAAAGGATATGCGAAGACTTGATATAACCAAATTTTATGGTAAAGGTGATGGGGAAGAGGCTGAAAGATGGTTGAATAGTGTGGAGGAAATATGGTTGAATAGTGTGGAGGTGTATTTTGCTGTTAGAACCCTCTCATCTAAATCTAAAACTTTGTGGGCCATTTTTTTGTTTGATTGGAACCACCGCTGATTGGTGGGATACCTATAGGAAAACTCACAATATGGAGGCTGCATATGTCCATTGGGATACGTTTGTATTAGCATTCAAATATAGGTTTCTAACACAACAATTTTACCTTGAAAGGACCACATAATTTTCAAGGTTAACTTAGGGTAGTATGTCCATAATTGATTACTATCAGTGGTTTGTGAAGCTGCTCAAATATATGTCCGAGTATGAACAGTGAAACGGAATCAAAATTTAAAAATTTCTCCTATGGTTACACCCAAATATTGGACACCTGATTGTTATGTTGAAACTTGCTACCCTAACTGGTGCATGTGACTTGGGTCGACAGGAAGACGATAACTTTAAATATTATAAGGCTTATTATCAAAAATACTTTGAAAAGGAAGAGCCATAGAAAAAGAAAAATATTGGCTCAACAAAAGGAGATAGGAATTGGAACAAGAATAGTGGTAATGGGCAAAAAAGTAGGTTTGATAAGAATAAGAATAGGTACCAAGGATATAGAGGAAATCAGAATTATCAAGGTGGTCATGACAAAAGAAATTTTAGGTATAGGTATGATCAAAGAGCTAATGCACCAATAGCTAGTACTCAGGAGGATAATGAGGGAATTAAGAAAGAGAAGATATCACGAATTGGTTGCTAGATTTTTCAAGAACCTCATTATGCTGATAAATGTCCTTTGAGAGCTAATAAGAGAAAATAAACTACGAAACCTGCCAATAAGATATATGCAGCAACAGGTAATCCCCAAATCAATGGTCAAGAAACACCTTTCCTATTGAAAGGTAAAATTTATAATAGAAATATTCGTATTTTGATTGATTTTGGAGCAACTGATAGTTTTATTTATTCAAATATTTTGAGGGACATACTGAAAAAACCTATATTTTAGCTAATGGGTGGAAGGTCGAGTATGGGTCTGGGTAAACCTATGCTATTAATCAATGTCTATTTGAACCCCAGATAATACTACCTCAAGAATAAACTAGTTGGTATTTATATGTAGCTCCATTACATGCCTTCTACATAATTTTAGGTATTGATTGGATCAAAGCACATAAAGCATTGTTAGACTTTAAGGAAATATGAATGGATCTCACTGATGACACTAAGCAAAGGATTCAAATTCACCGTGGTCGTGAATCAGTGGAACCACATATTTTACAACAATGCAAGTTAAAAGAGTAATAAGAAAGGGTAGTAGAGTCTTTGTAGTCTAACTTAATAAAAAGGAAGAAACTAAGTCTGGGGTAAGTCTTTTGCAAACTTATATTGTTCACCCCCTCTCAGTATAAGCTTGTGTTCATCAATTTATCAAGAAAATTTGATGGCACATATTTTTAATTTGTCCAACCATACTTAAAGGGTATTTTATCTTAGAAGGATGATATTTTAGGTTTCTATAGTCTTTATTTGGACATTAAGTATTTTAGATAACTAATATTTAAACATATTTGGTTCTTAAGATGTAAAATAGTTGTAGTTCCTTCATTTTTACTTTGAGGTAAGTATTCTATAGTTTAACTATAACTACTTATTACATGTTGCTTCTATCTCTAGGAAACTTAAGGATGAAGTGGGAAAAAACTCCAAAATAAGATAGAAGCAAGATAGTATTGGCATCTTGTTCATGGGTGCACACTTTAGGGTCCATGTATTCAATGGAAAGGTGTAAAAACTAAAGGATCCTCACAAGGAGTACCTTGAATAGTTAAAGAAAACCATACTCAAGTTTGTACAATTGCAAAAAAATTGGTTCTATTGCAAAATTAAATGGATTATACCTTTATTTTGCTCTAAATGGATCAAAATGATTCTTATGTATTTGTTTAATTTGAGGTTATGATCAACATTGGATTCTATCAAAATTGTTGTAACTTTGCTTACAAATTGATGTTAAATTTTCTTTTAATATTTTATAGTAGAAAATAAAATTAAAGATATAAAGAACTAGGTTATGCATGATAATTACATTATACAAAAATATGTTTCTTTTGTTGATCATCCCCAAATATAAAAGTAAAATATCCATTGGACCCAAACATTACCATATTTATTGAAAAGTTGAGAGCTCAATCATGGATATAATTATGTTCTTAACCATGTCATATTACATTAGCCACCCTATTGGGAAGGTACCTTAATATAAGATATTGCAATTAGCAACACCATGCTTACATTTCAAGACTTTATTTGATTCATATTTAAATTTTTTATTTAATTATTTATATGAGACTAGAACAAGTCCATTTGTACTACATCATGACCAACCATGATCTTTCAACAAACCACATACTGGTATTACAATATCTTCTAGTAAGATTTGAAGTTGTGTCTCCATATTAGGAGCCCATGTTTTTAACCACTTGAGCTCATGTCATTTGATACATACTTATATTATTTATATTGAGTACATCCCCAACACATTGCTCATTTGTTTTTTGGTATATTCTTTTTAAGCTTATAACGCATTTTGAAGAAACATATGCTACATAATAAATATGCTTGTAACATTATTATATTATTATTTGAACTTGTACCACATGACTTTATCTCTCTAAACATGAATTATTTTATGAACTCCTCTAGCATGACTTAAGCTCTTTGATCATTTTATGTTCGGTCTTGTTGGTCTCTACTACCAAATCGAATAGTATCCAAGTGTATAATATAAATCACATTTTAATTAGGAATGCCTTCACCCATATGGTATTAGTGAATTCAACAATGCACTATGTGTGGAATATTCATCCTCTGCAAAGATTACATACTCATGTAAGGATCTAATAGTCTCTATTTTATAAAAGCCTCCATAAATACTTCAACATTAGAGACTCATTTTGACACATGAACCGCATCACTATCCTTGCCACCATGTATAGTAAGATCATAATGGCTCTCTTTTTCATCCATGACCAACTAAATTTTATATCATATATGCATAAGGTAGCACAAAATGGTGTAATTAGTTATGTGGGGCACAAATACCATCATGAGGTCCTTTAATTCCTTATCAACATTCCTTCTTTCCATGCCATATATGTTATTACTTCTTGCATGGAACCCAACTAATCATTTTAATATGTGCTAACAAATTTGGGCACAAAGAACTTTGATAGCTTCTATATAATTACAACCCAAGTAGGATTGTTCGTGAAGGATTTGACATTCCAAATAAGTAATTTGATATTTGAATACGAATGGGTGTAGGTTTTGTGTATTAAAATCAAGTTGTTAGAGTTTGGGTGACCTAACACATACTAGTTAAGAACATTGTGGGGTGACTTAGCACATGTTTGAGTGACTTAATATATTGATTAACAAGATGGTTGAATAACTTAGCACATAATAATTAAAAATATAACTAGATGGCTTAACTTATACTAAATAATATATATGCATTAATAACATCATTAAATAGTTTAACATATTAATTATCAATATTTCACAATATTTTTTTATTAATAGAAAAAAAGGGTTTTGAAAGGGACCCCAAACATTTTACAAAATAAACCCAAAAAGGGAGGTAGTCACCGAAGGGACAACCTCAGTGAGATGACACTTAAGATAAGAAATCAAAGGGAATACAACAAATATGAGAGATCATATCCCTGTGATGAAAACAAAAAGTGTAAAAGCCAACAAAAAGGCTCACAGACAAGGGACAAGAAACCCAACCAGTCTAGCAAAAACAAGATGACCAACGAAGCCCTAGCTACTTAGAAGCCTCGAAAGAATCCTTCTCATATTCATTTACACTTTTATAAACATCCGAGACCTGGGTAAGAACATCATTCTACTTCTTGAGATTGCTAACCACCTTAATAGCTTGTTGGAGAAGGGTCAAAGTCAAATTCAGCAAGTCATCCAGATTTGTAAGGGGATCATTAGGATTAGCTCTATGTATAACGCAGGTTGAATAACCACAAGGGGATTCATCATCCATGGGAGATAGCAGTCGAGCAGGATCATAGTGGAGTTTTAAACTTTAATGCTTTGTGAGAGACTCTCCAGGGGTCTCCTTTTTAGGATCAATAATAATGAGATTTTTTTATTCTTCCCAGAAGCCTTGTCTCTGGTTGAGCAATGGTAGGATGAAGACAAAGTGTCGACAAAAGAGCCAAAGATTAATTTTTTTTCTAGGTTTAGCTAAACTAGTAGTGCTTTTTTCCACCTCACCATCACTTGGAGTCCCTTGACTAGGAGTCGAAGGAGCAAGGTTGCCAACAATAATAAGGGTGGCCCTTTATGATTCATTTTGCAAAGTGTGCTTAAATAGAATCAAGTAGAGACCTTGATGTTTTGGGTGTATAGAGGTACACTTCCTAACACTCTCAATCAATAACTCTATTGAATTGAAAAGGTATTTAGGGATATTGATGCTCTTGATGTTGCACAAGTGATTCATAAATGCTAAGTGGAAGATTCTAAAAGGAGAGCTAGGCTTGTTGATGGAAAAAAACTACATTATAAGGACCATTACCCTATTGCAAGGTGCTATAAGGACCTCCCTAATAATACCTCCTTTCTCTTTCACTAGGTGCTTCCTTTTGTCTCTAATGTGTCCAAGTTTCATCATTGAGTGCTTATCTCGATGAACAAGATCTCCATTGTTAGGCAATTTTTTCACCTCAACCAACATAAGTATGTTCACATTGAAAGTAAGCCCACATAGAGTCACTTAGCCATTATCCCAGGAATTAGAGAATTCTTGGGATAACTCAGAATCACTTTTGCTAAACTTGCTAAGAAAAGGTAAAAATTTGTATTTTTTTAGGATTTCCTCCACTGTAGCATCCACTTGCGGAGACTAGCTCAAGTAACGCCATTTTGGTACCTAGAATTTGGGTAGCCCACCTCTAAAAATCATGAGCAAACAAAATTTGAATGACCAACCTATGAGATTGAATAACGAGAAAATTCTAATTGATACGCCAACTACACACACTACATTTAAAACCCATTCGAGAAGTTAAACCAATCAAGGTTTTGCGGATACACATGCCATTGAATTTGGAGGTCTCTTTGCTCTAGAGTCATGAATGGATCATATTATACTTGGAGAGCATCGTTGTATGTGCCAAATCCATATCGGTATCATAACCAATGAAATCACAACATGAATTGAAATACAATCTTGCACTAACAACATAGGTATTCAAACATATGATGATATTTCCCCCTTCACACTCTTGGAAATAATTTTGGAAGATGATACTTTAAAAGGAGCTACTAGCACAGTTATTACCAGTGATGAAGCAATCATGATTTTAAGTGGGGCACCACGTGTTGGAAATTGAATATTGACTATTTGGGTAAGACACCTAAGATTGGCAGAATTGCTGAGTAGGATAAAATCCCATGGAGTGGATGGCAAAAGGAGGATTGCACAACCCATGTAAATTAAGATGTCTTAAGGATTGATGTGGCTTGACAATGAGGTTAGAGTAATGAGGTTTTATTTTTGATTTTTTTGGCAAAGAGAGCATGAGGATAATAATAAAACTAGACCTAAAGAGAGTCCTCGACCAACCCAAGGTTGGCCATGAAATAAGCAACCTTGTTGCCCTCCCTATAAACATGATGAATGATAACATTGTCATACTTGCATAGATAACTTCTAGATTATTTTATTAGATTGAGAACACCCTATTTCAAAGATCAAATTCCTTTGAGATGATTAATGATGTTCAAGGAATCACCTTCGATATTTAAGTTGTTGAAATGGAGGATTTTCAAGATGGATAAAACTTGGTATAAGGCTCTTGCCTCAGCAACATGATTGGTTTGAACATCAATACTTTCAACAAACACTAGGATAATCATGGCATGGCCATATCTAACAATACCATTGCAACCAACCCTACTCGGATTACCTTTAGTTGCACCATAAAAATTGAACTTGAACTAGCCTGCAAGGGGAGGAGACCAGCTAACGCTAGATCTATCATGAGTCATAACGATCGAGTGATAAGGAGTAGAAGAGATATTAAAGAAGGCAGTAAACTTGGACTCCAAATTGGGTTAAGGGATGTTATAAGAAGGGACCACGAAGCATTTTCGATGGTAGCAATCAAAACCCCCTAAGCAAACATAGTTAGAGTTTTTGGAGATACCATTAAAGGATTTGTTATTCCTTTTTAACCATATTTGCCAAAGAAAGTGGGGTAAACAGAAGGACCAGAGAGACTTGAGATATTGATGGAAGAAAGGATTAGGCCACTGAACACATAAATTAAGAATAAAATTGGGTTGGACCCACTCGATACAAAACAACTAGAAAAGAGATAACAACACATTGGAGAACAAGGGACACTTTAGGAACAAATAAAGAATTGACTCCCACTAAACTAGCAAATATAACAATGATTATGAATGGAAAAGCTTCTACTAAGAATATTGTCAATGGTCAATACTTTATTTTGGATAACCAAATAAAAAAGAAAGCAATATTGGGGATAATATGTTTAAGCCAAATAAGACTAATAGGAAACCAACTAGTAATATGATCATCCTAAATGTAGTAATTCATTTTGACAAAATACTGGCCATTATCGTAGGCATACCAAAGGGGGGTATCATGTGAGGGACCAATAGAAATGACACAGGTCTTGAGAAGATTGGAAATAATTTAAACAGTAGTGACCTATTCATAATCAATGCCAATAAGGAGAAAGGATTTCCACACACGACTAAGAGAAGGTCCTTGAGAAATGAAATTGCAAATTGAGCTCCCAAAAAGATGATCTGTGAGATATTTTAAGGCAATTAGATTGTGGTAATCCATCAAGGGTTGATTCTTTAGCCAAGGGTATTCCCAAAATCAGATATGCCTTCCATTTTCCAAGGCACCACCCGAGACCTCTCTTGAGGATGGGTCTAGATTTGGTAATAAAATTTAAAAATGAGGAACCATTTAGAAGAGGACCTTCATCCAGGAGATTGTTTTCCTAAAGATACTTGCCTTTGATTATGTCAACCCAATCAAGTTTTGTATTTGTCAGGATTCTCCATCCCTATTTCGGGATTAGGGCCATATTCGTCATGCTTACCTTCATAAAACATAGGCCACCTTGGCCTTTCCTAGTGCAAACTCTATCCCAGGAAACTAGAGGGAATATTTTTTGGTTCTTAGCTCCAAACCATAATTTTTTTTTTGTATTTGTTCAATATTTTGGAAAATGGAAGTTGAGGCCTTAAAGATATACATGAAAAAAAACCAAGATGTTTCAAAGACATGCTTGGACTAAAGTGGATTTAGCAGCTTGACTGAGGAGGTATCCTTTCCATCCAACGAGTTTTTTATGTATTTCGATAACATTGTTCCACATGTTTTTAGAAGGATTACCTCAGAAGAGAGGAAGACCCGTATAGGTAGAAGGAAAATTGGAAATAATGCACCCTAGGATTCTAGTGGTTTTGAGTAGCTTTTTGATAGGGGTATTGATGAATAAAATTTTGCTTTTTCAAGAAATTTACTTTCTAACCTACAACTTCTTCATAGTAGTTTAGAATGAGATTTATAACTCTGGCTTTAGGAATAGATGAAAGAGTAGCCAAGATGGTATCATCAATGAACTATTGATGGGTGATGGGTCTGAGGCCAGAAGAGGCCTTGATACCAGAGATAGCACCCAAGGAGTAGGTAACTTTGAGAGATCTGCTAAGGGACTCTACTAGAATAATAAATAGGAAACAAGACATAGGGTATCCTTGCCTTAAGCCCCTATAGATTTTAAAATAACATACAATCAAACCATTAATAAGAACAAATAACTACGCTAAAGAGAGGTATTATATTATGAGAGCGATCCATTCATCATGAAATATGAATTTGACTAGGACAACAAAGAGGAAATCCTAATGGACCTTTTCAAAGGGTTTATTCATGTCTAGTTTGAGGAAGAGTCCAACTCTCTTACTATTGGAAATTGAGTGGATGAGCTCGTGAATGGTGATAACATCGTCGATGATAAGTCTGCCTTGAATCAAGCTTCCTTGATAGGGATCAATGATAGTGGGAAGAATTTCTTTCAATATATTATTAATCACTTTGGAAATGATCTTATAGATGACATTACAAATACTAATGGGTCTATAATCAGAGTGAGAAAAACTGATATGGGACTTGGGAATAATAGCAAGGAAGGTCGACTTGATATCTTTGGACATGGATTTCAACCTATGAGCTTCTTGGATGCATCAGTTTTATCTTGACAAATAATATCCCAAAAATTATTGAAAGCACCTGGGAGGAAATCAATCTAGAATAGGAGGGCCTCTTCAATTTTATCATGAGAAAATACTCTAAGCAACCAAGCGTTAAAGTTAGGATAAATGAGACACGAGATATTTTAGAGGAGAGCAGTTAAGGCTTGGCCAGTTTAAGGACAACAAGGACTTAGGATGTCTTCTAAGTGGGCAACCGCTTCAGCTCGGATCTCTAGGATGTTGTTGGTAACAGACCCATTCCCCCTACATAATTCTCTAATATTGTTGGAAATTTTATGTCTGAGAGTCGAGGCATGAAAAATTTGGTATTGGAGTTTCCTTCTTTAAGCCAAATAACTCTAGATTTTTACCTTTAGAAGATTCTCTTTTGCTAAAATATTGTGATATTCAAACAGAATATCTTTCTCTTTGGTTCAAATATTAGGAGTTGAAATTCCATATTGGACTTACTCTTTGACATTTTTGAGTTGGTTCATAACTTCCTATTTTCAATCAAATATGTTGTTAAAGACTTTTTTGTTCCAAATTCGAAGGTTAGATTTTATGAAGCACAACTTTTTAGCAATTTGGAAAATGTGAGGACTAGTGAATATTTGACTCCACCATTCAATAATTATATCTTTGATATCAGGGTGTTGGAGCCATATGGACTCAAATCTAAAGGTAGATTTGAAAGAAGTTGGATGAAGTCCTTAAAAAACAAGAGGGTTATGATCCGATCCAATTCTTGGGAGAGAATGGAGGGAGGCATCACCAAAAATATGGATGACTTATTTGAATAGGATAAATCTATCTAACCTTAGTTGAATGCGTTGATTTCCCAGCCTCCTATTACTCCACATGAATTTTGTGCCTTTCAGTTGAATACATATAAATTCATTGTTGTTAATAAACTCTGCAAATTCCTCATAGCACCTTGGAGTGATGAGTATCCCACCACTTTTGTTTGAGGGATAAAGAGGGGTGTTGAAGTCCCTTGCAAGCATCCATCCTTCATTTGAAAAAATATTTGTCATTTGACTAAGGGTATTCCACAATGCCAAACATCCTAGAGGATTATTAGGAGAATAATATTTGAAAGAACCCAACTTACTTTAGCATCTCTGTAGAAAAAAAGAATATTTGTAATTATATCTTAAGAAGAGAGGAGTTTGCTTTTAATTCGGTTGGATCCCACATACATAGGAGGCCTCCATAAGTACCTCGGGATAGATTAGGAATGAATTCACTATTTTTCTATATGGATTTGACTATCCTCTTAGTGCTAGCTTTCTCGATCTTGGTTTCATGAAGTAATATGATGCTAGGTTTAAGATATTTCCTCATGGATGAGACCAATTATTGTTTGGTGAGTCTATTGAGGCCCCTCACATTCCAGGAGAAGATTTTCATTTATGGAATTTCGAGGAATATTCACCCCATATTTTAAGGTTGGGGCAGTTTGGATCACTTTCCATCATCCTTAGAAATTATTTGTTTGATTGGTATGCCAAAGAAGAAAGGGGGTAGTCTGAGTACCATTGGCAATGTCCTCAATCTATTTCCTTCTCATCTCCTGAATCAAAGTCCTGTCTTTCCTTTTATCACTATCAACCTCAGCATAGAGTTTCTTTTGGCTCCTGGTTACCAGTTTAGGAGGGCTTGAAGACACCTCAAAAATTGGGGAATTAATGTTATTGACAGGGGACCAATTGAGACCAATCTTAGGTGAAGGGTTATTGAGAAGGTCCAAGGAAACATTGGACAGAGGAAGGCCTGAGGGGCCAGAACTTGATGGGTAGTGGGGAGAAATTTATGATTGAGGATAGAGTCCTTAGGGAGGCATTCTTGTAGGATATGGGCGTGGGTTTCAACCAAAGGATTGATTTAATCAGAAATATTAAAAGGCCCAACCAAAGGGTTGAACAAGGTGTTTTCAGAGAACTAACCTGGACTGGGGTGTTTTCAAAGAAGAGGGACATCTATTTTTTCTCTTTGATTTTGATGCATCATATTTACACATGGAGTTATCTTGGTTCTTTCTTTGAGGCTTCTCAACAACCTAACTATCCTCTTGGAATTTTCCTGCTCTATGCCACTCTTTCTTCAATTCCCTTCTTAAATATGGGTATTGTGCCTTGATATGACCCTACTTTCAGCATTCCATGCAGAAAGTTGGCTTATTCTCATGTTCAATGGCTTGGTATCTATGAAAGGAGCTAGAGATGAGATTGATAAACATGGGTAAGAGGAGACCGATAAACGTCGGCAAGAGGAGACTGATAAACGTGGGCAACTCTGAGTCCAAATTAACAATCACACATAATCAGGCATAAATCACCCGAGACTTGACCTTAATTACTGGGTCAAAAACAACAAGGTCCCTAATAGACTGAGCAATACTCATCATGATTCCTTCGTGCCATAACTAGATGGGGAGACCAGAAAACCTAACCCATATAGGGATTGAGATAATGCTTTGGGTTTTTGGGTTAAAATTGACATCCCACCTTTTGATGAAGAGACTTCAATGCTCGAAGAACCAATGAATCCCTATAAGGATGCAACTGGTATCTTCAAGCTTGTTCAATCTGATGAGAAAGAACCCCTTGGGTAGAGCAACCAGATCCATATTGCCATATGACCACCATTTGGAAAAGGCCCATTTGTGAATGGACTCAATGTTTGGACGTGAACCAACAAATTTCTCCACAAGAGATAAAGTGCCCTAGGAGTTGATGGATGCCATGATTTCGGGTGGAATTACCAACTCTCTGTGATTTAGAGAGAGAGTTCCCACACAATGGATAGGAGGGGGTATCGAAGACCTCGATCCCTTTCGAACTATCTCTGCAAAGGAGTCAGACACATGATTTGGAGGGGGTTAGTGGAGGGTCCCTTCCAACACCTATGACATCCAATGCCCCATACGATTCATCTTGATTTTTTGTTCCTCCACTAGACTTGTGATTCTCCGTTCCACCATTATCCGACTTGTGATTCGCCACTCCTCTTTCACCAACGCTAAAATTCTCGCCTTTCAAAAATTCCAATTTCATAGATAATCTGCTCGCTAAAGATGATTCACTTACCATCCTTCTGAACCTTTTCAAAGTAACAAAAATTCAGAAAACAAAATAAATCCAAATAACTTTTAATGTAAATCAACATTCCACATATAAAACTAATAAATATTAAAAACTACTACTTGGGACCAGTTAAACAACTCATGTATGCCAATTATATTTTTGATCATTGATATATCTTATTGGTGTTTGAGGTGTCTTGACCCACCTTGCCTCCCTAATTTAATGATGGAGTCTACAAATGAGGTTATTCAATTGATGACGAGGACACCCCATTGAGAATTTGGGAATAATATTTAGTTTCAATTTCACATCAAGTGCATAACGAATGCCAAATTTCTCTTCCAGACGTTTTTGTTTTTATTTCCTTAATAAGTATGGATGACAAACCGTCTCCCATGCGCACCTTTATTTACCGTTTCTTTGGGTAGAGACGTAGAACGCCATGGTTGGATGTGTTGTGCGAGTCAAGAACTGATTTATTTTCGTGCACATGAACTTTAATCTTTAATCCATCTTAACTCAGAGTTCAAGTACAACATTATGCATATGTGAAGTGGTTTGTAGGATTTTTGGTAAGTTATTGTATTTACCTTCAAAAAAATTTAGGTTCAAATTTTAAGGTATGCGATTGTGTAAAGTAGTAATCTAACTTAAATTTGATGCATCAACCCTTGACGATAGAAGTAGGAATATGACGCACCAGTCTAACAATGCAATACAAATCCCAAGCCACCATGATCCTCTCACGCTCGACTATTCAAAACAACGAGGTGGTATAGTTGTTGTTGTAGGCAGCCTAGAGATATGAACCCTGTTTGATAGTAGAAAAAGACTGCAGACAGATTTAATAGTACAAGTCCGAATCCCAAGCTATCGACTATGATCCTTCACACTCTGGGTTGTTCACAACATCTACGCAGTATAAATGTTGTTGAAAGCAACCTCATAATTTAAATAGTAAAAAACTGTAAACGTAACTAACTCCCTTATATCTAAAAATAAATATAGATGAGAAACTATTATATATCTAAAAATAAATATGCATGTGAAGCCTATTATATATCGAAAAATAAATATGCATGTGAAGCCTATTATATGTCTGGTTTTGCATTTTTTTTTTTTTTACTTTCATGACACCCGTAACACTTCTCCCTACGGAAATACAACTATCCTAGTAATACTTATCAAGAAAGACAGACTTTCTTTGGAATAAGACTATCCTAGTAATACTTATTAAGGACAGACTTTCTTTGGAATTTGAGTTATGAGCACAGTCAAGAACAAAGAGAACTAAATGACCCGTTTTATACTGGAATGTAGGCTGGGGTGTTTGCAGTAAAACAAAACATAAACAAGCGATGGTAGGCATTAGGGCTCGACGGCAATCACAATTATTTATAATTTAGAGGGGAAATTTGAGAAAAGACTTTTCTAAAGCATGTAAACCAAAAGTCGAGGAGTTGTGATGTCATTACGTATTATTATTGATATGAGGTCATCAATTACATAGTACTATGATAGGACTCACAAGGTTATCAAGACATAGGGTCCTCAGAATTGGTTAAAAATTTATGAATAATTTTTTTTTAAACAAACTTAACCTTTTAAACCTGCTTAAACGATGCTATTATCTATAAAAATAAACTACTTCGTCGGTCAACCATCTAATGCTAGATGTTGGGCTGGGTCAACTATCTAAAGTTAGATGTTAGGATTAGACGTTACACGTTAATGCCTCTTCTTCACGGCACGTCACACTGGCCTACAGAGCCGTCCACTACGGAAATGCTCGCAATTTTTCGACGTATTTTCCACAGGCCGCTTGACTCTCCGACCCAGAACGTCTATGACACGGCATGGGGATCCTCTCGCACAACTATCTAGCCATACACGATGATGCCGAACAAGCAAATCGAGGGAGCGGAAGAGGAGGACACGACGAGAGAAAGAGCAAATGCGAGCCGGTTGATCTGCGAGCGAATGCCTAAACGTGGGAGGCTTCCAGAAAATTACATCAGACCTCCCAGTGAGCGACCCAGACTCAATGAAGTGGTTAGTTCACACACCATCCCTTTGATCGACATGAAAGATTGGTCGTCTCACCCAACCAAGGTAATACAAGAGATTGGGCGTGCCTGCCTTGTATATGGATTTTTCCAGGTAGGGATATATTCCCATAATCATGATTTCTTTCTTTCTTCATCACAAGTCAAATGATCAATTCTAAAGGATTTAAATCTAAAATATAAACATATCGTCCTTAGATCATAAGGTAGAATCAAATCTAAAATATAAACATACCGTCCTTAGATCATAAGGATTTAAATCTAAAATATAAACATATCGTCCTTAGATCATAAGGTAGGAGTGTAATCAGTAAACGTTCTTAAAGAGTTATTCATCTTTCACGTAGTAGAATCGGGAAAAAACTTCACGCAAATGATGGAAGTTTTTTCATGTACAGATCGTAAACCATGGTGTTCCGGAGATTGTGATTAAGAGAATGATGGAAGTTGCCGCGGAGTTTTTCGAGATGCCCATGGAAGATCGAATTGAACTTTACTCAGACGTTCCGTCCAAGACAACTCGGTTGTCGACTAGCTTTAAAGTCGATAAAGAGAAGGTGTTCAACTGGCGTGACTTCCTGCGACTGCACTGTTATCCACTGGAGAATCACGTTCACACCTGGCCCTCGAAGCTCTTCATTACAGGTAAAACTAAAACCTTTTATTTTGGCAAATAAAATTTATTTAGGTCACATGAATGTGAACAAAATTTAAATCATGTTATTAGATTTGCACCATCACATTAATCGGTTAGAAAGCAAAGAGGGCCAGCCCTACATATGTTCAAACTCATAAAGTAAAAGGGTCAGCCCTTACATATGCCAAACTCGAAGTAAAAATCCCCTAAAGTGAAACTAAGAACTTACACCTTTTAAACCTGCTACCTATTAACGACCTCTCGCACAGTTAAACTACTTTTCCTGAATTATTTGTGCTCTGAAGAATTAACTACTGCCATGTCAGGGAAGTGGCGAGCAAGTATTGCACAGAGGTAAGGGCGCTGGTTCTGAAACTGCTGGAAGCCATATCAGAGAGCTTGGGACTCGAACCCGACTTCTTAGACAAGGCTCTGGGAAATCATGCACAACATATGGCCATAAATTATTATCCTCAGTGCCCAGATCCAGAGCTTACCTTCGGTCTACCTCCTCATTCAGATCCGAACGCCCTCACAGTTCTACTTCAAGACGAGGTTTCGGGGTTGCAGGTGTTTAAGGATGGCCAATGGATTGCTGTAAACCCAATTCCTAATTCTTTCGTGGTAAACATCGGCGACCAAATACAGGTATTCATAACCTCTATAAAAAGAAAAAAAATCTCGTTTTCTTTTTCTCACAACCTCACTTTTCTATTTTAGGTTACAATCGAGATGTTTTACAGGTGAAATTGATTTATAACAAATTATCTTACTTGAGCTTGATCGCTGGACCTTTTTCCTTTTATTTTTTCTTTTTCAGGTATTGAGCAATGGCAGGTACAAAAGCGTATTGCATCGTGCTGTGGTGAATTCGAGTAAGGCAAGAATTTCGATTCCCACATTTTATTGCCCATCGCCTGAGGCAGTTATGGTTCCTGCGCCGGCGTTGGTGAATTCTGAGGAACTTGCTTTATATAGACGTTTCAGTTATATGGAGTACTATCAAAAGTTTTGGAGTAAAGAGCTGCAAGGAAAGAGTTGCTTAGACTATTTCATACGTCAAGAATCGACATGAGAATCGTTCCAAAATTAGAAACCAGAACTTTTGAAGATGACCAGGAGGTTTTCGTTTGTTGTGGGCATATATTTATGAGATACCTAAATATCCAGTGCATTGAAGAACCACATAAAGATTTGCTTGTCATACTATGCATTCGACGTAGGAGGAGTAGCAGGCATATAATTTCATCTTTAGAGAATCTTCTAATACAGATTTATGTCTTAAAATTTAAGACATTCTTCAGTGTGTTTAATCCTAAGAATTTCGAATCTCTTAATTTTTTAATTTTTTTATAGGATAAGTTTTAAGGTTAAAATTTTATAAGATATAACAAAAATGTTTTTCTTAAATAAATATATATATTTTTTAATATATTAAACTTAAAAAAAATCCTCAAAATAACTTATAATCTCGGAAACATGAAATATCAAAACTACTTTATTAAAGCTACTTTAACATTTACCTTTCCATTTTCATATTTGCATCACATAACGACACAATTTGGTGGCAGGTGCGACTTTGTGATTTATTTGTAATGACTTCGAGCGACTTTGTGATTTATTTGCAAATGACTTCAAACAACGGACTAAAGAGTAGTTACATGTGGAGAAAACCATTATCCCACGAGTATTCAATGTAATGGAATTGTTTTCAAATATCAGATCATCTAGTAGTTAAATAGGGGTATCCTCTTCAAGTTCGATTCTTAAGCTTTTTTTTATCTATTTAACATTAAGCTCAATCAAACCTCAAGTATAATTTTAAGGTAGAGGAGTTAACTATACACACTCAGTGATGTGAGTTTAGAACATTGAACTATACACACTCAGTGATGCGAGTTTAGAACATTGAACTTACAATTTATAGTAAAATTGTAATAACCCTCTAAAAATCTACTTTATTAGATATACTTAATTTGTTTGCAAAGATGACATATTGTTAATGTATTTGTAGATACGGGTATTGTTACTAGCCGGAATAATTCAAAGGAAAGATATTTCTTCAATGGACAAAAAGAGTTATCTAGTGTAAAGTAATTCAAGGGAAATGATGAGTGGTGGGGTATTTGCCAATTGATAAGCTAAGGAACCCTACAGGCAATGCGTCCGCCAGCGGTCCATATAAATGCATATCATGTAGTTGCATTAATAGAAATGCTTGATGTTTGACAAATTATGAGTTTATGATATTTTGTTGGCAATGAAAATGCTTAAATGCATGAGAGCCATTTATTAAAGTAATTGTAAAAATGTGAAGTAATGTTATGTTCAATGTTGATCTATTAAAAAATTGAGTAGAAAATAAGGATGAAATAAGATAGTTAATATATATATATATATATATATATATATATATATATATATATATATATATATAAATGTGTTATTGTGGAATTTATTTATTTTTAAATGCATATATATATATATATTAAAAACAAATAATATTTATTATAAATAATAAAAGGATAAAGGAATTAATATTAAAAAAATATAATAGCAAAATAATTATTAAAAAAATATTTCTTATTACTTATTAAAAAAGGGCAATTGGAAAACATTTGGTATTAGAGATTATTTGGGTTGTTGAACTTGGAAAGAATGTGGTTTCCACATGGCAAGCTTCAAGTTGGAGGAATCTTAAATGAACAACAGTTGTAGGCAAAAAAATAGGACCTATCTTCTAAAATGGAAAGGTGGAGAGGATGAGAGGGCATTATGATCTGCATTATTGTCTTCTTGGGAGCGAAGAAGAGAGCGAGGAAGGGAGAAGGGCTTCTGAAGCAAGGAAAGAAAACAAGCGCCTATCAGTAAGTGAATCTTTTTCCAACAATTCCAGGTGATAAATTAATGTTATGAAATAGTAAGAAAGGTGATTGTTGAAGTGTTGAATATTTTGTTGTGTGAATATAAATTTATAAACTAATGGTGAGCTAAAGATGAACAAATGCTTTCTGGTGCATGTGTTGGAAATTAATGAACGAAAAGTGAACTAGAAATAAATATTATCCATTTTGATGCATGTGATAGTTTGCATACTATGTTAGGTGTGAAATTATTGTATGCATGTTAGATGTTAGTTGCATGTCATTTTTAATCTGGCCGCTCTGACCTTTGGAAGACACCGACAATCAATGTCATGAAACCTGGAGAACTCTTGAGGACAAGAGCCAAATTCTTTTACTTTTTAACTATTTGATAAACCATCTATGTTCAGGAACCAAGCGTTGTGCTTAAACTCAAAAAATAATTGTTTCCAATCTTGAGATTTATCATAACGAAATTGTGAAACATGAGCTCTGGGGATTTTTGGAAAAAAAACAAATGCTAATGTATTTTATTTGTATTTTGAAACACAAATGTCCTAAAGAATTGCATGGCATCATTCTGAGAGTCTTTTTGAATAGTGAAACTAGTTTTGTTGTTCTCTTTTAGAAAGTATGAATGGACAAGTTTTCATGGTGAAATTTCATTTCATATTTGTGGATTATAATTTAAGTGATTTATTAAGATATTTGGATCTACATTCTGCCTGTGAATGTTGTGTCAATTTAACATGGTGACTGTTTTGTAATCTTGAACTATTACTTTATGGTTTTCAAAATTTATAGTAAAATTTATGAATGATTATGACACTGTATTTGTTTATAAACCATTGCATAGCTAAAAATTTCTACATCTTCAAAACCCTAGTAAAACCTTTGATTAAGAGATTCCAATATTGTGGGAAGACAATCCTGATTCACAATTTGAGATTGTGGGTAGATACTATTAAATATATTTAATGGTGCTTGTGGGTGGACAAACACCATAATACAGGGCTCTAACCATACTTCTAATGGGAATGGTCAAAATGGGACGTAACAAAGGGATGATATAGGCATCACTTCTAGGTTAGCCCTGTTAGTATTGAGTGGTGAATTTTGTGCTTGAATTGGAAAAATTGACAACATGATGGTATGAGACATTGTGTTGGTTAATCAAGACAAAAAACCGGGTAGCTACCAAGGTATTGGTAGATCCTAAATGAACTCCAAGGAAGGTGGTTGATCGTCTAGCTTTGACATGTATGCGTTAATTCTTACATGACATGAGTTCATGAGTTTCATGTTAAGACAGGAAAATTATACATCACACCTCTAGGTGATATGGGAACTAGAGGAAAAGAAACCCCCTGCTTGAACTTGGAATCTCTGGTGGAGAGTGTAGTTCAATAGAGGTAACTATACGAGATTTGGCCAATCTCGATCTCATGAGTATTTCATCTACAGTGGAATGAAACTCATGAATATGTTTTTAACATTCTCATACTAGAAATTAAAATAGAAAATAATAATAAAAAAAAATCTCTTACTGTGACCTCTGATGTAGGACAACCAAGTGGGTGGACTTAGGGTGTTTGGAAAACCAAGTGGGCAGGACTTGGGTTGTTACATTTGGTATCATAGTAAAGGTTACAAATATTTAGGTAATAAAATCTCAGGAAACCCTATGTCAAATAAAATTTATGTTGCCAATGTGACCATATAAACTTAAAATTTGACAAGGCTCTTTGTTTTGCTGAGTAGGAAATGACATTTGGAAAAAAAACTAGCTCTTCAAAGAGATATATGGTGGTTCAGTGAGAAGGGTTGACCAAAAATCCTAAAAGGATCTTCCAAAAATTTATGAGGATCGGGGCTATAGAGGAAGTCATAGAACATCTTTGAGAAAAGAGGAGAGAGAAATAACCAGCTATAAAAAAGCATAAAATAGTATAAATGGTGCAATTATTGCAAGATAAAATGAGCCAACAAAAAGAACAAATGGAACAACAGAGTGCTCAAATGGTTGAGCACATGGATCAACAAAAGACTCAAATATTTGAACACATGGAACAACAAAAATCTTAGCTGGCTGAACAATAAGAGATGATTTCTCAACAACAGAAAACAATAGAAAATTTATCTAAAGAAAAAGAAACGGTATTAGTTGAGGATGAAATAATTTCTGACCCTGGAAGAAAACAAGTAGGTTATGAGTTGGAAAGGATATGCGAAGACTTGATATAACCAAATTTGATGGTAAAGGTGATGGGGAAGAGGCTGAAAGATGGTTGAATAATGTGGAGGAAATATGGTTGAATAGTGTGGAGGTGTATTTTGCTGTTAGAACCCTCTCATCTAAATCTAAAAATTTGTGGGCCATTTTTTTGTTTGATTGGAGCCACCGCTGATTGGTGGGATACCTATAGGAAAACTCACAATATGGAGGCTGCATATGTCCATTGGGATACATTTGTATTATCATTCAAAGATAGGTTTCTAACACCACAATTTTACCTTGAAAGGACCACATAATTTTCAAGGTTAACTTAGGGTAGTATGTCCATAATTGATTACTATCAGTGGTTTGTGAAGCTGCTCAAATATATGCCCGAGTATGAACAGTGAAACGAAATCAAAATTTAAAAATTTCTCCTATGGTTACACCCAAATATTGGACACCTGATTGTTATGTTGAAACTTGCTACCCTAACTGGTGCATGTGACTTGGGTCGACAGGAAGAGGATAACTTTAAATATTATAAGGCTTATTATCAAAAATACTTTGAAAAGGAAGAGCCATAGAAAAAGAAAAATATTGGCTCAACAAAAGGAGATAGGAATTGGAACAAGAATAGTGGTAATGGGAAAAAAAGTAGGTTTGATAAGAATAAGAATAGGTACCAAGGAAATAGAGGAAATCAGAATTATCAAGGTGGTCATGACAAAAGAAATTTTAGGTATAGGTATGATCAAAGAGCTAATGCACCAATAGCTAGTACTCAGGAGGATAATGAGGGAATTAAGAAAGAGAAGATATCACGAATTGGTTGCTAGATTTTTCAAGAACCTCATTATGCTGATAAATGTCCTTTGAGAGCTAATAAGAGAAAATAAACTGTGAAACCTGCCAATAAGATATATGCAGCAACAGGTAATCCCCAAATCAATGGTCAAGAAACACATTTCCTATTGAAAGGTAAAATTTATAATAGAAATATTCGTATTTTGATTGATTTTGGAGCAACTGATAGTTTTATTTCTTAAAATATTTTGAGGGACATACTGAAAAAACCTATATTTTAGCTAATGGGTGGAAGGTCGAGTATGGGTCTGGGTAAACCTATACTATTAATCAATGTCTATTTGAACCCCAGATAATACTACCTCAAGAATAAACTAGTTGGTATTTATATGTAGCTCCATTACATGCCTTCGACATAATTTTAGGTATTGATTGGATCAAAGCACATAAAACATTGTTAGACTTTAAGGAAAGATGAATGGATCTCACTGATGACACTAAGCAAAGGATTCAAATTCACCGTGGTGGTGAATTAGTGGAACCACATATTTTACAACAATGCAAGTTAAAAGAGTAATAAGAAAGGGTAGTAGAGTCTTTGTAGTCTAACTTAATAAAAAGGAAGAAACTAAGTCTGGGGTAAGTCTTTTGCAAACTTATATTGTTCACCCCCTCTCAGTATAAGCTTGTGTTCATCAATTTATCAAGAAAATTTTATGGCACATATTTTTAATTTGTCCAACCATACTGAAAGGGTATTTTATCTTAGAAGGATGATATTTTAGGTTTCTATAGTCTTTATTTGGACATTAAGTATTTTAGATAACTAATATTTAAACATATTTGGTTCTTAAGATGTAAAATAGTTGTAGTTCCTTCATTTTTACTTTGAGGTAAGTATTCTATAGTTTAACTATAACTACTTATTACATGTTGCTTCTATCTCTAGGAAACTTAAGGATGAAGTGGGAACAAACTCCAAAATAAGATAGAAGCAAGATAGTATTGGCATCTTGTTCATGGGTGCACACTTTAGGGTCCATGTATTCAATGGAAAGGTGTAAAAACTAAAGGATCCTCACAAGGAGTACCTTGAATAGTTAAAGAAAACCATACTCAAGTTTGTACAATTGCAAAAAAATTGGTTCTATTGCAAAATTAAATGGATTATACCTTTATTTTGCTCTAAATGGATCAAAATGATTCTTATGTATTTGTTTAATTTGAGGTTATGATCAACATTGAATTCTATCAAAATTGTTGTAACTTTGCTTACAAATTGATGTTAAATTTTCTTTTAATATTTTATAGTAGAAAATAAAATTAAAGATATAAAGAACTAGGTTATGCATGATAATTACATTATACAAAAATATGTTTCTTTTGTTGATCATCCCCAAATATAAAAGTAAAATATCCATTGGACCCAAACATTACCATATTTATTGAAAAGTTGAGAGCTCAATCATGGATATAATTATGTTCTTAACCATGTCATATTACATTAGCCACCCTATTGGGAAGGTACCTTAATATAAGATATTGAAATTAGCAACACCATGCTTACATTTCAAGACTTTATTTGATTCATATTTAAATTTTTTATTTAATTATTTATATGAGACTAGAACAAGTCCATTTGTACTACATCATGACCAACCATGATATTTCAACAAACCACATACTGGTATTACAATATCTTCTAGTAAGATTTGAAGTTGTGTCTCCATATTAGGAGCCCATGTTTTTAACCACTTGAGCTCATGTCATTTGATAAATACTTCTATTATTTATATTGAGTACATCCCCAACACATTGCTCATTTGTTTTTTGGTATATTCTTTTTAAGCTTATAACGCATTTTGAAGAAACATATGCTACATAATAAATATGCTTGTAACATTATTATATTATTATTTGAACTTGTCCCACATGACTTTATCTCTCTAAACATGAATTATTTTATGAACTCCTCTAGCATGACTTAAGCTCTTTGATCATTTTATGTTCGGTCTTGTTGGTCTCTACTACCAAATCGAATAGCATCCAAGTGTATAATATAAATCACATTTTAATTAGGAATGCCTTCACCCATATGGTATTAGTGAATTCAACAATGCACTATGTGTGGAATATTCATCCTCTGCAAAGATTACATACTCATGTAAGGATCTAATAGTCTCTATTTTATAAAAGCCTCCATAAATACTTCAACATTAGAGACTCATTTTGACACATGAACCGCAACACTATCCTTGCCACCATGTATAGTAAGATCATAATGGCTCTCTTTTTCATCCATGACCAACTAAATTTTATATCATATATGCATAAGGTAGCACAAAATGGTGTAATTAGTTATGTGGGGCAAAAATACCATCATGAGGTCCTTTACTTCCTTCATCAACATTCCTTCTTTCCATGCCATATATGTTATTACTTCTTGCATGGAACCCAACTAATCATTTTAATATGTGCTAACAAATTTGGGCACAAAGAACTTTGATAGCTTCTATATAAGTACAACCCAAGTAGGATTTTTCGTGAAGGCTTTGACATTCCAAATAAGTAATTTGATATTTGAATACGAATGGGTGTAGGTTTTGTGTATTAAACTCAAGTTGTTAGAGTTTGGGTGACCTAACACATACTAGTTAAGAACATTGTGGGGTGACTTAGCACATGTTTGAGTGACTTAATATATTGATTAACAAGATGGTTGAATAACTTAACACATAATAATTAAAAATATAACTATATGGCTTAACTTATACTAAATAATATATATGCATTAATAACATCATTAAATAGTTTAACATATTAATTATCAATATTTCACAATATTTTTTTATTAATAGAAAAAAAGGGTTTTGAAAGGGACCCCAAACATTTTACAAAATAAACCCAAAAAGGGAGGTAGTCACCGAAGGGACTACCTCAGTGAGATGACACTTAAGATAAGAAATCAAAGGGAATACAACAAATATGAGAGATCATCTCCCTGTGATGAAAACAAAAAGTGTAAAAGCCAACACAAAGGCTCACAGACAAGGGACAAGAAACCCAACCAGTCTAGCAAAAAAAAGATGACCAAAGAAACCCTAGCTACTTAGAAGCCTCGAAAGAATCCTTCTCATATTCATTTACACTTTTATAAACATCCGAGACCTGGGTAAGAACATCCTTCTACTTCTTGAGATTGTTAACCACCTTAATAGCTTGTTGGAGAAGGGTCGAAGTCAAATTCAGCAAGTCATCCAGATTTGTAAGGGGATCATTAGGATTAGCTCTATGTATAACGCAGGTTGAATAACCACAAGGGGATTCATCATCCATGGGAGATAGCAGTCGAGCAGGATCATAGTGGAGTTTTAAACTTTTATGCTTTGTGAGAGACTCTCCAGGGGTCTCCTTTTTAGGATCAATAATAATGAGATTTTTCTATTCTTCCTAGAAGCATTGTCTCTGGTTGAGCAATGGTAGGATGAAGACAAAGTGTCGACAAAAGAGCCAAAGATTATTTTTTTTCTAGGTTTAGCTAAACTAGTAGTGCTTTTCTCCACCTCACCATCACTTGGAGTCCCTTGACTAGGAGTCGAAGGAGCAAGGTTGCCAAAAATAATAATGGTGGCCCTTTATGATTCATTTTGCAAAGTGTGCTTAAATAGAATCAAGTGGAGACCTTGATGTTTTGGGTGTATAGAGGTACCCTTCCTAACACTCTCAATCAATAACTCTATTGAATTGAAAAGGTATTTAGGGATATTTATGCTCTTGATGTTGCACAAGTGATTCATAAATGCTAAGTGGAAGATTCTAAAAGGAGAGCTAGGCTTGTTGATGGTAAAAAACTACATTATAAGGACCATTACCCTATTGCAAGGTGCTATAAGGACCTCCCTAATAATACCTCCTTTCTCTTTCACTAGGTGCTTCCTTTTGTCTCTAATGTGTCCAAGTTTCATTATTGAGTGCTTATCTCGATGAACAAGATCTCCATTGTTAGGCAATTTTTTCACCTCAACCAACATAAGGATGTTCACATTGAAAGTAATCCCACATAGAGTCACTTAGCCATTATCCCAGGAATTAGGGAATTCTTGGGATAACTCAGAATCACTTCTGCTAAAATTGCTAAGAAAAGGTGAAAATTTGTATTTTTTTAGGATTTCCTCCACTGTAGCATCCACTTGCGTAGACTAGCTCAAGTAACGCCATTTTGGTACCTAGAATTTGGGTAGCCCACCTCTAAAAATCATGAGCAAACAAAATTTGAATGACCCACCTATGAGATTGAATAACGAGAAAATTCTAATGGATACCCCAACTACACACGCTACATTTAAAACCCATTCGAGAAGTTAAACCAATCAAGGTTTTGCGGATACACATGCCATTGAATTTGGAGGTCTCTTTGCTCTAGAGTCATGAATGGATCATATTATACTTGGAGAGCATCGTTGTATGTGCCAAATCCATATCGGTATCATAACCAATGAAATCACAACATGAATTGAAATACAATCTTGCACTAACAACATAGGTATTCAAACATATGATGATATTTCCCCCTTCACACTCTTGGAAATAATTTTGGAAGATGATACTTTAAAAGGAGCTACTAGCACAGTTATTCCCAGTGATGAAGAAATCATGATTTTAAGTGGGACACCATGTGTTGGAAATTGAATCTTTACTATTTGGGTAAGACACCTAAGATTGGCAGACTTGCTGAGTAGGATAAAATCCCATGGAGTGGATGGCAAAAGGAGGATTGCACAACCCATGTAAATAAATATGTCTTAGGGATTGATGTGGCTTGACAATGAGGTTAGAGTAATGAGGTTTCATTGTTGATTTTTTTGGCAAAGAGAGCATGAGGATAATAATAAAACTAGACCTAAAGAGAGTCCTCGACCAACCCAAGGTTGGCCATGAAATAAGCAACCTTGTTGCCCTCCCTATAAACATGATGAATGATAACATTGTCATACTTGCATAGATAACTTCTTGATTATTTTTTTAGATTGAGAACATCCTATGTCAAAGATAAAATTCCTTTGAGATGATTAATGATGTTCAAGGAATCACCTTCGATATTTAAGTTGTTGAAATGGAGGATTTTCAAGATGGATAAAACTTGGTATAAGGCTCTTGCCTCAGCAACATGATTGGTTTGAACATCAATATTTTCAACAAACACTAGGATAATCATGGCATGCCCATCTCTAACAATACCATTGCAACCAACCCTACTTGGATTACCTTTAGTTGCACCATAAAAATTAAACTTGAACTAGCCTGCAAGGGGAGGAGACCAGCTAACGCTAGATCTATCACGAGTCATAACGATCGAGTGATAAGGAGTAGAAGAGATATTAAAGAAGGCAGTAAACTTGGACTCCAAATTGGGTTAAGGGATGTTATAAGAAGGGACCACGAAGCATTTTCAATGGTAGCAATCAAAACCCCCTAAGCAAACATAGTTAGAGTTTTCGGAGATACCATTAAAGGCTTTGTTATTCCTTTTTAACCATATTTTCCAAAGAAAGTGGGGTAAACAGAAGGACCAGAGAGACTTGAGATATTGATGGAAGAAAGGATTAGGCCACTGAACACATAAATTAAGAATAAAATTGGGTTGGACCCACTCGATAAAAAATAACTAGAAAAGAGATAACAACACATTGGAGAAGAAGGGACACTTTAGGAACAAATAAAGAATTGACTCCCACCAAACTAGCAAATATAACAATGATTATGAATGGAAAAGCTTCTACTAAGAATATTGTCAATGGTCAATACTTTATTTTGGATAACCAAATAAAAAATAAAGCAATATTGGGGATAATATGTTTAAGCCAAATAAGACTAATAGGAAACCAACTAGTAATATGATCATCCTAAATGTAGTAATTCGTTATGACAAAATACTGGCCATTATCGTAGGCATACCAAAGGGGGGTATCATGTGAGGGACCACTCGAAATGACACAGGTCTTGAGAAGATTGGAAATAATTTAAACAGTAGTGACCTATTCATAATCAATGCCAATAAGGAGAAAGGATTTCCACACACGACTAAGAGAAGGTCCTTGAGAAATGAAATTGCAAATTGAGCTCCCAAAAAGATGATCTGTGAGATATTTTAAGGCAATTAGATTGTGGTAATCCATCAAGGTTTGATTCTTTAGCCAAGGGTATTCCCAAAATCAGATATGCCTTCCATTTTCCAAGGCACCACCCGAGACCTCTCTTGAGGATGGGTCTAGATTTGGTAATAAAATTTAAAAATGAGGAACCATTTAGAAGAGGACCTTCATCCAGGAGATTGTTTTCCTAAAGATACTTGCCTTTGATTATGTCAACCCAATCAAGTTTTGTATTTGTCAGGATTCTCCATCCCTATTTGGTGATTAGGGCCATATTCATCATGCTTACCTTCCTAAAACCTAGGCCACCTTGGCCTTTCCTAGTGCAAACTCTATCCCAAGAAACTAGAGGGAATATTTTTTGGTTCTTAGCTCCAAACCATAATTTTTTTTTTTGTATTTGTTCAATATTTTGGAAAATGGAAGTTGAGGCCTTAAAGATATACATGAAAAAAAACCAAGATGTTTCGAAGACATGCTTGGACTAAAGTGGATTTAGCAACTTGACTGAGGAGGTATCTTTTCCATCCAACGAGTTTTTTATGTCTTTCGATAACATTGTTCCACATGTTTTCAGAAGGATTACCTCAGAAGAGAGGAAGACCCATATAGGTAGAAGGAAAATTGGAAATAATGCACCCTAGGATTCTAGTGGTTTTTGAGCAGCTTTTTGATAGGGGTATTGATGAATAAATTTTTGCTTTTTCAAGAAATTTACTTTCTAACCTACAACTTCTTCATAGTAGTTTAGAATGAGATTTATAACTCTGGCTTTAGGAATAGATGAAAGAGTAGCCAAGATGGTATCATCAATGAACTATTGATGGGTGATGGGTCTAAGGCCAGAAGAGGCCTTGATACCAGAGATAGCACCCAAGGAGTAGGTAACTTTGAGAGATCTGCTAAGGGACTCTACTAGAATAATAAATAGGAAACAAGACATAGGGTATCCTTGCATTAAGCCCCTATAGATTTTAAAATAACATACAATCAAACCATTAATAAGAACAAATAACTACGCTAAAGAGAGGTATTATTTTATGAGAGCGATCCATTCATCATGAAATATGAATTTGAATAGGACAACAAAGAGGAAATCCTAATAGACATTTTCAAAGGGTTTATTCATGTCTAGTTTGAGGAAGATTCCAACTCTCTTACTCTTGGAAACTGAGTGGATGAGCTCGTGAATGGTGATAACATCGTCGATGATAAGTCTGCCTTGAATCGAGCTTCCTTGATAGGGATCAATGATAGTGGGAAGAATTTCTTTCAGTATATTTGTAATCACTTTAGAAATGATCTTATATATGACATTCTAAATACTAATGGGTCTATAATCAGAGTGAGAAAAACTGATATGGGACTTGGGAATAATAGCAAGGAAGGTCGACTTGATATCTTTGGACATGGATTTCAACCTATGAGCTTCTTGGATGGCATCAGTTTTATCTTGACAAATAATATCCCAAAAATTATTGAAAGCACCTGGGAGGAAATCAATCTAGAATAGGAGGGCCTCTTCAATTTTATCATGAGAAAATACTCTAAGCAACCAAGTGTTAAAGTTAGGATAAATGAGACACGAGATATTTTAGAGGAGAGCAGTTAATGCTTGGCCAGTTTAAGGACAACAAAGACTTAGGATGTCTTCTAAGTGGGCAACCGCTTCAGCTCGGATCTCTAGGATGTTGTTGGTAACAGACCCATTCCCCCTACATAATTCTCTAATCTTGTTGGAAATTTTATGTCTGAGAGTCGAGGCATGAAAAATTTGGTATTGGAGTTTCCTTCTTTAAGCCAAATAACTCTAGATTTTTACCTTTAGAAGATTCTCTTTTGCTAAAATATTGTGATATTCAAACAGAATATCTTTCTCTTTGGTTCAAATATTAGGAGTTGAAATTCCATATTGGACTTACTCTTTGACATTTTTGAGTTGGTTCATAACTTCCTATTTTCAATGAAATATGTTGTTAAAGACTTTTTTGTTCCAAATTCGAAGGTTAGATTTTATGAAGCACAACTTTTTAGCAATTTGGAAAATGTGAGGACTAGTGAATCTTTGAATCCACCATTCAATAATTATATCTTTGATATCAGGGTGTTGGAGCCATATGGACTCAAATCTAAAGGGAGATTTGAAAGAAGTTGGATGAAGTCCTTCAAAAACAAGAGGGTTATGATCCGATCCAATTCTTGGGAGAGAATGGAGGGAGGCATCACCAAAAATATGGATGACTTATTTGAATAGGATAAATCTATCTAACCTTAGTTGAATGCATTGATTTCCCAGCCTCCTATTACTCCACATGAATTTTGTGCCTTTCAGTTGAATACATATAAATTCATTGTTGTTAATAAACTCTGCAAATTCCTCATAGCACCTTGGAGTGATGAGTATCCCACCACTTTTGTCTGAGGGATAAAGAGGGGTGTTGAAGTCCCTTGCAAGCATCCATCCTTCATTTGAAAAAATATTTGTCATTTGACTAAGGGTATTCCACAATGCCAAACATCCTAGAGGATTATTAGGAGAATAATATTTGAAAGAACCCAACTTACTTTAGCATCTCTGTAGAAAAAAAGAATATTTGTAATTATATCTTAAGAAGAGAGGAGTTTGCTTTTAATTCGATTGGATCCCACATACATAGGAGGCCTCCATAAGTACCTCGGGATAGATTAGGAATCAATTCACTATTTTTCTATATGGATTTGACTATCCTCTCAGTGCTAGCTTTCTCGATCTTGGTTTCTTGAAGTAATATGATGCTAGGTTTAAGATATTTCCTCATGGATGAGACCAATTATTGTTTGGTGAGTCCATTGAGGCCTCTCACATTCCAGGAGAGGATTTTCATTTATGGAATTTGGAGGAAGATTCACCCCCTATTTTAAGTTTGGGGCGGTTTGGATCACTTTCCATCATCCTTAGAAATTCTTTGTTTGATTGGTATGCCAAAGAAGAAAGGGGGTAGTCTGAGTACCATTGGCAATGTCCTCAATCTATTTCCTTCTCATCTCCTGAATCAAAGTCCTGTCTTTCCTATTATCACTATCAACCTCAGCATAGAGTTTCTTTTGGCTCCTGGTTACCAGTTTAGGAGGGCTTGAAGACACCTCAAAAATTGGGGAATTAATGTTATTGACAGGGGACCAATTGAGACCAATCTTAGGTGAAGGGTTATTGAGAAGGTCCAAGGAAACATTGGACAGAGGAAGGCCTGAGGGGCCAGAAATTGATGGGTAGTGGGGAGAAATTTATGATTGAGGATAGAGTCCTTAGGGAGGCATTCTTATAGGATATGGGTGTGGGTTTCAACCAAAGGATTGATTTCATCAGAAATATTAAAAGGCCCAACCAAAGGGTTGAACAAGGTGTTTTCAGAGAACTAACCTGGACTGGGGTGTTTTCAGAGAACTAACCTGGACTGGGGTGTTTTCAGAGAAGAGGGACATCTATTTTTTCTCTTTTATTTTGATGCATCATATTTACACATGGAGTTATCTTGGTTCTTTCTTTGAGGCTTCTCAACAACCTGACTATCCTCTTGGAATTTTCCTGCTCTATGCCACTCTTTCTTCAATTCCCTTCTTAAATATGGGTATTGTGCCTTGATATGACCCTACTTTCAGCATTCCATGCAGAAAGTTGGCTTATTCTCATGTTCAATGGCTTGGCATCTATGAAAGGAGCTAGAGATGAGATTGATAAACATGGGTAAGAGGAGACCGATAAACATGGGCAAGAGGAGACCGATAAACGTGGGCAACTCTGAGTCCAAATTAGCAATCACACACAATCAGGCATAAATCATCCGAGACTTGACCTTAATTACTGGGTCAAAAACAACAAGGTCCCTAATAGACTGAGCAATACTCCTCATGATTCCTTCGTGCCATAACTAGATGGGGAGACCAGAAAACCTAACCCATATAGGGATTGAGATAATTCTTTGGGTTTTTGGGTTAAAATTGACATCCCACCTTCTGATGAAGAGACTTCAATGCTCGAAGAACCAATGAATCCCTATAAGGATGCAACTGGTATCTTCAAGCTTGTTCAATCTGATGAGAAAGAACCCCTTGGGGAGAGCAACCAGATCCATATTGCCATATGACCACCATTTGGAAAAGGCCCATTTGTGAATGGACTCAATGTTTGGACGTGAACCAGCAAATTTCTCCATAAGAGATAAAGTGCCCTAGGAGTTGATGGATGCCATGATTTCGGGTGGAATTACCAACTCTCTGTGATTTAGAGAGAGAGTTCCCACACAATGGATAAGAGGGGGTATCGAAGACCTCGATCCCTTTCGAACTATCTCTGCAAAGGAGTCAGAAACATGATTTGGAGGGGGTTAGTGGAGGGTCCCTTCCAAAACCTGTGACATCCAATCCCCCATCCGATTCATCTTGATTTTTTGTTCCTCCACTAGACTTGTGATTCTCCATTCCACCATTATCCGACTTGTGATTCGCCACTCCTCTTTCGCCAACGCTAAAATTCCCACCTTTCAAAAATTCCAATTTCATAGATAATTTGCTCGCTAAAGATGATTCACTTACCATCCTTCTGAACCTTTTCAAAGTAACAAAATTCAGAAAACAAAATAAATCCAAATAACTTTTAATGTAAATCAACATTCCACATATAAAACTAATAAATATTAAAAACTACTACTTGGGACCAGTTAAACAACTCATGTATGCCAATTATATTTTTGATCATTGATATATCTTATTGGTGTTTGAGGTGTCTAGACCCACCTTGCCTCCCTAATTTAATGATGGAGTCTACAAATGAGGTTATTCAATTGATGACGAGGACACCCCATTGAGAATTTGGGAATAATATTTAGTTTCAATTTCATATCAAGTGCATAACGAATGCCAAATTTCTCTTCCAGACGTTTTTGTTTTTATTTCCTTAATAAGTATGGATGACAAACCGTCTCCCATGTGTGCCTTTATTTACCATTTCTTTGAGTAGAGACGTAGAACGTCATGGTTGGATGTGTTGTGCGAGTCAAGAACTGATTTATTTTCGTGCACATGAACTTTAATCTTTAATCCATCTTAACTCAGAGTTCAAGTACAACATTATGCATATGTGAAGTGGTTTGTAGGATTTTTGGTAAGTTATTGTATTTACCTTCAAAAAAATTTAGGTTCAAATTTTAAGGTATGCGATTGTGTAAAGTAGTAATCTAACTTAAATTTGATGCATCAACCCTTGATGATGGAAGTAGGAATATGATGCACCAGTCTAACAATGCAGTACAAATCCCAAGCCACCATGATCCTCTCACGCTCGACTATTCAAAACAACGAGGTGGTATAGTTGTTGTTGTAGGCAGCCTAGAGATATGAACCCTGTTTGATAGTAGAAAAAGACTGCAGACAGATTTAATAGTACAAGTCCGAATCCCAAGCTACTGACTATGATCCTTCACACTCTGGGTTGTTCACAACATCTACGCAGTATAAATGTTGTTGAAAGCAACCTCATAATTTAAATAGTAAAAAACTGTAAACGTAACTAACTCCCTTATATCTAAAAATAAATATAGATGAGAAACTATTATATATCTAAAAATAAATATGCATGTGAAGCCTATTATATTACATATCGAAAAATAAATATGCATGGAAGCCTATTATACGTCTGGTTTTGCATTTTTTTTTTTTTACTTTCATGACACCAGTAACACTTCTCCCTACGGAAATACAACTATCCTAGTAATACTTATCAAGAAAGACAGACTTTCTTTGGAATAAGACTATCCTTGTAATACTTATTAAGGACAGACTTTCTTTGGAATTTGAGTTATGAGCACAGTCAAGAACAAAGAGAACTAAAGGACCCGTTTTATACTGGAATGTAGGCTGGGGTGTTTGCAGTAAAACAAAACATAAACAAGCGATGGTAGGCATTAGGGCTCGACGGCAATCACAATTATTTATAATTTAGAGGGGAAATTTGAGAAAAGACTTTTCTAAAGCATGCAAACCAAAAGTCGAGTTGTGATGTCATTACCTATTATTATTGATATAAGGTAATCAATTACATAGTACTATGATAGGACTCACAAGGTTATCAAGGCATAGGGTCATCAGAATTGGTTAAAAATTTCATAAATTTTATGAATAATTTTTTTTTAAACAAACTTAACCTTTTAAACCTGCTTAAAAGATGCTATTATCTATAAAAATAAACTACTTCGTCGGTCAACCATCTAATGCTAGATGTTAGGCTGGGTCAACTATCTAAAGTTAGATGTTAGGATTAGACGTTACAGGTTAATGCCTCTTATTCACGGCACGTCACACTGGCCTACAGAGCCGTCCACTACGGAAATGCTCGCAATTTTTCGACGTATTTTCCACAGGCCGCTTGACTCTCCGACCCAGAACGTCTATGACACGGCATGGGGATCCTCTCGCACAACTATCGCCATACACGATGATGCCGAACAAGCAAATCGAGGGAGCGGAAGAGGAGGACACGACGAGAGAAAGAGCAAATGCGAGCCGGTTGATCTGCGAGCGAATGCCTAAACGTGGGAGGCTTCCAGAAAATTACATCAGACCTCCCAGTGAGCGACCCAGACTCAATGAAGTGGTTAGTTCACACACCATCCCTTTGATCGACATGAAAGATTGGTCGTCTTACCCAACCAAGGTAATACAAGAGATTGGGCGTGCCTGCCTTGTATATGGATTTTTCCAGGTAGGGATATATTCCCATAATCATGATTTCTTTCTTTCTTCATCACAAGTCAAATGATCAATTCTAAAGGATTTAAATCTAAAATATAAACATATCGTCCTTAGATCATAAGGTAGAATCAAATCTAAAATATAAACATATCGTCCTTAGATCATAAGGATTTAAATCTAAAATATAAACATATCGTCCTTAGATCATAAGGTAGGAGTGTAATCAGTAAACGTTCTTAAAGAGTTATTCATCTTTCACGTAGTAGAATCGGGAAAAAACTTCACGCAAATGATGGAAGTTTTTTCATGTACAGATCGTAAACCATGGTGTTCCGGAGATTGTGATTAAGAGAATGATGGAAGTTGCCGCGGAGTTTTTCGAGATGCCCATGGAAGATCGAATTGAACTTTACTCAGACGTTCCGTCCAAGACAACTCGGTTGTCGACTAGCTTTAAAGTCGATAAAGAGAAGGTGTTCAACTGGCGTGATGATGCAGGAGCATCTCGGGCAGCGTAGCAATCTTGCATCACCAAAAAAAAGTTCAAAGTTGAAAAAGTTCAAAATTTGAAAAAAATGACCAAGTATAAAATTGGTCGCGATATCGCGACACCAAAGTTGTCGCGATATCGCGACGTATTCTGAGCACCGTGACCAAAGCAACTAATGGTCGCGATATCGCGACGCAAATGTCGTCGCGATATCGCGACGTATTCTGAGCACCGTGACCAAAGCAACTAATGGTCGCGATATCGCGACGAAAATGTCGTCGCGATATCGCGACGTATTTCGGGCACCATAGCAAATGCAACTCATGGCCGAAAGTTCACAATGCACCATAGCAAATGCAACTCATGGTCGAAAGTTCACAATGCACCATAGCAAATGCAACTCATGGTCGAAAGTTCACATTTTGCAAAAAAATGACTAAGTGTAAAATGGGTCGCGATATCGCGACACCAAAGTTGTCGCGATATCGCGACACCTTGGCCGGCAAAGCCAAAACTCAAAGAAGTGTCGCGATATCGCGACACCTTGGCCGGCAAAGCCAAAACTCAAAGAAGTGTCGCGATATCGCGACACCTTGGCCGGCAAAGCCAAAACACAAAGAAGTGTCGCGATATCGCGACACCTTGGCCGGCAAAGCCAAAACACAAAGAAGTGTCGCGATATCGCGACACCTTGGCCGGCAAAGCTAAAACGCAAAGAAAGGTCGCGATATCACGACACCTTAGCAGACAAAGCCAAAGTGGCAGTTCCAGGTGGCGTTCCAAGTGGCAATTCCAGGTGGTGTTCCACGTGGCAGTTCCGAGTGGCAGTGCCTGAGATCGTGAAGGCCGTTCCAGCGGCAGTTTCAAAGGCCGTTAAGGCCGTTCCATACGACCGTTCCAGAAACCGTTAAGGCGGTTATGAACGGCGGTGCAGCACGAAACATAGAGGATAAAAAAAGGATTTCTTTGGGGGATTCAGGAGGCTGGGGAGAGAAAGGAAGGCTGCGGCTGTATTTTGCGTTTAAAGCACTGTGTATTTATTTTCATGGTATTTTATTGTAAAAGCTCCCTGCTTCGAAATTAATAACACTACGACTTTCAAATAAAATTGCGTCATTTTATTTGTGGTGAAATTGGCTCCCCATCAAGTGGTATCAGAGCCGTAAGATTCTGAGAGTGTTGAGAAGAGCGCCGAACGGGAGGCAGCTCACACCAGGATCGGGGTTACGGGTTTCTGAGAAATTGTGAGACAGAATGCCGCCGCGTAGAAATCGTGGTGCTGGAAGGAACGTGGTTCCTGAAGGAGATTTTCGTGCATTGCAGAGACAAGTGTTGGCATTGTAGGAAGAATTGCGTAGGGGAATAGAGCCAAGAGGAGAAGATCACAGCGATGATGACGGAGTTGAAGACCCGTCTGAAGAGGAAGAAGAAGAAATGAGTGCCGCAGAATCGTGAATGATAAAAGCCATTTCGCAGATTGGAAAAAGACCAAAAATTGACGTTTCTACGTATGCTGGAAATTTAAATCCAGAAGAATTAATCGACTGGATTAATGACATGGAAGAATATTTCGATTATGAGGACGTTGAAGATCCTAATCGAATAAATTTTTCCAGAACAAAATTAAAAGGACACGCTGGCATATGGTGGAAAGGAGTGCAGTTGGAAAGAAACCGGAGAGGCAAAGAAAAGATCTCCAGATGGGATCGAATGGTGGAAAAATTGAAACGCCAATTTATTCCAGTAGATTATGAATTAGATCTACTGCGAAAAATGCAGAGTTTACGACAGTCCAGCAAAACTGTTAAAGAATATACCGAGGAATTTTTTAAAATTTCTATTAGAACCGGTCATACGGAAGCAACTAAGGAAAGAGTAGCCCGTTACATTAATGGGTTGAGAACCAACGTGCAAGAGGAATTGAGTCTGGTTCGAATGAACAACATTGAAGATGCTTATCAGTTTGCTCTGAAAGTAGAAGAGAAACTGAATCGCAGATTTGACAGCAAGCAAAGAGGAAGAGGTCGTGGTGGAAGAACTGGTGGAAGAACCAGTGGAATTAAATATGATGATAAAAAATAGAATGGTGAAACCAGCAATCGCCAGGAACAGAAGGAGGAGAATGCTTACCGACCCCGTAATCAGAACAATGATTATCAAAGGGGCAGAGGAAGAGGTGGACGCGGATATGGCAGAGGCAGATTCCGTGGAACCTGTTTTAATTACGGAGAAGAAGGGCATCGATCGTATGAGTGTCCCAAACACCAAGAAGCACCAAATAGAAGGCCTGAAGGAAATGCCAGAGCTGCAATTGCTTGTCCGAGTTGTGAGGAGGTGGAGGTGCTCGTTGTCGAGGATGGTGTTGAATCCGAGCACTCTGAAGAAGCATAACACGGAGAAGTGATGATTACAAGAAGAACTTTGTTGAATGAGGAGAAGGAACCAGATCAACGAAAAAGCCTGTTTCGCACGAGGTGTAAATGTTCAGGTAAAATCTGTAATATTATTATTGATAATGGTAGTACAGATAATTTGGTTTCTGAGGAAATGGTAGCTAAATTAAAGCTAGAAAGAAAATAGCACCCGCATCCATACCGGATTGCATGGTTGCAGAAGGATCATAGAGCATTGGTCAGTGAACAATGCTTGGTCAAGTTCAAAATTGGAAGATACCAGGATGAGGTCCTGTGTGATATTTTGCCGATGGATGCTTGCCATTTGTTGCTTGGAAGACCATGGCAATTTGATAGACGTGCAACGCATGATGGACATGCAAATACCTATTCCCTGACAAAAGATGGAGTACGCCACAAACTGAAGCCATTAAAGGAGGTTGAGGAAAAGGTATGCAATAATGCTAGAATTTGTTTAGTAGATGGCAGAAAATTTTTGGATGGTATAAAGAGGGATTCAATGTGTTATGCATTAATTCCTCATGTAAAAAGAGAAGATACTACTAACATTCCAGCAGAAGTTGAACATCTGTTAGCAGAATTTCCTGATATTATATCAGACAATGTGCCTGAGGGTTTGCCGCCAATGAGGAAGATTAGTCATCAGATTGACTTAATACCAGGATCTAGCTTACCCAACAAAGCAGCTCATAGAATGTCTCCTGTTGAGAATGAAGAATTGAACCGACAAGTTTAGGAATTGTTGAGGACGGGTTTGATTCGGGCAAGTTTGAGCCCTTGTGCAGTGCCAACAGTACTTGCACCAAAGAAGAATGGCGAATGGCGAATGTGCACTGATTCCCGAGCCATTAATAAAATTACTATTAAATATCGCTTTCCATTACCTAGAATGGACGATATAATGGATTGCTTGAGTGGAGCTAAATACTTCACTAAGATTGATTTGAAGAGCGGATATCATCAGATACGTGTTCGAGAGGGTGATGAATGGAAGACAACCTTTAAAACCAGAGAGGGTTTGTATGAGTGGTTAGTTATGCCGTTTGGACTGACTAATGCACCCAGTACATTTATGAGGTTGATGAATGAAGTATTACGTGACTTCCTGGAAAAGTTCGTGATAGTGTATCTAGATGATATTCTGATTTTTAGTACAACATTGGATGAACATTTGTTGCATGTTCGGACAGTTTTTGAGAAATTGCGTGAGGAGCAGTTATTGATAAATATACAGAAGTGCAGTTTTGTACAGAAAGAGTTGATATACCTGGGATTTGTCATCTCAGAGGAGGGTCTGAAAATGGATCCTGAGAAAGTGAAGGCTATCCTTGAATGGCCTGCTCCAAGGAATGTGACAGAGGTAAGATCATTTCACGGTCTTGCAAGTTTCTATAGAAAGTTTATTAGAGACTTTAGCAGTATTTGTGCACCCCTAACAGAAACTATGAGAGGGGATAAGAGAGAATTTAAGTGGACTACCAAAGCAGATACCAGCATGAATATATTGAAGAAGAAAGTGACAGAACAACCCATTCTGGCACTTCCAGATTTTAATAAAGTGTTTCAGGTTGACTGTGATGCCAGTGGCAGTGCCATTGGAGCTGTGTTGAGTCAAGAAGGTAAACCTGTTGCATATTTTAGTGAAAAATTGAATGATGCTAGAAAGAAATACTCTGTTTATGATCAAGAATTCTATGCTATAATTCAGGCTCTTAAGAAATGGAGACATTATTTGCTAACCAAAGAGTTTGTTTTATATACTAACCATCAAGCTTTGCAGTATATCAATAGTCAAGGTAAACTTAACCAACGACATTTGAAGTGGGTTGAATTCTCGTAGAGTTATACCTTTGTACTAAAGCATAGAAGTGGCAAATCTAATAGAGTTGCAGATGCCTTGAGTAGAAGGCATAATTTGTTGATGGAAATGAGAGTGCAGGTTGTTGGGTTTGATGAACTCAAGAGTTTATACCCAGTAGATCCAGATTTTGTAGAGGCATGGACCGCATGTGTGTCTCCTACTACCGTGGATCGCACTAAGTGGTTAGATTTCATGATCCAAGATGGGATGCTGTTTCGGCAGAATCAATTGTGCATTCCCCGAAGTTCCATGAGGGAAAATTTGATCAAAGAGAAGCATAGTGGAGGACTAGCAGGGCATTTTGGCCGTGATAAGACCATTGCTCTTGTTAGTGAGAATTACCATTGGCCACGATTGCAGCCAGATGTGACCAGATTTGTGCAGGGTTGCAGAGTGTGCCAGATGGCAAAAGGAGTCAGCCGAATACAGGAATGTACCAGCCATTGCCTGTACCAGGAAGACCTTGGGAAGATATCAGCATGGATTTTGTTCTTGGTCTGCCAAGAACACAACGTGGAAATGATGCCATTTTTGTTGTTGTTGATAGGTTTTCAAAAATGGCCCATTTTATTCCATGTCAGAAGACAAGTGATGCGGTTCACATTGCCGGCTTGTTCTTCAAGGAGGTAGTCCGACTTCATGGTCTACCCCAAAGCATTGTTTTGGACAGAGATACCAAATTTGTGGGTTATTTCTAGAGAACTCTATGGAAGAAGCTGAAAATAGACTTGAAATTCAGTTCTGCGTACCATCCGCAGACTGATGGACAGATCGAGGTAGTCAACAGAAGTTTGGGTAATCTTCTACGATGTTTGGTAGGAGATAAACCGAAGGGATGGGATCTGATTTTACCCCAGGCAGAGTTTGCTTACAACAATTCTGTCAATCGTAGTACTGGTAAATCACCATTCCAGATTGTGCATGGGTACAGCCCTAGAAATGCTTCTGAGTTGAGACCGATGGATAAAACAAACAAGTGCAGTGTTGAAGCTGAAGACTTTGCAGCGCACATGAAGACTTTACATGAAGAGGTACAGCAGCATATCAGTCAAATGAATGCTACTTACAAGGCCAGAGCCGATCAGAAGCGGCGTTTCAAAGAATTCCAAGTAGGGGATGAAGTCATGGTTCACTTACGTAAGGAACGTTTTCCTAAGAAAACTTACAATAAGTTGAAGATGAAGAAGTTTGGACCATGCCGGATCATAGGCAAACGAGATTCAGGCAATGCCTATGAAGTTGATCTCCCAAGTGAGCTGAATATTTCACCTATCTTCAATATTTCAGACTTGGTTGAATATCATGCAGGAAGTTGTAGTGAACCACCCAATCCGGATCTGTGGAACATTCCTGCATCCACTCCAGACAAAGAAGAAATTGAAGACATACTCGACACTCGTGCTGGCAGAAGTACCCGAAATAGGCAATATTCGGAGTATTTGGTCAAGTGGAAGAACAGACCTGTCGAAGATGCCACATGGTTGTCCAAATCAGAGGTTGATCGTTTGGGTTTTCCTCTGACCATCCAGAAGTGAGGATCACTTCTAAACATCTACCCTGGGTGTCTGATGCAGGAGCATCTCGGGCAGCGTAGCAATCTTGCATCACCAAAAAAAAGTTCAAAGTTGAAAAAGTTCAAAATTTGAAAAAAATGACCAAGTATAAAATTGGTCGCGATATCGCGACACCAAAGTTGTCGCGATATCGCGACGTATTCTGAGCACCGTGACCAAAGCAACTAATGGTCGCGATATCACGATGCAAATGTCGTCGCGATATCGCGACGTATTCTGAGCACCGTGACCAAAGCAACTAATGGTCGCGATATCGCGACGAAAATGTCGTCGCGATATCGCGACGTATTTCGGGCACCATAGCAAATGCAACTCATGGCCGAAAGTTCACAATGCACCATAGCAAATGCAACTCATGGTCGAAAGTTCACAATGCACCATAGCAAATGCAACTCATGGTCGAAAGTTCACATTTTGCAAAAAAATGACTAAGTGTAAAATGGGTCGCGATATCGCGACACCAAAGTTGTCGCGATATCGCGACACCTTGGCCGGCAAAGCCAAAACTCAAAGAAGTGTCGCGATATCGCGACACCTTGGCCGGCAAAGCCAAAACTCAAAGAAGTGTCGCGATATCGCGACACCTTGGCCGACAAAGCCAAAACTCAAAGAAGTGTCGCGATATCGCGACACCTTGGCTGGCAAAGCTAAAACGCAAAGAAAGGTCGCGATATCGCGACACCTTAGCAGACAAAGCCAAAGTGGCAGTTCCAGGTGGCGTTCCAAGTGGCAATTCCAGGTGGTGTTCCACGTGGCAGTTCCGAGTGGCAGTGCCTGAGATCGTGAAGGCCGTTCCAGCGGCAGTTTCAAAGGCCGTTAAGGCCGTTCCATACGACCGTTCCAGAAACCGTTAAGGCGGTTATGAACGGCGGTGCAGCACGAAACATAGAGGATAAAAAAAGGATTTCTTTGGGGGATTCAGCAGGCTGGGGAGAGAAAGGAAGGCTATGGCTGTATTTTGCGTTTAAAGCACTGTGTATTTATTTTCATGGTATTTTATTGTAAAAGCTCCCTGCTTCGAAATTAATAACACTGCGACTTTCAAATAAAATTGCGTCATTTTATTTGTGGTGAAATTGGCTCCCCACCACGTGACTTCCTGCGACTGCACTGTTATCCACTGGAGAATCACGTTCACACCTGGCCCTCGAAGCCTCTTCATTACAGGTAAAACTAAAACCTTTTATTTTGGCAAATAAAATTTATTTAAGTCATATGAATGTGAACAAAATTTAAATCATGTTATTAGATTTGCACCATCACATTAATCGGTTAGAAAGCAAAGAGGGCCAGCCCTACATATGTTCAAACTCATAAAACAAAAGGGTCAGCCCTTACATATGCCAAACTCGAAGTAAAAATCCCACAAAGTGAAACTAAGAACTTACACCTTTTAAACCTGCTACCTATTAACGACCTCTCGCACAGTTAAACTACTTTTCATGAATCATTTTTCATTCGTATTTTATTTGTGCTCTGAAGAATTAACTACTGCCATGTCATATTAAAGTGGAACAAAATTTAAATTATAGAATATGTTATTAGAATTGAATCATCACATTAATCGGTTAGAAAGCAAGAGAGCCAGCCCTACATATGTTCAAACTCATAAAGCAAGAGGATCAGCCCTTACACATGCCTAAACTCAAAATAAAAACCCCACAAAGTGAAACTAACAACTTGCTCCTTTAAACCTGCTACCTATTAACGACCTCTCGCACAGTTAAACTACTTTTCCTGAATTATTTGTGCTCTGAAGAATTAACTACTGCCATGTCAGGGAAGTGGCGAGCAAGTATTGCACAGAGGTAAGGGCGCTGGTTCTGAAACTGCTGGAAGCCATATCAGAGAGCTTGGGACTCGAACCCGACTTCTTAGACAAGGCTCTGGGAAATCATGCACAACATATGGCCATAAATTATTATCCTCAGTGCCCAGATCCAGAGCTTACCTTCGGTCTACCTCCTCATTCAGATCCGAACGCCCTCACAGTTCTACTTCAAGACGAGGTTTCGGGGTTGCAGGTGTTTAAGGATGGCCAATGGATTGCTGTAAACCCAATTCCTAATTCTTTCGTGGTAAACATCGGCGACCAAATACAGGTATTCATTACCACAATAAAAACAATCTCGCTTTCTTTTTCTCAGAACCTCTTTTTTCTATTTTAGGTTACAATCGAGATGTTTTACAGGTGAAATTGATTTATAACAAATTATCTTACTTGAGCTTGATCGCTGGACCTTTTTCCTTTTATTTTTTCTTTTTCAGGTATTGAACAATGGCAGGTACAAAAGCGTATTGCATCGTGCTGTGGTGAATTCGAGTAAGGCAAGAATTTCGATTCCCACATTTTATTGCCCATCGCCTGAGGCAGTTATGGTTCCTGCGCCGGCGTTGGAGAATTCTGAGGAACTTGCTTTATATAGAAGTTTCAGTTATATGGAGTACTATCAAAAGTTTTGGAGTAAAGAGCTGCAAGGAAAGAGTTGCTTAGACTATTTCATACGTCAAGAATCGTTCCAAAATTAGAAACCAGAACTTTTGAAGATGACCAGGAGGTTTTCGTTTGTTGTTGGCATATATTCATGAGATACCTAAATATCCAGTGCATTGAAGAAGAACCACATAAAGATTTGCTTGTCATACTATGCATTCCACGTAGGAGTAGCAGGCATATAATTTCATCTTTAGAGACTCTTCTAATAAAGATTTATGTCTTAAAATTTAAGACATTCTTCAGTGTGTTTAATCCTAAGAATTTCGAATCTCTTAATTTTTTAATTTTTTGTAGGATAAGTTTCAAGGTTAAAATTTTATAAGATATAACAAAATATTTTTCTTAAATAAAAAAATATATATATTTTAATATATTAAACTTAAAAAAATCCTCAAAATAACTTATAATCTCGGAAACATGAAATATCAAAACTACTTTATTAAAGCTACTTTAACATTTACCTTTCCATTTTCATATTTGCATCACATAACGACACAATTTGGTGGCAGGTGCGACTTTGTGATTTAATTGTAATGACTTCGAGCGACTTTGTGATTTATTTGTAAATGACTTCAAACAACGGACTAAAGAGTAGTTACATGTGGAGAAAACCATTATCCCACGAGTATTCAATGTAATGGAATTGTTTTCAAATATCAGATCATCTAGTAGTTTTCCGAATTATGATAGGGGTACCCTCTTCAAGTTCGATTCTTAAGCTTTTTTATCTATTTAACATTAAGCTCAATCATACCTCAAGTATAATTTTAAGGTAGAGGAGTTAACTATACACACCTAGTGATGTGAGTCTAGAACATTGAACTTACAAATGCTAATGTATTTTATTTGTATTTTGAAACACGAATGTTCTAAAGAATTGCATGGCATCATTCTGAGAGTCTTTTTGAACAGTGAAACTAGTTTTATTGTTCTCTTTTAGAAATTATGAATGGACAAGTTTTCATGGTGAAATTTCATTTCATATTTGTGGATTATAATTTAAGTGATTTTTTAAGAGATTTGGATCTACGTTCTGCCTGTGCATGTTGTGTCAATTTAACGTGGTGACTGTTTTGTAAGCTTGAACTATTACTTTATGGTTTTCAAAATAGTATGTTGGTCATCTATTTCATTCATATCCTTAATTCTACATGTTTTTAAAGATTGTGAAAGAATAACCGGTTATGGGTGATTACTTTCTAGGGGATACATTCTAGGTTATGCTCTCCAAGCAAATCTGGGAATGCATGGTGGAAAAACTTATGATATAAACCATATTTATCATTTTTGTGAACATATTGGTTGATAATGGTCTCCATATGCATTATTATAATCCCAGTTCGATTAATAAATTTGAGACCTATTACTCTGTGCAATAAGTTGGAACACCTCACAATAGAACTTGCCTCGTATGTCTGTTAGTTCAAGTGATAGAAATTTTGTTTGATATTGTTTAAACAAATATTTTTCAGACTAGAGACACAATATTACCTTAACCAGCGTTGTATGGCTATTTGGTTTAATAGCGAGGCCAACTGAGAGATTTTAGATAATCATCAATGTTTGAGAGAACCAAAAACCCGCATAGTTATATTTGAGATACATATAATATAAAGTAATACTTAAATATATTTGATTTTACTTATTAAACAAGGTTTATGTTTTGGTGAGAGGTGTAATAAAACCACGAAAAAGCTATTGAGATATATGTTATAAAATGAATGATGACACTATTTATCTGCTCAAGTCCACGTGGGGAAGATTTGGTGTTCAACTAGAAATAAATCTGGATAACTGTAGAGTCAAAAGAATTTATTCTTGTTATATTCTCCTTCAAATGAGTCGTAATAAATATAATGAAATGATGGTTAAATTGTAAGTTGTCTTCATGTATTAGTATGGTATTAAGTTTACTTAAAATGAGAATACATGGTGGCATGGTAAAGAAGTATTAGTTATCTTGGTTTGAGGTCACTTTATGTGAATTAATAGAATGATATAACTTACCTCAGTTAATGTGGTTTGAATCATAAACACTTTAATACTTGTTTAATTTTTATATTATAGCTAAACATTAGAGTAGTTATAGTTTTACTTGAACTCATAAGAGTTTATCCGCACTACATCATGGCTATCATTGTAAATATTATCGTAAAATTTAGAAAAATAAAGAGATTTACGTGAGAAATTTAGAGTAGCTCTTAACCCAATATCTTTTTAAGCAAAAAGGAATCTAATTAAAATTATTATAGCAAGTCTTTAAGATTCTTTAAGTTCAATTTTTCTAACTATTATATCATTCTTATAACTTCTTTGTTTTCTTCATTTTCTTAATGGCAAACATACAAGTAACCATATGAAAACTTGAGACCATGTTTTATAGTAAAATTTATGAATGATTATGACACTGTATTTGCTTGTAAACCATTGCATAGCTAAACATTTCTACATCTTCAAAACCCTAGTAAAACCTTTGATTAAGAGATTCCAAGATTGTGGGAAGACAATCTTGATTCACAATCTAAGATTGTGGGTAGATAATATTAAAAATATTTAATGGTGCTTGTGGGTGGACAAACACCATAATACAGGGCTCTAACCATACTTCTAATGGGAATGGTCAAAAATGAGAGGTAACGAAGGGATGATATGGGCATCACTTCTAGGTTAACCCTGTTAGTATTGAGTGGTGAATTTTGTGCTTGAATTGGGAAAACCAACAACATGATGGTATGGGACATTGTGTTGGTTAATCAAGACAAAACATCGGGTAGCTACCAAGGTATTGGTAGATCCTAGATGAACTCCAAGGAAGGTGGTTGATCGTCTAGCTCGGGCATGTATGCGTTAGTTCTTACATGACATGAGTTCATGAGTTTCATGTTAAGATATGGGAAAATTATGCGTCACACCTCTAGGTGATATGGGCCCTAGAGGAAAAGAAACCCCTTGCCTGAACTTGGAATCTCGGGTGGAGAGTGAAGTTCAATAGAGGTAACTATACAAGATTTGGCCAATCTTGATCTCATGAGTATTTCATCTACAGTGGAATGACACTCATGAATATGTTTTTAGCATGCTCATACTAGAAATTAAAATAGAAAAGAATAATAAAAAAATCTCTTATTGTGACCTCTGATGTAGGACAACCAAGTGGGTAGACTTAGGGTGTTTGGACAACCAAGTGGGTAGGACTTGGGTTGTTACATTTGGTATCAGAGTAAAGGTTGCGAATATTTAGGTAATAAAACCTTAGGAAACCCTATGTCAAATAAAATTTATGTTGCCAATGTGACCATATAAACTTAAAATTTGACAAGGCTCTTTGTTTTGCTGAGTAGGCAATGACATTTGGAAAAAAAGCTAGTTCTTCAAAGAGATCTATGGTGGTTCAGTGAGAAGGGTCGACCAAAAATCCTAAAAGGATCTTCCAAAAAGTTATGAGGATCGGGGCTACAGAGGAAGTCGTAGAACATCCTTGAGAAAAGAGGAGAGAGAAATAACCAACTATAAAAAAGGATAAAATAGTCTAAATGGTGTAATTATTGCAAGAGAAAATGAGCCAACATAAAGAACAAATGGAACAACAAAGTTCTCAAATGGTTGAGCACATGGATCAATAAAAGACTCAAATATTAGAACACATGGAACAACAAAAAGCTTAGCTGGCTCAACAACAAGAGATGATTTCTCAACAAAAAAAAACAATAGAAAATTTATCTAAAGAAAAAGAAACGATATTAGTTGAGGATGAAATAAATTTTGACCTTGGAAGAAAACAAGTAGGTTATGAGTTGGATAAGGATATGCGAAGACTTGATATAGCCAAATTTGATGGTAAAGGTGATGGGGAAGAGGCTAAAAGATGGTTGAATAGTGTAGAGGAAATATGGTTGAATAGTGTGGAGGTGTATTTTGTTGTTAGAACCCTCTCATCTAAATCAAAAACTTTGTGGGCAATTTTTTTGTTTGACTGGAGCCACCGCTGATTGGTGGGATACCTATAGGAAAACTCACAATATGGAGGTTGTAGATGTCCATTGGGATACATTTGTATTAGCATTCAAATATAGGTTTCTAACACCACAATTTTACCTTGAAAGGACCACAAAATTTTCAAGGTTAACTTAGGGTAGTATGTCCATAATTGATTACTATCAGTGGTTTGTGTAACTGCTCAAATATATGCTCGAGTATGAACAATGAAATGAAATCAAAATTCAAAAATTTCTCCCAGGGTTACACCCAAATATGGGACACCTGATTCTTATGTTGAAACTTACTACCCTAACTACTGCATGTGACTTGGGTCGATAGGAAGAGGATAAATTTAAAGCTAAGAAGGCCTATTATCAAAAATCCTTTGAAAAGGAAGAGCCATAGAAAAAGAAAAATATTGGCTCAACAAAAGGAGATAGGAATTGGAACAAGAATAGTGGTAATGGGAACAGAAATAGGTTTGATAAGAATAAGAATAGGTACCAAGGAAATAGAGGAAATCAGAACTATCGAGGTGGTCAAGACAAAATAAATTTCAGGGATAGGTATGATCAAAGAGCTAATGCACCAAGAGCTGGTACTCAAGAGGATAATGAGGGAATTAAGAAAGAGAAGATATCACGAATTGGTTGCTAGATTTTTCAAGAACCTCATTATGCTGATAAATGTCCTTTGAGAGCTAATAAGAGAAAATAAACTATGAAACCTTCCCATAAGATATATGCAGCAATAGGTAATCCCCAAATCAATGGTCAAGAAACACCTTTCCTATTGAAAGGTAAATTTTATAATAGAAATATTCATATTTTGATTGATTTTGGAGCAACTGATAGTTTTATTTCTTCAAATATTTTGAGGGACATACTGAAAAAACCTAGATTTTTAGCTAATGGGTGGAAGGTCAAGTATGGGTCTGGGTAAACCTATACTGTTAATCAATGTCTATTTGAACCCTAGATAATACTACCTCAAGAATAAACTAGTTGGTATTTATATGTAGCTCCACTACATACATTCGACATAATTTTAGGTATTGATTGGATCAAAGCACATAAAGCATTGTTAGACTTTAAGGAAAGATGGATGGATCTCACTGATGACACTAAGCAAAGGATTCAAATTCACTGCGATCGTGAATCAGTGGAACCACATATTTTGACAACAATGCAAGTTAAAAGAGTAATAAGAAAGGGTAGTAGAGTCTTTGTAGTCAAACTTAATAAAAAGGAAGAAACCGAGTCTAGGGTAAGTCTTTTCCAAACTTATCTGGTATTGAATGATTTTTGAGATGTCTTTCCTGAGGATTTACCGGGTCTTCCACCCTAAAAGGAATTTGACTTAACTATAGAACTGCTACCAAGAGCAACTCCTATAGCTCGAGAACCATATAGGATGACTACAATAGAGTTTTAAGAGCTCAAGACTCAGCTTCAAGAGTTATTAGAAAAAGGACACATTAAACCTAGTGTTTCACCATGGGGTGCACTAGTTTTATTTGTTAAAAAGAAGGATGGGACACTAAGGCTATGTATTGACTATAGAATATTAAATAATATGACTATTTTAGAATAAGTACTCTCTACCCAAAATATATGACTTGTTTGATCAACTAAAAGGAGCCACAATTTTCTCCAAAATAGATCTCAGATCTAGTTATCATCAACTGAGGATTCGAGAAGAAGACACCTATAAAATTGCTTTCTGAACTAGATATGGCCACTATGAATTTATAGTGTTGCCTTTTGGATTCACTAATGGTCCAGTAGCTTTCATGTTTTTAATGAATAGTATATTTCGAGAACAACTAGATCGGTTTGTACTGATATTCCTAGATGATATACTGATCTACTCCAAAAGCAAAGAAGAGCATGATCATCATATGAGGATTGTTCTTGAAATACTTAGAAATAATTAATTATATAGGAAAATGTCCAAGTGTGAGTTTTATGCAACCCATGTACAATATTTGGGTCATGTAATTTCCGTTGAAGGGGTGTCTGTTTACCCAAAGAAAATAGAAGCCATTATTGATTGGCCTGCTCCAACAAATGTTTCTAAAGTACAATTTTTTATGGGAATGGCTTGGTATTATCACCGTTTTATCAAGAATTTCTCTAAAGTAGCCTATCCAATAACCAATCTCCAAAAGAAAGGAAAAGCTTTTAAATGGACCGAACGATGTGAAGAAGCTTTCAGAACTCTTAAAGAAAAACTAACAACAACACCTATTATTAGAATAAAAGATCCTAAAAACCATTTATAGTATGTACTGATGCCTCCATGGAAGGATTAGGTGGGGTCCTCATGCAAGAGGAGGGTGTTATCGCCTATGATTCACGAAATCTTAAGAAACATGAATTAAAATACGCCACACATGATTTAGAGTTGGATGCAATGGTTCATGCTCTTAAAATGTAGCGTCATTACCTACTTGGTAAACCTTTTGAGCTTAGAACAGATCATCAAAGCTTAAGATATATCTTTACGCAACCAATGCTCAATGCTAGGCAAAGGTGATGGATGGAATTTTTGGCAAAATATGATTTTGATGTAGAGTATATAAAGGGGAAGGAAAATAAATTAGCAGATGCTTTAAGTAGAAGAAGGCATATCAATGCTATGTTGCAATGTCAATTTGATATAATTGAACAAATAAGAAACCTTCAACTTCAAGATGAATATTCTCAAAAGTATTGAGATCTGGTTCAGCAAGGTTCTGATAAAGCAAAGGAATTTAGAATCTAGGAAGATACATTATTTTTCAAAAACATAATGGTAGTGCAAAATGATCAGGACCTAAGAAATATGATACTACAAGAGGCACATTGTGCTCCTTATTCTACTCATCCGGGCTATGTAAAGATGTATGAAAATATGAGAAACAAGTATTATTGTCCAGGAATGAAAAAGGATATCGCTAGATTTATGGCTAGATGTTTTGAATGTCAAAAGGTGAAGGCTGAACATCTACATCCATCTGGATGCCTATTTTCACATGAAATCCCAATATACAAGTGGTAGGTTGTGACTATGGATTTCATTGTTGGGTTGCCTAAAAACCATTTTCAACATGATGTCATTCTAGTAGTGGTTGATAAATTGACTAAAGTGGCACATTTTTTGCCTAGAAATATTAAATATGGAGCTCCCACTGTAGCCCACAAGTTTTCCAAGGAAGTGGTAAGGCTACATGGCTTTCTTGAAACAATTATATTAGATAGGGATTCTCGGTTCACATATGATTTTTGGTAGACATTGCATCAAGTATGGGGAAAAAAACTCAATATTAAAATTGCTTATCATCCTGAGACAAATGGAAAAACTAAAAGGGTAAACCAAGTCTTAGAAGATATGCTCTGAATGTATTGTATGGATCATCAAATGAAGTGGGAAGATTACCTTTTTCTAGTGGAATTTTCTTATAATAATATTTACTATACTTCCCTAGGTATGGCTCCATTTGAGGCTTTGTACAAGAGAAGGTGCAGAATGCCATTGTCATGGAGTAATCTAGAGGATCGGGTGATGATAGGGCTAGATATGGTCAAAGAAATGGAAGACCAGCTCAATGAAATTTTTTAGAGGCTCAAAGAAGCTTAAGACCGACAAAAGAGTTATGCAGATCTTAAGAGAACACCAAGGGAATTCTCTGTGGGAGACAGAGTATTCCTAAGGGTTAAACCAACTAAAAGTTCTATCAAATCCTCTAAGATTAGTCCAATATTTGTAGGATATTTTGTAATTATTGATAAACTAAACTCGGTAGCCTACAAGTTAGACTTACCACCCAACTTATCAAAAATCGATGATACATTCCATGCGTTCCTTCTCAAAAATTATGTTTTTGACCCCTCACATGTTTGGAATGTTGATCATTTGTAGATGGACGATCCCTTGTGTATTGAGGTGCGACCAGTTAAGATCCTTGGTTATAGAACAAAACAATTAAGAAAGTGAAATATTGAATAGTGCAAGGTCCAATGGGACCAGTATTATAAAAATAGTGCCACATGGGAGGATGTGGCTATCATGAAAAGATAATTTTTATTTTTGTTTGAATAGAGATATAATCATGTCACAGTTTAATTTTTGTTAGAATACTGATATAATCATATTTTTATTTGAGAAGTATGATACATAAATCTATTGTTTGTGCATGCATAATATTTTAACAATAAATGGTGATTAAGTTTTGAACATGTAAATTTATTGTTGTATTATATTGATGTTCTATTATTCATGGCAATATTGTTTTTATGTTCCCATGGGCAATGAAAAACATAGGGACTGCGTTTAATATTAGAGGGGGAGTATGTAATAACACTCAAAAAATCTACTTTATTATATATACCTAATTTATCTACAAAGATGAGATACTACTAATGTATATGTGGATGCAGGGACGAGTACTATTAATGGCGGGAATAATTCACAGGAAATATGTCTCCTCAATGGGAAAAAAGGGTTTTCCGGTGTAAGGTAATTCAAGGGAAATGATGAGCGGTGGGGTATTCGCCGATTTATAGGGGCAAGGAACCCTACAAGTAATGCATCCACCAATGGTCCATATAGATGCATATCATGTAGTTGCATTAATAGGAATGCTTGATGTTTGACAAATTATGAGCTTATGATATTTTGTTGGCAATAAAAATGCTTAAATGCATGGGAGCCATATTTTAAAGCAATTAGCAAAATGTGAATTAATGTTATATTCATTGTTGATCTATTAAAAAATAATAATATGAGTGCATACTGAGTAGAAAATAAGGATGAAATAAGATAGTTAAAATATATATGTAAATGTGTTATTGTGGAATTTATTTATTTTTGAATGCAAATATATATATATATATATATATATATATATTAAAAACAAATAATATTTATTATAAATAATAAAAGAATAAAGGAATTAATATTAAAAAATATATAATAGCAAAATAATTATTAAAAATTTATTTCTTATTACTTATTAAAAAAAAGGGCAATTGGAAAACATTCGGTATTAGAGATTATTTGGGTTGTTGAACATGGAAAGAATGTGGTTTCCACATGGCAAGCTTCAAGTTGGAGGAATCTTAAATGAACAACAGTTGTAGGTAGAAAAATAGGACCTATCTTCTAAAATGGAAAAGTGGAGAGGACGAGAGGGCATTATGGTCTGCATTATTGTCTTCTTGGGAGTGAATAAGAGAGAGAGGAAGGGAGATGGGCTTCTAAAACAAGGAAAGAAAACAAGCGCCTATCAGTAAGTGAATATTTTTCCAACAATTCCATGTAACAAATTAATGTTATGAAAAAGTAAGAAAGCTGATTGTTGAAGTGTTGGATATTTTGTTGTGTGAATATAAATTTATAAACAAATTGTGAGCTAAAGATGAACAAATAATTTTTGGTGCATGTGTTGGAAAGTTTTCTGTGAGAATAAAAATTAATGAATGAAAGGTGAACTGGAAAATAAATAGTACCCATTCTAATGCATGTGATAGTTTGTATACTATGCTGGGTGTGAAAATACTGTATGCATGTTAGATGTTAGCTGCATGTCATTTTTAATTTGGTCGCTCTGACCCTTGGAAGACACCGACAATCTATGTCATGAAACCTGGAGAAATCTTGAGGGCAAGAGCCAAATTATTTTACTTGTTAACTATTTTATAAACCATCTACGTTCAGGCACCAAGCGCTACGCTTAAACTGGAAGAAGAATTGTTTCCAATCTTGAGATTCTTGAGATTTATCATAATGGAATTGTGAAACATGAGCTCGGGATATTTGAAAAAAAAAAAACAAATGCTAATGTATTTTATCTGTATTTTGAAACACGGATGTCTTGAAGAATTGCATGGCATCATTTTGAGAGTCTTTTTGAATAGTGAAACTAGTTCTGTTGTTCTCTTTTAGAAATTATGAATGGACAAGTGTTCATGGTGAAATTTCATTTCATATCTGTGGATTATACTTTAAGTTATTTCTTAAGATATTTGGATCTATGTTCTACCTGTGAATGTTGTGTCAGTTTAACGTGGTGACTGTTTTGTAAGCTTGAACTATTACCTTATGGTTTTCAAAATAGTATGTTGGTCATCTATTTCATTCATATCCTTAATTTTACATGTTTTTAAATATTGCAAAAGAATAGTCGATTATGGGTGATTACTTTCTAGGGGACGCATTCTAGGTTATGCTCTCTAAGTGAATCTAGGAATGCATGGTGGAAAAACTTATGATATAAACCATATTTATCATTTTTGTGAACATATTGGTTGATAATGGTCTCCATATGCATTATTATAATACCAGTTCGATTAACAAATTTGAGACATGTTACTCTATGCAACAAGTTGGAACACCTCACAATAGAACTTGCCTCGTATGTCTATTAGTTCAAGTGATAGAAATTTTATTTGATATTGTTTAAACAAATATTTTTTAGACTAGAGACACAATATTACCTTAACCAACGTTGTATGGCTATTTGGTTTAATAGCGAGGCCAACTGAGAGAGTTTAGATAATCACCGATGTCTGAGAGAACCAAAAACCTGCATAGTTATATTTGAGATACATATAATATAAAGTAATACTTAAATATATTTGATTTTACTTATTAAACAAGGTTTATGTTTTGGTGAGAGGTGTAATAAAACCACGGAAAAGTTATTGAGAGATCTATTATAAAATGAATGATGACACTATTTATCTTCTCAAGTTTGCGTGGGGAAGATTTGACGTTCAACCAGAAATAAATCTGGATAACTATAGATTCAAAATAATTTCTTCTTGTTATATTCTCCTTCAAATGAGTCATAATAAATATAATGAAATGATGGTTAAATTGTAAATTCTCTTCATGTATTATTATGGTATTAAGTTTACTTAAAATGAGAATACATGGTGGCACGGTAAAGAAGTATTAGTTATCTTGGTTTGAGGTCGCTTTATGTGAATTAATAGAATGGTATAACTTACCTCAGTTAATGTGGTTTGAATCATAAAAACTTTAATACTTGTTTAATTTTTATATTATAGCTAAACATTAGAGTAGTTATAGTTTTACTTGAACTTATAAGAGTTTATCCGCACTACATCATAGCTATCATTGTAAATATTATAGTGCAATTTAGAAAAAGAAAGAGATTTACATGAGAACTTTAAAGTAGATCTTAACCCAATAGATGTTTAAGCAAAAAGGAATCTAATTAAAATTATTATAGTAAGTCTTTAATATTCTTTAAATTCAATTTTTCTAACTATTATATCATTCTTATAACTTCTCTGTTTTCTTCTTTTTCTTAATGGCAAACATACAAGTAACCATATGAAAACTTGAGACCATGTTTTATAGTAAAATTTATGAATGATTATGAAACTGTATTTTCTTGTAAACCATTGCATAGCTAAACATTTCTACATCTTCAAAATCCTAGTAAAACCTTTGATTAAGAGATTCCAAGATTGTGGGAAGACAATATTGATTCGCAATCTGAGATTGTGGGTAGACAATCTTAAAAATATTTAATGGTTCTTGTGGGTGGACAAACACCATAATACAGGGCTCTAACCGTACTTCTGATGGGAATGGTTAGAACGGGAGGTAATGAAGGGATGATATGGGCATCACTTCTAGGTTAACCCTGCTAGTATTGAGTGGTGAATTTTGTGCTTGACTTGGGAAATTCGACAACATGATGGTATGGGACATCGTGTTGGTTAATCAAGACAAAACATCGGGTAGTTACCAAGGTATTGGTAGACCCTAGATGAACTCCAGGGAAGATGGTTGATCGTCTAGCTTGGGCATGTATGCGCTAGTTCTTACATGACATGAGTTCATGAGTTTCATGTTAAGACATGGGGAAATTATGTGTCACACCTCTAGGTGATATGGGCCCTAGAGGAAAAGAAACCCCCTGCCTGAACTTGGAATCTCGGGTGGAGAGTGAAGTTCAATAGAGGCAACTATATGGGATTTGGCCAATCTTGGTCTCATGAGTATTTCATCTGTAGTGGAATGACACTCATGAATATGTTTTTAGCATGCTCATACTAGAAATTAAATAGAAAATAATAAAAAAAATTCTCTTACTATGACCTTTGATGTAGGACAACCAAGTGGGTGGACTTGGGGTGCTTAGACAACCAAGTGGGTAGGACCTGGGTTACAAAAACCATGAATTCTAATATTTTTAGTTTGTTTTCATTGCAAGGTAAACAAGGCATACAATTTGGAGAGAGACTTTTCTCCATTGCATTTTTTTTAAAAAGGTTATAGGTATACATACTTTGTTATGATTTGAATTTAATATTTTTGGTTAAAAAAGCTCAAAGTTTAAACCACTATCATTACAGTGTTCTATAGAAATTATATTGAATGTTTAATGAATAATCAAAACCAAAATTTTAGGTTTGATAGTTGAAAATACAATAAGTTAACTCTCTTCTTCCTCTAAAATCCTTTCCTAATAAATGTACATAATCTTCTTCATGTCTTATTAGCATTCATCCAAGGATGCTACAAGAGGTAATATGTCACCTAACACTATTGTTTATTCGATAATCAAATGATAAATTGCCCTAATTTTACTCTTGCTTAGTATAATATCAAAATGACTACATACTAGAAGGTCATATTTAGGAATCAATAATCAAGAAGAGCCTCAATCCATAAAGGATAAAAATATTCTAAAATGAAATATCTAGGACAAGGGGATGAAGTAAAATGTTCAAGCAGATAATTTGATGGGAGAGGTGATAACAATGGGTCAGGGTTCAAATTCAAGTATGGACAGGTGGGAATTTCTCCAGAAGAAAATTCAATTAGAGGAAATGTAATAAAGTCTATGAATTCCAAGAACAAAGCCTTCGATCCAGGAGAGGTATTCTTTTAAAATATTGATCTATATAATTTTATCCCTTTAACAAAAACCTTCTGGAAGTTTCAATTTTGGTGAGACTCCCAAGACTACCCATCTACCTTTAGCACAAGGAATTTTTTTCTAGGATATCTAGGTAGGTGGACCAACTAGTAACAATTGACCCAATGATTATGGCTAGATATATGCTCCTTCATGTTTGTTTTTACGTAAATATATATTTAGAAGCTCCTCTGACCAACTCGATAGAACTGGTTTCTATGTTTAGAATTTGAAACCAACCTATAGAATTTGAAAATCTCCTTGTTAAATGCGACACTTGCCAGAATCTTGATCACTTGAGTAGAGATTGTCCAAGTAAGAGAGGCCAACCACAACCCCATCAATGGTAGCCTAATAAAACTACTAAGACCCAATGTGGACAAATATCAGGACTTGTTTTGAAGGCAAATACCTCTAAGAAATTTTTGTCAATTCCTAGTCAAGATACAACATTGAAGAAAGGAGAAATTTGGGAGGACTTTGCCAAGGTAAGTACCCCTCTTGTGACTAACTCTTTAGATTTAAATAAGGTACCTATTACAAATATGTTTGAATGCCTTAAAGCCTAGGAGGATGGTTTGGAGACTAAAACCCAGAATGAGAACCAATAAGGTGATGAGAATCAAACACAACAAAAAACAATCATTATTCCAACTAGATTGAAAATTGAGAACCCATAGGAGGGAGTAGTGGAAGGTCAAAATAACTCCCCAAAAGAAAAGGAATATAAGAAGGAGTCGAGTAGTCCAAGTAAAATTACTAGAAGTAATAGAAAGGGAACAATAAATGTTGGTTATGACCCAAAGTTGGGATGACCATCACTTAGATTTAGAGAAACTGCTTAAGAAATTACTAATGGAATCCAATTGGCATTATCTATAAGTAGGGAAAATAAGCAATCTACCAAATATCGAAGATGAAGATCATATATGAAGAACACAAGCTTATACTGAGAGGGGGGTGAACATTATAAGACCACTTTTTTATTTTCTTTCCCAAACAATATTAATAAATATAATCAATGGCAATATCAATAGCAATAACCACAACAATGCACAAATAATCACACACAATAGAGACACATATTTTAATGTGGTTCACCCAATGTGGGCTACCTCCATAGAGAATTTCTTCTAAATATTTCTCAAATAATCTTTTGTGAATCCTTCCCAATTACAATGTTTATGGACCTCTTTCCAAAGGATATGTTGATTCCCTAAATCTCAAGTTCGTGGATCTCTTCCATAGGAGAACTCTTTCCCCTTCTACTCTGGCTAGTGATCTTCTAGAAGAATCTATCTCTCTACTGCATTGGCTAGTGGATCTCTCTCCACTTGAAGACTCCTCACTTAGAAGATCTATCTTCAATTGTCCTGGCTGTTGTATCTCTATCCATTGAGACTCTATCCTCTATACTCTATCACCTCCAAAGATCTGTCAATAGGTTCACTCAAAACCTTCTCAAATATTCTCAATAGGTTCACTCAGAACCTGATCAAATCTTCTCAACAGGTCCACACAGAACTTGCTCAAATCTGCTCAACAGGTCCACTCAGAACTTGATCAAATCTTCTCAACAGGTCCACTCAGAACTTGCTCAAATCTGCTCAATAGGTCCACACAGAACCTGTCCAAATATGCTTAATAGATCCACGTAGAACCTGCTCAATAAGTCCTCTCTAGGACTTGCTCAAATATGCATTGCAAGCTTCCACAAAAGCTTACACAAAATCAGTCTACAAGCCTTCTCAAAGACTTACCTCAAATCTGCTTAACAAGTCCACATAAAACTTGTTCAATCACATAGAATCATAAAGAGAATTTTTAGAGACTCAATATGTTCTATACTCAATGCTCAATCAATATCTCAACTCAATATCATAGAAGCATAAAGAGAATTGTTAGAGACTCAATATGTTCTATACTCAAATCCCAATCTCAACTCAAATCAATCTCATAGAAGCATAAAGAGAATTGTTAGAGACTTAATATGTTCTATACTCAAATCCCAATCTCAACTCAAATCAATCTCATAAAAGCATAAAGAGAATTGTTAGAGACTCAATATGTTCTATACTCAAATCCTAATCTCTACTCAAATCAATCGCATAGAAGCATAAAGAGAATTGTTAGAGACTCAATATGTTCTATTCTCAAATCTCAATCTCAACTCAAATCAGAATATAGAATAGTTTGTTTCATGGATGCATCCACTTGACTAGGCTCAAACAACTCTTCTCAACAAATCACCTCAAAGAACAACCCTTTCTCACAAACCCTAGTCCAAGCATGTATCAACCAACTCAAAATGTTTCCAACAATGCTCAACAACAAATCTCACATAACAATGATACTCATGTTCTTTTCTAACTCAAGTTCAAGTTCTTTGCATAACCAATTGGCTTCAACAAAAATGCTTATAAAACAAGGTTTAATCACAACTCTCAATCCATAAAACCTTGAAGCATTAAACCAATCACTTTCGAAAAGGAAACCACAATCAATCATTTTCACTCCAAAGGTATTTTATAATCAACCACCATAATAAATCAATAGGAGAATGTGCCCATACCTTTTATGAAGATGAAGAAGCCTCTTTGGAAATCTGCCACAATCATAATATTCTTTTGCCAATCCTCACAAGGGTTAGAATATCACAAAATAATCAACATTACTCCACTTCACAATAATATTCACCAAGGCTTTTAATTAAAAAACCTTCTTAATAATTGATGCACAACTTCCTTATCACCCCTAAAACCACTTGTACCATAAAATAAAATAAATCAAAACATTGTATAACCTTGTCACTCCAAAAACCACTTATACCATAAAATAACTCAAATATTTTATATCTTTCCTTTCAACACTTTTGCACTTAAAAAAATAATCACAAAGCCTTCTTAGGCAATATCCCACATTAATCAAATATCAAACCTTAGCCATATGCAAAAATTAAATCCACTATACTCTTTGTGAAAATCGATGCTTAACACAACCTTAGCAAATTTGAAATATTTCATGCACCCAAAAATTTTGGCGATCGAATTATGGCATACCTTGCAAAATGGCTTCGGGTGGTTTCAACCCCATGTTCCTCCTCTTCATGTGCCTTAGCACACTCTCCACCCACTATGTGGGCTAGGCCTCCCACGTGGAGGCTTTAAGCCTTTGAGACTTATATTTTCGTCCTCTCCACCTATGCCTTGAAACTTGCTCCCTTGTTCCACGTGTAGTGCGCAAACAAAATCGGAAGGGGGGAATCGACGATTGCGAAGGAGGGGATAATCGAATGTGGAAATATTGTTGTCTCCTCCTTGGTTGATAAAATCAACCCCTTTAAATATTCAAACCTTTCCATGATAAAATATATGACGTTGACGAAATATATGACGTCGACGGACATGGCAGGAAAACTCTTTTATTTAATTTTAAAATTAAAATTTAAATTTTAAATAAATTAAAATTTAAACTAAACCTTTAAAATTAAATTTCTCCATCACCGGGGAAATTTGTTTTGATGAAACGAAAAGCCAGCTTGGGTTTTAAGAAAATCCCATTTCAAATATGCCATCCATGGTTTTAAATAAAACCTTTCCTTGCCTTTATTGGTTTTCATAAAAACCTTTTGCTAAGCTTCCCTTGAAGCTCCTTTTGGAACCAAATGTCATGCATCCCTTCTTGAAAATTTGATCAAAACCTTTGCTTCTCATGAAGCTATTTGTGGAGAAAAATCATAGTGCTTACTTACATAGGTCCTTTTGACATCAATGACAACTTTTAGCTTAAGGACTCAAAATGTCCAACAATCTCCCCCTTTGTCATTGATGGCAACCCATATCCTTTTACTAAAACCTGACCTTCTTTTCTACTCCCCTTGGGACTTTGCTCCCCCTGGCTCAATGCTCTCTCAAATATCAAATCTCTCCTTATACCAAATCTCTCCCCAATACACAAATATCTCCCCTTTGACATCAATGGCAAAGGGTCACCTTTGGGGCTCGGGACTAAGAATGAGCCTCTTAGCTTAGACCCTCCCCCACCTCCACATGAGGTGGTTAATTTTGGGGTGGGAGTATTTCTACTCCTTGAAAGCACAGATTTGTACCTTTATCTTTCTCTCTTCTTCTGTGAGTCTTCTGAATCCTCTTGTTGTTCCTTTCCAAGTCATCATCCCTTTTCCTGTCGTCACTTTTGTTCCTGTTCCTATTCTTGTTTTTATCCATGTTTCTGTTCTTGTTCTTATTCTTTTCTGATTCTCTATTCCTGTTCATCTTCTTGTTTCTATTCATGTTCCTATTCCTATTCCTATTTATGTTCCTATTCATATTCATGTTCTTGTTCATGCTTGATTTAGGAATATTTGTTCTACACCATCTTGCTATGTGACCATCATTGTTTCACTTATAACACTTAATGTTATTATTCCTTGGATGTGCAACTATCTTAGGATTTCTCCTAGTGAAGCCATATCCTCTTTTGTGATGAACCCTGCAATTCATTACCTTGTGACCAAACTCATTACATGAGTAGCAATACCCATGGAAAAGTTGTCCTTTCCCATATTCCTGTCTTTCATGTGTCCTGCACTATGAAGCCATGTGCCCAAAATTGTGGTATGAAAAACATCTTCCATTGAAGAAACCTTGCCTAGACCCCATTGGTCTCTTAGTCTCTTCTACCTATTTCCTATTCCATCTGTTCCTAACTTGAGCATTGTTCCTTTCCTTGTTGAACTTTCTATTGTCCAACTTATCCTTAGAGGTCTCACTCTCTCTTTTAATTAATTCTTTTGACTCTTCTTCTTTTCTGGTGTTTGAGCTTGACTCTCCTTTTTTTCTTTTTTTCCCTTGTTCTTCTTTAGAACTAAGTCCTGTTATGGTGACTAATGACTTTTGTGCATTGATAGTCCTTTCCAAGGTCTTTGAATTTTCCTCAAGCTTGTGTAGTTTTTCCTTAGAACCTTTTACTTCCAAACTTAGTGAAACTATCTCATTATCTAATCTTTCACACTCTAGATCTTTTTTTTTTTAATTTTTCGGCCATACCTTATTCAATTTTTCTTGTCTCTTCAACTTTGATTTTGAAGTTAGTGAGTTCCTGTAGAAACCTTGCTTTTTCTTTCTCATCTTCTTGATCTTGAACCCTTAATCCTGAGTTCTCCATTTTTAGTTCTTCAAGAGTACTCATAAGCCTTTCACATTCTATCTATTTTGCCTTTGACTATTTAATCATACCTTCTTAAACTCTTCTTGCTTTTTCAACATTATCTCTCAAGTCAGATATCATGTAGAAGCTTTGTCTTGCATTTCTCATGTTCTTGTATTTGAGCCTTCAATTCTAAATTCTCTCTTTTCAATTCAATAAGCTCCTTAAGAGTGGCTTCCCATTTTTCTTTTTCTGAAGCATCTTCCTTTTCTTCTATTACTGAAAGTAGAATTTCTTCTTCATATCTTTTTTTATTGTCCCTGTTATCCTTTCTTGAACCAATCTCTAGGATTTCATTTTTGATAATATCATCTTCATCTTCACTGCTACTAAACCCATTACAATATCTTGCATCATGGCCAAGTTGACCACAAACAAAACATTCTTGTGGATAATAAGTTGCATGGTGACCTGTGTTCCCACATATGGTACAAAACTTTATTAGTCTAGATATTTCTCCATTACTTGATTCATATATTGAATCTATTTCCATTTGTCCTCCCAACACAAAAATATTAAACTCATCTTACTTTTCTTTCATGACCATAGGTGTTCTTTTCTTCTTGTGTCTCATGCTTCTACTCTTGCTTTTCTTTGCCATTTGTGTTCTTGTAGGATCTTCCTTCAAGCTGTTAAACTTCTTTTGAAGGAACCAAATCTGATACCAATTTAAGAACACAAGCTTATACTGAGAGGGGGGGTGAACAATATAAGACTATTTTTTGCTTTTCTTTCCCAAACAATATTAATCAATATAATCAATGGTAATATCAATAGCAATAACCACAAAAATGCACAAATCATCACACACAATAGAGACACAGATTTTAACGTGGTTCACCCAATGTGGGCTACCTCCACAGAGAAAATATTTCTTCTAAATATTTCTCAAATAATATTTTGGGAATCCTTCCCAATTACAATGTTTATGGACCTCTGTCCAAAGGAGATGCTGATCCCCTAAATCTCAAGTTCATGGATCTCTTCCATAGGAGAACTCTTTCCCCTTCTACTCTGGCTAGTGATCTTCTAAAAGACTCTATCTCTTTATTGCATTGATTGGTGGATCTCTCTCCACTTGAAGACTCCTCACTCAGAATATCTATCTTCAATTGTCTTGGTTGTTGGATCTCTATCCACTGAGACTCTGTCCTCTATACTCTATCACCTCCAAAGCTCTATCAATATGTTCACTTAGAACATTCTCAAATCTTCTCAATAGGTTCACTCAAAACCTGATAAAATCTGCTCAATAGGTCCACATAGAACCTGCTCAAATATGCTCAACAGGTCCACTCAGAAATTAATCAAATTTTCTCAACACGTCCACTCATAACCTGCTCAAATCTGCTCAATAGGTCCACACAGAGCCTATCCAAATCTGCTCAACAGATCCACATAGAACCTGCTCAAATCTTCTCAAGTGGTCCACTCAAAACCTATCCAAATTTGCTCAATAATTCCTCTCTAGGACTTTCTCAAATATGCATTGCAAGCTTCCACAAAAGCTTACACAAAATTAGTCCATAAGCCTTCTCAAAGACTTACCTCAAATATGCTTAACAAGTCCACACAGAACTTGTTCAATCACATAGAATCATAAAGAGAATTGTTAGAGACTCAATATGTTCTATACTCAATGCTCAATCAATATCTCAACTCAATCTCATAGAAGCATAAAGAGAATTGTTAGAGACTCAATATGTTCTATAATCAAATCCCAATCTTAACTCAAATCAATCTCATAGAAGCATAAAAAGAATTGTTAGAGACTCAATATGTTCTATACTCAAATCCCAATCTCAACTCAAATCAATCTCATAGAAGCATAAAGAGAATTGTTAGAGACTCAATATGTTCTATACTCAAATCCCAATATCAACTAAAATCAATCTCATAGAAGCATAAAGAGAATTGTTAGAGACTCAATATGTTCTATTCTCAAATCTCAATATCAACTCAAATCAGAATATAGAATAGTTTGTTTCATGGAACTTGAACAACCACATGCATCCACTTGACTAGGCTCAAACAACTCTTCTCAACCAATCACCTCAAAGAACAACCCTTTCTCACAAACCCTAGTCCAAGCATGTATCAACCAACTCAAAATGTTTCCAACAATGCTCAACAACAAATCTCACATAACAATGATACTCATGTTCTTTTCTAACTCAAGTTCAAGTTCTTTGCATAACCAATTGGCTTCAAAAACAATGCTTATAAAACAAGGTTTAATCACAACTCTCAATCCAAAAAACCTTGAAGCATTAAACCAATCACTTTCGAAAAGGAAACCACAATCAATCCTTTTCACTCCAAAGGTATTTTATAATCAACCACCATAATCAATCAATAGGAGAATGTGCCCATACCTTTTATGAAGATGAAGAAGCCTCTTTGGAAATATGCCACAATCACAATATTCTTTTGCCAATCCTCACAAGGGTTAGAAGATCATAAAATAATCAACATTACTCCACTTCACAATAATATTCACCAAGGCTTTTAATTTAAAAACCTTCTTAATAATTGATGCGCAACTTCCTTATCACTCCTAAAACCACTTGTACCATAAAATAAAATAAATCAAAACATTGCATAACCTTGTCACTCCAAAAACCACTTATACCATAAAATAACTCAAATATTTTATATCCTTCCTTTCAACACTTTTGCACTTAAAAAAGTAATCACAAAGCCTTCTTAGGCAATATCCCACATTAATCAAATATCAAACCTTAGCCATATGCAAAAATTAAATCCACTATACTCTCCATGAAAATCGACGCTTAACACAACCTTAGAAAATTTGAAATATTTCATGCACCCAAAAATTTTGGCGATCGAATTATGACATACCTTGCAAAATGGCTTTGGGTGGTTTCGACCCCGCGTTCCTCCTCGTCGTGCGCCTTAGTGCACTCTCCGCCCACCATGTGGGCTAGGCCTCCCACGTGGAGGCTTTAAGCCTTTGAGACTTATATTTCCATCCTCTCCACCTATGCCTTGAAACTTGCTCCGTTGTTCCACATGCGGTGGGAAAACGAAATTGAAAGGGGGTGTTGAGTGTTATTTTCACCCAATTGTGAAAACACGTTCTCCAATAGGATTTGGATTCCAAATCCCCTCTTGCAAAGAAATTAAACTAGTAACTTCTCCAAGGTCTCCGCTATGTTAGCATTTGGTATAAGTGCTGATATTCAATGTGAACGTTCGAAATACCTTAGTGGTTGCAAGAAACTATTAACAAGGGGCACTATGGTTTATTTCACTCTGAAATTATAATGATTTCGATTTCGGTGAATTTTCAAGTGTTTATTTTAATGACTGTAAATCAAAATAAAAGTTAAAATTTTTGGAAATAAAAGTGCAGAAAGGATAAAAATAAAATGTAAATAAAAATGAAACTAAAATACATTCAGGGGCTGCAATCCTATCTAAAAAAATCGAAGATAATGAGGTTTTCTGCATACAACCTAACCTATTGAACCTGCAAAACTCGCACAATCTAGATAAGCTAGGTGTTGGTTTCTAGGGTTTTAACTATGGTTTTCAGCTTTAGGCATTCACATGAAGCAACCAAGAGAACTTGCATTAAACTTCACCTATAAGCCTAAAAATCTGAAAGGGGGAGGATCAACATTCAATATTGCATGCAAAAAATAACTCCTTTCTTGCCCATGAGATGCAACTCTTTGTAATTTCTGTATTAAAAATATGTCAGTTTACAACAACAGAATGTTTCCAATTTTGACAAAACCAGAACAAATGGAGGAAAACACTCCAAAAGCAGGCCCAAAATGGCTTATCACCCTCAGCTCTACAACTTTGCTCACAATGGTTTTTGACCCCTGTAACTGTCCTTGGCTTCTGCTTTTAAACCCTCTGGTGTGGTTCTCTGTTTTGCCTTGTGACGCTTAGCTTCATCTCCCAGGTCTCTTCGCATTATTTCTAGCTTTTGTTTGAGTGTCGAAACGTTTGATCTTCTTGCTAACTATAACCGTTTTGTAACCCTTACACCTTTATGCCACATGTTTAGTGCTTCCCTGCATGTTCCATAACGGCCCCCTATAAATCACGACCAAAAATAGCATGTCGCAATATCGCGACGTTTTTATGTATGCTGCTTTGCTCCTCTACCTACACCGCAAAAATAAGACATGTCATGATATCGCGACATTTTCTGTCAGCAACCTTGTTCGTCATCACGCATCGCAAAAATGAGACATGTCGCAATATCCTGACATTTTTCTATTCTTGCCCAAGCCAATGCAACCTGTCATGAAATCGCGACATTTTTCTCTTTCGGGCCGCGAGGATGCAACTTGTTGTGAAATCGTGATGTTTTTCTCCTTCGTTGTGTTTTGTTGCACTTAGCCGCGAAAACACGACATGTCACGAAATCGTGACACTTTTTCATTTTGTACCATCTTGCTAGTTTCTGTCACAAAATCATGACACTTTTCCCTTTCATACCATCTCGCTACTATCTATCGTGAAATCGTGATGCTTTTCTCTTTTGGAATGCTCTCACTGTACTTGGCCGTGAAAACGTGACATGTCACAAAATTGTGACATATTTTCCTTCTGTACCATCTCACTACTTGGAGCCACGAAAATGTGACTTGTCACGATATCACGACGTTTTTCCTCTATGTTCATTTTGGCTGCTCTAGGTCACGAAACTCCGACATGTCGCGATATCGTGACAACTTTAGTGCCTTGCCCTATTTGACTGGTTTGACCATGATTTTGTGACATGTCGCGATATCGTGACATTTTTTTTATTTTTTCTTCTCTCTCATCTTTGACCTGCGATTTCACGACACGTCATGATATCGCGACAATTTTTTGTCAACACTTCTTCCTACTGTTTTGACTGCGACTTTATGACATGTCGCGATATCGTGACATTTTCACTTTTTGCTACATTTTGTTACTCTTGGCCACGAAAACGTGACATGTCACGATATCGCGACAACTTTCCATTTCTAGTTGTGATGGAGCAACATGTCGTGATATCGTGACAACTTTTCATTTCTAGTCGTGACGGAGCAACATGTCACGATATCGCGACACTTATCTTTTGTGATATTTTGTTTTTTTCCTTGATTTTTTAGCATCTGGGCCACTGCGGTCTTCTTTGAAAGCATGCAAAAAAGGTGGGTCCCCAATTTTGGGGTGTGTTGTGGATCAGCCACAACAAATGGCGACTCTGCTGTTAAATGCTCCTAGGCATTTTGGTGAGAACCCAACCTGAAATATACAAGCTTAGATACATGCATCAACACATAAAAGATAAACAAATACTGATAGATCAGAAATACATGAAACATCATAATCATTAAGTATCAGCTCGGTGTGTGCAATGTGTTTTCATTCCCTATCGCTTGAACTTGATCAACATTCCATTGTCAGTTTCACTTATGATTTGTATGCAAGGCTATGAATGATTTGTGTAGGATTTGATATATGATGAAGATGCTAGAGATATAACAACATGCTTTAAAAAGGCCCAAACCCTCTAATATTCATGAACAAACATATTAAAACTGTCAAACCCTATTAAGACCAAATATATGTATACTGAATTAATTTACTAGATCCCAAAGTTGGTTATGTGTCACTACCATCTTGAACCCATGTGCAGGTGTAAGTGAGATTAGAGATTTGGGGAATAGGATTCCCAACCTAAGCGAGATGGGAATTTAACCCTATCCTTACTACTCTGATCTGGAGTTCATTACCTCATCTTGAACAAAATGATTTAACCTATTATGGATGAAACTTTCAGGCTAGCCTGTCCGTTTGAGTAATTAGTGGTCTTGCTTTTAGACAAGACATGTTGCCACGCATGAGCATACTTAACCCCATAGTCCATGATTTGGCTTCATTCATTCTTTTTTTTTTTTTTTATTCCTTTGACCTTTGGGATGACTACCCATCCTTGCCAGGGACATGTAGTACGATCCCTCCAATCCAATATTAAGATGAAATGGAACATATTAATTTTATTTTTATTTCTTGGACCTTGGGGATGACTACCCATCCTTTGTAGAGGACATGTAGTACGATCCTTCCAATCCAAGATGATAAAATGAAATATGGAAAATATTAATTTTATTTTTGTTTCTTGGACTTTTGGGATGACTACCCATCCTTTGGAGAGGACATGTAGTACGATCCTTCCCATCCAAGTTTTATGATAAAATGAAAGATGGAAGCTTTGGGGAATCAGATTCTCAACCTAGGTGAGATGAGAATTATGCCCTATCCTTACTACTTCATGAAGGTCAAATCAGAGCTTTGGGGAGTTGGATCCTCAACCTAAGTATGATGAGGATTTAACCCTATCCTTACTACTCTAATCTTAGGCTTTAAGCATTATGGGAGTGGTAAAAACCACTGTTTTAAGGTTTATATTGCATGATAGGACATACATGAAATATTCCTTTCGCCTCACCTTTTCTTCCAAGTATGGTTTTGATCATTCTGCCCAAGATCTTATTTAATGTGCATAGAACGTGCTTGGTTCAAGATAGTTCGGGCATCAGTTCCCAAACTTAGGATCCTTTTAATATATGTTATGTAATAACCCTAAGAGGATTCGACACCTTCTCAATGATTGTACATGACATGAAGATGCAACTAAAATGAAATATATATGCAGTGTGGAATATAACATGAGATATGAATGCATCGCTTCTTTTGAAATGCCAATGGAGTATATATCACCTACTTTACCATAATGTGTAAAACTCGACAACTTCATGTATCACAAGATTCAAACGATATTATTTAAAATGCTTGTGATACTTGTGGAACTTTCTACAACATAATTCCAATGTTTCATATTCTCCTGATCTTAGGCATAAGTTTCATATATATATATTTTTATATATATAAACAAACCAAACATGTCAAATGAAATCAAACACACACTTAAATCTTAACTAGACTAGCAATTAAAAAAAAAAAAACGAAATTTGAAAATCCACACCAAAATCGAAAAAAAATATAATACCAATCTCCTATGACTTAAGGGCTGAAATAGTGCTTTAAAACATGCCCATTAACTGGTAACGTCAGATCCTTCCCTTCTAAAGTTCTTAACCTGAAAGTATTTTTCCTTAGAATTTCCAAAATCTGATAAGGGCCTAACCAAAGACAATCAAATTTTTGATGATTCCCCTTTTCTTCATGTCTTTTATCCTACAATAAGACTAAATCTGAAATTTTGAAGGACTTAAATTTAGCTCTTCTGTCAAAACATATTTTAACAATCTCTTGGTGTTTACTCATGTGAATCATGGCTTCCTCCCTTTTTTCATCGAGGTGCAGTAAATGACTTAGTCTAGCTTCAGTGTGGTTATCTGTTCCCAAGTATTCTTGCATGAAATGTAGGGTTTGCAGCTTCAAGTTTGCAGGAAATATTGGGTCTTGTCCATAGACCAAATGATAGGGGGTATTCCCTATTGATTCTTTTACTCTAGTCCTATCTGCCCAAAGAGCAAACTTTAACTGGTTGTGCCAATCTCGAGGGTTCCTTTCCAGTAATTTCTTAATGATATTCAACAAATTTTTGTTCGAGGAATCGACCAAACCATTTCCTTGAGGGTAATAATTAGATGCAAATTTTAAACTCACTTTATTGTCATATGCCCAATCTACAAATTGCGTGGAAACAAAAGCTTTACCATTATCACTAATAATAGAATCGGGCATTTCGAATCTCGTTATGATGTGATCCTCAAGGAATTTTATTACAACGTCTATAGTGGCATGTTTTGTAGGAATTGCTTCTATCCACATTGTACAATAATCTATAGCTGTTAGTATGAATTTATGGGAATCAAAAGAATTTGGGTTAATAACCCCAATGAAATCTAATCCCCATTGTGCAAATGGTCTCATCTCAACTACAGGTTGTAATGGCATGGCTGCATTTCTTTCTCTGTTGGCAGCTACTTGACAAATGTGGCAAGATCTCACATGGGTGTGTGCATCTTTAAAAATGTGAGGCCAATAGTATCCTGCTCTCAAGATTTGATGCATTGTGGCATTTGCCACACCGTGGCCAGTTCCATATTTCCCATGAAATTCCTGCAGAACCTTGGCAACTTCTACTTTATTCAGGCATCTCAAGTAGATCCCCTCATGACTTTTCCTATACATAACACCGGATCTAATCAGATAATTAATAGATTTAAGTCTTAAAGCCCTTATTTGAGTGGAATTCAAATTGGAAGGACACTTACCGTTTAATATAAAATGCACAATGTCAACATACCAGTCATCCTTAGAAATGTATTCTGCATTTGAATATTGGCATGTCATTTGTGGATTATTCTCAGCGATTGCCTTCACAAGTCCCTGTCCTCGAACTAATTTCATAGGTTGGAATTCAAGATCAAATTATTGAATGGTAGAAATCCATTTACCTCTTTTCTCGTCTAGCTCTTTCTGTAAAAACATGGTCTTGACAGTAGGGTCAGGCACAATGGCAAAAACTCTGCTGTGCACAATGTAATGTCTAAATTTTTTTACCGTTTTAAAAAGTTTGTACATCTACTTATCAAGGATGGAATACCTCAATTGAGCATATTTTAAAGGAGCACTTAAAAATGCTATGGGATTTTCTCCGCTATCCTCACCTTTCTGGGTCAAGACACTCGCAAAGGAGTGTTCCGATGCGAAAGTATAAATATAGAAAGGTTTAGCAAAGTTTGGACTTATGAGGGTAGGGGCTCTGGAAATAGCATCCTTAATGTTTTGAAAGGCCACCCTACTTTCCTCGTTCCATTTGACATCTACATCCTTCTTGAGCATTTTGTTCAAAGGTTTGGCTATCTCAGCGAAGCTCGAAATGAACTTCCTCACAAAATTAATTTGCCCAAAGAAGGATCTCAACTCTTTTTTACTACCCGGTAGAGGTAAGTTTTGGATAGCTTCTATCCTTTCTGGGTCAATGGATATACCTTCTTTTGAAATGATGTGACCAAGTAGTCTTCCTTCTGTTACTCCAAAGATGCATTTTTTGGGATTCAAAGAAATTCCATGTTCTCTCGCATCTTTGAAGAACTTTTTTTAGATCCTTGACATGGTCCTCTCTCTTCTTTGAAAATACTGGAATATCATCCACATACACGATGATACACTTGCCTATGAGTCCCTTGAATGCATAGTCCATGGCATGTTGAAACATTGCACCTACATTTAACAGTCCAAACGACATTCTTCTGTAGGCAAATTTCCCCCACTTGGTGGTGAAGGTTGTTTTCATCTTGTCATTGGGGTGAATAAGAATTTGGTTATATCCAGAATATCCATCAAGAAAATACATCATTTCAGATCCATTCACTGTTTGTAAAATTTCATCAATGGATGGCAATGGATAGTTATCCTTTTCTGAGGCCTTGTTAAGATTTCTAAAATCTATACATAGCCTAATCTCTCCACTCTTCTTTCTTACTGGAATGAGGTTAGCAACCCAAGTTGAGTGCCTAACAGGAAAAATAATCTTCGCTTCCAATAATATTTTGACCTCCTTTTCTATTAAGGGCTCCAATAGCAGATTAAAAACTCGTTATCTTTGTTTAAAAGGCTTGGATTCCAGCTTTAGAGGGATGGTATGTGTGATGACATTTTGGTTGTATGTGTTCAATTCATTATAATTCCAAGCAATGCAATCTACATAGTGTTTTAGTGCATGTATTATATTTTCTCTTTCTTCAGCTGTACATGCCTTTGCAATGTACACTTCTCGTGGATTGTTTGCACTCCCTAGATTAATTAGATCACATGCATCTTTGGGGAGTAGAACCTTTTTTTCTTTTCTGGCCTTGTGTCCCATATCGAACATTTTCTCCAATGAAACTATGTATTTAGGTATTTTGTTGGATTGACATGCAGTTTCACTTTCGCTTTCTGCTTCTTCTTGCCATCTTTGCTTCTCATCAATCACCTGGTTTTCAAAAATACCTGAGTTCATGAAAAATTTGAATATGTGTCTATCGTTTTCAAAAACTTGGAAATTCTTGACATTATCAGGTATCGATGGACAAGGAACTAATTCGATGAAGGACTTTTTACACCTTTTTATATCAACTGGATTTAACATGCCTATGACGACTACAAGATAATATGCTATGCAATTTCCTTTTATAAAAATAAGGGCTATATTGAAAGCGTCAAATTCCTCAATGAGGTCCATTACCCTAGTTCTATAAAGGCTCAGTCTCTTATCACGACATGTATATTTTCCTTTAATCTATTTGACCACTTGTTGGCAATTTTGGGTACCTTGGGTACATTGCCCTTGCTCAAGTGTTGATGTTGTCATTGATGTCAAAGAGCGGAAGGGTTTTTGTGAAAACCAAGGCAGACTAAATTATAGGTTTTGTTTAAATCCATGGTCAGTAGTTTTGAAATGGGTTTTTCTTAAAACCCAAGTTAGCTCTTCGTTTTGTTGAAAAAGGTGCTCCGATGATGAAGATATTTAATTTTAAATATCCAGTTTAAATTTTATTTATTTATTTAAAATTTAAATTAATATTTTAAAATTAAATTAAAAGTCGTTCACCGGCTTGTTTTCAAAGCCGACGTTGCTAGGGTTTTGCAACGGATCAATTAGGGTTTCTCGTCGACAAAGCAAGGTTAAGCAACCAAAAAATTCTAGGGTTTCATGTTGACCTAATTAGGGTTGCAGCCGACGTGTTTGAGAATGTTTTGATGGGATATTCTCTTCTATAAAAAGGTGGGACTGTTGCAAGGTTGAAGAGTGGGCGTGATGCGATATATGCGAATGAAGTTCGTGTGCAATAGAGTGTAAGTCGGTGATAGTTCTTTGGAGTTAAAGAAAAGAGATCGCAGCGATGAGATAGTGAGTGAGTGCGTATCGACTGATCGAGAACAAAGAGAGCGATATGCAGACGGCGTGTTTAAAGTCCGAGGCAAAAATACGCAGATGGTAGAAGTGAGATTTCATGGAAGGTGCAACAGAGTGAGTGGTGCAAAGAGAAGATAAGAACGCGGTATGCAGAAGTCGTGTTTCGAGTGTGAAATGACGAGTAGTCTTGGCTGTAGAAGTAATATTTATGTGAAGTTGCAGCAGAGAACGCGGAGAGATATAGAGGAGTGGTTGAAAAAGTGCGAATCATTTTTCACAGCAGCAGTCGAATGCCGACAAGCGACGAACGCAAGAAAAATAGCGAGATCGTGAAAATTGAGGTGAAAGTTTACATTCTGCAATTTTTATTACTATCTCCAAGTTGTAGCTTGGTAAAAGGGGTTGGTGCCTCTTTCCGGTTGGAGCTGGAAAAATTGGAGTTGGTGCTCCATTCCATTTGTAGCAGATAAAATTTAGAGGTTGGTGCCTCTTACCAGTTGGTGCTGGTGAATGATTATGTAAAGTTGTAGCTTTGCATTTGACTGGATTTGGATGGTAGTCCAAGCAGTCTTTTTGAGGAGTAGCCACATCGGTGAACCTCGTTAAAATGTCGTGTTATGTGTGATGCTCTTAGTACTTTTATTATTTCTGTTTTAATCTGCTGTAGTTTATTTAAAAGTCTAAATTGCTTTTAAGTTTTTAAAGAACACACTGATTCACCCCCCCTCTCAGTGTCATTGTGATTATAACAATTGGTATCAGAGCAAGGTTCCCAATTTTGGCTAAATCGATCAGGGTTGATCTTGGATTAGTACACAATGGCTAAGAAGAATAGATCCTCATCCAAAAAGGCATCCCAGCCAGTTTCGGTTCCTATGGTTGAGAAAATTGAACCCAGAAATGGCAGAAGGAATGAACTCTGAAGTTGAAGAAGTTGAGGCTGAAGTTGATTTAGAGGGTGAGCTAGTGTCTGCCCTTACGGAATGGGAATCGGAGAAAAAGAAGAATGAAAAATTGTCAAGGAAACTTAAGGATGCAAACAACATTATTGCCAGTTTAAAAATACAGACTGAAGAATACAAGAAAATGTCTGAAGATCTGGAAATACAGGTATCCATGAAGATAGACCACTGCAGACAAATTGGAAGAAGAAAATGTGAGTCTTCGAATACAGATACAAGAGCTGGATCGAAAAATCAACTGTCATGTAAAACGTGAAGAAAGCTCGATGAAATTGGACAAAATTCTGAGCGATCAAAGATCCACAGGTATCAAATTTGGTCTCGGATTTTCTGAAGGAGAATCATCAACTGGACCAAAAGCAAGCAATGTTGAAAGTGAAAAGAACAAAGACAAGAATCAGGCAAAAGAAAGATATAATGCCAGACCTGAAATAGCAGCTGACAATGATGGCTTTACTAAGGTCACACATCAAAAGAATAGAAGATCCAAGGCTCCAACAACAACCTGGCCAAGACCATCTTTCAGGTTTAATCATTATTTCTATGGTTTTTGTTTCAAGTGTAATGTTTATGGGCATAAAATTGTTGACTGCAAATACAACGTAGGTCCAAGAAGTTTCACTAGTAGAAATGCGTTTGCTCCTTTAATGAGTTATGCAGTAGAGTGTTTTAAGTGTCACAACTTTGGTCATATTGCCAGAAATTGTCGTAGTATGTCTGTTTCATATCAACCTCATGAAAGCAGATTTCAACCGTATAGAGCAAAACAAAATAGAATTTATACTGAAGGATATGTGCAAAATTCTAAAAAGGGGAAGTCACAGCTAGAACCCAATACCACAGTTAAAACAGAATGGAAACAAAAAGAACAACTCAGGAAAGAACAGGATTCTTTAATAGTGCAGACAACTTTTAGAGCTCAGAATAAACATGTTCCTTGGATTCTTGATAGTGGTTGCTCAAGTCATATGACAGGTGACAAACAAAAATTCGAAAATCTACAAAAGTATGAGGGTGGTTCTATAAAATTCGGCAACAATGACGGAGCCAAAATAATAGGTAAAGGAACGGTCAAAATTAGTGAAGGAAAGATCAAGTCAGAGGAAGTTTTATATGTGGATGGTTTGAAACATAATCTATTGAGTGTGAGTCAAATCTGTGACAAAGGACATGAAGTAGTTTTCAAGAAGCATGGTTGTGAAGTCAGAAAAATAAACAACGGGAAATTAATAGCAACCGGCTCAAGGACGTCTGGCAATCTGTACACACTCTCAGAGTTTTCAGAAGGTATGTGCTTCATGGGACAAGAAGAAGAGAACTGGTTGTGGCATAAGAGGCTTGGACACATAAGTTTTGATAATCTGGTAAGAATTAGCGCTAAACAAGCAGTGAGAGATATTCCAATCATTAAAAAACCTGCAAATAGTATGTGTGCTTCATGTCAGAAGGGTAAACAGACCAGAGTTTCGTTTAAAACAAAAGAACATCACACTAACAGGCTTGGTCAAAACAGGTTTAGTCAGAAGCGGCTTAGTCGGAACATGTGGATTCAAAGAACAGGTATGCCTAAAAGAAACAACACTATTACTTGTTATAAGTGCAACAATAAAAGTCACACTGTCAGACAGTGCAGAGTTGAAATTCCAGGATATAGGAACAGGAACAGTGGCATGATCAGGTCCAAGGATCAGAACAATGACAGGAACAAGAATATGGTCAAAGAGTTCAAGAGAAGACCCGACAAGGAAGTTATAGACGTTGATGTTGATCAGTGCCTAATGGGAGTTTTACTCCCACCCCAGAATTAATCACCTCATCAGGAGGTGGGGGAGGGACTAAGCTAAGAGGCTCATTCTTAGTTTCGAGCCCCAAAGGTGGCCCTTTGCCATTGATGACAAAGGGGGAGAGATATGAGTAAGGGGGAGAGCTTCAAGTGAAGAGGAAAGCTTCAAGTCCGGGGGAGCAAAACTTCAAAGAGATTGATTTCAGTTTTGGCTCTTGAAGATGTGTTTTTAGTAAAGGGTTGCCATCAATGACAAAGGGGGAGATTGTTGGCAATTTTGGGTACCTTGGGTACATTGCCCTTGCTCAAGTGTTGATGTTGTCATTGATGTCAAAGAGCGGAAGGGTTTTTGTGAAAACCAAGGCTGACTAAATTATAGGTTTTGTTTAAATCCATGGTCGTGAGTTTTGAAATGGGTTTTTCTTAAAACCCAAGTTAGCTCTTCGTTTTGTTGAAAAAGGTGCTCCGATGATGAAGATATTTAATTTTAAATATCCAGTTTAAATTTTATTTATTTATTTAAAATTTAAATTAATATTTTAAAATTAAATTAAAGCTGTTCACCGGCTTGTTTTCAAAGCCGACGTTGCTAGGGTTTTGCAACGGATCAATTAGGGTTTCCTGCTGACAAAGCAAGGTTAAGCAACCAAAAAATTCTAGGGTTTCATGTTGACCTAATTAGGGTTGCAGCCGACGTGTTTGAGAATGTTTTGATGGGATATTCTCTTCTATAAAAATGCGGGACTGTTGCAAGGTTGAAGAGTGGGCGTGATGCGATATATGCGAATGAAGTTCGTGTGCAGCAGAGTGTAAGTCGGTGATAGTTCTTTGGAGTTAAAGAAAAGAGATCGCAACGATGAGATAGTGAGTGAGTGCGTATCGACTGATCGAGAACAAAGAGAGCGATATGCAGACGACGTGTTTAAAGTCCGAGGCAAAAATACGCAGATGGTAGAAGTGAGATTTCATGGAAGGTGAAGCAGAGTGAGTGGTGCAAAGAGAAGATAAGAACGCGGTATGCAGAAGTCGTGTTTCGAGTGTGAAATGACAATGTGTTGGCTGTAGAAGTAATATTTCTGTGAAGTTGCAGCAGAGAACGCGGAGAGATATAGAGGAGTGGTTGAAAAAGTGCGAATCATTTTTCACAGCAGCAGTCGAATGCCGACAAGAAGCGAGAACGCAAGAAAAATAGCAGATCGTGCAAATTGAGGTGACAGTTTACATTCTGCAATTTTTATTACTATCTCCAAGTTGTAGCTTGGTAAAAGGGGTTGGTGCCTCTTTCCAGTTGGAGCTGGAAAAATTGGAGTTGGTGCTCCATTCTGTTGTAGCAGATAAAATTTAGAGGTTGGTGCCTCTTACCAGTTGGTTCTGGTGAATGATTATGTAAAGTTGTAGCTTTGCATTTGACTGGATTTGGATGGTAGTCCAAGCAGTCTTTTTGAGGAGTAGCCACATCGGTGAACCTCGTTAAAATGCCGTGTTATGTGTGATGCTCTTAGTACTTTTATTATTTCTGTTTTAATCTGCTGCAGTTTATTTAAAAGTCTAAATTGCTTTTAAGTTTTTAAAGAACACACTGATTCACCCCCCCTCTCAGTGTCATTGTGATTATAACAATTGGTATCAAAGCAAGGTTCCCAATTTTGGCTAAATCAGTCAGGGTTGATCTTGGATTAGTACACAATGGCTAAGAAGAATAGATCCTCATCCAAAAAGGCATCCCGACCGGTTTCGGTTCCTATGGTTGAGAAAATTGAACCAAAAATGGCAGAAGGAATGAACTCTGAAGTTGAAGAAGTTGAGGCTGAAGTTGATTTAGAGGGTGAGCTAGTGTCTGCCCTTACGGAATGGGAATCGGAGAAAAAGAAGAATGAAAAATTGTCAAGGAAACTTAAGGATGCAAACAACATTATTGCCAGTTTAAAAATACAGACTGAAGAATACAAGAAAATGTCTGAAGATCTGGAAATACAGGTATCCATGAAGATAGACCACTACAACAAATTGGAAGAAGAAAATGTGAGTCTTCGAATACAGATACAAGAGCTGGATCGAAAAATCAACTGTCATGTAAAACGTGAAGAAAGCTCGATGAAATTGGACAAAATTCTGAGCGATCAAAGATCCACAGGTATCAAATTTGGTCTCGGCTTTCCTGAAGGAGAATCATCAACTGGACCAAAAGCAAGCAATGTTGAAAGTGAAAAGAACAAAGACAAGAATCAGGCAAAAGAAAGATATAATGCCAGACACTGAAATAGCAGTGACAATGATGGCTTTACTAAGGTCACACATCAAAAGAATAGAAGATCCAAGGCTCCAGCAACAACCTGGCCAAGACCATCTTTCAGGTTTAATCATTATTTCTATGGTTTTTGTTTCAAGTGTAATGTTTATGGGCATAAAATTGTTGTCTGCAAATACAACGTAGGTCCAAGAAGTTTCACTAGTAGAAATGCGTTTGCTCCTTTAATGAGTTATGGAGTAGAGTGTTTTAAGTGTCACAACTTTGGTCATATTGCCAAAAATTGTCGTAGTATGTCTGTTTCATATCAACCTCATGAAAGCGATTTCAACCGTATAGAGCAAAACAAAATAGAATTTATACTGAAGGATATGTGCAAAATTCTAAAAAGGGGAAGTCACAGCTAGAACCCAATACCACAGTTAAAACAGAATGGAAACAAAAAGAATGCAGCTCAGGAAAGAACAGGATTCTTTAATAGTGCAGACGACTTTTAGAGCTCAGAATAAACATGTTCCTTGGATTCTTGATAGTGGTTGCTCAAGTCATATGACGAGGTGACAAACGAGAAATTCGAAAATCTACAAAAGTATGAGGGTGGTTCTATAAAATTCGGCAACAATGACGGAGCCAAAATAATAGGTAAAGGAACGGTCAAAATTAGTGAAGGAAAGATCAAGTCAGAGGAAGTTTTATATGTGGATGGTTTGAAACATAATCTATTGAGTGTGAGTCAAATCCGTGACAAAGGACATGAAGTAGTTTTCAAGAAGCATGGTTGTGAAGTCAGAAAAATAAACAGCAGGAAATTAATAGCAACCGGCTCAAGGACGTCTGGCAATCTGTACACACTCTCAGAGTTTTCAGAAGGTATGTGCTTCATGGGACAAGAAGAAGAGAACTGGTTGTGGCATAAGAGGCTTGGACACATAAGTTTTGATAATCTGGTAAGAATTAGCGCTAAACAAGCAGTGAGAGATATTCCAATCATTAAAAAACCTGCAAATAGTATGTGTGCTTCATGTCAGAAGGGTAAACAGACCAGAGTTTCGTTTAAAACAAAAGAACATCACACTAACAGGCTTGGTCAAAACAGGTTTAGTCAGAACTGGCTTAGTCAAAACATGTGGATTCAAAGAACAGGTATGCCTAAAAGAAACAACACTATTACTTGTTATAAGTGCAACAATAAAAGTCACACTGTCAGACAGTGCAGAGTTGAAATTCCAGGATATAGGAACAGGAACAGTGGCATGATCAGGTCCAAGGATCAGAACAATGACAGGAACAAGAATATGGTCAAAGAGTTCAAGAGAAGACCCGGCAAGGAAGTTATAGACGTTGATGTTGATCAGTGCCTAATGGGAGTTTTACTCCCACCCCAGAATTAATCACCTCATCAGGAGGTGGGGGAGGGACTAAGCTAAGAGGCTCATTCTTAGTTCCGAGCCCCAAAGGTGGCCCTTTGCCATTGATGACAAAGGGGGAGAGATATGAGTAAGGGGGAGAGCTTCAAGTGAAGAGGAAAGCTTCAAGTCCGGGGGAGCAAAACTTCAAAGAGATTGATTTCAGTTTTGGCTCTTGAAGATGTGTTTTTAGTAAAGGGTTGCCATCAATGACAAAGGGGGAGATTGTTGGCAATTTTGGGTACCTTGGGTACATTGCCCTTGCTCAAGTGTTGATGTTGTCATTGATGTCAAAGAGCGGAAGGGTTTTTGTGAAAACCAAGGCGAGACTAAATTATAGGTTTTGTTTAAATCCATGGTCAGTGAGTTTTGAAATGGGTTTTTCTTAAAACCCAAGTTAGCTCTTCGTTTTGTTGAAAAAGGTGCTCCGATGATGAAGATATTTAATTTTAAATATCCTAGTTTAAATTTTATTTATTTATTTAAAATTTAAATTAATATTTTAAAATTAAATTAAAGTTGTTCACCGGCTTGTTTTCAAAGCCGACGTTGCTAGGGTTTTGCAACGGATCAATTAGGGTTTCCTACTGACAAAGCAAGGTTAAGCAACCGAAAAAATTCTAGGGTTTCATGTTGACCTAATTAGGGTTGCAGCCGACGTGTTTGAGAATGTTTTGATGGGATATTCTCTTCTATAAAAATGCGGGACTGTTGCAAGGTTGAAGAGTGGGCGTGATGCGATATATGCGAATGAAGTTCGTGTGCAGCAGAGTGTAAGTCGGTGATAGTTCTTTGGAGTTAAAGAAAAGAGATCGCGAGCGATGAGATAGTGAGTGAGTGCGTATCGACTGATCGAGAACAAAGAGAGCGATATGCAGACGGCGTGTTTAAAGTCCGAGGCAAAAATACGCGAGATGGTAGAAGTGAGATTTCATGGAAGGTGCAGACGAGTGAGTGGTGCAAAGAGAAGATAAGAACGCGGTATGCGAAGTCGTGTTTCGAGTGTGAAATGACGAGTGTCTTGGTTGTAGAAGTAATATTTCTGTGAAGTTGCAGCCGAGAACGCGGAGAGATATAGAGGAGTGGTTGAAAAAGTGCGAATCATTTTTCACAATGACAACCGAATGCCGACAAGCGACGAGAACGCAAGAAAAATAGCGAGATCGTGCAAATTGAGGTGAAAGTTTACATTCTGCAATTTTTATTACTATCTCCAAGTTGTAGCTTGGTAAAAGGGGTTGGTGCCTCTTTCCGGTTGGAGCTGGAAAAATTGGAGTTGGTGCTCCATCTCGTTGTAGCGAGATAAAATTTAGAGGTTGGTGCCTCTTACCGGTTGGTGCTTGGTGAATGATTATGTAAAGTTGTAGCTTTGCATTTGACTGGATTTGGATGGTAGTCCAAGCAGTATTTTTGAGGAGTAGCCACATCGGTGAACCTCGTTAAAATGCCGTGTTATGTGTGATGCTCTTAGTACTTTTATTATTTCTGTTTTAATCTGTTGCTGTTTATTTAAAAGTCTAAATTGCTTTTAAGTTTTTAAAGAACACACTGATTCACCCCCCCTCTCAGTGTCATTGTGATTATAACAACCACCAGTTCAGAATCTCCCAATACTTTCAAGCATTTAATCTTTTTGCTCAACGCCAGTTGTAAACCAAAAATTAGTGCTTCATATTCTACCATGTTTTTCATGCAAGGAAACTGTAACCTATAGGCAACAAGTAAAGGTTCACCTCCTGGACAAGTGAGCTCGACTCCGGCTCCTGCTCCCTGTTTGGATTTGGATCCATCAAACCTAAGCAACCATATGAAATCATTTTCCTCAAGAGAGCTACCGTGAAACGTTTCCCCTTTAGGCTCTTCAATAGCCTCTTCAACATCAAATGCATAAACCCCCAACTCTGGTTCCGAAAACTGAACTTCATTTGGCTTATTAAATTTTGTTATGATTTCTGTAAGCCTCGGTTCATTTTCTACTCTGATTTGATTCGCGATTCCTTTCCAGGGTAGCCACATATGTGAGAAATCGGTTGAAAAATAGCCATTCAAATTTTTCATCCAATCCCTTGCAAGTAACATTCCATATCTACTTGGGATATTAACAACCAGAATGTCGACCACTTGTTGGACCCTGGGTTCAAAATTTAGTTGTATTTTGACATCATATAGGGTCCCTACCACATTTACCTCAGATTGGTCCAATTGCAAAACCTTCCATTTGGATGAAACAGGCTGCAAACCTAGCATTTGACAAATCTCTGAAGGCATGAGATTTCTCATGGCACCCGTGTCCACCAAAAAATTATGTAAATTCTTACCAACAATTCTTAGAGTCAATAAGAATGGCGGGACATCCCATCTCTCCTTTCGTAAAATCAAATGGGACTCAACTTCCTTTCCCTTCCACACTTGATTAGGTGAGTTCAGAGCCTTTATCAATGCTTCTTTTTGGCCAGGCAATCTGGCCACTTCTAAGAACGAAAGGCTTGATTTGGACTTCTTTAGATCCTCCACTATGTCATAGTTTGATTTTTCAAATTTGACTGTCTTCTGCACGTCATTAGACATTTCTCTTCTAAGTGGAGGAGGAGGATTATTATCTGCCTTAGTATCCGGAGGAAGTATAGAGTATTTGTGGTGTTGATGATGTTTTAGGGGCTTTAGATTTACTTCTCAAATGATATCCATGATTCCCCTTTATAAACTCTTGAAAATATTGCACCTCATGTTCCAAAATTTCATCTTCTTCTTCCCCACTTTCACCTTCTTGACGGTATAAAGTTTCCACCACCATAATGTTATCATCTAGATGTTGGGGTGGATCCTCATTTGGCACAAGTTCCAGGTTGTCTACTTGGGCTTGGAGATAATGAGTGTATCTAGTGATTTCAGGACAATTCCTCTCATTGTGCTCTTTTGTATTGTGCAATCTACACCCCTTTTCCCACGCAAAATCGAAAAGATTCAAAAAGGAACTGGATTGACTGGGTCCTGCAAAAGTATCTAGTTGATTGGAAATAGGGGTAGGTACCCCTCCATTGTTTGGCTTTGTGTTCCAATGTCTCCTTCTATTGTTAAAATTTTGATTTGAGTGAGGGGCATGGGACTCATACTTCTATTTTTGAACCATGTCATTACTCAATTTATGAACTATCTTCTTGAGCTCTTCAACATCCGAATAAATCTCTTTCGGTAGAGCTACATTATTGTTAGTTCCTATTGGGTTTGCATAATTCGTATGATCTTGATTTAACATTTGAGTTGGATTTTGAGGAATTTGATTCATATACGGATTTACACTTTGGATCGGTGTTGGATTTGGGAAAGGAACTATAGCCTGAGAATTAACCTGGCTGGTTCCTTGCATAGTCGATTGACTATTTTGCAAAAATGCGATAATGGGTGGAATGGATGTGATCGATTGGATCAGAATGGGTGCATAGGTAGGTGCTGGTGGATATGGTTGTTGATATGGAAAAGCATTCATGTTTGGTATTTGCGGTGCCATGATATGATTTGCCATGGGATCTTGACCATATGGAGCATACTGTCCCATCATAGGCATCTGGGTAAACCCATAGCCCTGTGGTGTCATTTGCTACTCGATGGTCATAGCTTCATTGTAAGCTAAGGTGAGCATGGTGACTTGAGGATTTTTCTTGGCAAACATCGTTGTCATCGAATCCAATGCCCCAAAATAGATTTGTAAAGCTACTGCGGGGTCTATGGCAAAATGCCGAACTGCTCTATTATAACATTTTTGGAATCTCTAATTAAAGGTTCTGATTGTTTCACCCTGGCCCCTTTTGCATGTAATGAATTAATTGTAGATGGTTGCAGGATCCAAAGGTGACCTAAACTGGTTGACAAAGACGTTCTCCATTTGCATCCATGAAGTGATTGAACCAGTAGGCAAGCATATATACCATTCATAGGCTATTGGATCTAGGCTCATGGGAAAAAGTATGCAAGCCACATCTTCATGTTGGACTTGCAAGCTTATCAAAACATCCCTATAGGCCTGGATATGCTCCTCTACAGTCCTTGGGCCATCTAGTTTATATTTGGGCAAGAATATTTCTATGTTCTTAGGGATTTCATGGATATCCCCGATAATATTCAACGGAATATTATTAGCTTCGTACCAAGGAGCTGTTGGAGGTTGGGCAATTTGACTCAAAATTGATGAGGACAACCCTGTAAGAGCGATGGAAATGGTACTGACTAAAGGTACACTAGTGGCAATTGACACCACCGGTGTAGGTCCGCTCGATGTTCCTGAAGCAAAAAGATCTTTTGTGACAAGGCTATCTGGTAGATTTACAGCTTGCTTGGTTTTACTTTTGGGAGTACAAGTGAGTGTAAGGTCGTGGAATATGGTTTCCCTAGTTGTTTGGGACCTAGTCACGATACGACGCGGTGGGTCCAGCCTACCTAACAAAACTCTCGATATCTCCAAGAAAACCTGCAACACAAAAAAAATGTTATAGTTTAGCCGTTAATGATATTTAAGAAATAATTTCAAAATCTAATAAAAAACACATTACTTTTGTATGAAAATCAAAATAAATTAAACCAATTCAACCCTCCTTCTAGCACCAATCTGTTGAGTTTTATTTTCACCCAATTATGAAAACACGTTCTCCAATAGGATTTGGATTCCAAATCCCCTCTTGCAAAGAAATTAAACCAGTAACTTCTCCAAGGTCTCCGCTATGTTAGCATTTGGTATAAGTGCTGATATTCAATGTGAACGTTCGGAATACCTTAGTGGTTGCAAGAAACTATTAACAAGGGGCACTATGGTTTATTTAACTCTAAAATTATAATGATTTTGATTTCGATGAATTTTCAAGTGTTTATTTTAATGACTGTAAATCAAAATAAAAGTTAAACTTTCTAGAAATAAAAGTGCAGAAAGGATAAAAATAAAATGTAAAGAAAAATGAAACTAAAATACATTCAGGGGCTGCAATCTTATCTGACAAAATCAAAGATAATGAGGTTTTCTGCATACAACCTAACCTATTGAACCTGCAAAACTCGCACAATCTAGATAAGCTAGGTGTTGGTTTCTAGGGTTTTAACTATGGTTTTTAGATTTAGGCATTCGCATGAAGCAACCAAGAGAACTTGCATTAAACTTCACCTATAAGCCTAAAAATCTGAAAGGGGAAGGATCAACATTCAATCTTGCATGTAGAAAATAACTCCTTCTTTCTTGCCCATGAGATGCAACACTTTGTAATTTCTGTATTAAAAAATATGTCAGTTTACAACAATAGAATGTTTCCAATTTTGACAAAACCAGAACAAATGGAGGAAAATGCTCCAAAAGCAGGCCCATAATGGATTATCACCCTCAGCTCTGCAACTCTGCTCACAATGGTTTTTGACCCCTGTAACTATCCTTGGATTCTACTTTTAAACCCTCTGGTGTGGTTCTCTATTTCACCCTATGACACTTCGCTTCATCTCCCAGGTCTGTTCGCATTATTTCTAGCTTTTGTTCGAGCGTTGAAACGTTTGATCTTCTTGCTAACTGTAATCGTTCTATAACCCTTACACCTTTATGCCATGTGTTTAGTGCTTCCCTGCATTTTCCATAACGACCCCCTGTAAATCATGACCAGAAATAGCATGTCACGATATCGCGACGTTTTTATGTATGCAGCTTTGCTCCTCTTCCTACACCACGAAAATAAGACATGTCATGATATTGCGACATTTTCTGTCAGCAGCCTTGTTCGTCATCATGCATCATGAAAATGAGACATGTCATGATATCACAAATTTTTTCTATTCCTGCCCGAGCCAATGCAACCTGTCGCAAAATCGTGACGTTTTTCTCTTTTGGGCCGTGAGGATGCAACCTGTCGTGAAATCACGACGTTTTTCTCGTTCACTGTGTTTTGTTGCACTTAGCTACAAAAACATGATATGTCACGAAATCATGACACTTTTTCATTCCATACCATCTTGCTGCTTTTTGTCGTGAAATCGTGATGCTTTTCCCTTTCGTACCATCTCGCTGCTATCTGTCGCAAAATCATGACGCTTTTCTCTTTCGGACTGCTCTCGTTGTACTTGGTCGTGAAAATGCGACATGTCATGAAATCATGACATATTTTCCTTCTGTACCATCTCGCTGCTTGGAGCCACGAAAATGTGACTTGTCACGATATCACGATGTTTTTCCTCTACATTTATTTTGGCTGCTTTAGGTCGCGAAACTCCGATATGTCATGATTTCGTGACAACTTTAGTGCCTTGCCCTAATTGATTGGTTTGACTACGATTTTGTGACATGTTGCGATATCGCGACATTTTTTTTTATTTTGTCTTCTATCTCCTCTTTGACCCGCAATTTCACGACATGTTGCGATATCGTGACAATTTTCTGTCAACACTTCTTCCTACTATTTTGACCGCGACTTTATGACATGTCTCGATATCACGACATTTTTCACTTTTTGCTGCATTTTGTTACTCTTGGCCGTGAAAATGTGACATGTCACGATATCGTGACAAATTTCCATTTCTAGTTGCGACGAGCAACATGTCGCGATATCGCGACAACTTTTCATTTCTAGCCGCGACGGAGCAACATGTTGCGATATCGCGACACTTCTTCTCTTTTATGATATTTTGCTTTTTTCCTTGATTTTTTAGCATCTGGGCCACTGCGATCTTCTTTGAAAGAATGCAAAAAATGTGGGTCCCCAATTTTGGAGTGTGTTGTGGATCAGCCACAACAGGGGGGAATCAACGATTGCGAAGGAGAGGATAATCGAATGCAGAAATATTGTTGTCTACTCCTTGGTTGATAAAATCAACCCCTTTAAATATTCGAACCTTTGCATGATAAAATATATGACGTCGGTGGAAATGGTGGGAAAAATCTTTTATTTAATATTAAATTTTTTATTTAAATTTTAAATAAATTTAAATTTAAACTAAACCTTTAAAATTAAATTTCTCTATCACCGGGGCACCTTTTTCTATGAAACGAAAAGTCAACTTGGGTTTTAAGAAAAAGCCATTTCAAATCTGCCATCCATGGTTTAAATAAAACCTTTCCTTACCTTTCTTGGTTTTCATAAAAACATTTTGCTAAGCTTCCCTTAAAGCTCCTTTTGGAACCAAATTCCATGCATCCCTTCTTGAACCTTTGATCAAAAACCTTTTCTTCTCATGAAGCTCTTTGTGAAGAAAAATCATAGTGCTTACTTACATAGATACTTTTGACATCAATGACAACTTTTAGTTTAGGGACTCAAAATGTCCAACAATATATTGGATTGTAAGGGGTTTGAATGACCCTTCCAAGCATTGACTAGTTGCTTCTATGAGGTTTTCTCATGTTCTTGTATTTGAGCCTTCAATTCTAAATTCTCTCTTTTCAATTCAATAAGCTCCTTAAGAGTGGCTTCCCATTTTTCTTTTTCTGAAGCATCTTCCTTTTCTTCTATTACTGAAAGTAGAATTTCTTCTTCATATCTATTTTCATTGTCCCTGTTATCCTTTCTTGAACCAATCTATAGGATTTCATTTTTGATAATATCATCTTCATATTCACTGCTACTAAACCCATTACAATATTTTGCATCATGGCCAAGTTGACCACAAACAAAATATTCTTGTGGATAATAAGTTGCATGGTGACCTGTGTTCCCACATATGGTACAAAACTTTATTAGTCTAGATATTTCTCCATTACTTGATTCATATATTGAATCTATTTCCTTATGTCCTCCCAACACAACAATATTAAAATCATCTTAATTTTATTTCATGACCATAGGTGTTCTTTTCTTCTTGTGTCTCATGCTTCTACTCGTGATTTTCTTTGCCATTTATGTTCTTGTAGGATCTTCCTTCAAGCTATTAAACTTCTTTTGAAGGAACCAAATATGATAAAAATTTAAGAACACAAGCTTATACTAAGAGGGGGGTGAACAATATAAGACTATTTTTTTCTTTTCTTTCCAAAACAATATTAATCAATATAATCAATGGTAATATCAATAGAAATAACCACAAAAATGCACAAATCATCACACACAATAGAGACACAGATTTTAATGTGGTTCACCCAATGTGGGATACCTCCACAGAGAAAATATTTCTCAAATAATATTTTGGGAATCCTTCCCAATTACAATGTTGATGGATCTCCGTCTAAAGGAGATGCTGATCCCCTAAATATCAAGTTTGTGGATCTCTTGCATAGGATAACTCTTTCCCCTTCTACTTTGGCTAGTGATCTTCTAAAAGACTCTATATTTTTATTGCACTGATTGGTGGATCTCTCTCCACTTGAAGACTCCTCACTCAGAAGATCTGTCTTCAATTGTCCTGGTTGTTGGATCTCTATCCAATGAGACTTTGTCCTCTATAATCTATCACCTCCAAAGTTCTATCAATACGTTCACTTAGAACCTTCTCAAATATTCTCAATAGGTTCACTTAGAACCTGATAAAATATGCTCAACAGGTTCACATAGAACCTGCTCAAATATGCTCAACAGGTCCACTCAGAACTTGATCAAATTTTATCAACAGGTCCACTTAGAACCTGCTCAAATCTGCTCAACAGGTCCACATAGAGCCTATCCAAATATACTCAACAGATCCACACAGAACCTGCTCAAATCTGCTCAAGTGGTCCACTCAAAACCTATCCAAATTTTCTCAATAATTCCTCTCTAGGACTTTCTCAAATATGCATTGCAAGCTTCCAAAAAAGCTTACACAAAATTAGTCTATAACCCTTCTCAAAGACTTACCTCAAATATGATTAACAAGTCCACACATAACTTATTCAATAACATAGAATCATAAAGAGAATTGTTAGAGACTCAATATGTTCTATACTCAATGCTCAATCAATATCTCAAATCAATCTCATAGAAGCATAAAGAGAATTGTTAGAGACTCAATATTTTCTATAATCAAATCCCAATCTTAACTCAAATCAATCTCATAGAAGCATAAAAAGAATTTTTAGAGACTCAATATGTTCTATACTCAAATCCCAATCTCAACTCAAATCAATCTCATAGAAGCATAAAGATAATTGTTAGAGACTCAATATGTTCTATACTCAAATCCCAATATCAAATAAAATCAATCTCATAGAAGCATAAAGAGAATTGTTAGAGACTCAATATGTTTTATTCTCAAATCTCAATATCAACTCAAATTAGAATATAGAATAGTCTGTTTCATGGAACTTGAAAAACCACATGCATCCACTTGACTAGGCTCAAAAAAATCTTCTCAACCAATCACCTCAAAGAACAATCCTTTCTCACAAAACCTAGTCCAAGCATGTATCAACCAACTCAAAATGTTTCCAACAATGCTCAACAACAAATCTCACATAACAATGATACTCATGTTCTTTTTTAACTCAAGTTCAAGTTCTTTGCATAACCAATCGGCTTCAAAAACAATGCTTATAAAACAAGGTTTAATCACAACTCTCAATCCAAAAAACCTTGAAGCATTAAACCAATCACTTTCGAAAACGAAACCACAGTCAATCCTTTTCACTCCAAAGGTATTTTATAATCAACCACCATAAAAAATCAACAGGAGAATGTGCCCATACCTTTTATGAAGATGAAGAAGCCTCTTTGGAAATATGCCACAATCACAATATTCTTTTGCCAATCCTCACAAGGGTTAGAAGATCATAAAATAATCAACATTACTCCACTTCACAATAATATTCACCAAGGCTTTTAATTAAAAAACCTTCGTAATAATTGATGTGCAATTTCCTTATCACTCCTAAAACCACTTGTACCATAAAATAAAATAAATCAAAACATTGCATAACCTTGTCACTCCAAAAACCACTTATACCATAAAATAACTCAAATATTTTATATCCTTCCTTTCAACACTTGTGCACTTAAAAAAGTAATCACAAAGCCTTCTTAGCCAACATCCCACATTAATCAAATATCAAACCTTAGCCATATGCAAAAATTAAATCCACTATACTCTACATGAAAATTGACACTTAACACAACCTTAGAAAATTAGAAATATTTCATGCACCCAAAAATTTCGGCGATTGAATTATGACATGCCTTGCAAAATGGCTTTGGGTGGTTTTGACCCTGTGTTCCTCCTCGTCGTGCCCCTTAGTGCACTCTCTGCCCACCATGTGGGCTAGGCCTCCCACATGGAGGCTTTAATCCTTTGAGACTTATATTTCCATCCTCTCCACCTATGCCTTGAAACTTGCTCCCTTGTTCCACATGTAGTGGGCAAACAAAATCAAAAAGGGGTGTTGAGTGTTATTTTCACCCAATTGTGAAAACACGTTCTCCAATAGGATTTGGATTCCAAATCCCCTCTTGCAAAGAAATTAAACTAGTAACTTCTCCAAGGTCTCCGCTATGTTAGAATTTGGTATAAGTGCTGATATTCAATGTGAACATTCGGAATACCTTAGTGGTTGCAAGCAACTGTTAACAAGGGGCACTATGGTTTATTTCACTTTGAAATTATAATGATTTCAATTTCGATGAATTTTCAAGTGTTTATTTTAATGACTGTAAATTAAAATAAAAGTTAAACTTTTTGGAAATAAAAGTGCAGAAAAGATAAAAATAAAATGTAAAGAAAAATGAAACTAAAATACATTCAGGGGCTGCAATCCTATTCGACAAAACCGAATATAATGAGGTTTTCTGCATACAACCTAACCTATTGAACCTGTAAAACTCACACAATCCAGATAAGCTAGGTGTTGGTTTCTAGGGTTTTAACTATGGTTTCAGATTTAGGCATTCACATGAAGCAACCAAGGGAACTTGCATTAAACTTCACCTATAAGCCTAAAAATATGAAAGGGGAAGGATCAACATTCAATATTGCATGCAGAAAATAACTCCTTCTTTCTTGCCCATGAGATGCAGCTCTTTGTAATTTTTGTATTAAAAATATGTTAGTTTACAACAACAGAATGTTTCCAGTTTTGAAAAAACCAGAACAAATGGAGGAAAACGCTCCAAAAGTAAGCCCAAAATGGCTTATCACCCTCAGCTCTACAACTCTGCTCACAGTGGTTTCTGACCCCTGTAACTGTCCTTGGATTTTTCTTTTAAACCCTTTGGTGCGGTTCTCTGTTTCGCCCTGTGATGCTTCGCTTCATCTCCCAGGTCTCTTCGCATTATTTCTGGTTTTTGTTCGAGCGTCAAAAAGTTTGATATTCTTGCTAACTGTAATCGTTCTGTAACCCTTACACCTTTATGCCATGTGTTCAGCACTTCCCTGCATGTTCCATAACAGCCCCCTATAAATCGTGACCAAAAATAGCATGTCGCAATATCGCGACGTTTTTATGTATGCAGCTTTGCTCCTCTACCTACTATACGAAAATAAGACATGTCGTGATATCGTGACATTTTCTGTTAGTAGCCTTGTTTGTCATCATGCATCATGAAAATGAGACGTCGTGATATCACAACATTTTTCTATTCCGGCCCGAGCCAATGCAACCTGTCGTGAAATCATGACGTTTTTCTCTTTCATGCCGCGAGGATGCAACCTGTCATGAAATTGCGATGTTTTTCTCCTTCGCTGTGTTTTGTTGCACTTAGCCACAAAAACATGACATGTCATGAAATCGTGACACTTTTTCATTCCGTACCATCTTGCTACTTTTTGTCGTGAAATCGTGATGCTTTTCCCTTTTGTACCATCTCGCTGCTATCTGTCGTGAAATCGTGACTCTTTTCTCTTTCGGACTGCTCTTGCTGTACTTGGCCGTGAAAATGCGACATGTCATGAAATTGCGACATATTTTCCTTCCGTACCATCTCGCTGCTTAGAGCCACGAAAATGTGACTTGTCGCGATATCGCGACGTTTTTCCTCTACGTTCATTTTGGCTGCTCCAGGTCGCGAAACTTTGACATGTCACGATATCGTGACAACTTTAGTGCCTTGCCCTATTTGACTGGTTTGACCATGATTTTGTGACATGTCGCAATATCATGATATATTTTTTTATTTTGTCTTCTCTCTCCTCTTCGACCCGCGATTTCACAACACGTCACGATATCGTGATAATTTTTTGTCAACACTTCTTCCTGCTGTTTTGACAGCGACTTTATGACATGTCGCGATATCGTGACATTTTTCACTTTTTGCTGCATTTTGTTACTCTTGGCCGTGAAAACGTGACATGTCGCGATATCACGACAACTTTCCATTTCTAGCTGCGACAGAGCAACATGTCGCGATATCGCGACAACTTTTCATTTCTAGCCGCGACGGAGCAACATGTTGCGATATCACGACACTTCTTCTCTTTTGTGATATTTTGTTTTTTTCCTTGATTTTTTAGCATCTGGGCCACTGCGGTCTTCTTTGAAAGCATGCAAAAAAGGTGAGTCCCCAATTTTGAGGTGTGTTGTGGATCAAGCACAACAGGGGGAAATCGACGATTGCGAAGGAGGGGATAATCGAATGCGGAAATATTGTTGTGTCCTCCTTGGTTGATAAAATCAACCCCTTTAAATATTTGAACCTTTGCATGATAAAATATATGACGTCGGTGGACATGGCGGGAAAACTCTTTTATTTAATTTTAAAATTTTTATTTAAATTTTAAATAAATTTAAATTTAAACTAAACCTTTAAAATTAAATTTCTCTATCACCGGAGCACCTTTTTCTATGAAACGAAAAGTCAACTTGGGTTTTAAGAAAAAACCATTTCAAATTTGCCATCCATGGTTTAAATAAAACCTTTCCTTACCTTTCTTGGTTTTCATAAAAACCTTTTGCTAAGCTTCCCTTAAAGCTCCTTTTGGAACCAAATGCCATGCATCCCTTCTTGAACCTTTGATCAAAAACCTTTTCTTCTCATGAAGCTCTTTGTGAAGAAAAATCATAGTGCTTACTTACATAGATACTTTTGACATCAATGACAAATTTTAGTTTAGGGACTCAAAATGTCCAACAATATATTGGATTGTAAGGGGTCTGAATGGCCCTTCCAAGAATTGACTAGTTGTTCTATGAGAAAATAATTAAACCCACATATCATCCTCCTCCAAGAAACAAAAGTTGAAGAATCTAATATCGAAAGGATTAAAAAGGCAATCTGGAAGGAGTCAAGTTCTATAGCTAGTCATGTGAATGGAGCCTCTAGGGGATTATTATACCTTTGGGATCATAACAGAGTTGAAGGTAGAATGATCTCCTCCTCAAAGAGATTAATTAACATTATTTTTTATTGCAAGGATACTAAAATTATATGGGTACTCACAAATATCTATGCCTTAAATACAACAATAGGTAAAAGCCTTCTTTGTGATGAACTCAGTCACATGAGAGGGGCCTTTCAAGGAGAGGTTTGGATGTTGGTTGGTGATTTTAATTCCCCCCTCTATCCCTCAGATAAAAAATGAGGTAACCCAAATATTTCAAATGGGATGGAGGATTTTGAGCAATTTGTAAATTATAATGAGTTGATGGATGTAGTATGAGAGGAGGTAAGTTTACCTAGAGTAATAGGATATTAGGAAGTCAATTAATCCAAATTAGACTAGATAGATTTATAATTTCAAAAGGATTTTATTTCTTTGGATATTCTATTTTGAGCACTCTCCCCAAGGTAGGTTTAGATCATAATCCTCTGGTCCTAGAGGTTTTGACTTATAGAAGATAGTTTAAAAGCTATTTTTGGTTTGAATAATTATGTCTAAAATATGGAAACCTTAAGCCTCAGATAGTAGAATGGTGGAAGAATTTTTTAGGATAATTAATATCACAAGTTGCAAATAAGCTCAGATTCATCAAGAATAACTTAAAGGGAAGGAACATAACTATTTTTGGGCATCTTTTTTAAAGGAAATTAGATCTAAAACATCAGTTATATGCTATTGAGATTACTACAAAGGAGTTTCTTCTAACAACTAAAACTACAGAGAAAGAAAAACATATCCTAGAAGACTATCACAATGCCTTGGCCTATGAAGAATCCTTTTGGAGGCAAAAATCAAGAGCATTATGGTTAAAGGATGGAGACCGCAATACCAAATTCTTCCATGTAACAACCCTGAGACATAGATGCTTCAATAGGATTAGAGAAGTTACTAAGAACAATGGATCCTTAATAGATGATATTTTGGAAATCCTAGTAGAAGCAGTGCATTTTTTTGAAAATCTAATTGGGTCTAGAGAGTTAGTGGAAGAATAGGCAATGAACAAGCTTCTCCCCAATATTCCATCTCTCCTTATGGAATAGATAAATTCTTACCTAATAAATCCCTTCAAAGAGGATGAAGTAAAAACTTCTATTTTCTCCATGGAAAGGGAGAAAGCCCTTGGCCCAAATTGGTTTCTAGCCCTTTTTTACCATAGATTCTAGCATATAGTAGGTGCAAATGTGTTTGTGATCACATTTGATGTTCAAAAATCATATGATATCTTGAGGGATGTGAACTAGACTTCTTGGCCCTCACTCCTAAGATTATAGGAGTGAAGGACTTCAAAGAGTATAGGCCCTCCACTCCACTACACCAAGGTATCCTGAAGATGATTTTCACTCATGTGGTGGATAAAGGTGGTGATTATGGGATGCAAAACCTAGGGTTGGACTATGGTAGTCCTTCAGAATTAGAGGAGAAAATAGGATCTTCTATAGAGAAAGCCTTTGAAGAGAAACCCCATAACTCTGAGGATGAGGAGGAGAAAATGACTAGGATTTCATCAGACTACACATTAGATGTGGATCTAGGGAAGAGGGTCAGAAGTTTTATTCTAGATTAGAAAGGTGTTTCTATCAAGAAGGAAGTCATTCAAAGTCCATCCTTCTCAAATGACATCAAGACCAAAATAGTTTCTAGGTGCTCGAATTGTTTGAAGAATATTTTGAGGTGAGGTAAGAATTCTAGGGAGTCAAATATTATAATTTGGAAGAAAATTCGGACCCCTCAAGAAGTTCTTCAATCCTCTCGAGGAAAAAAGAGACTGGGTTCAGAGTGCAATACATGGGATATCTTTGTGAAGAAAATGTTTGGGAAATGCCCATCAGATTCCTTCATTACTGTAGGTATGAGAAGCAACTATGTCATATTAAGTGATCTTAGTGAATCAATGCAGAGGATCCATATATTGATGACAATCTTGGTGAAGGAAGTGGAAACCCATATTATAGATTTAAGAAAGAATATTGCCAAACAAAATTCCTTCTGAGAAGGTCATTGGAGGTATTTTAGATTGAGCTTATTGACATTACTTATATTTTATTTATCTTCCTATTTTATTACTATTTGATGTTTATGTGGGATTGTGGACCTTGTTTTATTTATTTTTATAAATTCTCATATCTATGTTCGTATTGTAGCCCAAGGTAGTTTTTGAAAAGGGCTTGGTCTCTATGTGTGGATCCTTGTTGTTCCAATTATGGGATCTTCTTGTAAAATATTAAGGGTTTGATGTAAAATATTTGGGGATCCTTTCAAAACTCCTTCTCTATCCATAGTATATATATATATATATATATATATATATATATATATATATATATATATATATATATATATATATATCATCAATTAGGGTTATCATGCAAGTATAAAAAGATTACTATTTTACTAAAAATAATCTAATATTGATAATATATATAATTATGAAATAGGTTTAAAAAAATGCAAATATGCAATAAAATCAAGCACTTATCCAAATGACATATTGTCTATAATTTCTACTAAATTAATTATGGTAAAGATAATATCACAAAGATTCCATTTAATCCTTGTGCTTGAACCTAGAAGTCAAATTGACAAGGCTTTATTAGCATAGAATATGTTCATGATTATGTTCCCTAAGAGGCCAACTTATAGACTTGGGAGGATGAAGAGGAGATAGATATCATATATTAAAGCTTGGATAGCTTCCATTTGAACAAGATATGCATTGTTAGTTGAAAAGAAAAAACTAAATACTAGTTTCTATCTTAGTATGTGTAAGATGATAGGATGTGGTTTCCAAGTTGGATGGGTGGTAGATTAGTATCGAAAAAGTGGGATAACTATGTAGAAATTGAATTCGTAGATAATTAGAGTTAGTTGGATGTTTTATTTTCTATATGTTTCTATTTTAAGAAAAAAATTGGAATCAAAAAGTTCTATGGAGTTAACACCTGCTTGGTGCTACTATAAAAACATATGCTCTTAACAAGATGGTGAGTCATCTTAGCACTAAAAAATCAAGTTTAAAATTTAAATAGTAGATATAGTCTATTCAATGAAAGCACTATTTTGTTAATGCATCTAAGATGATGCTTTAATATGGGATAGTTAAGCTCATTTATGATCGGTTTTAGGTTGGATTTTTAATTTTGATATTTTATGATTTTGACGAGTTTAATATTGGTTTAATTGCATTGAAATTTGATTGATCAAATTTATTGGAATATGTGGTGGTTAATCTTCTCTTGAGGCCATAACCAACTTTTGTACTTTTATTGGTAATTTTTTCCATTAGCGCCCATGTAAGCCTTGAAAAATGTGCTTTTATAATTTTTTTGCAATAATTTATTCCTAAAGGTTAGTCTCACAACCTTGACTTAAAGGTAACTCATATTTGGTTATTAATATCCATTCATACCAATCATTCTACTTATTAGTCAGAAGATAATTTTATTTTGATTCAAGAAGATTATTTAGTGTCCATTGACACCCCTAATATATTTTATGTTCTTCAATCTTTGTTCTATGTATTTATTTTTAAGAAATACTTGGTAATGTTTGATTCCATTCATTTTTAGAAAATTGTGTGAAATATAACATGGTATTAAATGCGGTGCAAGTTTCTATTTCCTGATTGCTTCAAGTGGTAGTTGATTTCTTCAAATTTTCCCATGGATAAGGGAGATTGAAGCAAGCTAAGGAGAATTTATTTTTGAAGGATGATCATAGGATTGGAAGAAATATTTTTTCTTATAAAACTTAGGTGGACTTAGATCTCAAGGATATCACTAGGATTATCAGATTTGATCTAGGAGAAACATTCATTGATAGGTTCTCTTTCTTCTCTTATTGGCATCAAATATTATTTTAATAATTTATAATTAGATGGATACCCTAGTTTTAAGATTGAGTTTTTGATGTTGGCAATTTTGGGTACCTTGGGTACATTGCATTTGCTCAAGTGAATAAGTTGTCATTGATTTCAATAAGTTTTTGAAGGAATTTGATTTGATGTCAAATAATTTGTTTTGATGAAGGTTACAACATGATAGTTTCAAAGGTCTTTTGCAAACCCCAAGCTGACAGGTTCAAAAAGAAAGCAGTTTGGAAAAGTGTCACGATATCACGACATGTCGTAGTTTCACGACTTAAGCAGGAGAGAGAAAGCAGTTTGGAAAAGTGTCACGATATCGCGACATGTCACAGTTTCGTGACTTAAGCAGGAGAGAGAAAGTAGTTTAGAAAAGTGTCACGATATCGTGACATGTCGCATTTTCATGACTTAAGCAGGAGAAAGAAAGCAAGTTAGAAAAGTGTCGCGATATCACGACATGTCGCAGTTTCACGACTCAAAGAGGAGAGAGAATGTACGGAGTCAGAAATATCGTGATTTCATGACATATTGCAAGGAAGGTTATACGGATGAAAAAGTGTCACGATTTCACGACATGTTGCAGGAGAGAGAGTCCGAAAGAAAAAGTGTCACAATTTCATGACATAATGCAGAAGAGAGAGTCCGTAGTGTGAATTGTCGTGATTCATAACAAGTTCGAAGAGAAATAAAGTAACATGAAAAGTGTCACGATTTCATGACATGCTGCCAAGTTCAAAGTGAGAACCGTCACGATTTTGCAACATGCTACAGATGAAAATGTTCCAAGTAAGAACTGTCACGATTTCGTGACATACAACAAAGGAAAGGTTTTGAAGTAAGAAATGTCGTGATTTCACGACATGTTGAAGAGAAAGCGTATGGATGCAGAAAGTGTCATGATTTCATGACATGTTGAATAGGAAGCTTACGGATGCAGAAAGTTTCATGATTTCATGACAGATTGAGATGGCAGCATATGGTTGGAGAAAGTGTCATGATTTTGTGATAGAAACAAAAAGCAGGTCTTCAACAAAAGAAGAGTCACGATTTCATGACATAAGCAAATTGAAAGAGCATGGAAGAAGAAGCGTCACGATTTCATGACAAATTCAAGAAGGAAGAGCTCAAAGGTGAAAGTGTCACGATTTCATGACATGTTCCAATTTTGTGGGCGTAAGGCAGAGAAAAGCACAAGGCAGCGAAAGTGTCACGATTTCATGACATGTTTCGTTTTCGCTAGTGCAAGCCGAGAAGAGTGCAAGGAAGTGAAAGTGTCACGATTTCATGACATGTTCTACTTTCACGGGTGCAAGCCGAGAAGAGGTTAAGAAAGCAAAAAGTGTCACGATATCATGACATGTATTTTTGCAGCAGAAGCTACAGAATAGTTACAGAGGTAGTGAAGCCGACAAAGTCAAATTTTAGCCGACGAAGATTAGGGCTTGCAGCCAACGAAGATTAGGGTTTACATTTGCATAACAACTAACTAAGATTAAAGTTTTCATCATGAAAATTCTATTATAAAAGGAGGGCTGTTTGGAGAGTTGAAGTGTTGTGAGAGGCATCGTCGGATGTGCGTCGAAGTGTGTGAGACGCAGATAGAGTGCAGAGTGCAAAATTTGATCATAGTGCACAGAGTGCATTTTGTCAAATCATTCTAAGTGTGGAAGATCGCAAAAGAAGCAGAGTGTGCAAATATGGTGCCACTGTGATTGCGCATAGGTGCAAAGTTTGAAGTTCGACCAAGTACGACGATGATTACGTAAAGAGAGCAAAGGACATAGAAAGCACAGAAGGCAAAGACAAACATGGAGTGCTATTGTATGGGCGTAGAATGTGCGAAGACTGTGCAAAGTGTGTGCAGAGAGACTTGTGAGATGAGTTTGATAGTTCTTTCAGAGAACTTGAGGACAGAGGTGCATTGGTTCTTTGAGAAGAACTTGAGGAAAAATTTGGCAAGTCTATGAGAAGGATTGTGTGTAGAGGATTGATTTGTTTAAGTGTTGGACAGATCTAACAGACAGAGGAAGACTTGTACTGGACCGACTGACTGTGTTTGGTACAGGTTGCTGAGCTACTGTGGACGCGATCATAGAAGGCAAATGTCTCTTAGGCTAAGCATTGAGGATAGGAGGTCTTCAGTGGAAAGGAGTTCCACGTGCTGGCAAGAGGTAGAGGCAGTTGATCTTTTGAGGGATAATTTCCAGAGTAGAGGGGAAGGTATCTCCTTTGAGCAGAGGCTCATAAATTCATATCAGGGGAAGGTATCTCCTTTGAGCAGAGGATTATAAAATCTGATTGGGGGAAGGTATCTCCTTTGGGCCGAGGCTCATAAACATTATAATTTTGAAGGATTCCAAAAGAATTTGAGATAACTTTTAGAGAAAAATTTTGTGGACGTAGCCTAGCCATTCTGGGTGAACCACGTTAAAAATTGGTGTCACTTTGTGGATGATCTTGTGCATTGTTTTGATATTTCTTTGGGTATATTGATTTACTATTTTGAATTTTAAAAGAAAAAGTAAAAAGAGGTCTTATACTGTTCACCCCCCCTCTCAGTATAATCTTATGTTCTTCAATTGGTATCACGGGTGCCTTCAAAAAGTTTAACAGCTTGAAGGAACAACTAGTAAAGAACACAATGGATTATTCAAGTGGCAATGTAGCACCTATTCGTGATGGGTCATATTTTGGTCTTTGGAGTGCAAGGATGAAGGTTCATCTAATGGCACTTGGTAATGAGATATGGGAAGTGATTGAAGATGAGTACACTATTCCTGTACATGGTCCATATACTAAAGAAGAAAGGATCCTACATCATAGCAATTCAAAAGCAATGAATGCAATCTTGAAAGGCTTACAAAAAGTAGATCTCACCAAAGTGATTCACTGCAAGACAGCTAGCGAAATGTGGAAACAGTTGCAGGTGGTTCATACAGGTGATAAAAATGTTAGAAAGGCCAAGTTGAGACACTTCAAAGGTATGTTTGAACAACTCAAGATGAATTATGATGAAAATATTAGTGACTACATGCTTCGTATGGATGAGGTTGTTAACTCCATGAAAGACTTAGGTCTTGAGCTTGCTGAAAATGATGTTTGTGATAAGATTTTAAGATCTCTTCCTAATAGATTTAGTGAAAATATTTTTGCTATTGAGGAAGCTAAAGATTTGGATAAGTTGAAAAAGGATGAGCTCCATAGTATACTTGCAGTATTTGAGTTGAGAACTCAAGTGAAGGTTGATGTCAAGAAAGAGGTAGCTTTCAAGGCTACCAAGAAATCCAAGGGTAAACAGCTTCAAGAGAGTGATGAGTCTTCTAGTGATGAAGAGGCATATTACAACAAGAAAGGTAAGTTCTCTACAAAGCACAAAAGCATGAAAAATATAAGATGTTTCAATTGTGGAAAGTTCGGTCATTATGCTACTGATTGTATTGTTCCCAAGAATGAAAGTGATGAAGATAAACAGGATTCTTAGAGCAAGGATTCTGAAAAGCACAAACATCATAGGAAGAACAAAGATGAGCACAACAATCAAGGAAAGAGGTATTCGCACAGGCACAAGAAGAGTTTCTATCTAGACAAAGCAAGTAAATGTTCTAGTAGTGATAGTGAAAGTTTGTCAAGTGATAATGAAAATGAGATGTTGTTCATATCATAAAAAGAAGAACCGAAACATAGGTTCATTATCATGAAATGTCTTAGATGTGGAAATTTTGGTCACCTTTAGGATGATAGTACAAATAATGATTTGATTTCTAGTATGTATGAGGATGCTTCAGAAAACTATAAGGAAGATGCATGTATGGTTTTTGAAAAAGGTAGCACCTCTAGTGATAAGAAATCTGAAAAAGGCTTCGATGATTCAGAAAGCAAGCAAATAAAGGATCTTGAAAGTGAACTTAGTAGTGCTCTTAGTGCTTTGAAAAAGGAAAGAAAGAAGAATGCTAAACTAAAGGATAAGTTAGATGAATGATCTATGGAGAGATATGATCTTATAGAAAATCTTGACTTCTCTATAGCTAAGACACAAGAACTCAAGGATGAGTTAGAGTCTAAGGTTCTTGAGTACAGTGAGCTAGAACAGAAAATGGCTTCTTTGAAAGAGGAAACTAAAGAGTACAAGGATAAGCTTTACAGGTTTCAAGATAGCTCCAAAAATGTTAAGTCACTCATCAAAGGTCAAAGAAAGACAATAGATAAAATAGGCCTTGGTTTTGTTAAGCCGCACAAGGAACAAGTTGGAGAGTCTAGTAAGAGACTCCAAAAGGAAGAGAGTTTTGATGAGGAAAGTAGTTCAGATCATGAGTCCTTGAATGATAGATGCGCAGAAATAGAAAACAGAATTCAGAATGTGAAGAAGAAGTTTTCAGGACCCAAGAGGTCAAATAAAGAAAAATTTCATGGCAGATGTTTTGCATGTCACAGGTTTGGTCACATGGCTACACATTGCATGGCTCAAGTGAAGAAGGCAAATGACAATTTTAGAAGTGCTAGTTTCTTTCGAGGTTACTGCTACTCTTGTCAACAGTTTGGGCACAAGGCAGTCTATTGTGAGGTAAATAACAAGAATAGATTTGATCAAAATAGGCTTGGCCAAAATAGGTTTGGTCAGAACAGGTTTGGGCAGAACTGGCAGATTCAAAGAACAGGTATGCCTAAAAGAAATAACATTGTTACTTGTTATAAGTGCAACAATGGAGGTCACGTAGCTAGACAGTGTAGAGCTAAACTTCCAAGGTACATGAATAGGAATAGTGGTATGAATAGGTCCAAGGATCAAGGCATGGATAAGAACAAAAATGATAACAGGAACAGGAACAGTGACAAGAACAGGAATAGGAATATGGACAAAGAGTTCAAGAGAAGGCCCAACATGGAAGTTATAGACGCTGATGATGATCAGTGCCTAATGGGAGTTTTACTCCCACCCCAAAATTAATCCCCTCATCAGGAGGTGGGGGAGGGACTAAGCTAAGAGGCTAATTCTTAGTCCCGAGCCCCAAAGGTGCCCCTTTGCCATTGATGACAAAGGGGGAGAGATATGAGTAAGGGGGAGAGCTTCAAAGTGAAGAGGAAAGCTTCAAGTCAGGGGGAGAAAAACTTCAAAGGAAGATTCGTAGTTGTTAGCACAGTTGTTTTCAGTTTTGGCTCTTGAGAAGTGTTTTCAGTAAAGGTTTGCCATCAATGACAAAGGGGGAGATTGTTGGCAATTTTGGGTACCTTGGGTACATTTCATTTGCTCAAGTGAATAAGTTGTCATTGATGTCAAGAAGTTTTTGAAGGAATTTGATTTGATGTCAAATAATTTGTTTTGATGAAGGTTATGACATGACAGTTTCAAAGGTATTTTGCAAACCCCAAGCTGACAGGTTCGAAGAGAAAGCAGTTTGGAAAAGTGTCGTGATATCGTGACATGTCGTAGTTTCGTGACTTAAGCAAGAGAGAGAAAGTAGTTTGGAAAAGTTTCATGATATCGCGACATGTCACAGTTTCATGACTTAAGCAGGAGAGAGAAAGGAGTTTAAAAAAGTGTCGCGATATCGCGACATGTTGCATTTTCATGACTTAAGCAGGAGAAAGAAAGCAAGTTAGAAAAGTGTCGCGATATCGCGACATGTCGCAGTTTTGCGACTCAAATAGGAGAGAGAATGTATGGAGTCAAAAATGTCACGATTTCGTGACATATTGCAAGGAAGGTTGTACAAATGAAAAAGTGTCATGATTTCATGACATGTTGCAGGAGAGAGAGTCTAAAAGAAAAAGTGTCACGATTTCACGACATAATGCAGAAGAGAGAGTCCGTAGTGTGAATTATCATGATTTTGTGACAAGTTCGAAGAGAGAGAAAGTAACACAAAAGTGTCACAATTTTGCGACATGCTATAGAGTTCAAAGTGAGAACCATCACGATTTCGTGACATGCTGCAAATGAAAATTTTCCAAGTAAGAACTGTCACGATTTTGCGACATACAACAAGGGAAAGGTTTCGAAGTAAGAAATGTCATGATTTCGTGACATGTTGAAGAGAAAGCGTACGGATGTAGAAAGTGTCACGATTTTGTGACATGTTGAATAAGAAGCTTACGGATGCAGAAAGTGTCATGATTTCACAATAGATTGAGATGGCAGCATACAGTTGGATAAAGTGTCACGATTTCATGACAGAAATAGAAAGCAGGTCTTCAACAGAAGAAGAGTCACGATTTCATGACAGAAGCAAATTGAAAGAGCATGGAAGAAGAAGCGTCATGATTTCATGACAAATTCAAGAAGGGAGAGCTCAAAGGTGAAAGCATCATGATTTTGTGACATGTTCCAGTTTTGTGGGCATAAGGAAGAGAGAAGCACAAGGTAGCAAAAGTGTCATGATTTCGCGACATGTTTCATTTTCGCTAGTGCAAGCCAAGAAGAGTGCAAGGAAGTGAAAGTGTCATGATTTCACGACATGTTCTGCTTTCATGGCTGCAAGCCAAGAAGAGGTTAAAAAAGTGAAAAGTGTCATGATATTGTGACATGTATTTTCACGATAGAAGCTACAGAATAGTTACAGAGGCAATGAAGCCAACAAAGTCAAATTTTAGTCGACAAATATTAGGGCTTGTAGCCAACAGATATTAGGGTTTGCATTTGCATAATAGCCAACTAAGATTAAAATTTTCATCATGAAAATTCTATTATAAAAGGAGGGTTGTTTGGAGAGTTGAAGTTTTGTGAGAGGCATCGTTGGATGTGCATCAAAGTGTGCGAGATGCAGATAGAGTGCAGAGTGCGAAATTCGATCGTAGTGCACAAAGTGCATTTTGTCAAATCATTCTAAATGTGGAAGATCACAAAATAAGTAGAGTGTGCGAAGACACTGCCACTGTGATTACGCAGAGGTGCAAAGTTTGAAGTTCAACCAAGTGCAGCGATGATTGCGCAAAGAGAGCAGATGGCATAGAAATCATAGAAGGCAAAGATGAACGCAGAGTGCTGTTGTATGGGCACAAAATGTGCAAAGACTGTGTAGAGTGTGTGCAGAGAGACTTGTGAGCTGAGTTTGATAGTTCTTTCAGAGAACTTGAGGATAGAGGTGCATTGGTTCTTTGAGAAGAACCTGAGGATAGATTTGACAAGTCTGTGAGAAGGCTTATGTGCAGAGGATTGATTTGTTCAAGTGTTGGACAAATCTGACAGATAGAGGAAGACTTGTACTGGACCGACTGACTATGTTTGGTATATGTTACTGAGCTACTATGGACGCGATCATAGAAGGCAGAGGTCTCTTAGGCTAAGCATTGAGGACAGGAGGTCTTCAGTGGAAAGGAGTTCCACGTGCTGGCAAGAGGTAGAGGCAGTTGATCTTCTGAGGGATCATTTCCAGAGCAGAGGGGAAGATATCTCCTTTGAGCAGAGGCTCATAAATTCATATCAGGGGAAGGTATCTCCTTTGAGCAGAGGCTCATAAAATTTTATTGGGGGAAGGTATCTCCTTTGGGCCGAGGCTCATAAACATTGTAATTGGGAAGGATTCCTAAAGAATTTGAGATAACTTTTAGAGAAAAGTTGTGGACGTAGCCCAGCCATTCTGGGTGAACCACGTTAAAAATTGGTGTCACTTTGTGGATGATCTTGTGCATTGTTTTGATATTACTTTGGGTATATTGCTTTACTGTTTTGAATTTTAAAAGAAAAAGTAAAAATAGGTCTTATACTGTTCACCCCCCCTCTCAGTATAAGCTTGTGTTCTTCATTTGAAATCCTCATTGGATTTTTATGGATTTAAAAAAAAAGTATATTTCCTTATCTCTTCTAGATTATTTTATTTAATAGTAATTCAAATGAGAGGACATACTACTTAGCCATAATTATAAAATAAAATAAGAGGTTAAATCTTGAAATAGACCCCTAGTGGAAATGAAGTCATCAATAGGATTCAATGCTTAGAAAAAGCCTCAAAGTCACTTGCTAAAGTTGCAAAAATGGTTTGACAACTTTTCTTTTTGATTAGGGTAAAAACAAGATTCTGAAAGGGTCCGAACCCTTTTACAATAGAAATTCAGCCCATCAATTACACAGTTGCCAAGGGCAAATAGCTAGAGATCCCCTGTATGCAAGACAAACAGTATCCATCCTATACACCAATTAGTTGTAGTCCTCCATCATGAATTTTTCTAAGTCCTCATGGACCACCCTAGGGGGATCCATCTCGTATCCTCTTATTTAATGACACAAAATTTTTCCATCCAGTCTGATGGTTTGTTACCTTCTCTATAGACATGAAAAAAGTCAACTTATTCAAAATTCTTTACAATGTCTCTAGTATCTTTCACAATGTAATCAATTTTCCAATTAGCTTCTCCCTCCTTTTTCAAAATATTGATAATATTCAAGGAGTATCCTTCAAAGTTAATTTTTTTAACACCTAGATCCTTGGCTAGCTTTGCAACCATATGCAACTTCAAATTTATGACTAGTAGTAGTTCCCAAAAACTTGTAGGCTACCACCACTAATCTACCCTAATTTTCCCTTAAAATTGCTCCTGCTCTGGCTTTACCTAGGTTACCTTTGGATGCCCCATCAAAATTTAACTTCAACTAGCCATCTCGAGGTGGTTGCCATTTTACATCAGTTCTAACCTGAAAATTTGCCTTTCCACCACTAATAGGTTTTTAATTCCATGCATTAGCTATCATAGTCTCTTAAGTATGCTTTGCCTTGATAGAGTACTTGATAGATTTAAAATTCTCCTCTAAAAAGTGGGTGATACTTCCAAAACTTCTCATTGCAAATATTTTTTCCCCTCTAAATATTCTCCTGTTCCTCTCTAACCAAACTTCCCACACAAAATAAAATGGAATCATGTTCCAAATTACATTAATATGAGGATTGAAAAAGGGGTTCTCCCATTGTTGTAACCACAAAACCATATTAGAAGGCATAATCCAAGAGATGCCCATCATGTTGATGAGGATCTGGAAAATATTTAGAGCATAGGGACATTCCAAGAAGATGTGTTCCACTGATTCTTTTACCTTTTCACATAAAATGCATCTATTAGGAAACTAAAAACCTCTCTTATTAATATTATCCAATTTTAGGATCTTATTATGGATCACCTCCTAGGGAAAAATATCCTGTGTAGGAATATCATTCTTACCCCAAATTATATTCCAAGGGAAACCATTATCTATAGTAATAAGACTTTAGTTTAGCTTTAAGGAGGTTTAAATCCTCTAAATTCTCAAGGTCTACCTCTAAATATTTCTAGCTCAACTGGCTATCCAATAAAGTCATGTAATTACAAATATTTTTACCATATCTATCTTCTAGATTCTCTTTTATATTAGAGAAAATATCATTGTTGGCTAAAGGATTGTCATCTAACCAGACATATTCCAAAAAAATTATAGATTTCCCATCTCCAAAATTCCATTTCACACCCTTCCATAAGGCCTCCCTAGCCTCCACAAAGTAGTTCCATAAAGAAGAGCCATGACAAAGGTCCTAAATTTTGAGAAATATGGTATCCTCCTAGCTATCAAGATATTTTTCTTTAAGAATCCTTGCTCGAAGAGTTTAACCATCCCTTAGAATTCTCCATCCCACCTTTTCTGCCATATCACTATTAACTAGGTTGAGTCTCCTCAGACCAAGGCCACCATGCTTCTTTTGAAGGTATATTTTTTCCCATGCTACAATATGAATTCTCCTCTTCTCTTTAGATCCTGACCATAAGAACTATTTTTTAATTCCTTCTATTATTTTAGAAACTTTAGTAGGGATCTTGAAAAGGGAGATAAGATAAATGGGGTAGCATGTAAAATAATCTTAAGCAAAAATACTTTACTTTCTTGAGATAATATATTACCTTTCCATCATGCAAGTTTGGATTGAAACCTGTCAACCAAATTATTTCAAAGAGGTGCCTTACAAGTTTCCACGAAAATAGACATACCAAGGTTTTATCCCATAATATGGACCAATTGGAGTGGAGTTTTTAACTTATCACACTTCTACTTGAGATTTAATATTTATGAGTGTTTCACCTCGTCAGTGATGTCCTCACTCAACTGCCACAAAATTTAGGATTGATAAATAATTTTGATTAAAACTGCAATATAGAAGATAATCTTTGAGCTAGGAACTTTCTAAAGGTAGTGACAAATTGACGTCAAGATTACCCATGATAGGGCTTCCAATCGAAATGGAAATGTTACATTTCATTCTACAAAAACTACGATTTGACTCCATTAAAAGTTCATCTAAATTTATAGGAGATTTTGTTTTTCTTTATGACCACTATCATCGATGGAGTAGAGAATCTTCGATTGTTGAAGATTCTAAGATGGTAGTCAACGCTCAATTTATTCATAGGTTCACAGATGATACATAGGCAAGTGAGGCATGTTGAGCTTTATAGTAGAAGAGTACTTCGATTGAAACCCAAACATCACAAACATCGACACAGGGCAATATTATAGTATAGATAACCAAGTATTGCCATTTGAATAGAGCTTTAGCTCAATTATGCCCGTCATATGGAATCACATGAATGCTAGGAGGGATATAATAAGACCTTAATCCTATAAATGTCACCTAGAATAGAAATGAAAGCTTCTTAATCAAAAATCATTTTTTAGACCAAATTATTTAGTGCAGAATGCTATCCAAGCTCTATTAAAGAAAATTATACAGACGTAATGACTTTATTACATTTTATAACAAGCAATATTTAGAGCAAATAAAGTGGAGGGCTCCAACCTATAACTCCAGTAGATTGGTGATTCTTATTGGATTTGCACTTCTCCTCTAGATTCTCCAGTCCAGCATCCCACCATGTAACCTAGCATAAAACCCCATTTTTTCCAATCTCCATGGTGATTTATAGCTCTCTTTCTTATTAAACAAGAAAGATGTTTCCAAATATATATATTTTATTTATTTTTCTTTCTTTCCTTCAGAAAATATACCTTTAAATATAAATTTTATTTATATTTCTTTTTTCTTTCTTTCTTATCTTCTTTTTCTCATCCCAAGTTAAAGCTTCCCTTAATATATATATATATATATATATATATATATATATATATATATTAATGGAAAGGGAATCCATAAAGATAAGAGCAAAATATTTATCCACCATTTCAACCTTCCCAAAGTAGCCTTGTGTTAGGAAATATTGATTTTTCTTTAATTCTTCAAGGTAGTTGTTTTTCCTAAGTTTTGGTCCAATCACAATTGAACTATTTAAAAAAAAACTACCTAATTTTCTTCTAAAATGAAGGTAATTAAATTAATTAAGCATATTTAAAAAGTAAATCTCTACTCTAGAAGTTGCCCAATTTAGCATTAATTGACTTCACAAAGTGATCCCAACCTAGGAAATAAGTCCTATTCTCACATGTAGAAGGGCTTACCAAAACGGGTCGTGACAAGAAGACATTGAAGTAGTTACAATTCTAAAAGGGATGTTCTAGGATGATAAGTATCAAAGCCAAGACTATAATTATATCAGACATTTTTATTGGTTCGATAACTTATTGAATCAAATCCAAAATTTTGAGATGGTTTGATGACATCATCATTAGATAAGTTTTCGTTTTTTTCATATTTAACTAGTTTTTTGGTTTTTCTAGCTTTGTATACCCTTGGATTCACTGGCATCTCTACATTTAGGGTTCCAATTTTGTTTTGACATAGTAATTTATTTACATTCTTATAATTTAATGTGAGAGTGCTAACATCATCGCTAGAATATGTCTAGAATCATTCCATTCCATATTTATGCTAAGGGTGTGTTATTTGACCAACACTAGAGATGCACTTGCTTCATCTTCAGGAAATCCAACTTTATTCAACTTGATGCATACTTTAGCATTTTTAGACTTTTGATATGCCATACTAATGTCATTTCCAAAAATGGTTTGAAATCATTCCACTCCTTTGTGTAATCCTAGAATTTATTTTGGGACTTAATCAAATTTTGGGGAAGTGCTTAATTGCTTTCAGACTTTTTTTTGGGTTGGAATACATATTGATTGAGAGTTTGAGACATATTTGAGGTCACATTTCTTCAATGAGACTTAAGAAATATTCATATGAAAATAATTTGTGAATTAGGGCATGAATTTGATCTATAGGAGCTACAAATGGCTAAATAGAAAATTGATGTAGGCTTCCCACACACACATACACAAGTAAAAATCATGAATAGGTAAAAAACCACAAACACACACATACACATAGACATGGGTCCATAGGAAGTCACAAATTACTAAATAAAAAAATGGTGCAGGCTTTAATTTATATATATATATATGTGTGTGTGTGTGTGTGTGTGTGTGTAAGCACTTGTTTACAAATATTGTGCTAGAAAAAAATATTCAGAATTTACCCACAAGTTGCTTAGGAGCCAACTGCTCTACATAAAGAAATAAAATGGAAGCTTACAAGAGGATACAAATGTAAACTTTTTGATCATTTTCTATAGTCTACTTCTCCTAGGGATCTTGTACATTGAATGAAGTACCCTTTGATGATAATAGTTGTCAAGTCTGAGATTGTCATCACCATACTTTGTCTTAAATGAATGTATGAGCCATTTAATTAAGATATCTTCTAGTAGGTGGTCTTTGTCTCCTCAGTCAGAAAAGCATTAACTTAATACACCTACCTTTGTCATAGCTCAATGTGCCTTTGACTTGACCCACACAATGGTCTCCACTTAAATTTTTGGCACACCATTATTTTTTAAAAATTCAAGATTATCTTATAGATTAGTTGGGAATTTTATTTGTAGCACTTCATTAGAGATTGTAAAAACTCTGATATCAAAACTAACTTGAAATAAAAGGTTCATTGGTGATATATAATTATTGCTTAATCTGTTGGAACTTTTCTCTAAATAAAATTTCTCACAAGTTTCAATTATCGAGACTTATCTCAGCTTTGTCTTCTTCAAGATTAAAGTTTTGATTACCTATTATTGGGATTTTGCCTTAGGCATGAATGAGTAGTGAGGAATCACTAAAATTTTGGTGGATCATAGGGGTATTCTAGATTTATTTAAGGATAACTTAAAATTAACTTTATCCTTGGGCACAAATTCGAAGCCTCACTTATCCGCAAAACAAATATAAGAAAGCAAAGAAAAAGAGGTCAAACCTAGCAGATTAATAGTCTACTTTTGGGGTCATTGATCTTTAATTATTGTATTTGTCTATAAAATTAATATTCATGGTTCATTACTCTTAGGGGTATCTCTTCAGGTGAATTTCATTCATAGGTATAGGGAGAACATCTCCTTCTATGGTTTC